>WOXC01008259.1:1475000-2075000 GCA_011680675.1 Gymnobelideus leadbeateri | reverse complement strand
CAATTTGAGAAGATCAGAAGAAAAATCCCAGGACAAAGTTTGCCCCCATGAAGTTGACCAGGCTAGGGTCCACTTTAACAATAAGCAACAAGCCCTGGGGCCAGTTGGTTTGAGAGGCTGCCTCAGGTCCAGCCACAGGAACTCACTTATCCCCCCATAGTGAGGGGAGTAGGGTGTCTGAGCCCGGGAAGACTGAGAGAACCTCTGCTGACAAGAAACGTCAGACCCAGCTGCGCTGTGAAGAGCAGTGGGATCTGAGAAAGAACAAGCATACATTTGGTGAATGCAGAAGCAGAGGTTCAAAAAGTCCCAGGATATGGGCACTTCCAGGAGGTTGGAGATTTGGTTTTGGTTCCAGGCTAGAGGGAAGAACTGAAGATCTGGGGCAAGAGGTCCCATCTCCCAACCCCCAGGGCTATAGGTGGTTACAAAAATTAAGCCATTACCACACAAAAATATTGCACAGGCAAAGGACAATCCAACCATATAAAGCTATTATTGGAATAGAGCAAAACAGGATTTATCTTCAGAGGAGGATATGGAAGTAAAGAAACCCCAAAGTATAATGTCAAATCTTCACCTGCCCAAATAAGAATTCATAGAATATATTTAAAAAGACTTTAGAAATCAAATGACAGAGATGGAAGGGAAAACAAAGAAAAAATCCTAGAAAAACAAGATGATTATGAAAGGAAAGCCAAACAATTAAAAATGGAATACAGAATCTTAAGGAAGAAAATGACACCTTGGAAAATAGAATTGGGCAAGGTGAAGCCAGTGAAATCATGAGATCAAGAAATAATTAAACAAGATATGAATAATGAAAATGCAGAAGAGAAAGTGAAGTATCTTCTAAGAAAAACAACAGATTTGGAGAAGAGATCAAGAACAGAATACATAAAAACAAATGAACTAACTAAAAGTTATAATCATAAAAAGAATCTTGATATGATAATAAAAGAAATAATTAAAGACAATTGCACCAAAGCATTAGAACAAGAGGGAAAAGTAGAAATAGAAAAAAATCCATCAATCACCACTTAAAAGAGATCCCATGAGACAAACTTATAGGAATATCACAGTCAAATTCTGAACCCCCCCCCCCCCAGTTCAATGATAAAATATCAGAAGCAACAAGAATAAAATAATTTAAACATGATGTTACTACAATTACAACATGAGACTTAGCAGTGGAGACATTAAATGACCACAGGTCTTGGAACACTATATATTGAAAAGCAAAAGAACTGGGGCTCTGGCTAAAAATATCATACCCAGTTAAGTTAAGCATAATTCTGAATGGAAAAAAATGGACAATTGATCAACTGTCAGACTTTCAAGACTTTATTAAAAAAAAAAAACCCCAAATGTAAATAGAAGATTTGACATACAGCAGCCAAGAGAAATATAAGGCACATACCAAATACTGATTATACGGTATTCAATAAGGACAGGCCATTTACTATATATATATATATATATATATATATATAACATATGTCTAAGATTTGTATTAAGAATTGGGCAGCTCAAAAGAAAGATTGGGGAAAAACTGAGTATGATATGAATTAAAAAGCAAAACCACTTAAAAAGGGTTAAAGAGTAATTATTTTATACCAAAGAGGTACAAGAAAAAGGATTGATATAGAGAAATTAGGTGGGGAAGGAGGGCAGGTGGTTCTGGTAACCTACTTTCATTGGAAATGGGTTTAAGAGGGAACAATGCATATATTTACCAAACTATAAAAGTCTTCCAACTCCAGAAGAAATAAAGTAGTAAGGGCATAGGGAGAGGGAGAGCACAAGGGAGGATCTTTAGAGGGGAGGGAAAGGGAATAGGTGAAAGCAGGGTATATAATGGTGTTTAAATTTATGGGAATGGGAGGGTAGGGGATAGATCCTTGGATGGAGGTAGGCAATTAATAGGAGGGCAAGATAGTGGGTAGGAGTAAAGTAGAGGAGGCAGGAGGGATAGGAAACAAGAGATATGCACAAACATAAAAACAAAGATCAGGAGTAGAAGTTTTTTGGTAAAGTATATGTCTCTATATATGTATGTGTGTATGTATATATCTATAGCTATAGAGAAACATATTCAAACTTAATTGCAGCCTTCTGGGAGGGGAGGGGAAGAGGGGCAGTTAGGTGGCACAGTGAATAGAGTACCATCCCTAGAGTTAGGAGGACCTGAGTTCAAATACAGCTCTTGACACTTACTATGTGACCTTGGGTAAGTCACTTAACCCTGATTGCCTCACCTCCCGCCAACAAAAAAAAAATTAATTACATACTGGTTTTTCCCCCTTAGAAAATGAAAGTTCACTCACAAGCATATCTAGAAATTTGAGGATTTATTTTATTTTAGATAGCATTTCTTTTTTAAAAATATTTTTAATTTATGGAATAAAACAAGCATTTCCATAACATAGTACAATAAAAAGATGATTGCACATGAAACTACAAATCTAGTATGCAAACTTGCTATTCCTTTCAAACATACAACCAAAATTATCATGGTATCATGGGTTTTTTTTTCCATTTTTGTCTTGCCTGTACCCTGCCCCAGAGATGGCTATCATTAGATTTATATAGGGGTGTATATGTGTGTGTGTGTGGGGGGGGGTCTGCATAAAATTTTTCTATACATATTTCAATTTATCAATTCTTTTTCTGAATGCAGATAGCATCTTTCTTCATGTGTCCTTTATAGGTAATTTGGGTATTTATAAGTCAAAATTACTTAATTGCCCAAAGTCATTCTTAAAACAATATTGTTGTTACTATATAAAAGTTCTTCCATTATGCTCAAAGGGTAAAGATATTTTAATAACTGTTTGAGCAAAATTCCAGATTGTTCTCCAAAATGGTTAGATCAGCTCACAATTTCACAAATGAATTAGCATCCCAATTTTTCTATATCCTCTCCAACATCTGTAACTTTCTCCTTCTATATCTCAATGTTGTTTTAATCTACATTTCTCTAATCAATAATAATTTATAGCATTTTTATATGATTGTAAAGTGTTTAGAGTTCTTCAGTAGAAAGCAGCCTCTTCATATTCTTTGACCATTTATCAATTGAGGAATGACTTATATTCTAATTAGATTTGTGAATTATCCTCCATCTTATTTTTACTCACTAATTTTCCTTCTCAGTCTTTCTTTTGAAGAAAATTTTGTTTATTTTTAGTATTCAACATTCATTTCCACAAGATTTTGAGTTACAAATTTTCTCCCCATCTTTCCCCTACCCCACTCCAAAATAGCCTTTCCACCAATCTGCTCTCTCTTATATCTTCCCTTATCCCCTCCTCTCACTTTCTAGTGGGGCAAGATGGATTTCTATACCCCAGTGCCCTCCACCCCCACTGTTTCCTCTTTATTAGTTCTTCCTTTCACATCCATTTTTTATGAGATAAGTGTTCCTTTTTCTACCTTTTCCCAATCAATTTTATATTTTAGAATCACCCCATAATACACAATTTAGTCACAAACTTTCTTTCAAACTACCATAGTAATAGTAACTGTTTTAAGAAACTGATAACATTTTCATATAGTATAAATAAGCAGTTTGACCTTTATCAGTGTCTTTAATGACTTCCTTATATTTTTCTGGATTTTTTTAATATCATATCTTCCATTGATTTCTGGTTTTTTTGTTAAAATAAAACCTGGAAGGCTTTTAGTCCATCAAATATACATTTTTAAAATTCAAGATTATACTCAACTTTGCTGGAAAAGTTATTCTTGTATGCAGCCCTATCTCCTTTGTTCTTTGAAATATAATGTCCTAAGAACTGTGGTCTTTTATTATACGAGTTGCTAGGTCTTGTGAAATCATAATTTTTTTCACAGTATTTTCTTCTTGTTTATTGCATTATTTTCTCTTTGCCTTGGGAATTTTGAAACTTGGCTATGACATTTCTCTAAGTTTTCTTCCTAGGATCTCTTTGCAGTGGTGATTGGTGGATTTTTTTCTATTTCTACTTTACCTTCTTGTTCTAGAACTTCAGGGCAATTTTTCTTAATTTCTTGTAATATCACACCCAGATTCATTTTTTTATCATAACTTTGAGGTAGTCTAACAATTTTACATTGTCTCTCTTTTAACTGTTCTCCACATCAGTTGCTTTTCTAATTAGATATTTCAGAGAGTGGATTCTAGGAAGATGGCAGAGTAGGTCAGAAAATTCCAAGCTCTCCAGATTTTCCTCCACAAAAGAGATAAAATAAGGGCAAACAAAGTGTGGATAAAAATAAATAATAATAGGGCCATAACAGTGGTCTTCCTGTAACAATTTGAGAAGGTGAGATGAAAAATCCCAGGACCAGATTTGGTAGCTATGAAGAGTAAATACCTCCAGGCTAGGATCCACGTTACCAACAAGCAGCAAGCCCTGATGTTAGTTAGTTTGAGAAGCTGCCTTGACTCCAAACCAGAGGGATGTTTCTCCCTTCTCTTCTATATTAAGGGGAGTTGGACATCAGAGTCCAGGAAGATTAAGAGAATCTCTACGACTGATAAGGAATACCAGACCCAGCTGTGCTGTGAAGAGCAGCAGGGGTGAGAAGGAACCAGAATATGCCCAGTAAGTGCAGAAGCAGTGGGGAAGAAAGTCCCTGTCTGTGAGCACTCATAAGAAGTTGGAGTTTTGGGGCAGCTAGGTGGCGCAGTGAGTAGAGCTTTGGCCCTGGAGCCAGAAGGACCTGAGTTCAAATCCAGCCTCAGACACTTACTGCACACACAAACAAAAACCTAGCCATGTGACTTTGGGCAAGTTACTTAACCCCAAGTGCCCTCCAAAAAAAAAAAAAAGAAGTTGGAGGTTTGACTTTGGTTCTAGGCTAAAGGGGAGAACTGAAGATCAGGGACAAGGGGCCCCATCCCCCATTTCTCAAGGCCGGAGGTGATTATAAAAATTAAGCTACTACCACAAAAAAAAAAAAATGCACAGACAAAGGAGAAAGAATCCAACCATAGAAAACTATTATGGGAATAGAGAAGACTGGGGTTTATCTCTAGAGGAGGATATTGAAGCACAGAAACCCCCTTCTACTCAAATGGTCACTTGCCCAAAAATAATTTGTAGATGGTCTCAAAAAAGAGTTTAAAAATCAAATGATCGGGGAGGCTAGGTGGCACAGTGGATAGAGCACTGGCCTTGGAGTCAGGAGGACCTGAGTTCAAATCCAGCCTCAGACACTTAACACACACACACACACACACACACACACACACACACACACACACACACACCTAGCTGTGTGACCTCGGGCAAGTCAGTTAACCCCAATTGCCCTCCAAAAAGCAAAAAAAAAAAAAATCAAATGATGGAGATGGAGTTGATCCAGTCAATGCAATTCACCAGGGCCATGAACCCATTCCCTAGAAACCCTGTTAGAAACACTCCAATTATCAGAACCAACAGAAATTCCTCTCCATGACTTTGCATGTTGATAAAGAGAACAGCTTGAAGGTTATCACAGTTTCTAATATTGCTGTTATGCTATTCTGTTTTCAGCCAAGGTGTCTACAGAATAATATGCATATACCTCATGCTTGAAAATGATAACTTTTTTTCTTGTATTAGCTGTTGTCTTTCATCTTATGACAAAAATATAGGGTCCTGATGAGGTATCCTCTTTGGGATCACCTTTGTACCTTTCCATTGTCTCAGTTAATTTTGTCTGGCATAGACATAATATCTGTGCAGCAGTTCTGTTTTCTCCTGTGAGATGATCCTGGCAAACCTGCAATTTGTTTGCTAAGATGCAAATGGGGCAGAGGTTGTCTTTCAGTGTTTTGCTATTTCTGCCTCCACCTAATTTGGATTCACATGCCTAAGCTGTATATGATATGCCTTGCCCACAATTTATGATAGTAAACTTGGCAAAGTCCTAAATGTGGAGATGAAATTTCATCCCCTTCATCATCATCATCACCATTGGTGTGACTATCAAGAACTATTTATAAAGAGCAAGAAATTTGGTCTGTCTGGTAAGCCACAACACACAAACAGAAAAAAATAAAGAGCTCTAAAATATTTTCACATTTACTTATCTAGTGGAATGTAAAGTAGATTTTTTAAAACATCAAAGAGGGGAGATGAAGCACCGAATAATTCCAAAGGTCAAACTCCATCTGCAACAAAAAGAAACTTGTGGGGAGCCAGAGAGGCCTGAGCCAGGACTTCAGATAATTACCCTGATATCAGTGGGCCTGAACAACAAAGACCTCTTCGAGATGAGACTTTTCACTAAGTCAGCTCCGGAGTTCTTTTGATATGGGTTACACTTATAATGATGGTATTTGAGTTCTGAGGCAAAGAGGCTCTGCCCCAAAACTTTAGTTGTCCAAAACATTTGCAGGAAGTCAGTTCTTATGCAGATGTTCTTGATGATGCAGCCTTGGCCATTAGGCTTTAAGGCCAGCTCTCAAGAGCATCCTTTCAGATGTAACTGACTGAGATAAGAGATAACTGCCCAAGACTCTATGGCACCCAGGAAACAATAGGCCTTATTACCATGCTACTTCCAGGATACAACAGACTAAGATAATGATTTCTCTTCCTTTCAGTCTTTTGTCTCTTTGCTCATAAAAACCTTTCCCTGAGTATCAATAAATGGAGCTCATGGTTCTTCCTTGAGCTACCCACATGGCCTGTTCGTTTCTTATTCACGTCTCCAAATCATGCTAAGTGCTGGACAATGAGCAGCCCAGGGCAGAAACTCAACCCCAGAAATATATAAGAATTGATTATCTAAAACATAAATATAACTTGTTTCATTAACCTTGTTTTAGTAGTTATAATAGATACTGGAGGCAAAATTATAATCAACTCTATTCAGGAAACATCAAGAACAATAAGAAGAAAATTTCAGTAGTCACAATAAATTTATCACATATAAAAATAAATGAAAATGTTTTGAATTCATTCATTACAAGAAAAAGAATTATATGTTGGCCCAAGAAACAAATCTTATCCAAATGCCATTAAAATAAATATACAATGCAAAATAAATGCTTTTCTGGATTAACTCTAAGAGGTTGATATAAAATGTATCTTACAGATGTAATTTAGCTAAAAAAATTAGGGATGGTCAAAATAGTATTCTGAATTTGAAAAAGAAAATTTTGAAAGTGCTAGATAAGACCTTTATATAATGGTGAAAGGAAATATATAGCAAATATGAATGAGTCTCAATTTTTAAGCACTAAACAATTTATACAGTGAATTTTAAAAAAGTCACAACAATATATGAATAAAGACAAAATATAATGGTAAAAGACTTCAAAGCTTCATTATCCGATTATTATGAATAAAACAAGTTTCAAAGCATCCCGGATAAAACTAAATCCTGTAATGAGCTAGGCTTAACAGATAGAAGAGAATTAAATAAAAATTGGGAATATAGTTCCTTACTCATGTGTGCAGAGTGTTCTCATAGTTTCTGAAGTCATAGAGAAGCCTTGCACAATGGGGGCATACATACACTGTGTATTTTCAGACAGTAATAAAAGTAAAAAAAATAGCATAGAGATGGAAATAAATAATTTATTAATGATTGAGTGTAAGAAAAAAATCTATAAGAAGCAATAATAACATTTAAAAGATAAATTCTCTACTTTCCCACTATATTATACTAATCACGTATAGTCAGGAAACAATAATCTTTACTTTTTATTTTATTGGACATTTATATGTTTTTACCTAGGGCATAGTGACACTTCTCTGGACATATATTGAGGAATGTTTTGGAAAATATTTAACAATTAACTCTCCAAAAAAATATATACACATATACATATACATATACATATACTGGATACATTTTTTTTTTTTTTGCTTTATGGAAGGCAATTGGGGTTAAGTGACTTGCCCAAGGTCACATGGCTAGTTTTTGTGTTAAATGTCTGAGGTTGGAATTGAACTCAGGTCCTCCTGACTCCAGGGCCAGTGCTCTGTTCACTGTGCCGCCTAGTTGCCCCTATTGTATATACTTTTAAGTCTAATCTGTATTATTAACATTTTCTCTATCATTTTCTTAAGTCAATACAAGTTAAAAAAAAAACAATAAATTGATTTTTGCTTTGAAGTATTTGCTGGTTTCTGAGATATAAATGCTCACATTGAGAATTTAATCATCAGCTCTTGCAAGCCAGTTTGAGCTGGTTTTAACACATCCTTGCATGGATTGTGCAACTATATTTTTTCCCTTCTCCTGGGCCATGAGGAAAAAGAGATAGCAGTGGGAAAACAGGAGACTGTTTTTCCAAGGAGTAGACTTTCAATATAAGATTTACAGTTTCAGGGGCCATAGATAAAATAAAAAAGTGAGCTGCTCTTTCCTCTTCGCTGAATCAGAATAAAGAAATGGTCTAAAGACTGGGATGACACCCAACATGGAGGCCAGTTTCCTCTTAAAGCCAGTCCTAAAGCCCTCAGATGGTTCCGGAAGCAGTGAGAGGGAATATTTTGTTTTAAATTAATGAATGAGAGTCAAATGGGCTGATAAAGAATCCCAATACCAAGGAGGGCCCAGAGGATGGACTTGGGGAAAGAAGAGGCAGTAACAAAATGAATGCCTAGAAGAGATTCTTTTTTTTTTTTTTCATCTTTGCTGGAATGAATGAATACATGAGAAAGACCTTGTGATTTACAAGCATGGATTTTATCTCTGGAAATGTTTCTCTTCTACAGTGACAAACTTTAGGAGTAAGCTCCTTTATTAGTCTAAGTGGTAGGGTGGAAAATGTACTGATTTTGAAGTCAGAACAGGGTTGGAGTCCCTACCCTGGCCCACATTATGTGTAGGATCTTAAGCACATCATCTAAACTCTTTGGGGCATGGTCCTATCATCTGTAAAGAGAAGGATATGATGTAGATGCTCTCTAAATCCCCTTCCCACTTTAAATCAATGATGCTATGAGTTCATTAGACACAGATGGAAAAAAAGAGCAAGATAATAGAAAATGAAAGAGGAAAAAAATGAAGAAATTTAGGGATTTAGACTTGGACAGAGAAATCTTTGCCGTGTTTAAAAATTAGTTTTTACTCATGACTTTTGTTAGTTTTTAAAAGTTTTTTTTTACATGATCATAGTTTCTCCCAGTATCCTTTATTCTCCTTCCAAGAATCCATCCAATATTACAAACAGTATTTTCTAAAGGCAAAAGAGAAAAAAATGAAGGGGAAAAATATAAGCAAAACTGATGAATACATTAAAAAGTATGAAAATAAATCAAAGAAAGCCTAGACATTTGTATTTCAAGAAATTATCAAGGAAAACTACCCTGGTATCTTAGATCTAGAGGGTAAAATACAAATTAAAAGAGTCTACTGATCACCTCTTGAAAGAGATCCCCAAATGAAAATTCTGAGGAATATTATAGCCAAATTCCAGAACTTTCAGTTCAAAGAGAAAATAATTTAAGTGGCCAGAAATAAATAGTTCAAATATCATGGAGCCATAGTCAGGATCACACAAGATTTAGCAGTTTCCAGGTTAAAGGAGGTGAGGACTAGAAATATGATATTCCAGAAGGCAAAGGAGCTAGGATTACAGCTAAAAATAACCTACCCAGAAAAACTGAGTATAATTCTTCAGGAGAAAAAAAAAAGGTATTTAGTGAAATAGAGGACTTTCAAGTATTCCTGATGAAAAGACCAGAGCTGAAATGTGACTTTCAAATACAAGATTCGAGAGAAGCATTAAAAGGTAAACATGAAAGAGTAATCATAAGGGACTCAATAAAGTTAAACTAGTTGTATTCTTATATGAGATGATATGTGTAACTCCTAAGAACTTTATCATTATTACGGCAGTTAGAAGGAGTTTACATAAAAAGAAGGCATCGGTGTGACTTGATTTTGTTGAAATGATCTCCAAAATAAGTAAAGGGGAGAGAAAGAAGTATGCACTGGGAGAAGGGGGAAAAGAGAGGGAGAATAGGGAAAATTATCTCACATAAAAAGGCATGCAAGGAAGAACTTTTACAATGCAGGGGAAAGTGGTCATCAGGGTGTCAGACAGCAATTGAACCTTAGGCTCTTTGAATATATTTCTGTGTGTGTGTGTGTGTGTGTGTGTGTGTGTGTGTGTGTGTGAATACACACACACATAAATACACACATATATACTGATGAAGTATATATATGAGGTATCACCTCATACTGATCAAATTGGCTAATATGACACAAAAGAAAAATGACAAATGTGGAAAAATTAGGACATTAATACAACTTTGGTGGAGTTGTGAACTGATCCAACTATTATGGAGAATAACTTGGAATTATACACAAAGGGCTATAAAACTGTGTTTACTCTTTGACCAAGCACTACCACTACTAAATCTGTATCCCAAAGAGTCAAAGGAAAAGGAAAAGAATCTATTTGTCAAAAGTATTTACAACAGCTGTTTTTCTGTGGTGGCAAATGGGGGGATGATGATCAATGGCATAATGACTGGGTAAGTTGTGGCATGATTTGGATGGAGTACTATTGTCTTATAAGAAATGATGAGGGGAATGGTTTCATAAAAAAGCATAATATAACAAAAAAAAATGAACACACAAGAAAAAATGTGGCAAGATTTCTATGAACTGATGTAAAGTGAAGTTAGAAGACCTAGGAGATCATTGTGCACAGTTAACAGCAATGTTGTAATAATGATCAACTGTGAAAGACTTGGCTACTCTTATCAATTCCAAAGGAGTCAATATGAAAAAAAAATGCTATCCATCTTCAGAGAGAGAATGGGTGAACTCTGAGGGCAAATTGATGTATAATTCTCACTTTCTTTTTCTTGCTTTTTTGAAATGTGGCTAATATGTAAATATTTTTTCCATGATTTCACATTTATAATTGATATATTTCTTGCCTTCTCAGTGAGTGGGGAAGGGATGGGATAAAAAGAGAGAATCTGGAACTTAAAATTTAAAAAGAGAGGAATATTTTTATAACAATTTGTCTTTTTATTGAGCACCTTAACAAATTATGCCTTAACAGCAAATTTTCAAACGGGGTGCAGATGTTCCTTCCTCTGCCGTTTTTTGGTTTTCAGGCTTTCCTCGTGCTTATTAAGCCTACGGCGCATGGCACGGGTCTTCTTGGGCCGAAGGTCCAGGGATTTGTATTTCTTCCCCTTATAGAATTTCCTGAGGTTCTCTTTCTGTGTCTGGTTGATGACAGTCAGAACTCGGGCAATAGATTTTCAAACTACTTGGATCTTAGATAACTTGGATGCAGCTCCCCCAGTGTCCTTGGCCACTCTCAATTGGGAAAGTTAGACCTTTAAATCATCTAACTGCTTGAGTAGCTCCTCCTTCTTCTTCCCACGAAGATCCCGGGCCTTGATTTTTGCCATGATTGCAGAAGAGACACTCTGCCACTGGCTCCGAGGGGAAAGAGGGAACAAGAGGAATATTTTAAAAAAATAAATAATATAGATTTTTTTTAAGTTTGAAAATATGTGCAAGGGGCAATGTGTATAAATTCCCCACCTCTACAAAGAAGTGAGTTGCAAACAATTTCTCATATCTCTTTCAAGCTTGTTATTTGTAATTTTGTAACATTCTCTTTTGATTTTTTTATGCATTTGTGTGCTTGTCCTTTCCATTTATATTCCTGTAGACTTTGTGTCAATTGTTTACATGGCTCTCTCTATTCCCTTCTGTATTAGTACATGTTGATCCTTCCATATTTCTCTGTACTTGACACTGTCATTTCTTACAGCACAATAATATTCCAACATTCCATAATAAATAAACAAGCCACAATTTGTTTAACCATTCCCTAAGC
Source organism: Gymnobelideus leadbeateri (assembly GCA_011680675.1). Classification (NCBI taxonomy): domain Eukaryota; kingdom Metazoa; phylum Chordata; class Mammalia; order Diprotodontia; family Petauridae; genus Gymnobelideus; species Gymnobelideus leadbeateri. Next base: position 2,063,197 of record WOXC01008259.1, on the reverse strand, counting down.
TATGAGCAACTACTTGTTTACAATTCTTTGACCACACAAAATGTCTGCTTACATATGTTTTGGTGCATGTAGTTGGGAGATAAGATGTGCAGGCATTGGGGCACAGAGATTCACCTTGCTCTAATGGAAAAGTCGAAGGGGGTAAGGGAGAAAATATGGGAGAGAGCAGGATGGAGGAAGCGATATCTTGTGGGACTGCTATTCTGGGAGGGTGGGTAGGGGAAAAACAGGGGGCAAAATAATTGTAACTCAAAATCTGGTGGAAATGAATGATGTAAAACAGAAGTTAATAAAGCCTTTGTTTAAAAAAAAAGAATAAAAGTCCTAAAAAAAGAGAACGTTTTAAAGTCCTCTATTTCATGAATATACTTATTTTCCCCTGAAGAATTATACTCAGTTTTGCTGGGTAGGTGATTCTTGGTTTTGATCCTAGCTCCTTTGACCTCTGGAAAATCATATTCCAAGCCCTTCAGCCCCTTAATGTAAAAGCTGTTAGATCTTGTGTTATCCTGATTGTGTTTCCACAATACTCAAACTGTTTCTTTCTGACTGCTTTTAATATTTTCTCCTTGACCTGGGAACTCTGGATTTGGCTATAAATTTCCTAAGAGTTTACTTTTGGGGATCTTTTCTTTTCTTTTCTTTTCTTTTCTTTTCTTTTCTTTTCTTTTCTTTTCTTTTCTCTTCTTTTCTTTTAATTAAACAAATGCTTTTCGTGTTCCCCAAATACTGGTCCCAAAGTCCATAGGGCACTAACCTCTCACTTTGTCTTAGGCATGTCTATGTTGATAATTCTGGAATCACCACAGCTGCTGGTGTTCTGGGATCCCTCCAGCCGCCTGCTGGCCCTACCTCCCTGGGGCTAAAACCGAGACTCAGGCGGACCTGTGCTCGGCTCCCTGCACACTGTGCTGCCAGCTCCCAGAGTGCTGTGCTGGTCCTTCCTGCAGGGCTGCTGGGCTGTCCTCAGTGGGAGGTTAGCTTCTCTGTGTTGTTCTGTGGGTGCTAGGGCTCCAGAAGTTGTTCAGGGTCCCCTTTTACATAGTTTGGCGGTGATCTGGGGGGAGAGTACCTTGGACGCACTGTTTCTACTCCTCCATCTTGGCTCCGCCTATACTTCCCTCTCTTTTCTTTTCTTTTCTTTTCTCTTCTCTTCTCTTCTCTTCTCTTCTTTTCTTTTCTTTTCTTTTCTTTTCTTTTCTTTTCTTTTCTTTTCTTTTCTTTTCTTTTCTTTTCTTTTCTTTTCTTTTCTTAGAACAATTAGGGTAAAGTGACTTTCCTAAAGTCACACGGCTAGTAAGTGTGTCAATTGTCTGAGACCAGATTTGAACTCAGGTACTCCTGACTCCAGGGCTGGTGATCTCTTCACTGTGCCACCTAGCTGCCCCTTGGGATCTTTTTCAGGAGGTGGTCAGTGAATTCGTTTGATTTCTATTTTGCTCCCTGGTTATAGAACATAAAGACAGCTTTACATAATGATTTGTTGAAAGATGATGTTATCTCTTTATTTGATCATGGCTTTCAGATAGTCCAATGATTTTAAAATGATGTTTCATTGATCTATTTTCCATGTCAGTAGTTTTTCCAATGAGATATTTCACATTGCCTTCTATTTTTTTTTCCTTCATTTGGATCTGTTTTACAGTATCTTGATTTCTCTCAAAGTCATTAGCTCCCATTTGCTCCAATCTAATTTGGAAGGAATGATTTTCTTCAGTGAGTTTTTGAAATTCCTTTTCCATCTGGCAAATTCAGCTTTTTAAGGCATTCTTCTCCTCATTGATTTTTTGGACCTCTTTTGCCATTTGAGTTAGCCTATTTTTTTATGGTGTTATTTTCTTCAGTATTTATCTTCTTTGGCAGGCTGTTGATTTGTTTTTCATGATTTTTTTTTTGTATCATTCTTATTTCTCTTCCCAATTTTTCGTCTGTTTTTCTTACTTGATTTTCCAAAACCTTCTTTAGCTCCTCCATGGCCTGTGACCAGTTTATATTTTTCTTGGAGGCTTTTGGTGCAAGAGTTTTGACTTCACATTCTTCTTCTGGTTCTATGTTTTGATTGTAATTGTCATCAAAAAAACCAATTTTATAGTTTTATTTCAGTTCCTCTATTTGCTCATATTGCCAGTCAAGTACTTGACTTTTGAGCTCTTTGCCACAATTGAACTCTTCTTCCAGAATGGAGAGTACTGTGTCCAAAATTTCTGAAGTTGTGTGCAGCTGTTGGCAGGATTTCTTTTTTAAAATTTATTTTTGTGTGTGTATGAAATGGTATAGTTCTATTAATGTAATTTATTTTTAAATGTGTATTAAAATTAATTGATCAATAGCAAAAATATCTCTTTTTTCATACACATACACACACACACACACACACACACACACATATATATATATACATATATACAGAGAGAGAGAGAGAGAGAGAGAGAGAGAGAGAGAGAGAGAGAGGGAGATACACATTTACATTCCCTTCAACTATTCTCATACTGAGAAAAGTTTCATAAGTTACAAGGATCATTTTTCCTTGCAAGAATCTAAATGGTTCAACTTTGATAAGTTCCTTATGATTTTTTCCCCTTTTTACCTTCTCATGCTTCTCTTGCTTCTTGTATCTGAATGTCAAATTTTCTATTCAACTCTGTTTTGTTCATCAAGAATGCTTGAAAGTCCTTTATTTCATTGAGTGACCATATTTTCCCCTGAAACATGATACTTGGTTTTGCTGGGTAGGTGATTCTTGTTTTTAATCCCAGCTCCTTTCATCTCTGGAATATGATATTCCAAGCCCTTTGATCCCTCAGTGTAGAACCTGCTAGATCCTGTGCTATCCTGATTGTGTTTCCACAATATTCAAATTGTTTGTTCTTGGCTGCTTGTAATATTTTTTCCTTGATCTGTGAACTCCAGAACCTGGCTATAATATTCCTTGGAGTTTTCTTTTTGGGATCTTTTTCAGGAGGTGATTGGTGGATTCTTTCAACCTCTATTTCGCCCTATGGTTCCAAAACATCAGGGCAATCGTCCTTGAGGATTTCTTGAAGGGTGACTTCTAGGTTATTTTTTTGATCATGGCTTTGAGGTACTCCAATAATTTTAATATTATCTCTCCTGGATCTATTTTCCAGGTGAGTGGTTTTTCCAAAAAGATATTTCACATGGACTTCTATTTTTTTCATTAGTTTGGATCTGTTTAATAATATCTTAATTTCTCATAAAGTCACTAGCTTCCATTTGCTCTAATCTAATTATGAAGGAATTATTTTCTTTTTTTATTTAATCAAATGCTTTATTAACTTCTGTTTTACATCATTCATTTCTGCCAGATTTTGAGTTACAATCATTTCCCCCCCCTGTTTTTCCCCTACCCACCCTCCCAGAACAGTAGTCCCACAAGACATAGCTTCCTTCAATCTGCTCTCTCGACTATCCTCTCCCATATCCCCTTCGACCTCTCCATTAGAGGAAGGTGAACCTTTGTGTCCCAATGCCTGCACATGTTATCTCCCAATTACAAGCAAAAGAGTATTAATAATAGTATTTATATATATTTGAAACATTTAATCGCAAGACCTTGGATTTCAGATCCATTTCCTTCCTCCTTTGTCACCTATTGCCTCTGGGGAGATAAGTAATTCAGTATATGTTGTACATGTCTAGCTATGCAAAACATTTTCATAGTAGATATATTGTACAAGGCTGCTTATAATTCCCTCCCACTCATCCCACCCCCCACCTGGTCCATTCCCCACATGATCCTGTCCCTCTTCCATAGTGGGTACCTCCAAACTCCCCTCCCCCCAAGGATGCCCTCCCATCCATCATCCCTCCTCTCCTCCCCCTTCTACCCATTCTGCTGTAGGTTGAGATGTCCCAAATAGTATGTATGTCATTCTCTCCCTGAACCAAATTCAATGAGAATGTGGTTTCACCTTTTTGCCTTCCTATTTTTCCCCTCCCCTGCAACTACTTCCCCCTGCTTCCTCTACATGAGATAGTTTACCCCACCCTGTCTCTCCCCATCATTTCCTGCCACTTTCCTCTCTCACCTCACAACTCCACCCCTTGAGTATCCTCCCTTCCCAACAAATTCAACCTATGCCCTCTATCCATATATAATTGTAACCATATACACACACATTCACATATGTATTCACATGACCATACACCCTTCTTCCATTATTTTCATAGTGAGAAAGATTTCCTCAGTGACAGTTATTGTTTTTCCATATAGGAATGTAAATAGTTCAACTTTGATAAGTTCCTTTTGATTTCTTTTCCCTGATTACCTTCTCAGGCATCTCTTGCTTCTTGTGTCTGGATGTCAAATTTTCTATTCAATTCTGTTTTTTTCCTCAAGAGTGCTTGAAATTCCTCTATTCCACTGAATGACCATATTTTCCCCTGAAACAAAATACTCAGTTTTGCTGGGTAGGTGACCCTTGGGTTCATTCCCAGTTCTTTTGCCCTCTGGAATATCATATTCCATGCCCTTCAATCCCTCAGTGTAGAAGCTGCCAGGTCCTGGGCTATTCTGATTGTGTTTCCACAATATTGAAATTGTTTCTTCCTGGCTGCTTGTAGTATTTTCTCCTTGATCTGGGGATTCTGGAACCTGGCTATAATATTCCTGGGAGTTTTCTTTTTGGGATCTTTTTCAGGAGGTGATCGGTGGATTCTTTCAACCTCTATTTCCCCCTCTGGATCTAAAACATCAGGGCAATTTTCCTTGAGAATTTCTTGAAGGGTGATTTCTAGGTTCTTTCTTTGATCATGGCTTTCAGGTAGTCCAATAATTTTTAAATTATCTCTCCTGGATCTATTTTCCTGGTCAGTGGTTTTTCCCATGAGATATTTCACATTGCCTTCTATTCTTTCATTTGTTTGCATCTGCTTAACAGTATCTTGATTTCTCATAAAGTCATTAGCTTCCATTTGCTCCAGTCTAACTCTGAAGGAATGAATCTCCTCAGGGAACTTTTGAGATTCTTTTTCCATCTGGCAAATTCTACTTTTTAAGGCATTCTTCTCCTCATTGCCCTTTTGGGCCTCCTTTTCCATTTGAGTTAGTCTATTTTTTAAGGTGTTGTTTTCCTCAGTCAGGCTGTTGACCCTCATTTCATACTTTTCCTGCATCCCTCTCATTTCTCTTTCCAGTTTTTCTTCCACTTCTCTTATTTGATTTTTAAAGTCCTTCTTAAGGTCCTCTATGGCCTCCAACCTGCTCATGTTTTCCCCTGGGGCTTTTGGAGCAGGATTTCTGACCTCACAGTCCTCTTCCCCTATGGTTCGACCCTCTTTGCCCCCGACGTAGGAGTCTAGGGTTGCATTTTTCTGTTTCCTTTGCCTTGGCATGTTGCCACTTAATTGCTTGACTTTTGGGCTTGTTGCCACACTATGGCTTTAAGGCCAGCTAGAGGAATTTTCGTCCCGAACGTGTGGGGGGCAACTTCCGTTTCTGGCAAGCTGTAAACCCACCCACAACTTCCACCCTAGATCACAATCCAGATCCAGGGAGGTTAAAGCAAGAGCGATTACCCCCCAAGACTGATCGCTGGATCTCCCCACAATTTGTAGGCTGGGAGCCAGACCTGCCTCTGAAAACTACAAAATGGCGTGTCTCCTCAGCGGCTTCTAGCCCCCAGGGGAGGGAGCTGACGCATTCCCCAAATACAGGTCCCAAAGTCCATAGGACACTAACCTCTTACTTTGTCCTAGGCATGTCTATGTTGATAATTCTGGAGTCGCCACAGCTCCTGGTGTTCTGGGGTTCCTCCAGCCGGCTGCTGGCCCTGCCGCCCTGGAGCTAAAACCTCGGCTCACGCGGACCTGGGCTCGGCTCGGCTGGCTCCTGCGCTCTGCGCTCTGCGTGCTGCCGGCTCCCAGACTGCTGCGCTGGTCCTTCCTGCAGGGCTGCTGGGCTGTCCTCAGCGGGAGGTTAGCTTCTCTGTGTCGTTCTGTGGGTGCTGGGGCTCCAGAAGTTGTTCACAGTCCTTTTTTACATAGTTTGTGGGGAATCTGGGGGCAGAGAGGCTTGGAAGAGCTGTTTCTACTCCGCCATCTTGGCTCCGCCCCCATTAGTCTTTTTTTTTTTAAGTGTTATTTTCTGCAGTCAAGTTATTGGCTCTCTTTTCATATTTTTCTTACATCATTCTCATTTCTCTTCCCAATTCTGTCTCCACTTTTCTTATTTGGTTTTCAAAGTCCTTCTCAAGCTCATCTGTGGCCTGTAACTAGTTCATATTTTTCTTGGAAGCTTTTCGTACCGGAGTTCTGACTTTTTTGTCTTCCTCCTGTTCCATGATTTGGTCCTTTTTGTCCTGAAAATAGGAATCTAAGGTTTGATTGCTGTGCTTGCTTTTCTTCCTTTGCCTCTTCATGTGGCCACTCAATTACTTGACTTTTGGGCTTTTAACCACAATAGAACTCTACTTCCCAGAGGCGAGAGCTTTGTCCCAAATTGCTGGGGTTTTTGCAGCTGCCAGATCTATTAGTTAGGTGCTCTCTCATAAGCCTCCACTGGATCTGAGACCTTGTCACAAACCCCAGGCCCTCCACCCTAGATAGCCATCCAGATCCAAGCAGGTTAAAGCAAGAGCAATTACCCTCTGAATAGTTGCTTGGTCCACCTACAATCTGCAGGCCAGGAGCTCTGAAGTAGCCATGTGGTGGCAGCCACTGTGCCTCAGTTGTTTCTCCCTCTGGGGGCAGAGGCTGAACTGCACCCCTGGACCCCCTGTTCCCAAAGTCCACAGTGACCTCTCATTTTGTCTTTCACATTTATAGGTTGATAAATTCTGGAAACTGCCACAGCTTCTGGTTATCCACACTCCAGATGTCCCTCCAGCCATGGCTGGTGGGGGCTGCACTGAGGCTAAAACCTCAGGTGAGACTGGGCTCTGCTTCTAGCAGGCTGCAGTGGACTTTTCATGTCAGCCTGCCAGGCTGCCTTCAGCAGGAGATTTGTTTCTCTCTGTCACTTTGTGGGTTCTATAACTCTAAAATTTGTTTAGAGTCATATTTTATAGGTATTTGAGGTTGTTATGGGGGGAGTGCATGAAGTTTTCCTGCTAAAAGCTGCCACCTTTGCTCTGCCCCCCATCAGAGTTTCTTCTAGCTACCTGCCTCGAACTCTGAGGAGGACTGCCTCTCCAAAGTCTCAATAAGCTCTGGAATGGTAGCACTCCTTACCCCAGGACCATCACCCAAGACTATGACTCATATCCAAGTAGGCTAAGCAAGAAAATCCTGCCTCAGCATCAGCAAAGAAATTCCAACAATTGCCCTCTGGTCAACCCCTTGGTCCACCTACAATTTGTGTGCCAGGAGCTCCAGAAGCAACCACTGTGGTAATAGCTGCAGATGGCCTCCACCTCTGCTGCCCCGGGGACATGGGCCAGATCATGATCTTCTCTCATCCAGTTCCAACAGAGATCCCCCAATGACTTTCTACTTTCTTTTTGGTGTTTATGGTTGAGAAGTCTAGCAACTGCCATAACTGCCAGTGATACACTCCCCTGAAGTCTGCTCCAGCCAGTGTCTGCTGTAGGTCTGTGTCATGAGTCTGCACTGGCACAGCCCACATAGGTCTGTACTTTTCTCCCAGCACAGTGTGATAGACCCTTCCTGTCCACCTGCCAGGCTGCCTTCAGTGGGAGATATGTTTCTCTGTCAAATTGTGGGTTCTGTAGTCCTAAAATTTATTTAGAGTCATTTTTTTACCAGTATTGGAGATGGTTGGAGCAGGAGCTCAAGTAAGTTCCTGCTTTTACTCTGCCATTTTGGCTCCACCCCTAATTTTCTTTCCTTTAAAAAAAATTTAGTAAAGAAGATGAACAGTTTTGTTAGGTCTCCAACTTTTAATTTTGTTGATTATTTCTATATTTTTGCTTTCTCGTTTTTTACTCTATTCTTAATATTTCTTTTTTGTGTTTATTTTGGATTGGTTTATTCATTTTTTATTTTTATCACATTATCAATCTCCCATTTTCTACTTTGCTATTTTGTATGTTTTGAGGACAGCTTTTGCTCTAATTATTTGTATGATATTTTACTTTTTCATTATTTTTAAAATTTTATTTTTGGAATAAAGCATTTTCATAACATAACTCAATAAAAAGATGATTGTACATGAAACTACATACAGAACTGGCTATTTCTTTCAAATATACAATAAAATAATCATTTAAATTTCTTTTTTTTCTTTCCTTCCCTTGCCCCTGCATAGATACATATGTCATTAGACATATGTATCTACATCTATCCCTATCTCTATATCTATCAGTAAAATTATTTTCTACATACTTCTATTGGTTAATTCTTTCTTTGGATACAGATAGCATATTATTTCATATGTCCTTTATAGTTAATTTGGGAATTTATAATAGACAAAAACAACTTATTTGCTCAAAGTCAATTTTAAACATTGTTGCTCTTACTGTATATAATGTTCTCTTGGTTCTGATCATTTTTCTCTCCATCATTTTGTTCAAGTCTTTCCATATTTTTTCTAAAATAACTGAAATCATTATTTCTTATGGCACAGTTATATTTTCTCACAATCATATACCACAATTTGTCCAACCATTCCCCAATTGATGGAAATCCCTGCAATTTCCAGGTATTTTTTTTCCCCACAATAAACAGAATAACCATAAACATTTAAGGACACATAAGTTCTAGTCCTTTTTTCTTAGCCATCTTTGGAAATAGACCAAATAGTGCCGAGTCGAAGGATATAGGTAGCTTAATAACTCTTTGGGCATGATTATTGATTGCTCTCCAAAATGGTTAGATCATTTTACAATTCCACCAGCAATGAATTAATTTTTCGACATCCTCTCCAATATTTGTTACTTTCTCCTTCTATCGTTTTAGCCAATCTAGTAGGTATAAAATGATATCTCAAGGTTGTTTTAGTCTGCATTTCTCTAATCATTGATTTAGAGAGTTTTTATGTGGCTGTACATAGCTTTTATTTCTTCATTGGAAACTGCCTGTTCATATCCTTTGACCATTTATCAGTTGGGGAATGGCCCGTGTGCTTATAAATTTGACAAAGTTTTTTTATATATATTTTAGATATGAGACCTTTATCTGATAAACTGTCTATAAATATTTTACCCAATTTTCTGCTTTCTTCCTAATTTTGGCTATGTTTCTTTTATTTGTACAAAACCTTAATTTAATCTAATTAAAATAATCCATTTTACACCTAATATTGCTCTCTTTTGTTTATTTATAAATTGTTCACCTATTAATAAGTCTGATAAGTAATGTGTTCCATGTTTGAATTTTCTTAAAAATGTCCCTTTATATCTAGGTCATGTATCAGTTTTGACCTTATCTTAGTAAATGGTGTGAGACATTGGTCCATGCCCAATTTCTATCATACTTCTTTCCAGTTTTCCCAACAATTGTTACCAAATAATGAATTCTCATCCCTAAATCTTAAGTCTTCACACTTGCCAAATACAATGTCATCATGTTTATTTGCTGCTTTAAAGGTATGTTTATTCTATTCCATTGATATACCTTTCTATTTCTTAGCACCAATATAGATACTTCACTCATTATTCAGAATGTCATTGTTCAGTCTTCATTTAGGCTTGTACTTTTTGATTATGTTCTCTGTATAATTTATTATTGAATTATATTCTGTAAGAGATGCGTTAATATTTCTCCTTGTTAAAAAGCATTTATTTATGTGTAATTTCATTATAATTAGGCACATAAGTGGTGTAGTGGATAGAGCACTGGCCCTGGAGTTGGGAAGATCTCACAATAAAGATTCCCACAATAAACAGAATAACCATAAATATTTAAGGACACGTAAGTTCTAGTCCTTTTTTCTTAGCCATCTTTGGAAATAGACCAAATAGTGCTGAGTCAAAGGATATAGGTAGCTATATCAGTCCTAGATGCTTACTAGCTGTGTGACCCTGAACAAGTCACTTAACATCTGTCTTCCTCAATTTCTTCAACTGTAAAATGGGGATAATATTAATACCTAACTCACAGGGTTATTGTGGGCATCAAATGAAATAGCAATTGTAAAATGTTTGTAGCATAATATCTAGCACATAGTAGGCTCTTTTTTAAATAAATTAATTTATTTATTTTTAATTTTAAGCTCTCACTTTCATAAGTTTTAAGTTTTCTCCACCTCCCTTCCCTTCACCCTCCCCAAGATGTCAAGCAATCTGATATATGCTCTAAATATACATTCTTATTAAACATATTTTCTCCACCCCAAGTCCAGACCTTTCCCTTGTGTTCCAGAATGATTTTGCCTCTTTTGGCATCCAACAGAACTATTAAAGATACAACCTTCTCAGCACCCTAATTATAGCTCCCTGTCAGAGAAAAAAAGATGTATTCCTTCACCCTAAAGCCAGGGTTCTTAACCTTTTTTTTTTTCTGTGCCATGGACCTGGTTTGTAGTCTGATGAAGCCTATTTGTCTCTTCTCAGTATAATATTTTTAAATGCATAAAATACATAGAAGTAAAGAGAAAATAAATTGTATGGAAATATAGTTGTCAATTTTCTAATTAATAATTTTAATAAAATCTTTATAGCCCCCCAAAAAACAAATTTTCATATTAGTCATGTTGTATAGAAGAATTAGAATGAATGGGAGGAATCATGAGAAAGAAAAAAAAACCAAACTAAACTAAATTAAACAAAAAAAAGATAGCAAATAGTCTGCTTCAATATGCATTCAGACACTATGTCTTTCTCTAGATGTGGATGACATTTTCCATCATGAATCTTTTGGAGCTGTTTTAGGTCAATACATTGTTGAGAAGAGCTAAATCTATAAAAATCAGTCATCACACAATGGGGTTGTTACTGTGTATGATGTTTTCCTGGGTCTGCTCCCTTCATTCAGCATCAGTTCATGTAAGTCTCTTCAGATATTTCTGAATTCTTCTGGCATAGTAGGTTCTTAATAAATGCTTGTTTCCTTCCTTCCTCTTGTTCCCAGGCTCAGTCTATTATTATTTTGCAAAAGTATGATGTCATGCTGATTGATACCTGCATATCCTCTAATGTTCTCATTCAGAAGGGAAACAGTAGATGAGTTCTAGTTCTAGAGTCAGAAGACCTGAGTGCAAAGCCTGCTTCTGATGCTTACTATCCAAATCACCGAACTTCCTTGGATCTTAGTTTCCTTGTTTGTAAAATTAAGGTTTGAATTAGATGGTCTCTAAGGTACTTTCCAGCTCTAGATCTGAAATTATGAGTCTGTAAGCCTGTCAGCTTTACATTTTCCAATTGCAATCTTAAATCAAGTCCATTTGCATAAATCTCTCCTCACGGTAGAGAATTTTTGTTGTATGCTCCCTGCCTGTGTGGGTGGGGGAAGGGATGAACTTGGTGAAAACTTGGAGAAGGTGAAATCTTTGCTTTTCTGTCTTCTAGCTTTGAGAGAGAGTGTGTGTACAGTTTCTAATTCCCTTTAGAGACAGGTCCCTGGAGGGAGAAAAGGAATCCAAGAAAAAACAGACATGTAGAGAAACTGTCACCTCAGTGATGTCTCTATCCCTAGCTTCCCATACTAGAGACTTTACAGAATTCTCCCATGGGTGAGATTAAGAGCTATTGGAACTATAAGACTGGTTGCTATGCTTTCCAGTGAGAGGCGAAACCCAGGTTAGAATTTTGTCTGTCCATCCCTTCCTCCAAATATAGCTAGACTAGGGGGAACAAACTTTATATTCAAACTGACCTTCTTATTATGATCTCTTTAACATGGAAGGAATGAAGCTAAGCCAAAGGCTTGGCTCTCTTCCCAGTGTCAATTCTGCAAACACCATCAGACGTACAGAATAGCAAATAAGAATATCTAAGCTAAGAGTCAATGGAACTCAAAAAAATTCAAATTAGATTATACCGACAATATACAAAATTAACAAGTTCTTCCACTGGGAGTGAAAGAGTCCCTGATCTCACCCAAGGGGACATTCCCTTTAGTAATAAACTGGGGATAGGGACATTAGTGGGGTGCTGGCTTCTCAACACGTCAGCATCTTGCTGTAGTCTTTCTCTACTCCCAGGACCTCTCCTGAAGGGATGTTTTGTGCCCTCTCTTGCACATGGAAACCACAGGAATCTCCCCTCTCCCAGGATCACAACTCCATCCATCAAACAAAGAGAGAGTATCTAGTAATCATTCCCCATGAATGGCGACAATCTTACATGAACTGGCAATTTCGGTTGCACAACAATTTGCTCAGCTCTAAATTTTCCCAGTAAAAAATCTTTTAGCTTTGGGAAGTGAATACGCTTGTGGCTTCTGTCTTTTCAATCAATCAATAAATATTTATTGAATACCTTCTACGAATTTATTTGGTATCTACCATGATAAGTTTTGAGCTTATAAAAAGAGGTAAAAGACAATCCTTGCCCTCACAGAGCTTATAATCTAATAGGGGTGACAGAAAGCATGTAAAAAAATATCTACATAGCTAGCTGTATGCAGGTTAAATATTAAATAATTGGGGTGGCTAGGCGGTGCAGTGAATAGAGCACCAGCCCTGGAGTCAGGAGGACCTGAATTCAAATTTAGCCTCCGACACTTAACACTTATTAGCCATGTGACCTTGGGCAAATCACTTAACCCCAGTTGCCCTGCCTTCCTCCCTCCTAAAAGCAAAATAAATAAATAAATATGAAATAATTAAAAGAGGGAAGGCATTAGAATTAAGAGGGGTTGGGGAAGATTTCCTGTGTAGAAGATGGGATTTTAGTTGGGACTTAAAGGGAGCCAGAGAAGTTAATAGACAGAATAAAGATGGGAGATTATTTCAGGCATGGGAGACATCAGAAAAAAACATGCCTTTTTTAGATTCACTTGATGAATGATGATTATTTATAGCTTTTCATTTTCATTCCATATGTCATTAAATTTTTAGATGTATTTCTTGAGAACAGATTTTTTGGTCTTATTTTCTTATCTGTTGGGCAATTCTCTTTCAAATTATTGTAGTCTTTAGCACATTAATATTTAAAATCATTAGTCATGAGGTCTCAAAGGTTGAGTTAAAGTTGGAATGCAATGTCTGAGGTTTAGGCTGGATTTATTATATTCTTCTTCTTATTTCATCATCGTCATCACCACCACCACCACCACCACCACCACCACCACCATCATCATCATCATCATCATCATCATCATCTTGTCACTATTCCTCAGATGAGGATCCTAAGGGTCCCAGAGCTTAAAGGAGCTGTCTGTGGTCACACAAGCCATAAGTGATAGAGTTGGGTGTGGCACCAAAGTCTTCCTAAGTCCAAGTCTATGTGTAGAATCAGAACTCATTGATTTACTACAAAGAATGAAAGACCTTGGTAATATTCTTCAAGGAATCCAATGTAACTTCTTTCCCTCTAGAAAATGCCAGATGATCTTTAGAGGTACCCAAAGGGCTTATAGATCACTTCCTCTTTGGCAGCACCTTATCAGTGCTGACACCCTCAGGGAAGCCTTTCTCAGCTTGCTGTTCCACAGAATCAGGATCACTGAGTGACCAAAGGGATAGAGTAACATGATTGACATACTCAACATGGAAGTCAGTTTATTGGTTTCCTCTGTCACATAGTTGACATAGAAAGCCACATAATACAATGAAAAGAGGATAAGGAAGGAAGACACGGCTTTCATGGCTCGAATATGGGCTTCTGTGCTTGGGTTTCTGGCATTGAGGTGCATCTGTCGGGTATGCCTCCCAAGGGAGAGAATGAATAGGGAGAAGGAGATGGTAGACAAAGTAAAAGGAATAAAAGTCAGAAGGCCAAAGAGAACCTGGACCGTGAGGAACATACTTTTACTCTCCTGGACATTCTGAGATACATTTCTCTCTTTTCCTCTACTAAAGTGACTGCCAAAGTAATACATTCTCTCTATCATTGGAAAGCCAATGGACAAAGAGATAATCAAGGGCCCCCAAAGAAGCATGAAGACCATCCTGTTAATTTTCCACTTCATCCAGAGGAAAAGGGGATTAGAGAAGTTGGTGATCTTCAGGAAGTAGAAGATGTTGAGGATAGTGGCATACCAAACATTTGAAGTGTGAGCCAATACCAAGAATATATCAATTATTCTGATGCTGGCGGCTACATTAATAGAAGTATCAATTAAATAAATATTCCATATTATTGTACTGCATAATCCAGTTCTGGAGATGGCCAAACTGACCAGGATGAGATTACTTGGTGGTAGTTTCTTTGTCTTGACCCAGTCAATGCAGTTCACCAAGACTATGAATCCATTTACCAGAATGCCTAAAATGAATTCAGCAGTTGCCAGAGCCATCAAGATTTTCTCTCCTCTACTTAACATGTCAGCAATAAAGAGATCACTTAGGAAGTTATCAATATTTATGCTACTTTCACTGTTGGATTAATTACAGGCAAAATCAGTATGGAATGATATGTCCTTCTCATACCTGGTGATACAGTAATTTTCTTCTCTGTCTTTAATAAGGTTTCTTTGTCAGACAAGAAAATGTCTAGTCCTCTCCTGGAATATCTTCATCAAGATATTCTCCATGTCTTCCCAACAGCTCTGTTAAATTTGCCCACTCAAGGCCCTCTCTCCCTGTAGCATGTCTATTTCCTCTTTAGAGGTGATCATGGAAAGGATTAGAGTCCTATGTTAAGATGCAAATAGGGAGAGGTCATCTTTCTACATTTTCCTCTTTGTGCCTTAGCCTATTTTGTATCCAAACACGTGAGCTGTGTATGATAATCCTCAGCTAATGATGTACACCGTGGGGAATGTAACAAAGCCCTGTAGAGATTATGTTTCACCTCCATCATTTCCCTCTATTCTGAACATTGACACTAACAACAATTGTTAGTACAATCAAACTCATGCTGGATATTACTGATAAGTCACCTTTAGGTTTGAAAATTATAAATGTATTGCAATATAATGGATTACTAATCTGGACAGTTCACTCAAAAGAAATTCCTTTCTTTCAGATTTCATGGTAACTCAGACAAAGTAGTGTGCCATGCTAACTCTTCTATGAATACATTGCCTTAGAATCATTCAGAAAAGTAGGAACTATTTGTAAGCCACCATCTTTTTGTTGAGTTCTGTGTACAGTAAGCTTACAGAGAGAGAAAAGATGATAATAATCCACATTTATGTAGTGTCCTATGTTTTCCAAAGTACTTCCCTTGCAGTAACATTTGGAAGTATGAATTTCAGGACTATTTTCTCCTCACTTCACAGATGATGGGGCAGTTTTAGAGAGGTGAGGTGATATGTCCACACATCACAGAATCAAAGTCTGAACTAGGATTTTGGTCCAGGTGTATGCTGATGTGCAGCCAACTAGTAGAAGTAACCTACTAAAAAACCAGCTGACTTATTATAAATGTAACATTACACACCTTCCCCTTAATCATCTTTTCCCATTCTAAACCCATAGCTGGTTTTGAATGCTTGGTAGTTCAGCTCAAGAAAGGACCTCATTGTCCCATACTTACCTTGCCAGGTGATTTTCAGAATCCTCCCAAGGAAATTTAAAGGCAAAAGGTTCAAATTTCTGTCATGGCACTGGTAAACTCTCCAAGTTACACAGGCATAAAACAATGAGGTCTGCACAATGGCTGTGTACTTTCCACCAAGGTTTTTAGGGTGATATTTTCAGCACTGATGTCAGACATCTACAGGAAGGATAAAAATGGTACCAAGGTCAACTACTGCACTCATGGTAAATTACTTAAATTGAAATGGCTACAAACCAAGACTAAAGTGGAGACAGAATTGGGGGGTGACTTTCAGTCTGCAGAAAATTGTGCACTAAATGCAGCTTCCGAGGTTGAAATGCAGTGGAGTATGGGTGAGTTCACTGACACTCATACTAATTTTGTCCTGACTATTAACATTGAGAAAACAGAGGTTCCCCACCAGCCAACATCACACCATTCATTTGTGGATCCATCACTTACAGCAAATGGAGAGACTTTGAATGTTGTGGCCAAGTTCACTTACCTTGGTAGCATACTTTCTAATGATCTACACATAGATAATAGAGTTGATGCATACATTGCTAGAACTAGTTCAGTATTTGGGAGGCTCAAGAGGAAAGTATGACAGAGAAGAGGTAAGAGGTTATCTAACAAGCTGAAGGTGTACAGAGTCATAGTGATGGTTATATGGTTGTATACCTGTAAAACCTGGACAGTCTACCAGAGCCTTGCCATGAAATCAAAACAGTTTCATTTGAATTGTCTTAGGAAGTTTCTGAAGATCACTTGGCAAATAAGGGACCAGACAATGAGGTCCTTTCTTTTTTTTTTTTTAATTTTTTTTAAAGCAATTGGGGTTAAGTAACTTGCTCAAGGTTACACAGCTAGTCATTATTTATGCATGGGTGCTCATTTTCTGAGGCCGGATCTGATCTCGGGTCATCTCAACTCCAAGGCCGGCTCTCTTACTCACTGCGCCACCTAGTCACCCCTTTAGGGCAATTGGGGTTAAGTAACTTGCCCAAGGTTACACAGCTAGGTTTTTGTTTGTGTGGATTAAGTGTCGGAGGCCGTCTCCAAACTCAGGTCCTTCTGACTTCAGGGCCGGCGCTCTATTCACTGCGCCACCTAGCTGCCCCAATGAGGTCCTTTCTTGAGTTGAACTGCCTTGGCATTGAAATTCTACTGCAGAGAGTTCAACTCAAATGGACTGGCTATGTTGTTCAATTGTCATAGATATGCTTGCCTAAAAGATTATTTCATGGAGAACTCACACAAGGCAAGTGCTCATACAAATGTCAGAAGAAACATTACATGGACACTCTCAAGGTCTCTCTGAAGAACTTAGGAGTCAATTGGAAAACATGGGAGACACTGGAACAGAACAGTCCAAGTGTTTTCTCTTTGCTTACATCAAAGAATGCACTGTACTCCAAGAGCAGAGCACAATTGCAGCACTTCAAAAGTTGCATAAATTTAGAGACATCTCCATTCTAATTGTTCATATGGACTATATATGTTCAACTTACAGAAGATCCCTGTGAGCTCAAATTCAGCCACAGTTGGAAACAATACAAATTGACCCAAACATAGTGATATATTTTGGATCCTTTTTGAGAATGAACACAACCACCAATACCAAATTCTTTCCCTTCTAATTAGCAACATTGCTAAACAAAAATAACAAAAACAAAAACAAACAAGCAACAACAACAACAAAACACTTGTGCCCCTAAGCTTTTTTGGTTCTTCGAGCTAGATTTGATAATTCTGTATTTAAAAAAAAAAGCATATAATCTTTTATTACTGCAATAGAAACAAATTAGAGGGGCGGCTAGGTGGCGCAGTGAATAGAGCACCAGCCCTGGAATCAGAAGGACCTGAGTTCGGAGCCGGCCTCCGACACTTAATCCACACAAACAAAAACCTAGCTGTGTAACCTTGGGCAAGTTACTTAACCCCAATTGCCCTAAAGGGGTGACTAGGTGGCGCAGTGAGTAAGAGCACCGGCCTCGGAGTTTGGATGACCCGAGATCAGATCCGGCCTCAGAAAATGAGCACCCACGCATAAATCAAATGACTAGCCGTGTAACCTTGAGCAAGTTACTTAACCCCAATTGCTTTAAAAAAAAAAAAAAAGAAACAAATTAGAGTTTTAGTTTGATTAATACAAAAGGGAAAGGAGTTTTAGAATGTTCAAATTCATTTACTCAAAAGCACTTAAAATGAATCAGAAATAATATAAACATAGAAGGGAAGGGGAGAGAAATAAGAGCTAGTAATCCCAAGGGCAAAATTTCTGATTACAATTGAAAGGGGAATAAATCTCAGGGAAAGATAGGAATGAAATTAAAGAGGAAAAAAAAGAGCTTTTCATTTTCATTCTATATTTCTTTAAATTTTCAGACTTATTCCTTGTAAACAACAGATTTGGGAGTCTTATTTTCTTATCCATTGTGCAATTCTCTTTCATTTTGTGATAGTGTCTAGTACATCGATATTTAACATCCTGAGTATTGGCTTTCCATTTGTTTCTTTAGTATTATTTGTAAAAAGACCTCCTTTTTTTAAAGCAATTGGGGTTAAGTAACTTGCTCAAGGTTACACGGCTAGTCATTATTTATGCGTGGGCTCTTTTGGCCGGATCTGATCTGGCTCACTCGGCTGGCGCTCTTCTACTCGCCCCTTTAGGGCAATTGGGGTTAAGTAACTTGCCCAAGGTTACACGGCTAGGTTTTTTTGTTCGTATGGATTAAGTGTCAGAGGCCGGCTCCGAACTCAGGGCCTTCTGATTCCAGGGCCGGCGCTCTATTCACTGCGCCACCTAGCCGCCCCAAGACCTCCTTTTTTTTAAAGTTAGTAATTCCTGAGATTAGTTTTCCTTAAATTCTTTTGATGCTAATTCATTTCCATTGGCTTATATTTCCTTTCTCATTCCCTTTTCATATCTTTACCCTTGTTCTTGGATTGTAATTAAATCATTAACTGTTCTTTATTTTCTTAAATTAGTTATGTATTTCAGACTCTCTTGTTCTCTTTAGCTCTCAGCTAATGGGGGTAATATGAAACCTTACTTTCCTTTATCTCTTACATCTGCTAGCTCTTATTACTTTTATTTTTCTGCATTTTTTTCTAAATATGTTTACTTTGTTTTCTCTTACTTTTCTTCCAGTCTATTTTGAATTTTATTTTCTAACTTGAGAGTTATAACTTAATTTATTTCTTCCTTATTCTGTGGCCTCCATAGAATTTTAAGTGTCTCAGGTGTCAGGTTTGAGTTTGATTGTGCTTCTGCTGCTCACACATGGAGTCTGGTAGGTAAGAAACCCTGCTGGAAAACTCTAATTAAAACATTTCTTCAGGATTAATTTATAAAAGTTTTACTTTATTAAGTATTCTGACTTCTGTGGATATATCTGACTTCTATGGATGTGTCTGTAAGATGTAACTCTACATCTGGTGCAAAATCTTTTGAGATTGGATGGTTGAAATTATTTGAGGAAAGTGGTTGATCTACAAACTTTTGGTTAAAATCCTTAAAAGTTTAGAAACTATTTAAAAATAGATATTATCATTCAAAATATTCATCATTACAATATTATATGAAATGAAAAATCTTATAAAACATAAAAAATTTAGTAGAAAAACTCAAAATCATGGCAAGAGGATGGTGGTGGTGCATGGAGATGCTAGCTGTCTCCTATTGGTGCCATCTTAATGAGGTTTGTAATAAGCCACCAGAAAATGAGCTGAAATCACCACCCTTTTACTATATATTTTGTGATCAAAAGTCATGCAATATTTATAGTCAAGGTCTTGATTGTGATGGTGGGTGCTATAAATATTACATTGGCACTACAAGTGCACATGAGCTGACTCCTGAACTTCTGCTTAGCAGTTTAGCCTAGGATGCTCCTGTGAAAAGCAAACTTCCATATTGAGCATTTTCAAGTACTCACACTAATGCTTTTAGTATTTGGAATTAGAGTTGGAAGGATGTGATTTTGAATTCTGCCTCCTCCCATCTTTGGCCACTATGTGACCACAGGGCAGCCACTTAAAATGTTTGGGCTTTCTCCAAATCTATCAAATAAGTACAGTAAGAGCTGTAGTATCTATCGGGGTTGTTGTGAGGCTTAATTGCGAGATAATGAATGTAATATTCTTTGAAAAATCATATTCCTATATAAATGACATGTTATTCTCTTAACTATATTATTATTAATAATAATAAAATACCTAAAACAATAATTTAATGAATTGCATGTAATCCTAACCTCTCTGAGTTTAAAGGTATTTTTGTGACTTCTAGTTTAGTTCTTACTTGAGAAATAATTCTAGCTTCCACATCTCTAACAGATGTACATCCATTCAGTCTCAATGGGAAGAACTACAATGAAGAGAAACCATTACCTTCTGAGCAGATCCATAACTATGACTTTGCCCCAGGGTGAAGGATTTAGAGGGTGTTGATGTCTCCATCCCCTGGGAAGTGGGGTGGAGTAAGTCTTTCCCTTTCCATCTCATCAACAATGATGGCATCTGTCACTATGCTTAACCATCAGAATCTTTCCTTCCCTGATTAGGGGTCAAAGCAATAGTAACTCTTTCTTTCCCCTCAGCAGTTGAAATGATAGCCAGGTAACCTTGAAATATATCAGAGTTGTGTTTCCTTTCTCCTAACCTATGACCCAAGTGATTCCTTCTGCCCTAATGCCTGCTTACCTTAGGTAAAAATTTTGCTCTTTATATCTTTGTTCTTGAATTAAAATTGAAAAAAACCTTGTGAGTTATACCCTCCTTTTGAGACTGACTTTTTTTTTCTCCTCAACCTCTGATATTGTCTAGAGTAAGAGCAAGATAGATTTTTTTTTCTTCAGTTCCATGTTCTTGCTCACACTATAGACCTTCAGTAGAAGGTGGCATCATGCTGTCAGTGAAGGGTCCTCTATCCAGGTGGTGTTTAGACCCTTTGCAACAAAACTCTATTGTTCCCCTAACTAGTACAATGGACCTTCACTCCCAATATCCACATCATCATCATCCCACCATAATTGATATTGTCTCTGAGGTCAATTGTCTAGAAAACAGCCACAGGCTGTGTCTTTCTAGTAGTCCCTTTTAGATAGGAATATTATCAGTGAGTTGTGATAGATTCAGCAAATAATCTTGAAATTCAAATAATCATGTTAGTTCGTGTTTAATAGAAACATTTTTCTTTTTTACCCCCATATCTCATGAACAAAATTTCCATACCAAATGAACTACAAAAAAGACAGTCCTATAGCCAGTGAATCATTCAGGCAGCAGTTATTTATCACACAACTTCTTGTTGCTGAGTTCTATGTACCAGAAACTAATTAAGGCAAGATAATAATTTGCATTCATATCATTCTTTAACTTCTAGAAATGACTTTCATCATAACATCCCTGTGAGACATAGTGTACGGGTACTTTTGGTTCCATTTTACAAATAAGGAATCTAAGGCTTGAAGAAAGAAGGTACTTATACAGTACCAGAGACAACAAGTGTCAGAGCCATGGATCAAACACAGCTCTTTTCTGAATAAGATCTACTGCCAGCGGGGGCGGAGCCAAGATGGTGGAGTAGAAACAGCACTTCCAAGGTTCTCTCCTCCCAGATTACCTCCAAACCACGTAAAAGGGGACTCTGAACAACAGCACCCACAGAATGACACAGAGAACCTAACCTGCTGAGGACAGCCCAGCAGCCCTGCAGGAAGGGCCAGCGCCACATGCTGGGAGCCGACAGCCCAGCACGCCTGAGAGCTGAGCCCAGGTCCATGTGAGCTGAGGTTTTAGCCCCAGGGCGGCCAGGCCAGCAGTTGGCTGGAGGGACCCCAGAACACCAGTATCTGTGGCAATTCCAGAATTAACCCAGATATGCCTAGGACAAAGTGAGAGGTTAGTGCCCTACGGACTTTGGGACCAGTATTTGGGGAACACTTTGGCTTCCTCCCCTAGGGGCTAGAAGCCACTGAGGAGACACGCCATTTTTCAGTTTCAGTGGCAACTCCAGATCCTGGCCTGCGAACTGTAGGGAGATCTAGCGATCAGTCTTGGGGGAGAGGGGGGGGGTAATTGCTCTTGCTTTAACCTCCCTGGATCTGGATTGTGGTGTGGGGTGGAGGTGGTGGGGTGGGTATCCAGCTTGCCAGAACCAGAAGCTGTGAAGACTTCTCATTTCTCTTCCCAATTTTTCCTCCACTTCTCTTATTTGATTTTTAAAGTCCTTCTTAAGGTCCTATATGGCCTGTAACCTGCTCATATTTTCCTTTGGGGCTTTTGGAGCAGGATTTCTGACCTCACAGTCCTCTTCCTGTCCTATGCTTCAATCCTCTTTGCCCCCAAAATAGGAGTCTAATGTTGCGTTTTTCTGTTTATTTTGTTTCCTTTGCCTTGACATGTTGCCACTTAATTACTTGACTTTTGAGCTTTTTGCTGCAGTAGGACTCTGCCACCAGACAGGGGAGCTTCCGTCCCAATGTTGGGGTCTTCACAACTTCCAGTTCTGGCAAGCTGGATACCCACCCCACCACCTCCACCCCACACCACAATCCAGATCCAGGGAGGTTAAAGCAAGAGCAATTACCCCCCAAGGCTGATCGCTGGCTCTCCCTACAGTTTGCAGGACAGGAGCTGGAGCTGCCACTGAAACTGCAAAATGGCGTGTTTCCTCAGTGGCTTCTAGCCCCTAGGGGAGGAAGCCAAAGTGTTCCCCAAATACTGGTCCCAAAGTCCATAGGGCACTAACCTCTTACTTTGTCCTAGGCATGTCTGTGTTGATAATTCTGGAATTGCCACAGCTACTGGTGTTCTGGGGTCCCTCCGGCCAGCTGCTGGCCTGGCCGAGCCCTGGGACTAAAACTTCGGCTCACACCGACCTGGGCTCGGCTCTCCAGAGAGCTGGGCTGTCGGCTCCCAGAGAGCTGCACTGGCCCTTTCTGCAGGGCTCCTGGGCTGTCCTCAGCAGGAGGTTAGGTTCTCTGTGTCGTTCTGTGGGTGCTGGGGTTCCAGAAGTTGTTCAGAGTCCCCTTTTACATGGTTTGGAGGTGATTTGGGGGGAGAGCACTTTGGACATGCTGTTTCTACTCCGCCATCTTGGCTCCACAGTTTCCTCATCTTTCAACTGAGATGGAGAAGGAAATGGAAAACCACCCTGTGTTAAAACCCCAAATAGGGCCATGAGTCTGAAATGATTGAATGACAACTGCAACATTTGTGATTTTCCTTTTTTAGTCGTCTTTACTCAAATATTTGTTGATGGTCCACTATGAAACAGGCACTCATGTGTACCTGAGTGTATCTGACCCTGTTTGAAGGATGGAATTTATTTTTCCCTGCTCTCCCATCATGATTATATCTCTCTTGTGTGAGGACCCATCATGATGAAGATGCTCCTGCTGGAAATGAAGGAATTAAAACTTCATTTCCAAATTTCATTTTTTCCTTCTTCATTCCTTGCATTATAGATTATGGCTAGAATCTGTGTTGTGTGAATACTAATTAGTCTGAGGAAGAATAGGTAAACCACAGAAAGAATATCTGTCATTCTTTTGAATCTTCTGATTAAAATGTCTTGAGTTATGAACCTTCAGTCTCTACCCTTGCTTAACTAGTGACCCTGGAATTTGAGGAAGTTAGTAAATCCCACAAAGGAAAACATTCCTAGGCCAGTTTAATGCCCACACTACCACAGAACCAGGGAATTTCATATATGGAAAGGAACTGAATAGCCTTTTAATTTAACCCATATTCCCAAAGAAAACCCAGTTCTACCTACTCAACAGCTAGGTCATCTATCCAGTATCTATAGGGAGACAGCCAAGCATCAACACCCTCTTGCTTTCCATGTAGCCCCACTCTCATATCAGGGCCCCCTCCCCAACATTAATCCAATATTGGCTCCTTTTCATCTTCCCTCAATGGCTCTGCCTTTTCTCTATTGTTAGTTATCCTTGACATTCACCCCAACTCCAAACAATGTCTAATGCCTTCTTTGATCATCATTTTTCTCTGAATGTAGTTTGCAAAAACAAAAACAAAACACATTTTTTGTTGTGCTTAACTTCCCTCACCAAGCTCTGCTTGTTCTGGGCTTCAGTTCTACCCACATATTTTTTGTAAGACTGTATCCCCTTCATATTGTCTCCACTATCTGAACTTGGTCCCATATCTTGTGCATTTATTTTTAAAATTTTCAATAATAAATAAACACTTATTAAACACAAATTATGTATCAAGGACTGTGCTAAGCACTGGGGATGGTAAAAAATAGTCCCTGCCCTCAAGTAGTTTACAGTCTAATGGGGGAAACAATATGCAAACAACTTCATGAAAAATATGCTATATACAGTATGAATAGAAAATTACTAATAGAGGGAAAAAAGTGGAATTAAGAAAGGTTAGGAAAGCTTCCTGTATAAGGTAGGATTTTAGAAGATGGGATTAAAGAAAGGGAGGTGAATTGTCAAAGTGGAGGGAGAGTCTTCTAGATATGGAGGACAGGCAGAGAAAATACCTAGTGTTGAGAGACAGAAAAGCCAGGAGGCCAGAGTCATTGGACTGAAAAGTTCTTTTAAAAAATGTAAAATTTTATGTTTATTTTTAGTTTACAACATTCATTTCCACAATATTTTGAGTTACAATTTTTCTCCCCATCTTTCCCCTACTCACCACCCCAAAACAGTGATCCCACTATATATCCCCTCCCCCAATCTGCTCTCTCCTATATACTCTCCTTTCCCCCCTCCAACTTTCCAGTACAGCAAGATGGATATCTATACCCCAGTGCCTGTATATCTTATTTCTCAGTTGCATGTAAATAATAATAATTAATAATAATGATATGCTTTTAGATATTTTATTTTAAAACTTTGAGTTCCAGACTCTTTCCCTTCCTCCCTCATCACCTACACTTACTGGGAAGATAAGCAATTCAATATAGGTTGTACATGTATATCTACAAAAAAGATTTCCATAGTGGATATATAATGAAAGACTGACTATATTTCTCTCCATCTTATCCCACTCCCCCACTTGTTCTGTTCTCTACTTTGACCCTGTCCCTTTTCAAAAGTGTGCTCCTAACTAATCTCCCCCCAACCTGTCCTTTCCTCCATCATCCCTCCTCTCATCCCCTTCTCCCCTACTTTCCCGTAGGGTAAGATACCCTATTTAGTGTGTATGTCATTCCCTACATAAGCCAACTTTGATGAGAGTAAGTTTGACCCATTTCCTTTTGTATTCCCGTTATTCCCCTCCTTTGTAATGGTTTTCACTTACCTCTTTTATATGAGATAATTTACCCCATTCTGTCTCCTCTCATTATATTCCTCTCTCACCTCTCAATTTCTCCTTTTAAATATTATCCCTTCTTATTCAATCTGTCCTGTGTCCTCTGTCTGTATAACTGTACACATATATATGCACACTCACATATGTATTCATATGCACATATACCCTCTTATATAGACATATATGTATGTGTGTATACATACATACATACATACATACATATATATTTCCTTCAACTATACTAACCTCATGCTGAGAAAAAATTCATAAGTTACAATTATCATTTTTCCATGTAGGAATGTAAATAGTTCAACTTTCATAAGTTCCTTATGACTTCTTTTTCCTATTTACCTTCTCATGCTTCTCTTGAGTCTTGTATTTGAATGTCAAATATTCAATTCAACTCTGTTTTTTTTTTTCATCAAGAATGCTAGAAAGTCCTTTATTTCTTTGAATGACCATATTTTTCCCTGAAACATTATACTCAGTTTTTCTGGGTAGGTGATTATTGTTTTTTTTCCTAGCTCCTTTGATCTCTGTAATATCATATCCCAAGCCCTTTGATCCATTAATGTAGAAGCTGCTAGATCTTGTGCTATCCTGATTGCGTTTCCACAATATTTGAACTGTTTCTTCTTGGCTGCTTGTAAAATTTTCTCCTTGATCTGGGAACTCTGGAACCTGGCTATAGTATTCCTATGAGTTTTCTTTTTGATATCTTTTTCAAGAGGTAATCAGTGAATTCTTTCAATTTCTATTTTGCCCTCTGGATCTAAAATATCAGGGCAATTTTCCTTGAGAATTTCTTGAAGGATGATTTCTAGGTTCTTTTTTGGATCATGGATTTCTGGTAGTCCAATAATAATTTTCTCTCTCTTTTTTGTTTTTTAGTTTACATTGCTCATTTCCACAAGATTTTGAGTTACAAATTTTCTCCACATTTTCCCCCTACCACAACCCCAAAACAGTGATCCCACTAAATATCCACTCCCCCAATTTGTTCTCTCTCTTATCTTCTCCCATTCCCCCTCCAACTTTCCAGTAGGGCACAGTGGATCTCTATACCCCATGCCTGTACATCTTATTTCCCAGTTACATGTATGATAATAATTATATATATTTTAACATTTTATTTTAAAACTTTGGATTCTAGATTCTTTCCCTTCTGCCCTCGTCCCCCACCCTCACTGGGAAGATAAGCAATTCAATATAGGTTGTACATGTGTAGCTATGCAAAACTTTTCCATAGTGGATATATTGTAAAAGACTGACTATATTTCCCCCCATCCTATCCCACCCCACTTGTTCTATTCTCTACTTTGATCTTGTCCCTTTTCAAAAATAGGTGCTTCTAACTTCCCTCCTCACCAGCCTGCCCTCTCTTACATCATCCCCCCTTTCATCTCCTTCCCTTCTTCCCATGGCCAGAACAGTTGGTGGGCTAGTGAGTGGTGAGAGTAACAAGACAGGGGTGTAATCAATAGTCTGTTTATTACAGGACCATTTCATACAGAGCCAAAGATGATCACAGAGATTTTATGCTACATTTGAGAATGTAGACATCCCAAAAGAATGTCGATAATGTAGAAACATCCTACATCAAAGGAATGCAGATAATGTAGAAGGAGCCTCCCTTAATCCTGTTTTCTATATACCCTTGCTTAAGGTTAGTTACTTATTAGGGTATTATTCTAGGACCATATCTGGAGACATAAACAAAAAAGATTTCACTCCTTCTTGTTTATCTGCCTGGTAACCTTTGCAGGTAACTGTTTAGGATAGGGGAATATACCATAGCAAAGTCAAGGGACCCCAAAACATTCCCTTCATAATACATCTTCTTGCTTATTTGCCCTGTAGCCTTTCAGATAATAATATAGGGAAGGGGAACATTTCATTAGCAAAGCTGAGAAATTTCTGAAAGTTCGCTACAGTCCCTACTCTCTTATAGTGTGAGATATCCTATTTAGTAGGTATGTCATTCCCTCCCTAAGCCAAATTCAATGAGAATAAGGTTGACTCATTCCCTTTTGCCTTCTTCTTCTTCCCCTCCATTATAACCGTTTTCCCTTGCCTCTTCTGTATGAGATAATTTACCCCTTTCTGTCTCTCCCCATCTCCTCCCCTTATATATCTCTCTCACCTCTTAATATCACCTTGTAAGTATCATCCCTTCCTATTCAATTGGTCCTGTGTCCTCTGTCTTTGTATACCTGTACACATATATACACACACTCATATACGTATTTGTACACCCATATGCTCTCCCATATAGACATACATATGTATGTATTCACAAGCACACGTGCACACACGCAAACATATATATTCATTTCTATTCCCTTCAACTATTCTCATACTGAGAAAAGTTTCATTAGTTACCATTATTGTTTTTCCATGTAGGAATGTAAATAGTTCAACATCGATAAGTTCACTATGATTTCTTTTCCATGTTTACATTGACAAGCTTCTTTCCTTCTTGTATTTGAATGACACATTTTCTATTTAACTCTGTTTTTTTTTTTCATCAATAATGCTTGGAAGTCCTCTATTCCATTGAATGACCATATTTTCCCCTGAAACATGTTAAAAAATGTTAAGAACTTTTTTACATGCAACTGGGAAATACAGGTACTAGGGTATAGAAATCCATCTTACCCTACTAGAAAGTTGGGGGAAAATGGGGGAGGATATAAGAGAAAGCAGATTGGGGAAGAGCTATTTAGTGGGCTCTCTCTCTTGGGTTGGGGGGTAGGGGAAAGAGAGGGAAAAATCTGTAACTCAAAATTTTGTGGAAATAAATGTTGAAAACTTGAGATAAATAAATGAAAAAAATTTAAAAAGCAATGCAACAGTAAATATCTCTGAAAGACTTAGAAAGTCTAAGCAACACAATAACCAGCCACAGTTCCTGAGAATTCAATGACTATGCTGTCCACCATCTGATAAAAACGATCAAGGATCCAGGGTAAAAATTAGACATTTTGTTCTACCTGACTAATGTAGGAATTTCTTTTCTTTCTTTCTTTTTTTTTTTTTTTTGTCTTTGGAGTCCTCAGTAATTTTTTTTTTTTTTGGCTAATTTGATTTTTTTTTTTTTACAAATGCTTTATTAACTTCTGTTTTACATCATTCATTTCTGCCAGATTTTGAGTTACAATCATTTTCCCCCCATTATTCCCCTACCCAACCTCCCAGAATAGTAGTCCCACAAGATATCGCTTCCTCCAATCTGCTCTCTCCTATACCTTCTCCCATACCCCCATCGACTTTTCCATTAGAGGAAGGTGAATCTTTGTGTCCCAATGCCTGCACATCTTATCTCCCTATTACAAGCAAAAGAGTATTAATAATAGTATTTTTATATATTTGAAACATTTAATGTTACGACCTCGAATTTCAAATCCATTTCCTTCCTCCCTTGTCACCCATTCCCTCTTGGGAGATAAATAATTCAGTATATGTTGTACATGTCTAGCTATGCAAAACATTACCATAGTAGGTATATTGTACAAGGCTGCTTATAATTCCCTCCCACTCATCCCACCCCCAACCTGGTCCATTCCCTACATAATCCTGTCCCTCTTCTATAGTGGGTACTTCCAACCTCCCCTCACCCCAAGGATGCCCTCTCATCCATCATCCCTCCTCATATCCCCCTTCCCCCTATCCTGCTGCAGGTTGAAATATCCCATTTAGTATGTATGTCATTTTCTCCCTGAACCAAATTCAATGTGAATATGGTTTTGCCTTTTTAGCCCTCCTTATTCTCCCCCTCCTTTGCAACCACTTCCCCTTGCTTCTTCTACATGGGATAGTTTACCCTACCCTGTCTCTCCCCATCTCCTCTTGCCACTTTCCTTTCTCACCTCATAATTTCATTCCTTGAATATTCTCCCTTCCCAACAAATTCAACCTATGCCCTCTATCCATATATAACTGTAACCATATACACACACATTCACATATGTATTCATATGACCACACCCCTTCTTCCATTCTTTTCATAGTGAGAAAGATATCATCAGTCACAGTTATTGCTTTTCCATATAGGAATGTAAATAGCTCCACTTTGATAAGTTCCTTTTGATTTCTTTTCCCTGATTACCTTCTCAGGCATCTCTTCCTTCTTGTGTTTGGATGTCAAATTTTCTATTCAATTCTGGTTTTTTCCTCAAGAGTGCTTGAAAGTCCTCTATTCCACTGAATGACCATATTTTCCCCTGAAACAAAATACTCAGTTTTGCTGGGTAGGTGACCCTTGGGTTCATTCTCAGTTCTTTTGCCCTCTGGAATATCATATTCCATGCCCTTCGATCCCTCAGTGTAGAAGCTGCTAGGTCCTGGGCTATTCTGATTGTGTTTCCACAATATTGAAATTGTTTCTTCCTGGCTGCTTGTAGTGTTTTCTCCTTGATCTGGGGATTCTGGAACCTGGCTATAATATTCCTGGGAGTTTTCTTTTTGGGATCTTTTTCAGGAGGTTATCTGTGGATTCTTTCAACCTCTATTTTGCCCTCTGGATCTAAAACATCAGGGCACTTTTCCTTGAGAATTTCTTGAAGGGTGATTTCTAGGTTCTTTCTTTGATCATGGCTTTCAGGTAGTCCAATAATTTTTAAATTGTCTCTCCTGGATCTATTTTCCAGGTCAGTGGTTTTTCCCATGAGATATTTCACATTGCCTTCTCATCTTTCAATTGTTTGGATCTGCTTAACAGCATCTTGATTTCTCATAAAGTCATTAGCTTCCATTTGCTGCAGTCTAACTCTGAAGGAATGAATCTCCTCAGTGAACTTTTGAGATTCTTTTTCCATCTGGCAAATTCGACTTTTTAAGGCATTCTTCTCCTCATTGCCCTTTTGGGCCTCCTTTGCCATTTGAGCTAGTCTATTTTTTAAGGTGTTGTTTTCCTCAGTCAGGCTGTTGACCCTCATTTCATACTTTTCCTGCATCCTTCTCATTTCTCTTTCTAATTTTTCCTCCACTTCTCTTATTTGATTTTTAAAAGTCCTTCTTAAGGTCCTCTATGGCCTGCAACCCACTCATGTTTTCCCCTGGGGCTTTTGGAGGAGGACTTCTGACCTCACAGTCCTTTTCCTGCTCTATGCCCCCAAAATAGGAGTCTAGGGTTGCATTTTTCTGTTTCCTTTGCCCTGGCATGTTGCCACTTAATTACTTGACTTTTGGGCTTGTTGCCACACTATGGCTTTAAGGCCAGATAGAGGAATTTTTGTCCCGAACATGTGGGTGGCAACTTCCGTTTCTGGCAAGCTGTAAACCCACCCATGACTTCCACCCTAGATCACAATCCAGATCCAGGGAGGTTAAAGCAAGAGCGATTACCCCCCAAGACTGATCGCTGGATCTCCCTACAATTTGCAGGCTGGGAGCTGGAGCTGCCTCTGAAAACTGCAAAATGGTGTTTGTCCTCAGAGGCTTCTAGCCCCCAGGGGAGGGAGCCGACGCATTCCCTAAATACAGGTCCCAAAGTCCATAGGACACTAACCTCTTACTTTGTCCTAGGCATGTCTATGTTGATAATTCTGGAGTCACCACAGCTCCTGGTGTTCTGGGGTTCCTCCAGCTGGCTGCTGGCCCTGCCGCCCTGGGGCTAAAACCTGGCCTTACACGGACCTGGGCTTGGCTCAGCTCCTGAGCTCTACGCGCTGCCCATTGCCAGGTCTCAGACTGCTGAGCTGGTCCTTCCTGCAGGGCTGCTGGGCTGTCCTCAGTGGGAGGTTAGCTTCTCTGTGTCGTTCTGTGGGTGCTGGGGCTCCAGAAGTTGTTCAGAGTCCCCTTTTACATAGTTTGGGGGGAATCTGGGGGCAGAGTGGCTTGGATGAGCTGTTTCTACTCCACCATCTTGGCTCCGCCCCCAGGAATTTATTTTCTTAAGGGAACATGTTTGTTACAAGAGTTTTGTGTTTCTTACTTCATTACTTGGAGGGGATGTGGTAAGCTGGGAGGGAGACAATGTACATCTGAAAATAATATGAAATTTCCCTTAAACATGGAAAGAGTAATAAGTATCAGCAATGCTGCAAAGCGCCAGCTATGTAAACATTAACATCAAGAGTATCCTTACCCCCAAGTAGGTTATTTATTCATAGGGGAGACAGTATATGTGGAATGCCAGCAGGGAAATGTGTTTTAGTCAAGGAACCTTCAGGGGTGGCAATGGACAACATAGGGTAATTGATTGATTTCTAGGAATGAGAGAGTGGTAATGTTACTTAGATTGCTGTTCCCCAGCTAAAGGCAGAGAGAGGATGAAGAAGAGTAGAGAACACAGACAGAAGCATGTCATTATGATGTCTGGGTTGGGCTGAACTTGTGCTGAACCTGATTTGAGCTAGTTGTCATGCTCATGCCGCCACCCATCAGTAGCCCAGGTCTCCAAGGTTGAAACTGAGTTGGAACTCAGTGTGTGAGGTTTAGGCTGAATTTATTATATTCTTCTTCTTCTCCTTCTCCCTCTCCTTCTCCTTCTTCTCTTCTTTCTCCTTCTCCTTCTCCTCCTCCTCCATCATCATCATCATCTTCTCCTTCTTCTTCTTCTTCATCATCTTCTTCTCTTCTCTTCCTCTTCCTCCTCCTCCTTCTTCTTCCTCTTCCTCCTCCTCCTCCCCTCCCCTCTCCCACCTATTCCTCCTCCTCTTACTACTAATACAATAGCATTAATATCCTTGTCATCATCATTATCATCATCACCACCATCATCATATTGTCAGTGTTCCTCAGATGAGGATTCTAAGCATCACAGAACTTAATCAAGTTTCTTATAGTCACACAGGTCATAAGTGACAGAGTTGGATATTGCATCAAAGACTTCCTGACTCCAAGTCTATGTTTTGAATCAGCGTTCATTGGTCTTGCTACTACAGAGAATGAAAGAGCTTGGGAATATTCTTCAAGGACTCTAATATTACTTCTTTTCCCCTAGAAAATGCCAGATGATCCTAAGAGGTAGCCAAAGGGTTTGTAGGTGACTTTCTCTCTGACAGCACCTTATCAGAGCTGACACCCTCAGGGCAGCCTTTTTCAGCTTGGTGTTCCATAGAATCAGGATCAGTGAATGGCCAGAGGGATAGAGCAACATGATTGACATACTCAACATGGAAGTCAGTTTATTCTTTTCCACTGTCATATATTCAGCAAAGAAACCCATATAGTACAATAAAAAGAGGACAATGAAGGAAGACACAGCTTTCATGGCTCGAACATGGGCTTCTGTGCTTGGGTCTCTGGAACCCATGGCATTGAGTTGCATCTGTTGGGTGTGCCTCCACAGGGAGAGAATGAGTAGAGAGAAGGAGATGATGGACAGGATAAAAGGGACAAGAGGCAGAAGGCCAATGAGAACATGAAACATGAGGAACATACTTTCACTCACTTGGACATCCTGAGACACATTTCTCTCCTTTCCTCCACTAACGAGGCTACCATAGTAATAATACAATATCTCTATCATTGGAAAACCAATGGAACAATAGATAAGTAAAGGCCCCATAAGAAGGATGAAGACCATCCTGTCAATTCTCCATTTCATCCAGAGGAAAAGGGGATTAGAGAAGTTGGTTATCTTCAGGAAGTAGAAGATGTTGAGGATAGTGGAAATCCAAATAGTTGAAGCGTGAGTCAGCATCCAGAAGATATCAATTATTCTTATGTTGGTTGGTACCTCAATAGAGGTAAGAATTAAGTAACTATTCCACGTTATTGCACATGATAGTCCAATTCTGGAAATGGCCAAGCTGACAAGGATGAGATCACTTGTTGACAGTTTCTTCCTCTTGATCCAGTCATTGCAATTCACCAGAACTATGAATCCATTTACTATAATGCCCAGCAGAAATTCACCAGTTGCCAGAGTCATAAAGATTATCATCGCACTACTTAGCATGACAGCAGAAAGGAGATCACTTTGGAAGTTACCAATTCTTATAATACTTTTGGTGCTACTGCTGGTGGATTAATTTTTAGACAAAATCAGTATGAAATGATATGTACTTCTTATACTTGGTGATGCATTAATTTTCTTCTCTGTCCTTAATAAGTTTTCTCTCTCAGGCAAGAGAATTTCTAGTCTTCTTCTGGAATACCTTTTTCAAGGTATCCTCTGTACCTTCCTAGTAGTTCAGTTAAATATGCCCAGGCAAGACACATTCTCTCTGTGGCATTTCTATTTCTTCTTGACAGGTGGTCATGAAAAGGATTAGAGTACTATGGTAAGATGCAAATAGGCAGAGGTCATCTTTCAGTATTTTCCTCTTTATGTTTCATCCTGTTTTGCATCCAAACATGTGAGCTGTGTGTGATGAACCTCACCTAATGATGTATAACATGGAGAATACAACAAATACCTAAAGTTATGCTTTACCCCCATCATTTCCCTCCAATTTGACATTGATATTGCTGCCAATTGTTAAGAAAATGAAACTGGAGCGGTTAGGTGGCGCAGTGAGTAGAGCACCGGCCCTGGAGTCAGAAGGACCTGAGTTCGGATCTGGGCTCAGACACTTAACACACAAACAAACAAACAAACAAAAAAACTTAGCCATGTGACCTTGGGCAAGTTACTTAACCCAAATTGCCCCAAAACAAAAACAAAAACAAAAAACAAAAACAAAAAAACCCCACACATAAATAATGACTAGCCATGTAACCTTGAGCAAGTTACTTAACCCCAATTGCTTTAAAAAAAAAGAAAAGAAAAGAAAAGAAAATGAAACTAATGCATGGCATTTCTGAAAAGTCACTTTTAGGTTTGAAATTTTTTTTTTGCTTTTTGGAGGGTAATTGGGGTTAAGTAACTTGCCCAAGGTCACACAGCTAGGTTTTTGTTTGTGTGTGTTAAGTGTCTGAGGTCGGATCTGAACTCAGGTCCTTCTGATTCCAGGGCTGGTGCTCTACTCACTGAGCCACCTAGCCACCCCTTAGGTTTGAAAATTTTAAGTGAATTGCATTTTAATGGGCCATGAATCTGGGCAGTTCACTCTTAAAAGAAATTCCTTTCAGTTTCATAGTAATTCAGACAAAGTCGTATAACATGCTAACTCTTCTATAAAGACATAGCCTTAGCATCAGGCAAAAAGTAGAAACCATTTTTCAACCGTCATCCTTCTGTTGAAATCTGTGTTCAATAATATTATAAAGAAAAGATGCTAATAATTCACATCTATCTGATTTCTTAAGTTTTCCAAAGTACTTTCTTTGTAATAACCTTTGGAGGTATGAATTGAAGGACTATTTCCTCCTCTCATTGCAGGTAAAAGAATAGGTTTAGCAAGGTGAGATGACATGACATGTCAAGGCATTGCAGAATCAAGAGCCTGACCTAGGCTTATGTCCCAGAAGTATGGTGATAGATAGTTAACTAGTAGAAATAATCACCAGCTAGAAACTAACTGATTTATTATAAATGTAATATTAGATACCATTCTCTTAATCAAATTTTCACTTCTTAAACCCACAATTGAATTTGAATGCTTGAGAGTACAGCTCAAGAAAGGACCTCATTCTCTCATATCTTATTTTTCCAAGTAATTTTCAAAATCATCCCAAGACAAATTCAATGGAAACTGTTCAATTTTCTGTCATGACACTGGTAAATTGTCCAAATTTCACAGGCACAAAACAATCACATCAGTACAATATCTTCACGCTTGCTCCCAAGCTTTTTAGGATAATGTTTTCAGTGATGTTGGCTGACACTTTCAACAAGGATGGAAATGGCATCACAATCTGCTAATGCACTGTTGGTGAGTTATTTAACTTGGAAAGGTTGCAAGTCAAGACTGAAGTAGAGAGAGAATTGGTGAGTGACTTTCTGCACAGAAAATTGTGGATTCAATGCAGTCTCTGAAGTTGAAATGCAATAGAGTATAGATCGATTCTCTGACATTTGTGCCAATTTTCCCCCAACAATTAACACCAAGAAAACAGTTTCCCCACCAGCTGGCACCAAACCATCCATATGTGCAACCATCACTTAACAGCAAATGGAGAGCCTGAACATTGTGGATAAATTCACTTACCTTGGCAGTATACTTTCCAAGGATCTACACATAGATGATGAGATTGATGCACTCATTGGCAGAACTAGTTCAGTGTTTGAAAGGCTCAAGAAAGAAGTGTGAGAAAGAAGAGGTAATAGATTACCTACCCAACTGAAGGTGTGCAGAGCCATTGTGCTGACTTCATTGTTTGTATATCTGTGAAACCTGGACAGTCAATCAGAATCTTGCTGTGAAATTGAAACACTTTCTTTTGAATTGTCTGGGGAAGATTCTGAAGATCACCTGTCAAGATAAGTTGCCAGAGAATAAGGTCTTTTTTGAGCTGAACTGCCTTGACCTTTGAACTCTACTGCAGAGAGTTCAACTACAATGGGCTGGTAATGTTCAAATTCCAAACATATGTTTGCTTAAAAGATTATTTCATGGAGAATTCATGGAAGGCAAAGGATCATACAAAGGTCAGAAGAAGCATTACAAGATACCTCAAGATGTCTCTGAAGAACTCTGGAGTCAGTTGGGAAACATAGGAGACACTTGAACAGGACTGGTTAGCATGGTCGTGCCTGCATCCAAGAAGGCACTGTGATCTATGAGCAAAGTACCACTGTAGTACATCAAAAGTTGCACAAATGAAGAGACATTTCCATTCCAAATGTTCATGTGAAGTATTTAGGTACAATTTGCAGCAAAAACTTCTGAGTTCATATGCAGCCAAAGCTGGAGACACCTACACATTGACCCCAACAAAGTGAAATAATTTTAGTTCTCTTTGAGAATGAAGACTGCCATCACCACTAAATTCCTTGCCTTCTGTCAGCAGCAGTACTGAAAAACAAAACAAAACAAAATAAAACAAAAATCTTGTGCCCCTAAGGTTTTTAATTCCTTGACCAAAATTTCATAATTTTGTATTTTAAAAAGAAAAAAAGCATGTAATCTTTTGTTACTATAATAGAAATAAGTTAGAGTTTTACTTAGATTAATACAAAAGAAAGTAATTTTAGAATGTTTATGTTTATTTACCTAAAAGCATATAAGTAAGAAATAATAGCAAAAATAAGGAGGGGCGGGTGAATAAGAACTAGTTATGCTAAGGGCAAAATTCCTATTTACAATAAAAAAGGCATCAGGGAAAGATAGGGCTGAACACATTGGAGGAAAAAAAAAACCTTCTCATTTTCATTCTGTATTTCTTTAACTTTTCAAACTTTTTTCTTGTAAACAACAGATTTTGGTGTTCTATTTTCTTGTCCATTGCACAAATTTCCTTTCATTTTTTTTTTTATTGTGTCTGGTATATCGATATTTAAAGTCCTGAGTATTGGATTATCTGTTTGTTTCTTTAGTATTGCTTTAAAAAAGACTTGCTTTTTAAAAGTCAGTATTTCTTTCCCAAGATTAGTTTTCTTTAAATTCTTTTGATGCTAATTTATTTCCATTAGCTTATATTCCCTTCCCCTTTCCCTTTACATGCCCTTTCCCTTGTTCTTGATTTGTGTTTAAAGAATTAATTGTTCCTGTGTTTTCTTAATTTAGCTATGCATTTCAGTCTCTCTTGTTCTCTTTAACCCTCAACTAATGGTGTAAAAGGAAATCTCCCCTTCCTTTTTCTTATCTGTCTTAATGTTTTTTCTTAATTTTACTGAGAAGTTTTTCTTTACCTTTTTTTTCTGCTTTTTGGAGGGCTATTGGGGTTAAGTAACTTGCTCAAGGTCACACAGCTTGTTAGTGTGTGTTAAGTGTCTGAGATCACATCCGAACTCAGGTCCTTCTGACTCCAGGGTCAGTGCTCTACTCATTGCGCCACCTAGCCACCCCTTTACTTTTTATTAAATTTCTCTTCCACTATATTTTGAATTTTATTTTTTAACTTCAGGTCCATAACTCACTTTTTTCATTCTTTTTTTTTTTTTCCTGTGGCCTTCAAAGGATTTAAAGCTTCTCAAGTATTAGGTTTGAGTTTGATTATGCTTCTGCTGCTGACACATGGATAATTGTAGGTAAGAGGACCTGATAGAGTACTCAGTATTAATTTATAGAAGTGTTACATTCTCCAGGATTTTGAGTTTTGGACATACATCTTTTTAAAAATTAATTAATTTATTTTTAGTTTTCAATATTGATTTCCACAAAATTTTGAGTTACAGTTTTTCTCCCCATCTTTCCCCTACACCCACCCCAAAATAGCAAGCCCACTGAATACCCCTTCCTCCAATCTGTTCTCTCTTATATCCTCCTGAATCACCCCCTAACATTCTAGCAGGGCAAGATGGTTTTCTATATTCCAGTTCCTGTATATCTTATTTCCCTGTTGCATGTAAAAAAATATTTTTTTTTGTTTGTTTGTTTTTTTGCTTTTTGGAGGGCTATTGGGGTTAAGTAACTTGCCCAAGGTCACACGGCTAGGTTTTTTTGTTTGTGTGTGCGTTAAGTGTCTGAGGCCGGATCCGAACTCAGGTCCTTCTGACTCCAGGGCCGACGCTCTACTCACTGCGCCACCTAGCCGCCCCAAAAAAACATTTTTTAAAAAACATTTGTTTTAAAAACTTTGAGCTCAAGATTTCTTGCTTCTTCCCTCCTCTTTCCTCATCCACCCCAACTGGGAAGATAAGCAATACAATATAAGTTGTATATGTGTAGCTACCCAAATCATTTCCATAATTGTTATTCTGTGAAAGACTAACTATATTTCCCTCATTCCTATTACAGCCCCCCACTTACTCTATTTCCTCCTTTGACCCTATCACTTTTCATTAATGTTTGCTTCTAAATACCCTCTCCCACAATCTGCCCTCCCTTCTATCATCCCCTCCCTACTATCCTCTACCACCTATTTTACTGTAGGGCAAGATACCCAATGAATTGAATATTCCTTCCTTAAGCCAAATTCAATGAGAGTAAGGTTGTTCCATTCCCTTTCACCTTCCTGCTCTTTCTCTCCATTTAAACAGTTTTCTCTTGCCTCTTTTATATGAGATAATTTACACTAATCTATCTCTCAGTTTCTCCTTCTCCCAATATATGCCTCTCTCACCTCTTAATTTTATTTTTTAGATATCATCCTTTCATATTCAACTCATCCTGTGCACTCTGTGTATGTATAGATGAATATACATATACCCCAACTCGCATATATATTTACATAAACATATGGCTTCCTACACATACTTATATATGTATGTATACATATATACATATATATTCCCTTAATCTACCCTCATATTGAGAAAAGTCTTAAGTGTTACAATTATGATTTTTCCATGTAGGAATGTAAATAGTTCAATTTTAACAAGTTCCTAATGATTTCTTTTTCCAGTTTACCTTTTCATGTTTCTTGTATTTGAAAGTCAGATTTTCTGCTCCACTATAGTTTTTTCATCAAGAATGCTTGAAAATCCTCTATGTCATGGAATGACCATATTTTCTCCTAAAGCATTATACTCAGTTTTGCTGGGTATGTGATTCTTGGTTTTAGTCCTAGTTCCTTTGACCTCCAGAATATCATATTCCAAGTCCTTGATCCCTTAACGTAGAAGCTGCTAGGTCTTCTGTTATCCTGATTGTGTTTCCACAATACTCAAATTGTTTCTTCCTGACTGCTTGCAGTATTTTCTCCTTGACCTGGGGACTCTGGAGTTTGGCTATAATATCCCTAGGAGTTTTCTTTTTGAATTGTTTTTCAAGAGGCTATTGGTGAATTATTTTGTCCTCTAGTTCTAGAATATCAGGGCAGTTTTGCTTAACAATTTCTTGAAAGATGTTGTTTAGGCTCTTTTTTTGATCATAGCTTTCAGGTAGTCCAATAATTTTTAAATTATGTTTCCTGGATCTATTTTCCAGGTCAGTGGTTTTTTTTAATGAGATATTTCACATTGCCTTCTCGTTTTTTTTTCATTTGTTTGAATCCTTTTTATAGTATCTTGATGTTTTATAAACTCATTAGCTTCCAATTGTGCCAATATGATTTTGAAGGAGTTATTCTCTTCAGTGAATTTTTGAAATTCTTTTCCCATCTTGCAAATTTTGTGCTTTAAGGCATTTTTCTCCTCATTGGCTTTTTAGACCTCTTTTGCTATTTGAGTTATTCTATTTTTAAGGTGTTATTTTCTTCAGTGTATTTTTGGGTCTCCTTTAGCAGGTTGTTGACTCACTTTTCATGATTTTACTGCATCATTCTCATTTCTTTTTCCAAATTTTCCTCCACTTCTTTTCCTTGATTTTCATAATCCTTCCTGAGCTCTTCTATGGCCTGTATCCAGTTCATATTTTTCTTGGAGGCTTTTGATGCATGAGTTCTGACTTCACTGTCTTCCTCCCACTCCATGCCTTGATCCTTTATTTTCCCCAAAAATAGATTCTATTGCCTGTTTGTGCTTCCTATGCTTGCTCATATTGCCAGCCAATTACTTGACTTTTGAGCTCTTTGCCACTGTAGAACTCTGCTTCCAGAATGGATAGAGTTTTGTCCCAAATTGCTGGGGTTTTTGTAGCTGCTGGAGGTATTAATTGGGTGCCCTCCCTATAGCGCATACAAGCTCTGGCTTGCTGGTCATACACCCCAGTATCACCACTCAAGACTGCAATCCAGATCTAAGAAGGTTAAAGTAAAAGTGATTACCCTCTGAATCATTGCTTGGTCCCCCTACAATTTGCAGGCCAAGAGCTCCTTAGGCAGCCATGCAGTTGCTGCACCCCACTGCTTCTCACCCCAGGTGTGTAGAAACTGGACCTCACTATTCTGTGCTCCCCTATTCCAACAAAGTTCCACACTGACCTTTTGCTCTGTATTTGGCATTTATGCATTAAGAAGTCTGGAAGCTGCCACAATTTCTGGCTGTTCACTCTCCTGAAGTCTGCTCCAGCTGCTGCTGCTGGTTGGGGCCTCTCTGGAGCTGTACCCACACAACTTCAGTGGAACTTCTCTCAGCATGCTGTGACAGACCTTTCCTGTTGGCCTGCAAGCTATATTCAGTTGGAGATTTGTTTCTCTCTGTCACTTTGTGGTATCTGTAGCTTTAAAATTTGTTTAGAGTCATTTTTTACAGATATTGGAATTGTTTGATGCCAGAGCCCATGCCAGCTTTGTGCTTCTACTCTACCATCTTGGCTCCACCCCTTCTTCTTCTTTGGCAGATGCATCTTAAGTACTTTACATTTAGTGTATAATTCATTTGGGAGTGGGATTGGACTGTTGAAATTATTTGAAGAAAGTGGTTGATCTACCAACTTTTGGTTCAAATCAATTCATAAATATTTAGCAACTATGTTTAAAATAGTTTTCTTTCTATATACTCACAATCAGCAGAGCACGTGAATTGAAAAAATCTTATAAAATACAGAAAACTTAGCAGAAGAACTTACAATCATGGAGGGTGGTGGTGATGAAATCCATGTCATTCACATTAAGCTGTCTTCTTTTGGCTACATGTCAAAGATATTTGTTTGTTTGTTTTTAGTTTATCAAGCATTCTTTTTATTAATTAGTTAATTAATTTTCAGTTTTCAAAATTCATTTCCATAAGATCATGAGTTTAAATATTCTCCTCCCTCCTCTCCCCTTTCCCTAAGACAGCATGAAATCTGATATAGGCTCTACATATACATTCATATTAAACATTTTCACATTATTTCTGTTGTAAAGAAGAATTACAGTTGGTCAATTAGAACTCTTTCCCATGAGACAGAAGAAAGAAAAAAAATCAAAGAAAAGAATAGAAAATAGTACGCTTTGATATGTATTTAGACTCCAGAGTTAATCCTCTGGCTGTAGATCGAATTTTCATACTTGTGTCTTTTTCAGTTGTCTTAGATCTCTGCATTGCTAAGACCTAATTCTATCAAAGGTATTCATTGTAAAATGTGGCTGTTATTATGTATTATGTTCTCTTGGTTCTTATCACTTACTCAGCATCAGTTCATATAAGTCTTTCCAAGTTTTTCTGAAGTCCACTTGTTCATCATTTCGTTCTTCCTTTTTTTTTTTTTGGAGGGGGAAGTCAGGGCAACTTGGGGTTGACTTGATCAAGGTCACACAGCTAGTAAGTGGTAAGTGTTTGAATTTTAATTCAGGTCCTCCTGACTCCAGGGCAGGTGCTCTATTCATTGGGTCACCAGCTGCCCCCAGGATTATGGCTTTAAATCCACTCTACTATCCAAATCTGTTTTATGGGAGAGTTCCCTTTCACATTCAAAGTTATGATTATTTACTGTATCTTCCTCTCCATCATATTTCCCCCCTCCTTCTACTTTCTCTTTCCTTTCACCATTTTTCTCTTCAGTTGAGTTTTGATTTTGCCCACCACCTCCATCAATCTGCCCTCCCTCCTATCAGCCCACTCCTTTTCTTTCCCCTTTTTCTTCCTACTTCTTATAGGGTAAGTTACATATCTATACCTGAGTATATTATTCCCTCTTTTAACTAAACCTGATGACAGTGAATTTTAAATATTACTCATCTCCTCTGTTCTTTCTCTCTACTGTAAAAGGTCTTTTACCTCTTAATGTGATGTCATTTACCCTTTTCTGTCTCCTCGTTTCCCCTTTTCCCAGGACAATTCCTTTTTGCCACTTAATTAGATTTTTATCTTCAGATCAAAGCAAATGTCTACCCATATCCTCTGTCTAAGTATTCCCCTTTTAAATGTCATGATGAAGTACAGTTCTCAAGAGTTACAAGTATCATCTTCCCCTGTTGGAATGTAAACTCTTTGCCCTTATTGAATGACATGTTGTTGGTGCTGTTGTTTTTCTTTTCTGTTTACCTTTTTATGCCTCTCTTGAGTCTTGTATTTGAATAACTAATTTTCTGTTGAGCTCTAGTGTTTTCATCAGGAAAGTTTGGAAGTCCTCTATTTCATTGAATGTCCTATTCCTTCCCTGAAAGATTATGCTCCATTTCACTGTAGTTGGTTCTTGGTTGTAATCCAAACTCCTTTGCCTTATGGAACATCATATTCCTAGCCCTTAGAAATTTTGATGTAGAAACTGTAATGTCTTGCGTAATTCTTATTCCTCACTATTTATATTGTTTCTTTCTGACTGCTTGCAGTATTCTGTCTTTGACCTGATAATTTTGGAATTTGTTTACAATATTCCTTAATGCTTTCAATTTGGAATTTCTTTCAAGAAGTGATTGGTACATTCTCTCGATGACTATTCCACCCTCTAGTTCTAGGACCTCAGGGCATTTTTTTCTTAACGATTTCTTGAAAGATGCTTTCTAGTCTTTTTTTTTGATCATGGTTTTCAGGTAAACCAATAATTTTTAAATTATCTTTCCTGGATTTGTTTCCCAGATAATTTTTAAATGAGGCATAGTGATGCATAAATTCATAAAGATGTATTTACTTTGCTTACTATGCCCCAAAACAGACCCTAACTCTGTTTCTGTTAATCTTATTTTTAGCCAGACATTGATTGAAGGGCTATTTTGATTTTTGTTCCCAGGTAGGGCTGGCTACCCCTCCAGGAATCAACAATTCCTAAACAGGAATTTTCTCAAGGAGCATTTTGAGAATAGCCTATTTCCCACCAATCACCCAATTGTTTGGCAAAATACCTTTTTTTAAAAGAAGGAACTACTAAAGGTGGGTAATCCTGGGTCATCTTTGGAATCTCCTCTGTGGTAGGGACATGTAGCCTCAGACCTTCCCACAGGGAGTCTAGTTGCCGACCCTGGACACCCCAACCACATGATTCAGATGTAGCTAATCCCCCCATCAGTGCTAATCAGTTGTGGTAAGAGTGGATAACTATTGGAATTTTCTGATTGAGACCTATATTATTGTTTTATTAATAAATGC
This sequence comes from Gymnobelideus leadbeateri, assembly GCA_011680675.1. Taxonomy (NCBI): domain Eukaryota; kingdom Metazoa; phylum Chordata; class Mammalia; order Diprotodontia; family Petauridae; genus Gymnobelideus; species Gymnobelideus leadbeateri. The sequence continues at coordinate 2,020,567 of WOXC01008259.1, read as the reverse complement.
TGGTACTATATAGCAAACTTGAGGTTCTGTGTCATTTCTGAACGAATCCTAACCAAAACTAAATTAAGTTGCAACAAATAAGTTCCTTTTCAACATAGACATTTTATGTTTCTTCCATTTTTTAATCTTTTGTTTTTATTTGACTAATTCTTGATGTCTCATAGAATCATTAGCTTCCACTTGATCTGTTCAAAATATGACAAATTGTTTTATTTACATAACTTTTCTACCTCCTTTTCCATCCTACTGATTTTACTTTTAAAGGAGCTCTCTTCAGTCCGTTTTGGTGCCTCCTTTTCTATTTGGTCAATTCTACTTCTTAAGGAGTTGTTTCTTCAATTAACTTTTTTTTTCCACTTGGTCAATTTTATTTTTAAGGACTTGTTTTCTACAGTCAATTTTTGTCCTTTCTTTTTCAAGCTATTGACTCTATCTTGGATACCTCTCATTTCTTTTCCCAGTTTTTCTTCTACATCTCTTATTTGACTTTTAAAATCCTTCTTGAGCTCTTCTAAGAGGGCTTTTTTTGGGTTTAAGACCAGTTCATATTCCCCTTTGTGGTTTTAGGTATGGGTATATTGACAATGTTATCCTCTTCTGAATTTGTATTTTGATCTTCCATGTTTCCACATAAAGACTCTATAATCATTTTTCCTTTCCACTTTTTGCTCATGATGTTTACCTATTTCTTAGTTTATAACAGGGGACACCAATCTAAGTTTTTTGTACTGGGGGCCAAGGATCTGGTGACTGGTTTTGTGTGCCAGGGTCTCAGGGCCTGACAGCTAGAGGTTTTAAGGGTCTGGCATGTCATCTGTTGCTGAACTGGGATCAGCAACACTGAAGCTCTTGGGATGGGCATGGAGTTCTGACCCCTGCAGAATTCTTACTCCTCTGGGCTGCTCTGAAGTACCAGGAAGTTTGGCTACTGCCTGCCTAGAGTTGTGCTTCCTGGAGGTGTGTTGAAGTTCAGGGAGGTTTGGTGGCTGGAGACTACCAGTTCTCCTGCTTGTGCCAAGGTACTTGGGGGGTGGGGGTGGGGAGGGTGTAAAGCCAAACAGGAGCAGCTTTACAGAGGACTGCTGTTGTGAATAATTTTAAGGTTCTGATAACATAGTATAATGAGCTTTGTATTTATTTAGCAGTAAACAAAAGCAAAACTTTCACAAAAACCAAAGTACAGCATTCACAATGATATAATATAACAACTTCTCACCAGAGTGGCCACATACTTTTAAATAAAAGATTTCATTCAGTAAGTCCTTAACTCAATCCTCCTAAAGGGATACAAAGTACAATGTTCTCCCATCCCTAGGTCACATGGTCTTAATCCAGTCAGTCAGAAAGTCTTCTTCCTTCTAGATTGGAGAATAGCTTCCAATCATCCTTAACTCAGTCATCCTTAAAGGGTAAAGGTACAAATTACAAAGTTCTCCCATCCCTAGGTCACAGTAAATCATGATCTTGTCAGTATGCACTACATATCCAAGGAGAGTTTCTTTAATCTTAGTGGGAGGCTGGCTCTCAGATTCGATTGTTCATCTTCCATGGTCCCAGCTCTTGCCTGAATTCACCCAACAGTCACCTATATTCACAGTCAGGCAGCTCTCAGTCCCTAGTCCAGGTCCTTGTCCAGTTCTCATTCCACATTGAAGCTCACAGTGACCATCCTTTGCAGTTTCTGTTTCTTGGAAGACAAAGCTTAATAGAGCCAGAACAACATTCATGCACATTGCTGGCACCATCATCAAGTCACTTTATGCCTGTGAAATCAATACAGACCCACAAACAAGGTCTGAAAAATCAACACAAATCATCAGTATAGTTCCAGGACCTCTGAAAACATCAGTAAAACCCTCCTCCAGGACTTCTGTAGAGAGACAACAAAATCCTCTTTCAGGGCTTCTGAACCAGCAGTAAGTTCCCAGGGCTTCTGTAACAATAGCAATGCCATCTATCAGCTGACAGATCTGACAAAGTACCACAAACACCAGACAGAATGTTTCTGTCTCACAAAGAAACAAAAGCAAATCAACACAAACAGAACAGAAAAACAGAGTGCCAGCCACCACAAGTGTTCTCCTTCTCACTTCTTCTCAGTTACAGCTTGTGTTCCTCCTTTTATATGGTGGTTCTCCTTCCTTTTCTACCCTTCCTGTTGCCTCAGAAAGCTTCTACCACCTTCAAATAACAAGGTGGGACACAAACACGGTGTTAAGTGCTTAAATAATAGGAAGAAGGTGCTAAGTATTCCTTAGCTTGCCATTGGTGATGGGGGTCCCGATGTTTATGCTTGCCTGCTCATCTCCTTGTGGCTGAGGATCTTCCAGTGGTTTATCAGGAGAAGGCTTGCTGGTGGCTTGCTAGGAGACTTCCCATCCTGTATTGTTCCTCTTCCACCAGATTGAGAGGGTCCTTTCCTGTTAATGCCCCAAATTTCCCAGGCTTAATGACGGCTATACCCTGTCTTTCTACTGGCTCAGCTGTTCCAGTATTTCTCCTGGGGCAGTATTATCTGGGTTTTTAGAGTTCAATAAGCTAGAGTGAGTGTGACACATTTCTTACTCCACCCTCTTGGCTCTTAGAAGTTATGTAGCCTAAAAAAAGCTTTTAATGAGCCCTATAGAAGATGAGCTGATATCACCATACTTTTACCCAATTAGAAAATCATCATTTTATTTACCTCTGGAAAATTTCATAGAACATTAGGGACAAGAGAGTAACTGCAAGATCATTGGTCCAGGATTACTTCTCTCTAAACATCACAGAAAAAAACACAACAAGATAAGCTTGATGATTGGCGAAGGTTTGGGAAGAACTTTGCACAGATTTTCTCATTGGAGACTCATACCAACCCTGTGAGACAGAGGCTATGCCTATCTCCATTTTACATATGATGATATGGAGCTTCAAAGGGATAAAAAGGCGCTATGGTCATACAGCTAGTGTCAAGATGAAATTTGAACCCAAGTTCCTATTGACTCCAAAACCAGCTGGGAGAAATGTGATGGAAAATTGGCAAGAAGAGGATCTAGGGATGAGTGGTGGGAGAATCTCATGCTCCCCTTGAAAGTTGAATCTGCTTTAGGAATAATTTCTCTATCATTTTCTTGTGTAGACAATCAACAAAACAAAAGCCATTCCCTAATGTGTGCATTTGCAGATTTCTGAGGTAGAAATGCTCACATGGAAAATTTAAGAATTCTCTCTCCAAAGTGCTTACAAACTGATTCCTGACGACTTTAGCTAGTAGCATTGCCTAGGTAAGTAGTGTGAAAAGTAAGCCTCCCTGTTGAGCATTTTTATGTATTCACATATATTAAAATTTTTAACTTTTGGAATTGCACTTAGGAGGACTTGACTTGAAATTCTGCCTCCTCCCATATTTGGCCACTGTGTGACCATGGTCCACACTTAAAATATTTGGACTTTTTCTAAATCTATAAAATGGATACAATAAGAGCTGTAGTATTTATCTCTCAGGGTTGCTGTGAAGCTTAAATGAGAAAATGAATGTAAAATTCTTTGAAAATCTTAAATTTCTAAGTAAATAACTGATATGATTCTTTTATTTATACTATTAATAATAATAAAATATCTAAAACCAATAATTCAATGAATTGCATATAATCATAGCCTTTCAGATTTTTAAGTCATTTTAGTGACTTCTATTTTAGCTTTGACTTGAAAAATATTCTTAGTAGTGACTGATGATATTGTAACTTAATTACACTCTGTGGGTAGAGAACTTTGACCTTTGTACTTTGCACTTTGTGTTAATTAAGGAGGCTTGCCTCCTTAAGGGTGATTGAATTAAGGATTTACTAAATGAAGGACTTACTTGCTTAGAACTATGTGACCCCTTTGGTGAAAACCATGTGGCTATTTTAGTGATGAGTTGTGAAGTTGCTGTACTTTGTTTTCTGTGAATGTTTTGTCTTGGTTTGTTATTGAATGAATAGAGAGTTCACTATGCTGTGTAATCAGAACCTTGAAAGCTGTTCACAGCAGCAGTGCTCTGGAAAGCTGCTCGTGCTTGGCTTTATAGAAGTATGTGTGGGAGAGTGTAGGTCCTTCCCTTTCTATCTCATCTAAATGGTGGCATTTGTCACTGTGCTTAACCACCAGAGCCTTTCCTTCTCTGATTAGTGGTAAAAGCAATAGCAACTCACACTTTATTTCCCCTCATCAATAGAAATGATAGGCAGGTAGAAAACTTGAAATATATCAGAGTTGTTTTTTCTTTCTCTTAACATATGGCCCAACTGATTCCTTTTGTACTAACACCTACCTACCTCAGGTAGAAACTTTGCTATTTATAATTTTGTTCTTGAAATTAAATTGAAAAACACTTGTGAGTTATACCCTACTTTCAAGATTGGAAAGTTTTTTCTTCATCTTCTGATATCATCCAAAGTATGAGCCACGGACATATTTTTTTCTGTTACATGTTCTTATTCACAATAGAGATTATGCTCTAGGCCTTCAGTAGGAGGTGGTGTCATGCTGTCAGTGGAGGGTCCTCTGTCAAAGTGCTGCTTAGACTCATTTGCAATAAAACCCTATTATTCCCCTAACTGGGGGAAATAGACAGTCACACCAAATATCCATGTCATTATCATCCCACCATAACTGATCTTGCCTCCCAAGCGAATTGCCTATAAAACAGCCTCAGTCTGTGTCTTTCTAGAAAGTCACTTTTAGATGGGAATAACATCAGTGAATATTGATTGATTCACGAGGTAATCTTGATAGTTTATATTCCAAAGAAGCACTTTTTTCCACCTTGGATAACTTATGAACAAAGTTTCTATACCAAATGAACTACAAAAAAGACAACTCTATAGCCAGTGAATCATTTAGGCAGCAACTATTCATCATATACCTTCTTTTTTTTTTTTGTTTAACAAATGCTGTATTAACTTCTGGTTTACATCATTCATTTCCACCAGATTTGGAATTACAATTTTTCCCCATTTTTTTCCCTACCCACCACCCCAGGATAGCAGTCTCACTAGATATCCCATCATCCAATCTGCTCTCTCCCATATCTTCTCCCATACCCCCTTCGGCTTTGCCATTAGGGCAAGGTGAATCTCTGAGCCCCAATGCCTGAACATCTTATCTCCCAATTACATGCAAAAGAGTATTAATAATAGTATTTATATACATTTGAAACATTTAATTTTAAGACTTCGAATTACACATCCATTCACTCCCTCCATTAGCCACTCCCTCTGGGAAGATAAGCAATTCAGTATGTGTTGTACATGTATAGCTATGCAAAACATTACCATAGTAGATATATTGTAAAAGACTGCTTATATTTCCCTCCCACCCATCCCACCCCCCACCTGGTCCATTCCCTACTTTGATCATGTCCCTCTTTGAAAGTGGGTACTTTCAACCTCCCCTCCCCCTAGAATGCCCTCCCCTCCATCAACACCCCTCTCATCCCTTTTCCCACTACTCTCCTGCAGGGTGAGATATCCCATTTAGTATGTATGTGATTCTCTCCCTGAGCCAAATTCAGTGAGAATAGGGTTTTGCCTTTTTGCCTTCCTGTTCTTCCCCTCCCCTGCAACTACTTCCACTTGCCTCTTCTACATAAGATAGTTTACCCTACCCTGTTTCTCCCCATCTCCTCTTGTCACTTTCTTTTCTCACCTCTTAACTTCACCCCTTAAGTATCATCCCTTCCCACCAAATTCAACCTGTGTGCTCTATCCATGTATACCTGTAAACATCTATACACACATTCACATATGTATTCATATGTCCATATACCCTTCTTCTATTATTTTGAAAATGTTTCATCAGACACAGTTATTGTTTTTCCATGTAGGAATGTTTTTTTTTTAAACAAATGCTTTATTAACTTCTGTTTTACATCATTCATTTCTGACATATTTTGAGTTACAATCATTCTCCCCCTATTTTTCCCCTACCCACCCTCCCAGAATAGCAGTCCTGCAAGATATCGCTTCCTCCAATCTACTCTCTCCCATATCATGTCCCATACCCCCTTCCACTTTTCCATTAGAGGAAGGTGAATCTTTGTGTCCCAATGCCTGCACATCTTATCTCCCAATTACAAGCAAAAGAGTATTAATAATAGTATTTATGTATATTTGAAACATTTAATCTTAAGACCTCGAATTTCAGATCCATTTCCTTCCTCCCTTGTCACCCATTCCCTCTGGGGAGATAAGTAATTCAGTATATGTTGTACATGTCTAGCTATGCAAAACATTATCATAGTAGATATAATGTACAAGGCTGCTTATAATTCCCTCCCACTCATCTCACCCCCCACCTGGTCCATTCCCTACATGATCCTGTCCCTCTTCTATAGTGGGTACTTCCAACCTCCCCTCCCCCCAAGGATGCCCTCCCATCCATCATCCCTCCTCTCATCCCCCTTCCTCCTATTCTGCTGTGGGTTGAGATATCCCATTTAGTATGTATGTAATTCTCTCCCTGAAGCAAATTCAATGAGAGTGTGTTTTGCCTTTTTGCCTTCCTATTCTTCCCCTCCCTTGCAACCACTTCCCCTTGCTTCTTCTACATGAGATACTTTACCCTACCCTGTCTCTCCCCATCTCCTCTTGCCACTTTCCTCTCTCACCTCATATTTTCACCCTTTGAGTATCCTCCCTTCCCAACAAATTCAACCTATGCCCTCTATCCATATATAACTGTAACAATATACAACAACATTCACATATGTATTCATATGACCACACACCCTTCCTCCATTATTTTCATAGTGAGAAAGATTTCATCAGACACAGTTATTGGTTTTCCATATAGGAATGTAAATAGTTCAACTTTGATAAGTTCCTTTTGATTTCTTTTCCCTTTTTACCTTCTCAGGCATCTCTTGCTTCTTGTGTCTGGATGTCAAATTTTCTATTCAATTCTGGTTTTTTCCTCAAGAATGTTTGAAAGTTGAAGATGGTGGAAAGGAAGCAGTAACCTCGCTGAGCTCCTTGGTCACTAAGTCTCAAAGGGTGAATCTGAGCGGATTCCGGAGTGACAGAGCCCACTGGAAGACAGAGTGGCAGAATCCAGCCCAGGAGGTTGCCCAGTGTGTCTGGAGAGGTCGAGCGCAGAGCGTGTGGGGTCTGCACAGCTCAGGACTAAAAGCAGAAAAGCAGACTACACTAGAGAGAGAAAAAGCCCCAGCCTGCAGATTTACCAAGGACTAATCTCAGTCATATCGTGGAGGGAAAGGATCATTGGAGCCAGGTAGGAGAGTCGGGCCCCCAGAGGAAAGAGTGGCTTCCCCGGCTGCATTTGGCCCCCAGCCTGGAAGTTTAGAAACTGCCTGCCTGTATAATAAAGGGGCTGGAATGGAAAAGAAAATTTTAGCTGCTCTGATCCTCCCATCCCTCCTTCAAGAAGCAGAAAACCCAAAGATAAGTCTCCCACCCATATTGAAATTCCAAGTTAATGGAAATAGCCTCTGGCTTGAGAATCTCCAAGAAGGGGTGTAACTGAGACAGCCAGGAATCTGAAGAGAAGAGAGGGAGGGGTCCCAACAAGCCCTACTTCACCTCACCAACAAAAGCCTACTTATAGCCCAGGGGTATAGAGGCAGAAATCTGAAGTGGTCAGACTCACCCCCACCTACACATCTACATTCCTCACTGACTTCCCTGACTTAGCCATAAACTAGCCACCCAGAGGTATTCAAAGTCAAAGATCAGGCCCTAAACTCATAGCCTGAGAAACTAAGAAACAGGAAGTCACAATGGGAAGGAAGGAAGCTGAAAAGGAGAAGGGGAAGGCAAGAAAGTCTTTTCGAGCATACTATGCAGGGCAAGAACAACAAAACACACAGGACAATATAGACTCTCTACCCACACCAGAGACCACAGAAGGAAACATGATCTGGTCTCAAGACCAAATAGCATTCCTGGAGGAGCTTAAGAAAAATTTTAAAGACCAAATCACGGAGGCAGTGACCACCTTGGAAAAAGAAAATACCTCCCTAAAAAAGGAACTTCAAAAACTAACTGAAGACCATAATTCACTAAAAATTAGATACAATCAAACTGAAACTGAGAACTCTGTGATGCAGCAGGAGTCAATAAAAAAAAAAAACAAACGATCGAAAAATTGGAAGAAAATGTAAAATATCTCACTGGAAAAATAACTGACCTAGAGAACAGATACAGGAGAGACAACTTAAGAATTATTGGTCTACCAGAAAGCCATGATGAAAAAAGCAGTCTAGACAATATCCTCCAAGAGATTGTCAAAGAAAACTGTCCTGAGGTCCTGGAATCAGAAGATAAAATAGCTATTGATAGAATTCACCGGACTCCTCCTGAAAGAGATCCCAAACTGAAAACTCCAAGAAATATAGTAGCCAAATTCCAGAATTACAAGATTAAAGAAAAAATTCTACAAGCAGCCAAAAAGAAATAATTCAAATATCGAGGAACTACAATTAGGATCACACAGGACCTAGCAGCTTCTATATTAAAAGAGCAGAGGGACTGGAATTTGATATTTCATAGGGCAAGAGAGCTAGGACTACAACCAAGGATTAACTACCCAGCAAAACTGAGCATAATCTTTCAGGCAAGGAGATGGATGTTTAATGAAGTAAGGGACTTCCAGACTTTCCTGATGAAAAAGCCAGAGCTCAATGGAAAATTTGATCTCCATTTACAAGACTCCAGAAGGACATAAAAAGGTAAACAAGGGTAACACAGACTCACACATGCAGAAGTGCACACACCCACACCCACAAACACACGCTCATTACTTGGGATGCAACAAGAGTAAAATGTTCACATCCCTATATGTGGAGCTGATAACTGTCAATATTTGAAATCTTTATGATTATCATGACCTTCAAAAGGGTTATACTTAGAGGGTGTGGGTATGAATGCACTAACATGAAGTCTAAAAAAAAAACTATTAAGGGGATCAAAGGTACTGTAATGGGAAAAAGGAAAGGATGAGCTAGGAAAAGGTAAAATATGCAATCTGAAGAGGCATCAAAACACACTATAGAAGAGGGGAAAGAAAGAGGGAGAAGAACATCATTTAAACACTATTCTCACGGGTTCTGGTTTAAAGAAGGATCAAATTAATCAGTGAAGTTTAAGACTCTAATGTGAATAGACACATACATTTATTAAATAGAGGAAAAGGAGGGAGGGAGAGGAGCACTGTTTTAAATTTACTCTCATTGGTTTGGAATGAAATGGGGAGTAATTTACTCTCATAAGTATAAAAATTTATTGTGTCCTATAGATAGTGGGAGGGTAAGTGGGGAGTGAAAAGGAGGAGACTAAAGGGAGGGATTAGAATGGAGGGAAGTAGTAGTAAGGGGAGAGGGTAGCTTAAGAAGGGGGGTCACTGGGTGGGAACACTGAGGAAGGGGGTGGTCAAAAGGGAAAACTTCAAGGAGGGGAAGGGAGAAGGAAGAAACAAAAACATAAACAGGGGAGGGAATAGGATGGAGGGGAAGAGACAGATAGTCATCATTACTGTGAATGTGAATGGGATGAACTCTCCCATAAAACAGAGGTGGATAGCAGAATGGATTAAAAACCATAATCCTACAACATGCTATCTACAAGAAACACATTTGAAACAAAGGGATACCCACAGGATAAAGGTAAAAGGTTGGAGTAAAATTTATTATGCCTCAGCTAAAGGAAAAAAAGCAGGGGCAGCAATACTTATCTCAGATAAAGCAAAAGCAAAAATAGATCTAATTAAAAGAGATAAGGAAGGAAACTATATCCTACTAAAAGGCACCATCGAGAATGAAGCAATATCACTACTTAATATATATGCACCAAGTGGTATAGCATCCAAATTCCTAGAGGAGAAGTTAAAGGAATTAGAGGAAGAAATAGATAGCAAAACTATACTAGTGGGGGACCTTAATCTCCCCCTCTCTGAACTTGATAAATCTAACCTCAAAATAAACAAGAAAGAAGTTAAGGAGGTGAATAGAGTCTTAGAGAGACTATATATGATGGATCTCTGGAGAAAACTGAATGGGGATAAAAAGGAATTTACTTTCTTCTCAGCAGTGCATGGTACATACTCAAAAATAGACCATGTACTAGGGCATAAAAACCTCACAATCCAGTGCAGAAAGGCAGAAATATTAAGCGCATCATTCTCAGATCATGATGCAATAAAAATTATATGCAATAAAGGGCCATGGAAAGATAGACTAAAAACTAATTGGAAATTAAACAATTTAATCCTAAAAAATTGGTGGGTCAAACAAGAAATTATAGAAACAATCAATAATTTCATTCAAGAGAATGATAATAATGAAACAACATACCAAAATTTGTGGGATGCACTAAAGGTAGTTCTCAGGGGAAGTTTTATATCCCTGAGTGCATACTTAATTAAAGCAGAGAGAAGGGAGGTCAATGAATTGGACATGCAATTGCAAAAGCTAGAAAAAGAACAAATTGAAAATCCCCAAATTAGTACTAAATTAGAAATATTGAAAACCAAGGGAGAGATTAATAAAATTGAAATTAAGAAAACTATTGAATTAATAAATAAAATTAAGAGCTGGTTTTATGAAAAAATCCACAAAATTGATAGACCCTTAGTCAATATGATAAAAAAAGAAAGAAGGAAACCAAATTATGAGTATCAAAAATAAAAAGGGTGAATCTACCTCTAATGAAGAGGAAATAAAAAAAAAGCGGAATTATTTTTCCTAATTGTATGCACACAAATATGACAATCTTAGTGAAATGGATGAATATTTACAAAATCACAAGTTGCCCAGATTAACTGAAGAGGAAGTGAATTGCCTAAATAACCCCATCTTAGAAAAAGAAATCAAACAAGCCATCAATGAACTCCCTAGGAAAAAATCTCCAGGGCCAGATTGGTTCACTAGTGAATTCTATCAAACATTTAAAGAACAATTGATTCCAATACTTTACAAACTATTTGGGAAAATTAGTGAAGAAGGAGTCCTACCAAACTCTTTCTACGACACAAAAATGGTACTGATTCCTAAATCAGGAAGAGATAAAACAGAGAAAGAAAATTATAGACCAATTTCCCTCATGAATTTATTTATTTATTTATTTATTGCCTTTTGGAGGGTAATTGGGGTTAAGTAACTTGCCCAAGGTCACACGGCTAGGTTTTTGTTTGTGTGTGCATTAAGTGTCTGAGGCCGGATCCGAACTCAGGTCCTTCTGACTCCAGGGCCAACACTCTACTCACTTCGCCACCTAGCCGCCCCTCATATGATTATCTCAATAGATGCAGAGAAGGCTTTTGACAAAGTACAACATCCATTCCTATTAAAAACACTAGAAAGTATAGGAATAAATGGAGCCTTCCTTAAAATAGTTGCTAGCATCTATTTAAAACCATCAGCAAGTATTATATACAATGGGGATAAACTAGAAGCCTTTCCAATAAGATCAGGAGTGAAACAAGTGTTTCCACTATAACCCCTCTTATTCAATCTGGTACTAGAAACACTAGCAGTAGCAATTAGAGAAGAAAAAGAAATCAAAGGAATCAAATTAGGCAAAGAAGTGACCAAGCTGTCACTCTTTGCAGATGATATGATGATATACTTAGAGAATCCTAGAAAATCAAGTAAAAAACTACTTGAGACAATAAATAAATCTGGCAAAGTTGCAGGATATAAAATAAACCCACATAAATCCTCAGCATTCCTGTACATCTCTAATAAAACTCAACAGCAAGAGATAGAAAGAGAGATCCCATTTAAAGTCACTGTAGACATTATAAAATATTTGGCAATCTACTTGCCAAAACAAACCCAGAATCTATACGATCACAACTACAAAACACTTCTCACACAAATAAAATCAGATCTAAATAGTTGGAAAAATATCAATTGCTCGTGGCTGGGTCGAGCTAATATAATAAAAATGACAATTTTACCCAAACTGAACTATATATTTAGTGCCATACCAATCAATTTGCCAAAAAACTACTTTGTAGAGTTAGAAAAAATAATAACAAAATTTATTTGGAAAAACAAACGGTCTAGAATATCAAGGGAGTTAATGAAAAGAAATGCTAGGGAAGGTGGACTAGCTATGCCAGATATTAATCTGTATTATACAGCAGCAGTCATCAAAACTGCTTGGTATGGACACAGGTGTAGAGTAGTGGATCAGTGGAATAGATTAGGCGCAGGAGACCCAGCAGTTAATGAATATAGTAATCTATTGTTCGATAAACCCAAAGACCCCAGTTTTTGGGATAAGAATGCACTATTTGACAAAAACTGCTGGGAAAACTGGAATACAGTATGGCAGAAAGTGGGCATAGATCACTATCTAACACCATATACCAAAATCAAGTTTAAATGGGTGCATGATCTAGGTGTAAAAGATGATGCTGAAGCAATTTGGGAAAACAAGGAATAGTTTACCTGACAGATTTGTGGAGAGGGGAAGATTTTAGGACCAAACAAGAATTAGAGAGCATTATAAAATGCAAAATGGATAATTTTGATTACATTAAATTGAAAAGCTTCTGCACAAACAAAGCCAATGTAACCAAGATCAAGAGGGAGGTGGGAAATTGGGAAAGAATTTTTACAACTTGTGTCTCTGATAAAGGACTCATTTCTAAAATTTATAGAGAATTGAGCTAAATCTATATGAATACAAGTCATTCCCCAATTGATAAATGGTCAAAGGATATGAATAGGAAGTTTTCAGAGAAAGAAATTAAAGATATCTATAAGAATATGAAGAAATACTCTAAATCACTATTAACTAGAGAAATGCAAATCAAAACAACTCTGAGATACCACATCTCTCCAGTAAGATTGGCTAAGATGACAAAACAAGAAAGTGACAAATGCTGGAGAGGATGTGGACAAATTGGAACACTAATACATTGCTGGTGGAGTTGTGAACTTATCCAACCATTCTGGAGAGAAATCTGGAATTATGCCCAAAGGATTATAAATAATTTCATACCCTTTGACCCAACAATACCACTTCTAGGGTTATATCCCAAAGAGATCACAGAAGTGGGAGAAAGACCCATATGTACAAAAATATTTATAGCAGCCCTTTTTGTGGTTGCAAAGAATTGGAAACTAAAGGGGTGCCCATCAATTGGGGAATGGCTAAACAAGTTGTGGTATATGCGAGGAGGTGATGGATTTCATAATTACCTGGAGAGACTTATACAAACTGATGTTGAGCGAGAAGTGTAGAATCAGAAGAAATTTGTATACAATCACAGACATTCCATATCTGTGATGACCAACTATGACAGACTGGACTCTTTTCAGCAATGCAGTGATATAAGTTAATCCTGAATGACTCAAGAAAGTGAGAAATGCGCCATCCAGAGATGTAACTAGAAAGAACTGAGCCTGAATCCTGATGGAAGCAAACTAAATGATCTTGTTCTTTTCATTGTTTGGTTTTATTTCTTCCTTACCATCTTTCATCCCACCTAGTACAATACGCCTTTGTAATTGGAATAATGTCTAATATGAATGCATTTGCAGACCCTATACTGTACTATATGCTGTCTTGAGAGGAGGGGAGAGGGAAGTAAAGGAAATTTGAAAATCAAGGAACTATGGAATTGAATCTTGTTAACTGAAACTAAACTAATAAATTAATTAAAAAATGAATCATTAAGACATTAAAAAAAGGAATGCTTGAAAGTCCTCTATTCTACTGAATGACCATATTTTCCCCTGAAACAAAATACTCAGTTTTGCTGGGTAGGTGACCCTTGGGTTCATTCCCAGCTCTTTCGCCCTCTGGAATATCGTATTCCATGCCCTTCAATCCCTCAGTGTAGAAGCTGCCAGGTCCTGGGCTATTCTGATTGTGTTTCTACAATATTGAAATTGTTTCTTCCTGGCTGCTTGTAGTATTTTCTCCTTGATCTGGGAGTTCTGGAACCTGGCTATAATATTCCTGGGAGTTTTCTTTTTGGGATCTTTTTCAGGAGGTGATCAGTGGATTCTTTCAACCTCTATTTCCCCCTCTGGGTCTAAAACATCAGGGCAATTTTCCTTGTGAATTTCTTGAAGGATGATTTCTAGATTCTTTCTTTGATCATGACTTTCAGGTAGTCCAATAATTTTAAAGTTATCTCTCCTGGATCTATATTCCAGGTCAGTGGTTTTTCCCACGAGATATTTCACATTGCCTTCTATTATTTCATTTGTTTGGATCTGCTTAACAGCATCTTGATTTCTCCTAAAGTCTCTAGCTTCCATTTGCTCCAGTATAATTCTGAAGGAGTGATTCTCCTCAGTGAGCTTTTGAGATTCTATTTCCATCTGGCAAATTCGACTTTTTAAGGCATTCTTCTCCTCATTGCCTTTCTGGGCCTCTTTTGCTGCTTGAGTTAGTCTATTTTTTAAGGTGTTGTTTTCCTCAGTCAAGCTGTTGACTGTCATTTCATACTTTTCTTGCATCTTTCTCATTTCTCTTCCCAATGTTCCCCCACTTCTCTTATCTACTTCTTCAGGTCCTCTATGGCCTATAGCCAGCTTGTATTTCCATTTGGGGCTTTTGGTGCAGAAGTTCTGAGCTCACAGTCCTCTTCCTGTTCCATGCTTCCATCCTCTTTGCCCCCCAAATAGGAGTCTAATGTTGCATTTTTCTGTTTATTTTGTTTCCTTTGCCTGGGCATATTGCCACTTAATTACTTGACTTTTGGGCTTTTTGCCACAGTAGGACTCATCCACCAGAAAGGAGAGCTTCCATCCCAAACATGGGGTCTTCACAACTTATGGAGGCTGGGTGGCCTCTGTAAATCCTCCACCAGCTCTGGCAAGCTGCATACCAACCCCAAATCTCCACCCCAGACCACAATCCAGATCTAAGCAGGTTAAAGCAAGAGCTATTACCCCCCAGACTGATTGCTGGATCTCTCTACAGTTCGCAGATCAGGAGCTGGAGCTGCCACTGATGCTGCAAAATGGCGTTTGTGCCTTATTTTCTCAGCAGCTTTTCGCCCCCAGGGGAGGAAGCCGACACGTTCCCCAAATACTGGTCCCAAAGTCCATTGGGCACTTACCTCTCACTTTGTCCTAGGCATATCTGTGCTGATAGTTCTGGAATCGCCACAGCTGCTGGTGTTCTGGGGTCCCTCAAGTGGGCTGCTGGCCTGGCCACCCTGGGGCTAACACTGTGGCTCACATGGACCTGGGCTCGGCTCCCAGAGTGCTGCGCTGTAGGTTCCCAGCACACTGTGGTCCCCACTCTCAGTGCACTGTGCTGGCCGCTCCTTGCAGGGCTCCTGGGCTGTCCTCAGCAGGAGGTTAACTTCTCTGTGTCATTCCATGGGTGCTGGGGCTCCAGAAGTTGTTCAGATTCTCCTTTTACATTGTTTGGAGGTAGTGTGGAGCAGAGCACCTTGGAAGTGCAGTTTCTACTCCACCATCTTGTTGCTAAGCTCGATATACTAGAAACTAATCAAGGCAAGATACAATAATTTGCATTTATATTATTCCTTAACTTCTTGAAATAACTCCCATAATAACATCTCTATGAGATGTAGAGTATGAATACCTTTAGTCCCATTTTACAGATGAGGAATCTGACACTTGAATTAGGAAATTACTTATACAGAGCCAGAGTCAACAAGTGTCAGAACTATGAATCAAATCCAATTTTATAATGACCAAGAATCTACCGTAAGCAGACCAAATGATATATTACTCTTAAGCACTTAGTACCATATCTGATATATAGTAGGTGTTTAACAAGTACTCATTCCCTTTCCTTTAACCAGCAATTGTTGACTAGGTAAAATAATAATAGATGTAGGTGGTTTATTATAAACATATTACCAAATATCTTCAAAAGTATCTTTTGAACCAGGCATTTATTTTGCAAATCTGCACCTCTGTTCTGAAGTCCTGAGCATTTATTAATAACAGGGATGAAAAATTCTTCTTATGCCTCTACAATCTTGAATTTCTTGCCCAACACTTCCTAATCCTGTGATCTCATGATTCCAAGAAAAAAGCACAGCATTAAAAAAAAAATTCTAATAGAAACAACAAAATGAGTATTTAAGTTGATATATATTGTGATTAACATAAATGGCTTAAGAAGATAAAAATATATTTAACTTTACTAATTATAAGGCATTTGACATTGATGACAAAAGTATGAGAGCAGGTGATATCAATATGTTATTACCAGAAAGATCAATCAAGTAAAATATAAACAATAAAGAAATCATAACTGAAATGCTCATTTTATTTTATTTTATTTTATTTTTATTAACTTCTGGTTTACATGATTCATTTCCACCAGACTTTGAGTTACAATTTTTCCCCATTTTTTCTCTACTCCCCACTCTGAAGTAGCACAGTCCCACAGGATATCCCCTCATCCCATCTGCTCTCTCCCATATCTTCTCTCCTAACCACTTCGATTTTTGCAGTAGGGCAAGATGAATCTCTATGCCCAAATACCTGTATATCTTATTTCCCAATTATATGTAAAATAGTATTAATTGTTGTATTTATATATTTTTAAACATTTTATCTTAAAACTTTGAATTCCTGAGTCATTCCCTTCCTCCCTTGTCACCCACCCTTACTATGAAGATAAGGAATTCAGTATATGTTGTATATGTGTAGCTATGCAAAACATTACCATAGTAGATACATTGTAAAAGACTGACTATATTTCCCTCCCTCCTATCCCACCTACCACTTGGTCTGTTCCCTACTTTGATCCTGTCCCTTTTCAAAAGTGAGTGCTTCCAACTTCCCTCCTCTCCTTCCCTCTGCTCTCCTTTCCATCATCCACCCCCTCATCCCCTTCCCCCATACTCTCCTGCAAGGTGAGATATCCTATTTAGTATGTATGTCATTCTCTCCCTGAGCCAAATTCAATGAGAATAAGGTTTTGCCTTTTTGCCTTCCTGTTCTTCCCTTCCATTATAACCCCCTTGCCTATTCTACATGAGATAGTTTACCCCATTCTGTCTCTCCCCATCTCCTCTTGTTGTATTCCTCACTCACCTCTTAATTTCACCTTTTAAGTATCATCCCTTCCTCTTAAATTTGACCTGTGCCCTTTATCTATGTATACCTGTAAACATATATACACACATTCACATATGTATTAATATGCCCATATAACCTTCTTCAAATATTTTCATACTGAGAAAAGTTTCATCAGTTACAGTTATTGTTTTTCCATGTAGGAATGTAAGTAGTTGAACTTTGATAAGTTCCTTATGATTTCTTTTCCCTGTTTACCTTCTCAAGCCTCTCTTGCTTCATGTATCTGAATGTCAAATTTTTTATTCAACTCTGGTTTTTTCATCAAGAATGATTGAAAGTCCTCTATTCCACTGAATGAACATATTCTCCCCTGAAACATGATACTCAGTTTTGCTGGGTAGGTGATTCTTGCTTTTAGTCCCAGCTCCTTTGCTCTCTGGAATATGATATTCCATGCCCTTCACTCCCTCAGTGTAGAAGCTGCCAGATCCTGCACTATCCTGATTGCATTTCCACAGTATTCAAATTGTTTCTTCCTGGCTGCTTGTAATATTTTCTCCTCGATCTGGGAATTTTGGATCCTGGCTATAATATTCCTAGGAGTTTTCTTTTTGGGATCTTTTTCAGGAGGTGACTGGAGGGTTTTTTCAAAATCTATTTTGCCCTCTGGTTCTAAGATATCAGGGCAGTTTTCCTTGAGAATTTCATGAACGATGATTTCTAGGTTCTTTCTTTGATCATGGCTTTCAGGTAGTTCAATAATTTTTAAATTATCTCTCCTAGATCTATTTTCCAGGTAAGTGGTTTTGCCCATGATATATTTCACATTGCCTTCTATTCTTTCATTTGTTTGGATCTGTTTAACAGCATCTTGATTTCTCATAAAGTCACTAGCTTCCATTTGCTCCAGTCCAATTCTGAAGGAATGATTCTCCTCAATGAGCTTTTGAGATTCTTTTTCCATCTGGCAAATTCGGCTTTTTAAGGCATTCTTCTCCTCGTTGCCTTTTTGAGCCTCTTTTGCCATTTGAGTTAGTCTATTTTTTAAGGTGTTATTTTCCTTAGTCAGGCTGTTGACTCTCATTTCATTATTTTCTTCCATTATTCTCATTTCTCTTCCCAATTTTTCCTCAACTTCTCTTATCTGCTTCTTAACATCCTCTATGGCCTGTAAACAGCTCATATTTTCCTTTGAAGCTTTTGGTTCAGGAGTTCTGTCTTCACTGTCTTCCTCCTATTCCATACTTTGATCCATTTTGTCCCCCAAATAGGAGTATAATTTTGGATTCTTCTCTTAGTTTTGCTTCCTGTGCTTGGTCATGTTGCCACTCAATTACTTGACTTTTGGGCTTTTTGCCACAGTAGGACTCTGACACCAGAATGGGGAGCTTCCATTCCCAATGCTGTGGTTTTCTCAGCTGCTGGAGGTATTAGCTGGGTGCCCTCTCTGAAGCCTCCACATGCTCTGACAAGGTGGTCACACACCCCAGGACCTCTTCCCAAGATGGCAATCCAGATCTAAGCAGGTTAAAGCAAGAGCAATTAACCCTCAGCCTGGTAGCTTGGTCCCCCTACAATCTGCAGGCCAGGGGCTGAAGCAGCCACATGGTGGCGGCTTCACCATGGAGTCTCAGAAGCTTCTCACCCTGGGGGAAGAGGCTGATGCACTCCGAACTACTGGGTCCTAAAGTCCATACTGCACTGACCTCTCACTTTGTCCTTGGCATCTGTGTGTTGATAATTCTGGAAATGGCCACAGTTGCTGGTGTTCTGGAGTCCCTGCAGCTGGTGCTTGGTCAGGCCTGCCCTGGGGCTTAAACCTCTGGCTCACACAGGGTTGGGTTCAGCTCCCAGAGCACTTTGCTGGCTTCTCCCTGCCGGGCTGCCAGGCTGTCCTCAGTGGGAAGTTAGCTTCTTTGGGTCATTTTGTGTGTTCTGTAGCTCCAAAGTTTCTTCAGAGTACCCTATTACATGAATTGGGGAAGGTGGAAGCTGGAGCTGCATAGAAGTCCTGTTTCTACTCCACCTTCTTGACTCCACCCCGAGAAGTACTTTCTCAAGAGACAGTGTTGCTTCACTTAAAAAAAAAAAAAAACTGTGCTTGGTCCATGACAGCTGGTTACCTATTACTATTTATTGGCCCTTTCCTTCGTCTCTGGTGCCTAAATACACAGAAGGCCAGTGGGGGAATGTCTCCCTTCTGGTGGAAGGCACAAGTAGTACAATAATAGGAAATTGTACATCAATTGTAATTTGTAAAGAGTTGAAAAATTCTTGACATCCAGGAGCCTGTGACCAAGCTGATGAGTGCTCTAATCAACTGGATGAAGTTGCATAGTTGATGACTTTGGAACCATCTGAGGAGTCCCTTCCTCATGAAATGTGTATATGACCATTGGTGCCTTACTGACCATACTCAAGGAACTCAAGATGATAGACTAAGACTCTAAACATCAGACTCTCATTTGGGAGCATCAACCATTGCTGCTTCCATATTATATAAAAGTGAGTTTTCAGAACTACCCATTCATTTTTTTCCTTCTCTCACTCTTTAGTGCTTACCTACCTTATTTCTTTTCTCCAGAGTATAGCATGGATGTGAGGAAGGAAGCACGCACCTTACCCCCTGCATAAGGGGAAGTTGATGTTGACTTGCAACAGAGGCACATATCAAAGGTATACATTTGCATTATCTGGGAGAGAAGTTCATAAGCCACCTTCCAGAAACCAAACTCTTGACATGAGCAGTAGGGGTTTGGAATTTGCTATGTATGATGCTACTGGAATCCCACCTTCTTTCTAAAGTGAAACTTCCTGAGTACCATCAACTTCAAAGTTGCCTTGCATGTATTAATGAATGAAAGAAATAATGCAGAAACACTTATTAATACCGCTATGTAATAATCATAATATTATAAAGATGAACTCTCAAAGACTTAGAAACCCTGCGCAACACAGTGACTAGCTGCAGTTCCTGAGGACTCAATGAATATGCTGCCCACCATCTGATAAAGAGGTCAAGGGCTCTGGGTAAATAATTAGACATATTTTTGTACCTGGCTACTGCAGGAATTTATTTTGCTTAACCAAACATCTTTATAATGGGACTTTTTGCCTAGCTTTCTTAATCTGGAGGGATATGATGAGTTTGGAGGGAGACAATGTAGATTTGAAAATAAAATCAAGCTTCATTTTAAAATGGAAAGAGTAATATGTGTCAGGAACTCTAGAAAGTGTCAGATACACAAACATCAAAATCAACAGAGTCCTTACCCTAACAGAGCTTACATTATTATGGGGGGAGTTAAATACATATAGGGGAGTTACACCAGGGAAGTGTGATTTTGTCAAGCAAGCTACAGACATGTCAACTGGCATCATAGACTGATTGTATAACACACACTTTCAATTAATGCTGGAGTCATAATCTTTATTAGATTTCCTTTCTCCAACTAGAGGCAGAGAGAGAATCAGGGGGAGAGGAAAACACAATTAGCAGTATATCATGATGATGTCTGGGCTGGGCTAAGTTGGGCATACTTCAACTGTTGTGAGCCAGTTGTGATACACATTTCTTCACCCTTCAGCAACCCAGGGCCCAAAAGTTAAGTAAGAGTGGGAACTAGTGCCTGAGTTTTAGACTGGATTTAACATCATCATCATCATCATCATCATCATCATCAACAACAATATTATCATCGTATTCTTGTCACTATTCTTCAGATGAAGCTTCTAAGGTTTACAGAGCTTAATGGAGCTGCCTGTGGTCTCACAAGTAGCTAAAGACAAAGTTGTGTATTGGGCCGAATTCTTCCTGACTCCAAGTATATGTTCTGAATCAGCGTTCATTGGTATTTCCATTTCAAAAATGAATGAGCTTGGTAAAGTTCTTTAAGGACTCAAATGTGATTTTTCCCCCTAGAAAATTCCAGATGATCATTAGAGTTACAGAAAGGGCTTGTATGTGACTTCCTCTCTAGCAGCACCTTATTAGCCATGGCATTCTCAGGGCAGCCTTTCTCAGCTTGCTGTTCCACAGAATCAGGATCACTGAGTGGCCAAAGGGATGGAGCAACATGATTGAATAACCCAACATTAAAGGAAACTTACTCTTTTCTTCTATCCAATAGCTGGAGAAGAAACCCATATAGTACAATAAAAAGAGGATGAGGAAAGAAGATACAGCCTTCATGGCTCGAACATGGGCTTCTGTGCTTGGGTCTCTGGAACCTGTGCCATTGAGTTGCATCTGTCGGTTGTGCCTCCACAGGGAGAGGATGAATAGGGAGAAGGAGATTGTAGATAGAATAAAAGGAATAAGACTCAGAAAGCCAATGAGTGCCTGGGACATGACAAACATACGTTTACTCACTTGGGCCTCCAGGGACACATTTCTTTCCTTTCTTCCACTAAAGAAGTTTTTATAATAATACATTCTCTCCATCATTACAAAACCTATGGACAAATAGATAATCAAGGGCACCATAAGAAGCATGAAGACCATCCTGTCAATTCTCCATTTCATCCAGAGGAAAAGGGGATTAGTGAAGTTGGTTATCTTTAGGAAGTAGAAGATGCTGAGGATAGTGGCAAACCAAATGTTTGAATAGTGTGTCAGTACGAAGAGGATGTAATTTATCTTCACTTGGGTAGTTGCAGCAATAGAGAATACAATTAAATAGCTACTCCATATTAATGTGCATGACAGTCCAATTCTGGAGATGGCCAAGCTGACCAGAATGATATCACTTGATGGCAGTTTTTTCCTCTTGACCCAGTCAATGCAATTCACCAGAAATATGAATATATTTACCAGAATGCCCAACATGAATTGAGCACTTGCCAGAGCCAGAAAGATTTTCTCCCCACTACTTAGCATGTCAGCAATAAGGAGATCACTTAGGAAGTTACCAATATTTATACTCCTTTGGCTGTTACTGCTGTTGATTTAATTTCCAGGCAAAATGAATATGGAATAATATGTCCTTCCAATACTTAGTGATGCAGTATTTTTTTCTCTGTCTTTAATAAGGTTTCTGTCACAGGCAACAAACTATCTAGCGTTGTATTGGAATATCTTCACTGACATATCCTCTGTACCTTCCCAACAGCTCAGTTAAATCTTCCCTGCCAGGACACATTCCCTGTGTGGCATTTTTATTTCTTCTTGAGAGGTGATCATGAAAATGATTTAGAATTCTATGTTAAGATGCAAATAGGGAGAGGTCATCTTTCAATATTTTACTCTTCGTGTCTTTGCTTATTTTGTTACCAAACACGTGAGATATGTATGATGAAGCTTACCCTGTGATGTATAATATGGGGGATGTATGAAAGCACTAAATGTAGAGATTATTCTTCATCTGCATACATTTTCCACCATACCATGGATTTTATCACCAATTGTTTATAAAATCAAACTCATATTGGCTTTTTCTGGTAAATCACTTTTAGGTTTGAAAATTCTGAATGATTTGTAATTTAATCGGTTCATTAATCTGGGTAGTTCATTCCCAAAAGAAATACCTTTCTTTCAGTTTTCATTGTAACAGAAAAAGCAATGTGGCATGCTAATTCTACTATGAAGACATAGCCTGAAAATCAGGCAGGAAAGCAGGAACTATTTGTCAACTACCATCTTTTTGTTGAGTTTTCTGTGCAATAATATTATAGAGAAAAGATGGTAATAATTCTCAATATCTGGTGTCTTATATTTTCCAAAGTACTTTCTTTGCAGCAACCTTTAGAGATTTGAATTCAAGTGCTATTTTCCCCTCTCTTTACAGGTAAAAGAATGGGTTTAGCAAAGTGAAACAGCATATCCAAGTACCACAGAATCAAGAGTCTGAATTAGGATTCAGACGAAGGTGTATGCTGATGTATGTATGTAATATTAGCCACATTTCCCTTTATCAAATTTTCACTTCCTCAACCACAGATGAATCTGAATACTTGGCAGTTCAGCTCAAGAAAAGACCTCATTGTCCCATATCTTCTCTTGTCAGGGGATTTTTCAGAATACTTCTAAGACAATTGAAAATGGGACAATTCAATTTTCTGGCACAACACTGGTAAATTGTTCATGTTTCACAGCTACAACAGTGAGGTCAACACAATGGCTGTATGTTTGCTCCCAAGCTTTTAGCACGATATTTTCAGTGATGTTGTTAGATACCTTCAACAAGGATTCAAATTACATCAAGGTCAGCTGCTGCACTGACGGTAAATTATTTTACTTGAAAAGGCTACAAGGTAAGAATAAAGTGAAGAGAGAATTTGGGGGTTGGTGACTCCCTGTTTGCAGAAAATTGTGCACTCAATGCAATCTCTGAGGCTGAAATGCAATAGCTTATGGATCAATTCTCTTACACTTGTGGTAATTTTTCCCTGATGATCAACACCAATAAAACAGAAGTCCCCCAACAGCCAACACCACACCGCCCATATGTGGACCCACCACTTATAGCAAATGGAGAGATGTTGAATGTTTTCAGTAAGTTCATATACCTTGACAGCATACTTTTCTTTTCTTTTTTTGGCTTTTTGAAGGGCAGTTGGAGTTAAATGACTTGCCCAAGGTCACATGGCTAGTAAGTGTGTCAAGTGTCTGAAGCCATATTTGAACTCAGGTCCTCCTGACTCCAGCACTGGTGCTCTATTCAGCATGCCACCTCCCTTCCCAACAGCATACTTTCCTAGAATCTATACATAGACGATGAGGTTGATGCATGCATTGCCAGAACAGCTCTGTGTTTCAGAGACTCCAAAGGGAAGTGTGAGAGAGAAGAGGCAATAGGTTGCCTAGACAAGTGAAGTTGCACACAGTTGTGCTGACCTCATTATTGTATGCCTCTGAAACCTGGATAGTCTACCAGTGCCATGCTAGGAAAATGGTACCCCTCTATTTTAATTGCTGTTATGAATATTCTGAAGACCCCCCTGGTAAGATAAAGTAGCAGGAAAAGGGGTCCTTTCTTCAGCTGAACTGCCAAGCATTCAAACTCTATTTGCAGAAAGCGCAACTCCAGAGGGGTGGAGCCAAGATGCCGGAATGGAAGCAGTAACTTTTCTAAGATCCTCCATGAGTCCCGTCACTAAACTTTAAAGTCAATCTAAACAGATTTTAGGGTGTCAGAATCCACTGGGAGATGGAGGGTGGCAGAATCTAGCCCAAGAAGGTGCCCACATGGGTCTAGGCAGCAGGAGAGTGGAGCATGCAGGGCTGCACCAGCCAGGACTAGAGAGTGGAATACAGTGGAGAGAGAAGGAGCCCCAGCCAGCAGATTCACGCACCCCAAGGTCAATTCACAGCCCTCTCACTAGTGTCTCACCACA
Source organism: Gymnobelideus leadbeateri (assembly GCA_011680675.1). Classification (NCBI taxonomy): domain Eukaryota; kingdom Metazoa; phylum Chordata; class Mammalia; order Diprotodontia; family Petauridae; genus Gymnobelideus; species Gymnobelideus leadbeateri. Next base: position 1,996,224 of record WOXC01008259.1, on the reverse strand, counting down.
GGATGGCAGGATCTTTTGGAGCTGGGTAAGAGAAAGCACAGGGGCCAGAGCAGAGACTGCAGTTTCTCCTGGGGCTATGAGCCAATAGCCTGGAAGTTTAAAAGTCACCTACCTGATTTTCCAGAAGCCAAGATGGCAAAGTAAACTCTAGCTACTCTGATTCCCCCTCCCTGACCTAAAAAAACCCAGAGATAAATGTCCCACCCAGAGTAAAATCCTGAAATAGTGGAAATAGCCTCAGGCTTAGGAGTCACTGAGAAAGGGTGTAACTGAGGCAGTAAGAAGTCTGAAATGAAGGGCAGGAGGGGTCCCAACAAGCCCCATCTCACCTGACCAGCAAGAGTCTGCCTGAGCTGTAGCCCAGGGGCATAGAAATAGAAATCTGAAGTGACCAGACCACCCCTCCCCTACAGATTACTCTGTGAGCCTGAGGGTAACTCAGGGGAAAGACTGAAAATCCTGGTCTTGGCCTCAGTTTAGACACCTAGAGGCTACAGCACACAAAGTCAACAAACAGTCACCTAGCTCCCAGCCTGAGAAGCTTGGGTCAGAACCCTGTATACCCCAGGAGCAGAAATACACTTTAAATGTCAAGGAATAGGCAATTACAATGGGCCAGAAGCAACTGGCAAAGGGAAGACCAAAGACAATTGAATCCTATTATCGTGAAACAGAAGAATCACTTTCAGGAGACACCATAAATTTTGTATCTAAACCTGAGACCACAGATGGAAATATGAACTGTCCTCAAGCCCAAAAAGCATTCTTGGAGGAGCTCAAGAAAGATTTTAAAATCAAATTAGAGAAATAGAAGATAATTTTAAATCTAACGGGACCAAATTGAAAAAAAGTCTCACCGAAGCAAACAAAGCCTGAAAAAGTAAAATTTGTGAACTAACTAGAGAAAAATATCTCTCTGAAAAAATATCTTCAAAAACTAACCAAAGAAAATATTTCACTAAAAATTAGAATCAGTCAAATTGAAGCTCAAGACTCTATGATTCACCAAGAGTCAATCAAACAAAACATGAAGATTGAAAAATTAGAAGAAAGTGTCAAATATCTCACTGGAAAAACAACTGACCTGGAGAAGAGATTCAGGAGATACAACCTGAGAATTATTGGCCTCCAAGAAAGCCATGGAGAAAAAAGCAGTCTGGACAACATCCTCCAATAGACTGTCAAAGAAAACAGTCCTGAAGTCCTAGAATCAAAAGGTAAAATAGTGATCAAAAGAATTTACCAGGGGTGGCTAGGTGCCACAGTGAGTAGAGCATCTGCCCTGGAGTCAGAAGGACCTGAGTTCCGATCCGGCCTCAGACACTTAATGCACACACAAACAAAAACCTAGCCCTGCGACCTTGGGCGAGTTACTTAACCCCAACTGCCCTCCAAAAAGCAAAAAAAAAAAAAAAAAAAAAGAATTCACCAGACTCCTCCTGAAAGAGACCCCAAATTGAAAACTCCAAGAAACATAGTAGCCAAATTCCAGAATTATAAAGTTAAGGAGAAAATATTGCAAACAGCCAAAAAGAAACAATTTAAATATCATGGAACTACAGTCAAGATTACACAAGACCAGATTCCCTCCAAACTATGTAAAAGAGGACTCTGAACAACTTCTAGAGCCCCAGAACCCACAGAACGACACAGAGAAACTAACCTCCCACTGAGGACAGCCCAGCAGCCCTGCAGGAAGGACCAGCGCAGCACTCTGGGAGCCAACAGTGAACAGTGCACGGAGTGCGGGGAGCCAAATGGGGAGCCGAGCACAGGCGAGTGCTCGAGTTGCGGCTTTAGCCCCAGGGCGGCAGGGCCAGCAGCCGGCTGGAGAGACCCCAGAACACCAGCAGCTGTGGTGATTCCAGAATTATCAACATAGACATGCCTAGGACAAAGTAAGAGGTTAGTGCCCTATGGACTTTGGGACCAGTATTTGGGGAATGCGTCGGCTTCCTCCCCTGGGGGCTAGAAGCTGCTGAGGAGACACGCCATTTTGTAGTTTTCAGAGGCAGCTGCAGCTCCTGGCCTGTGAACTGTAGGGAGATCCAGCTATCAGTCTTGGGGGCTAATCACTCTTGCTTTAACCTCCCTGGATCTGGATTGGGATCTGTGGGGGAGGTCGTGGGTGGGTTTCCAGCTTCCAGAAATGGAAGTTGTCCCCCACATGTTCAGGACAAAAATTCCTGTCTGGCAGCAGAGCCATAGTGTGACAACAAGCCCAAAAGTCAAGTAATTAAAAGGCAACATGCCAAGGCAAAGGAAACAGAAAAATGCAACCCTAGACTCCTATTTTGGGGGCATAGAGCAGGAAAAGGACTGTGAGGTCAGAAGTCCTGCTCCAAAAGCTCCAGGGGAAAACATGAGCATGTTGCAGGCCATAGAGGACCTTAAGAAGGACTTTAAAAATCAAATAAGAGAAGTGGAGGAAAAATTGGAAAGAGAAACGAGAAGGATGCAGGAAAAGTATGAAATGAGGGTCAACAGCCTGACTGAGGAAAACAACACCTTAAAAAATAGACTAACTCAAATGGCAAAGGAGGCCCAAAAGGGCAACTAGGAGAAGAATGCCTTAAAAAGTCGAATTTGCCAGATGGAAAAAGAATCTCAAAAGTTCACTGAGGAGATTCATTCCTTCAGAGTTAGACTGGAGCAAATGGAAGCTAATGACTTTATGAGAAATCAAGATGCTGTTAAACAGATCCAAACAAATGAAAGATTAGAAGGCAATGTGAAATATCTCATGGGAAAAACCACTGACCTGGAAAATAGATCCAGGAGGCATAATTTAAAAATTATTGGACTACCTGAAAGCCATGATCAAAGAAAGAACCTAGAAATCACCCTTCAAGAAATTCTCAAGGAAAATTGCCTTGATGTTTTAGATCCAGAGGGCAAAATAGAGGTTGAAAGAATCCACCAACCACCTCCCAAAAAAGATCCCAAAAAGAAAACTCCCAGGAATATTATAGCCAGGTTCCAGAATCCCCAGATCAAGGAGAAAATACTACAAGCAGCCAGGAAGAAACAATTTCAATATTGTGGAAACACAATCCAAATAGCCCAGGACCTGGCAGCTTCTACACTGAGGGATCAAAGGGCATGGAATATGATATTCCATAGGGCAAAAGAGCTGAGAATGAACCCAAGGGTCACCTACCCAGCAAAACTAAGTATTTTGTTTCAGGGGAAAATATGGTCATTCAGTGGATAGAGGACTTTCAAGCATTCTTGAGGAAAAAACCAGAATTGAATAGAAAATTTGACATCTAGACACAAGAAGCAAGAGATACCTGAGAAGGTAATCAGGGAAAAGAAATCAAAAGGTATTTATCAAAGTTGAACTATTTACATTCCTATATAGAAAAACAATAATTGTGATTGATGAAATCTTTCTCACTATGAAAATAATGGAAGAAGGGTGTGTGGTCATATGAATACATATGTGAATGTGTGTGTATATGGTTACAGTTATATATGGATAGAGGGTATAGGTTGAATTTGTTGGGAAGGGAGGATACTCAAGGGGTGAAATTATGAGGTGAGACAGGAAAGTGGCAAGAGGAGATGGGGAGAGACAGAGTAGGGTAAACTATCTCATATAGAAGAAGCAAGGGGAAGTGGTTGCAAGGGAGGGGAAGAATAGGAAGGCAAAAAGGCAAAACCATATTCTCATTGAATTTGGTTCAGGGAGAGAATGACATACATACTTAATGGGATATCTCAACCTACAGCAGAATAGGAGGAAGGGGGATGAGAGGAGGGATGATGGATGGGAGGGCATCCTTGGTGGGGAGGGGAGGTTGGAAGTACCCACTATAGAAGAAGGACAGGATCATGTAGGGAATGGACCAGGTGGGGGATGGGATGAGTGGGAGGGAACTATAAGCAGCCTTGTACAATATATCTACTATGAGAATGTTTTGCATAGCTAGACATATACAACATATACTGAATTACTTATCTCCCCAGAGGAAGTGGGTGACAAGGGAGGAAGGAAAGGGATCTGAAATTCAAGGTCTTAAGATTAAATGTTTCAAATATATATAAATACTATTATTAATACTCTTTTGCTTGTAATTGGGAGATAAGGTGTGCAGGCATTGGGACACAAAGATTCACCTTCCTCTAATGGAAAAGTTGAAGGGGGTATGGGAAAAGATAGGGGAGAGAGCAGACTGGAGGAAGCGATCTCTTTCGGGACTGCTATTCTGGAAGGGTGGGTAGGGGAAAAACACGGGGAGAAAATGATTGTAACTCAAAATCTGGCGGAAATGAATGATGTAAAACAGAAGTTAATGAAGCATTTGTTTAAAAAAATAAAAAGAAAAAGAATTACAGAAAGAATGGTTAGGCAAAAGAGGTACAAAACCTTGTCCAAGCAAACAAACTTCCTTAAAATTAGAATAGAACAGGGGGGCAGCTAGGTGGTGCAGTGAGTAGAGCATCGGCCCTGGAGTCAGAAGGACCTGAGTTTGGATCTGGCCTCAGACATTTAACGCACACATAAACAAAAACCTAGCCGTGTGACCTTACTTAACCCCAATTGCCCTCCAAAGTTACTTAACCCCAATTGCCCTCCAAAAAGCAAAAAAAAAAAAAAAAAATAGAATAGAACAAACAGAAATTAACCCCACAAGAAAAGAGTTGTTTTAAATTAAAAGACTGAAAAAAAATAAAAGAAAATGTAAGCTATCTCAAACTCAAACAATTGACCTGGTTAACAGATCAAAGAAAGATAATTTAAGAATCATGGGACTATCTAAAAACCATGTTAAAAAAATAAAGGATCAAGACATATGTCAAGGAATCTTAAAAGAAAACTTCCCAGATCTCTTAGAACTAGAAGGCAAAGTGAAAATAGAAAAAATCCATTCATCTCCTCAAAGGAAGGCCAAAATGAAAATTCCCAAGAACAAGATAGCCAAACACCAGAGCTTCTAAAGCAAAAGAAAAATGCTACGAGCCACCAGAGTGAAAGAATTCAAGTACTGAAGAGCCACAATCAGGGTCATACATAATTTAGTAGCCACCACTATAGAGGAGCAGAGAGCTTGAAATCCAGTATTCTAACTAATGTGCTATAAGAAATAATGAACAGAAAAAATGTTTTCAAAAATACCAGAAAGAATTAACACAAACTGATGCAAAGTGAAACGAGCAGAATCAGGAGAATATTGGACACAGTAACAATTATATTGCATGATGATCAACTGTGAATGACTTAGATATTCTCAGCAATATAAAGATATGAGACAATTCTGAAGGACCTGTAATAAAAAAAAAATCAAAGCAAAAAAAAAAAAAAGATTACACAGGACCTCGCAACTTCTACATTAAAAGACAGGAGGGATTGGAATTTGATATTTCATAAGGTAAAAAAGGTAGGACTACAACCAAGCACCAACAACCTGACAAAACTGAGCATAATCTTTCTGGCAAGGAGATGAAAAAAGGTACTTCCAGACTTTCCTTATGAAAAAACCAGAGTTCAATGGAAAATTTGATCTCCAATTACAAGACTCAGGAAAGACATGAAAAAGTAAGCAAGGAAAACACACACTCACACATGCATATAACTTAGGATATAATAACAGCAAACTGTTTACATCCCTATATGAGAAGCTAATATCTGTCAATATTGAAATTTATATGATTATCATGACCTTTAAAAGGGATATACATAGATAGAGAGTGTGGGTATAAATGAGCTAATCTGATGATTAAAAAAAAAAATCCTTATTGGTCTGGATGGCACAGCATGCTGAGAGAAGCAGGCTGGGACAGTGTGGCGTGCAGAAGCCTGATCAATGAGGGAGGCAAGTTGTCCCACCAACCACAAGGGCCACTACTAGGCCTATCACCAAATGGCTGGGACTGGAAAGAGCAAAGTAAGAATCAAAGGCAGGGCCCTTGGCAGGAGCCGCAAATACTCCTAGGGCTACCACTCCATAGCCCAGAAATTAAAAAAAAAAAACCCTAACAGTACCTCCAAGGAGCAGGATGGCAGAGTAAGCCCTGACTGCTCCAAACTCCAGACCCCCATCCTTTGAAAATATAGTAATTATTGCCCCAGGGCAAAACCCTAAACAGTAAAGGTTGGGAACCCTAGAGGAACAGTGTGGCTAGAGCCCTGGCTCAAAATGGGTAGAAAGTAAACTGCAAAGACAAAATCTCTGGAGTCTTACTATCCTCAGAGGAAGGAACCAAATTCAGAGGGAGACAATGTTGACTCCACACCCACAGCTGAAGCATCAACAGGGAACCTGTCCCAAGCACAGAAAGCTTTCCTAGATGAGCTCAAAAGGAACTTTGAACACCAAATGAGAGAGATAGAAGAAAAAATGAATAATTCTTTTAAAATAAAAATTGCAAAATTAGAAAAACATTTAAAGAACAATTGATTCTAATACTCTACAAACTATTTGGGAAGATTAGTGAAGAAGCAGTCCTACCAAAATCTTTTTATGACACAAATATGGTACTGATAACTAAATCAAGAAGAGAAAAAACAGAGAAAGAAAATTATAGACCAATTTCCATCATGGATATAGATGCAAAATTTTTAAATAAAATATTAGCAAAAAGACTACAACAACTTATCACAAGAATAATACATTTTGATCAGGTAGGATTTATTCCAGGAATGCAAGGATGGTTTAATATGAGGAAAACCATCATCAGTATAATTAATCATATCAAAAATAAAACTAGCAAAAACCATATGATTATCTTTTTTTTTTTCTTTTGGGAGGGCAGTTGGGGATAAATAACTTGCCCAAGGTCACAGGACTAGGTTTTTGTTTGTGTGTGCATTAAGTGTCTGAGGCCGGATCCGAACTCAGGTCCTTCTGACTCCAGGGCCGACACTCTACTCACTGCGCCACCTAGCCGCCCCTCATATGATTATCTCAATAGATGCAGAGTAGGCTTCTGATGAAATACAACATCCATTAATATTAAAAACACTAGAAAGTATAGGAATAAATGGAGCCTTCTTTAAAATAATAGGTAGCATCTATTTAATGCCACCAGCAAATATTACATGTAATGGGGAGAAGCTAGAAGCATTTCCAGTAGGATCAGGGGTGAAACAGGGATGTCCACTATCACCCCTCTTATTCAATCTGGTACTGGAAATGTTAGCAGTAGCAATTAGAGAAGAAAAAGAAATTAAAGGAACCAAATTAGGCAAAGAAGAGACCAAGCTATCACTCTTTGCAGATGATATGATGATATACTTAGAGAATCCTAGAGAATCAAGTAAAAAACTGCTTGAGACAATAAATAAATTTGGCAAATTTGCAGGATATAAAATAAATCCACATAGATGCTTGGCATTCCTGGATATTTCTAATGAAATTCAACAGCAAGAGATAGAAAGAGAAATTCCATTTAAAGTTACTGTAGACATTATAAAATATTTGGGGATCTACCTGCCAAAACAAATCCAAGACCTATAGGAACTCAACTACAAAATACTTATCACATAAATAAAGTCAGATCTAACTAATTGGAAAGATATCGATTGCTCATGGCTTGGTTGAGCTAATATAATAAAATTGACAATTTTACCTAAATTAAATTATATAATTGGTGCCATACCAATCAATTTACCAAAAAAATACCTTGCAGAGCTAGAAATAATAGTAACAAAATTCATTTGGAAGAGCAAAATGTCCAGAATATCAAGGGAATTAATGAAAAGAAATGCTAGGGATGGTGGACTAACTATACCAGATTTTAATCTGTACTACAAAGCAGCAGTCATCAAAACTACTTGGTACTGGCTGAGGAATAGAGTAGTGGATCAATGAAATAAACTGGGTACATGAGACTCAGCAGTCAATGACTATAGTAATCTACTGTTTGATAAACCCAAAGACACCAGCATTTGGGATAAGAACTCACTATTTGACAAAATATGCCGGGAAAACTGGAATATAATATGGCAGAAACTGGGCATAGACATCATCTAACACCATGTACCAAAATCAAATCTAAATGGGTGCATGATCTATGTATAAAGGCTGAGACTATAAGCAAACTGGGATAGCCAGGAATAGTTTACCTGTCAGATTTGTGGAGAGGGGAAGACTATGACCAAACAAGAATTAGAGAGCATTATAAAATGCAAAATGGATAATTCTGATTACATGAAATTGAAAAGCTTCTGTACAAACAAAGCCAATGTAACCAGGATTAGGAGGGAAGTGGAAAATTGGGAAAGAAGTTTTACAACCTATGTCACTGATAAAGGATTCATTTCTAAAATATACAAAAAATCGAGTCAAATCTATAAGAGTACAAGTCATTCCCTAATTGATAAATGGTCAAAGGAGATCAACAGGTAGTTTTCAGAGGAAAAAAAATTAAAGATATTCATAAGCATATGAAAAAATACTCTAAATCACTATTGATTAGAGAAATGCAAATCAAAACAACTCTGAGGTACCACATCTCTCCAGTCAGATTGACTAAGATGACAAAACAGGAAAATGGCAAATGCTGAAGAGCATGTGGACAAATTGGAACACTAATGCATTGCTGGTGGAGTTGTGAACTGATCCAACCATTCTGGAGAGCAATCTGGAATTATGCCCAAAGGGCTATAAATAATTTCATACCCTTTGACCCAGCAATACCACTTATAGGGTTGTATCCCAAAGAGATCATAGAAGTGGGAAGAAGACCTATGTGTACAAAAATATTTATAGCAACTCTTTTTGTGGTGGCAAAGAATTCAAAATTAAGGGGTACCCATCAATTGGGGAATGGCTGAACAAGTTGTGTTATATGTATGTTATGTAATATTATTGTGCTATAATAAACGAGGAGCATATGGACTTCATATTTACCTGGAGAGTCTTATATGAACTGATGAGAAATTTGTACACAATCACAGACACAATGTTGGTGTGGCGACCAACTTGCATAGACTGGACTCTTCTCAGCAATCCAGGGTTATCAGTCAACCCCAAAAGACTCATGATGGAGAGAGATATCTACATTCACAGAAAGAACAGAGTTCGAACCCAGATTGAAGCAAACTACCTCCTCTTTTTCTTTTTCTTGTTTGGTTTTGTTTCCTCTTGCCCATTGTTCATTCCATCTGATACAATCTTTCTTTATAACCTGACTAATGACTAATGTGAAAGTATTTGCAGATACTATACTTGATTGTATGCCTCCATGGGGAGAAAGTGAGGAGGGGGAGAAAATTTTGAAACTCAAGGAATTGTGGAAATGAATATTGTAAACTAAAAGTAAATAAGTTAATAAACACCAAAATTAAAAAAAAACACTTATTAAGGGGTGGTGGGATAAAAGAAAAAGTTGAGGCAAAAAAAGTAAATTATGCCACAAGAAGAGGCATAAAACATACTATAATAGAGGGGAAGGAAAGAGAGAAATGAACATCATTGGAACATTATTCTCATTGGTTCTGGTTCAAAGAGGGATCAACATAATCAGTTAATTTTAAGATTATAACATGAAAAGACACAAAAACTCATTAGATAGAGGGAAAGGAAGGAGGGAGAGGAGCACTGTATGAAATTTACTCTCATTGTTTTGGGGTCAAAGAGGGAATAACAGACTCTGATAAGTATAAAAATCCATTGTGCCCTATAGACAGTAGGAGGGGTAGGATAGAAGGGGAGGATAAGTAGAGGGAGGGATTAGAAGGGAGGGAAATAGTAGAAAGGGAAAGGGTAGGTAAAGAAGGGGGAAGGTCACAGGGAGGAAATACTGAGGGAGGTGGCGGTCAAAAGGAAAACACTTAAGGAGGGGAAGGGAGAAGGAATATACAAAAACATAAACAGGGGATGGAATAGGATGGAGGGAAAGAGACAGATAGTAATCATTACTGTGAATGTGAATTGGATGAACTCCCCCATAAAATGGAGGCAGATTGCAGAATGGATTAAAAACCATAATCCTACAATATGCTGTCTACAAGAAACATATTTGAAACGAGGGGATAAGCACAAGATAAAGTTAAAAGTTTGGAGTAGAATATATTATGATTCAGCTAAAGTAAAAAAAAAGCAGGGGTAGCAATCATCATCTCAGATAAAGTAAAAGCAAAAATAGATCTAAATAAAAGAGATAAGAAAGGAAACTATATCCTGTTAAAAGGCACCATCGAAAATGAAGCAATATCATTACTTAACATGTATGCACCAGGTGGTATAGTATCCAAATTCCTAGAGGAGAAGTTATGGGAATTAGAGGAAGAAATAGATATCAAAACTATACTAGTGGGGGACCTTAATCTCTCCTTCTCAGAACTTGATAAATCTAACCTCAAAATAAACAAGAAAGAAGTTAAAAAGGTGAATAGAATTTTATAGAGGCTAGATATGATAGATCTCTGGAGAAAACTGAATGGGGATAAAAAGGAATATACCTTCTTCTCAGTGGGACATGACACAAACACAAAAATTGACCATGTACTTAAAAACTTCACAATTCAGTGCAGAAAGGCAAAAATATTAAATGCATCATTCTCAGATCATGATGCAACAAAATCATATGCAATAAAGGTCCATGAAAAGATAGACTAAAAACTAATTGGAAACTAAACAATTTAATCCTCAAGAATGAGTGGGTCAAACAAGAAATTATAGAAACAATCAGTAGCTTCAGTCAAGAGAATGATGATAATAAGACAACATACCAAAACTTGTGAGATGCAGCAAAGGCAGTTCTTAAGGGAAGTTTTATATCCCTGAGTGAATACGTGAATAAATTAGAGAAAATGGAGGTCAATGAATTGGGATGCAATTGAAAAAGCTGGAAAAAGAAAAAATTGAAAATCCCAGTTAAATACTAAATTAGAAAAAATGAAATCCAAAGGAGAGATTAATAAAACTGAAATTAAGAAAACCATTGAATTAATAAAACTAACAGCTAGTTTAATGAAAAAAAACATCTACAGGGCCAGATGGATTTACTTGCAAATTCTATTAAACATTTAAAGAATGATTGATTCCAATACTCTACAAACTATTTAGGAAAATTAGTGAAGAAGGAGTCCTACCAAGTTCTTTTTATGACACAAATATGGTACTGATACCTAAGTCAAGAAGAGATAAAATGGAGAAAGAGGTGGGTTTTTTTTTGTTTTTGTTTTTGTTTTTGTTTTTTGTTGTTGTTGTTGTTGTTGTTTTTTTTTTTTTTTGGTTAAGAAGCTCAATTAGTCACTTATCAGTAGCTTCAAAATACATGGTCAAAGTCTTCCACTCATTGGGGCAAAGTCTTGATTAATTCAATTAGTCACTTATCAGTAATGCTATCTCAAAGTATTCAAAGTACAATTAGTCACTTATTCAGCAAAGTCTTGCTCATAGCATAGATAATTTACATTCCAATTAGCACTAACCATCTCTTAAGTCATATTTTCAAGGTACATCTAAAGTTACCAAAGTGTCCACTGGGCCTTAAACAAAGTACATTGCATTATCACATCAATTCAAAACAAGAGTGCAGATAAAGTTCAAAAGAGGCATTTTTAAAAGCAATACTAAAGAAACAAATAGAAATACAATAATCATTACTTTACATTGCACTAATTTACATTACATTACACTACCACAAAATAAAAGAGAATTGCACAGCAGATAAAATAAGAACCCCAAATCTGTTGTTTACAAGAAAAAAAAGTCTGAAAAGTTAAAGAAATACAGAATGAGAATGAGAAGCTATTATTTCTTCTTAAATATATTCATTTCTATCTTTCCTTGAGCCTCAGTCCCCTTTTTATTGTAAACTGGAATTTTGTCCTTGAATGACAAGCTCTTTATTCCTTGCCTCCCCACTTTAATTTTTCTATTATTTCTTATTTATTTTAAGTATTTTTGAGTAAATGAACTTGAACATTCTAAAACTTCTTTCCCTTTTGTATTAATCTAACCAAAAGACTAATTTGATTGTTTCTATTACAGTAAAAAAATTTCCTTCATTTTAAAAATAAAAAATTATGAAATTTTGATCAGGGAACAAAATAGCTTAGGGGAGCAAGTGGCTTTTTTCATCAGTGTTGCTGATAGAATGCAAGGGATTTAGCAGTGACGGTTGTCTTCATTCTCAAAGAGAACCAAAGTGATATCACTCTTTTTGGGTCAATGTGTAGTGTGTCTAATTGTGGCTGCATTTGAACTCAGAAAGTTCTACCACAGCTTTGGCCTAAAGAGACCACATGAACATTTGGAATGGAGATGTCTCTCAATTTGTGCATCTCACATTCTTTTGAAGGACCAAAGATTGAGTTTGAGTTGGAACACAAAGTCTGATGTTTAGGCTGGATTTCTTCTTATTATTATTGTTACTATTACTACTACCACTATAAAATCATCATGATCTTCATCATCGTCATCATCAGCATCAGCATCAACATAGCATCACTGTTCTTCAGAAAAGGTTTCTAAGGGTCCTGGAGCTTAAGGGAGCTACCTGTGGTCACACAGGTAACAAATGACAGAATAGGGTATTGTACCAAAGTCTTGATGTTTAGAATCATAATTGATTGGTCTTGCTACTACACAAAAATAAAGAACTTGGAAATATGCTTCAAGGACTCCAATCTGACTTCTTTCCCCCTAGAAAATTCCAGATGATCCCCAGAAGAACCCAAAGGGATTGTAGATGACTTCCTCCTTGGTAGCACCTTACCAGTCCTGATACCCTTAAGGCAGCCTTTCTCAGCTTGGTGTTTCAGAGAATCAGGATCACTGAGTGGTCAAATGGATACATCAATATGATTAACATACTCAACATGGAAGCCATTTTATTGTTTTCTGCTGGCAAATAGTTGGCCATGAAGCCCATATGGTACAATGAAAAGAGGATGCTGAAGGAAGACACAGCTTTCATGGCTTGAACATGGGATTCTGTGCTTGGGTCTCTAGAACCTGTGCCATTAAGTTGCATCTGTTGGTTGTGCCTCCACAGGGAGAAAATGAATAGGGAGAAAGAGATGATAGACAGCATAAAAGGATAAGACTTAGAAGGTCAATGAGAACTTCTAACATCAGGAACACACTTTTACTCACTTGGACCTCCTGAGATACATTTCTCTCTTTTCCCCTATTAAAGAGGCTGCCATCCTAGTCACACATTCTCTCCATAATTGGAAATCCAATGGAAAAAGAGATCATCAAGGGCCCCCAAAGAAGCATGAAGACCATCCTGTCAATTCTCCATTTCATCCAGAGGAAAAGGTGATTAAAAAACTGGTGATCTTCAGGAAGTAGTAGATATTAAGGATAGTGGCAAACCAAACATTTAGAATGTGAATCAATACGAAGAATATATCAATTATTCTTAAATGTGTGGTTATATCAACAGAAGTAACAATTAAATAACAGTTCCATGTTATTGTACATGATAGTGCAATTCTGGAGATGGCCAGGGTGACCAGGATAAGATCACTTGGTAACAGTTTCTTTCTGTCCATACCATTCACCAGAATGAAGCATCCATTTACCAGAGTGCCTAGCAGAAATTCACCAATTGCCAGAGTCATAAAGATTTTCTCCTCACTGCTTAGCATGTCAGCAGAAAGGATAACACTAAGAAAGTTACCACTATTTATAATACCTTAGATTCAATTGCTTTTGGATTAATTTCCAGGCAAAATAAGTATGAAATGGAATTTGGTTCTGGAATTTTGTGATGCAGTAGTTACTTTTTTTAAACAAATGCTTTATTAACTTCTGTTTTACATCATTCATTTCCGCCAGATTTTGAGTTACAATCATTTTCCCCCCATTATTCCCCTACCCAACCTCCCAGAATAGCAGTCCCGCAAGATATCACTTCCTCCAATCTGCTCTCTCCCATACCTTCTCCCATACCCGCTTCGACTTTTCCATTAGAGGAAGGTGAATCTTTGTGTCCCAATGCCTGCACATCTTACCTCCCGATTACAAGCAAAAGAGTATTAATAATAGTATTTATATATATTTGGAACATTTAATGTTACGACCTCAAATTTCAGATCCATTTCCTTCCTCCCTTGTCACACATTCCCTCTTGGGAGATAAGTAATTCAGTATATGCTGTACATGTCTAGCTATGCAAAACATTATCATGGTAGATATATTGTACAAGGCTGCTTATAATTCCCTCCCACTCATCCCACCCCCCACCTGGTCGATTCCCTACATGATCCTGTCCCTCTTCTATAGTGGGTGCTTCCAACCTCCCCTCCCCCCAAGGATGCCCTCCCATCCATCATCCCTCCTCTCATCCCCCTTCCCCCTATCCTGCTGCAGGTTGAGATATCCCATTTAGTATGTATGTCATTCTCTCCCTGAACCAAATTCAATGAGAATGTGGTTTTGCCTTTTTAGCCTTCCTATTCTCCCCCTCCCCTGCAAACACTTCCCCTTGCTTCTTCTACATGGGATAGTTTACCCTACTCTGTCTCTCCCCATCTCCTCTTGCCACTTTCCTCTCTCACCTCATAATTTCATCCCTTGAGTATTCTCCCTTCCCAACAAATTCAACCTATGCCCTCTATCCATATATAACAGTAACCATATATACATACATTCACATATGTATTCATGTGATTACACAGCCTTCTTCCATTATTTTCATAGTGAGAAAGATATCATCAGTCCCAGTTATTGCTTTTCCATATAGGAATGTAAATAGTTCAACTTTGATAAGTTCCTTTTGATTTCTTTTCCCTGATTACCTTCTCAGGCCTCTCTTGCTTCTTGTGTCTGGATGTCAAATTTTCTATTCAACTCTGGTTTTTTCCTCAAGAATGCTTGAATAAACATATTTTCCCCTGAAACAAAATACTCAGTTTTGCTGGGTAGGTGACCCTTGGGTTCATTCCCACTTCTTTTGCCCTCTGGAATATCATATTCCATGCCCTTCAATCCTTCAGTGTAGAAGCTGCCAGGTCCTGGGCTATTCTGATTGTGTTTCCACAATATTGAAATTGTTTCTTCCTGGCTGCTTGTAGTATTTTCTCCTTGATCTGGGGATTCTGGAACCTGGCTATAATATTCCTGGGAGTTTTCTTTTTGGGATCTTTTTCAGGAGGTGATCTGTGGATTCTTTCAACCTCTATTTTGCCCTCTGGATCTAAAACATCAGGGCACTTTTCCTTGAGAATTTCTTGAAGGGTGATTTCTAGGTTCTTTCTTTGATCATGGCTTTCAGGTAGTCCAATAATTTTTAAATTGTCTCTCCTGGATCTATTTTCCAGGTCAGTGGTTTTTCCCATGAGATATTTCACATTGCCTTCTAATCTTTCGTTTGTTTGGATCTGCTTAACAGCATCTTGATTTCTCATAAAGTCATTAGCTTCCATTTGCTCCAGTCTAACTCTGAAGGAATGAATCACCTCAGTGAACTTTTGAGATTCTTTTTCCATCTGGCAAATTCGACTTTTTAAGGCATTCTTCTCCTCATTGCCCTTTTGGGCCTCCTTTGCCATTTGAGTTAGTCTATTTTTTAAGGTGTTGTTTTCCTCAGTCAGGCTGTTGACCCTCATTTCCTACTTTTCCTGCATCCTTCTCATTTCTTTCCAACTTTTCCTCCACTTCTCTTATTTGATTTTTAAAGTCCTTCTTAAGGGCCTCTATGGCCTGCAACCCGCCCATGTTTTCCCCTGGGGCTTTTGGAGCAGGACTTCTGACCTCACAGTCCTTTTTCTGCTCTATGCCCCCAAAATAGGAGTTTAGGGTTGCATTTTTCTGTTTCCTTTTCCTTGGCATGTTGCCACTTAATTACTTGACATTTGGGCTTGTTGCCACACTATGGCTTTGAGGCCAGATAGAGGAATTTTCATCCCGAACGTGTGGGGGGCAACTTCCGTTTCTGGCAAGCTGTAAACCCACCCACGACTTCCACCCTAGATCACAATCCAGATCCAGGGAGGTTAAAGCAAGAGCGATTAGCCCCCAAGACTTATTGCTGGATCTCCCTACAATTTGATTTGCAGGCTGGGAGCTGGAGCTGCCTCTGAAAACTACAAAATGGCATGTCTCCTCAGTGGCTTCTATTCCCCAGGGGAGGGAGCCGACGCATTCCCTAAATACCAGTCCCAAAGTCCATAAGACACCAACCTCTTACTTTGTCCTAGGCATGTTTATGTTGATAATTCTGGAGTCGCCACAGCTCCTGGTGTTCTGGGGTTCCTCCAGCCTGCTGCTGGCCCTGCCTCCCTGGGGCTAAAACCTCGGCTCACACGGACTTGGGCTCGGCTCGGCTCCTGAGCTCTGCGTGCTGTGCGCTGCCAGGTCCCAGAGCACTGCGCTGGTCCTTCCTGCAGGGCTGCTGGGCTGTCCTCAGCGGGAGGTTAGCTTCTCTGTGTCGTTCTCTGGGTGCTGGGGCTCCAGAAGTTGTTCAGAGTCCCCTTTTACATAGTTTGGGGGGAATCTGGGAGCAGAGTGGCTTGGATGAGCTGTTTCTACTCCGCCATCTTGGCTCCACCCCCCAGCAGTTATTTTCTTTGTGTTTAATAAAGTTTCTGTCTCAGGCAAGAAAATACCTAGTCCTCTTTTGGAATGTCTTTATCAAGATGCCCTCTGTGTCTTCCCTACAGCTCAGTGAAATCTGCTCTGCCAAGACACCCTCTCTCTGTGGCATTTCTATTTCCTCTTGAGAAGTGGTCATGGAAAGGTTGAGATCCCTATGTGAAGATGCAAATAGGGAGAGGTCATCTTTCAATATTTTCCTCTTTGTGTCTCATCTTGTTTTTTATCCAGACATGTGAGCTGTGTGTGATGAAGCTCAGCCAAAAATAAATATCATGGGGTCAATGACAAAGTCCTCTATGTAGAGATCATGCTTCACCTCCATCATTTCCCACCATACTGACAATTGATATTACCACCACTTGTGTATAACATCAGTCATGCATAGTATTCTTGATAAGTCACATTTCAGTTTAAAAATTCTGAATGAATTGCATTTTATGGACCACAAATCTAAGCAATTCCACCTCAAAAGAAATACTTTTCTTTAAGTTTTCATGGCAACTAGGACAAAGCATTATGCCATGCTAATTCTATAAAGATGTGGGAAGCACTAGCACAGGACTCTCCAGCTCGGTGTGCCTGCATCAAAGATGGTACTGAGCTCTCTGATCAAAGATGAATTGAGGTGCTTCAAATAGAAAGTGAGAGGCAAACATTTAAGTGAGAGGCTATCAATAATAATCTTGAGTCCACCCCACAACTGAACTGTGATTACTCTGGAAGAGAGAGTGAGGACTAAGCCTTTGTGCAACTCTGCCTCACTTAAATCCAATTTATTCAGGAATCAAAAGACACCCATACCATTTTGCCTATATCAAAGTCCTGTGGTCACAGTCATGTGATGAAACAGCAGATGTGGATACACTGGGAGCTGTAGTCACAACTCAGCATATGGGGAGCCCAGGTCATAGAGTCATCTTCTTACTGGAAGCAGCTGTAGTTTCTGCAGTCCCCTGGGTGTCTGAATAGCCTTTTAAGGATCACACTGCTCACCTCCTACTGTGAGGACAGGACTAGAAGTGGTGCCCTAGAATTATCTGCTTACCCATATCTGGACTGGTGACTATGGCAGTCAGGGATCATACCCTGGGTTCCAAATAAAAAAATGTAAAAACTTCTGCAAAGATGATTCCACTTATCATTGGTACATGGAATGTTTGCACACTTATAGACAACACAAAATCCCATAGACCTGAAAGACCAACAGCTCTTGTTGTGAGAGAACTCAGCAGGTATCACAGCAAAATAGCAGCCCTGAGTGAAACAACTCTGGCAGAATAAGGCCAGTTTACTGAAGTTGGAACTGGATACATGTTATTTTTTTGTTTTTGTTTTGTTCCTGGAGTTTCCACAGAAGAAGAGTGGGGTGTAGGTTTTGCAATCAAAACTAATCTAGTGGACAGACTTGTATGACTACGAAAAGGAGTGAACAATAAACTCATGACAATGTGATTATCACTTGCAGCAAAGAGCCATGACGAAGTCATCAATGCCTCTGCTCCCACCATGACAAATCCTCAGGAGATCAAAGTAGAATTTCACGAAGAACTGGAGACTCTCATGATCAATGTGCCCAAAGAGCACAAGCTTCTAATTCTGGGAGACTTTACTGCTAGAGTAGCCTCAGACTACCACACATGGCAGGGAGTACTTTTTTTTTTTTAAGAGAAAATCTCCCACGGAGGGATCTTATATTTTCTGAGAAATTATATGTGGCAAAGTCTCAAATCATCTTATGGACAGACAGGGACCACTTTTATACAAAAGGGGAGGTACAATTCTTTTTTTTTTTAAACAAATGCTTTATTAACTTCTGTTTTACATCATTCATTTCCGCCAGATTTTGAGTTACAATCATTGTCCCCCCATTATTCCCCTACCCAACCTCCCAGAATAGTAGTCCCACAAGATATCACTTCCTCCAATCTGCTCTCTCCCATACCTTCTCCCACACCCCCATCGACTTTTCCATTAGAGGAAGGTGAATCTTTGTGTCCCAATGCCTGCACATCTTATCTCCCTATTACAAGTGAAAGAGTATTACTAATAATATTTATATATATTTGAAACATTTAATGTTATGACCTCAAATTTCAGATCCATTTCCTTCCTCCCTTGTCACCCATTCCTTCTTGGGAGATAAGCAATTCAGTACATGTTCTACATGTCTAGCAATGCAAAACATTATCATAGTAGATATATTGTACAAGGCTGCTTATAATTCCCTCCCACTCATCCCACCCCCCACCTGGTCCATTCCCTACATAATCCTGTCCCTCTTCTATAGTGGGTACTTCCAACCTCCCCTCCCCCCAAGGATGCCCTCCCATCCATCATCCCTCCTCTCATCCCCCTTCCCCCTATCCTGCTGCAGGTTGAGATATCCCATTTAGTATGTATGTCATTTTCTCCCTGAACCAAATTCAATGGGAATGTGGTTTTGTCTTTTTAGCCTTCCTTATTCTCCCCCTCCTTTGCAGCCACTTCCCCTTGCTTCTTCTACATGGGATAGTTTACCCTACCCTGTCTCTCCCCATCTCCTCTTGCCACTTTCCTCTCTCACCTCATAATTTCATCCCTTGAGTATTCTCCCTTCCCAAAAAATTCAACCTATGCCCTCTATCCATATATAACTGTAACCATATACACACACATTCACATATGTATTCATATGACCACACCCCCTTCCATTATTTTCATAGTGAGAAAGATATCATCAGTCACAGTTATTGCTTTTCCATATAGGAATGTAAATAGTTCAACTTTGATAAGTTCCTTTTGATTTCTTTTCCCTGATTACCTTCTCAGGCATCTCTTCCTTCTTGTGTATGGATGTCAAATTTTCTATTCAACTCTGGTTTGTTCCTCAAGAATGCTTGAAAGTCCTCTATTCCACTGAATGACCATATTTTCCCCTGAAACAAAATACTCAGTTTTGCTGTGTAGGTGACCCTTGGGTTCATTCCCACTTCTTTTGCCCTCTGGAATATCATATTCCATGCCCTTCTATCCCTCAGTGTAGAAGCTGCCAGGTCCTGGGCTATTCTGATTGTGTTTCCACAATATTGAAATTGTTTCTTCCTGGCTGCTTGGAGTATTTTCTCCTTGATCTGGGGATTCTGGAACCTGGCTATAATATTCCTGGGAGTTTTCTTTTGGGGATCTTTTTCAGGAGGTGATCTGTGGATTCTTTCAACCTCTATTTTGCCCTCTGGATCTAAAACATCAGGGCAATTTTCCTTGAGGATTTCTTGAAGGGTGATTTCTAGGTTCTTTCTTTGATCATGGCTTTCAGGTAGTCCAATAATTTTTAAATTGTCTCTCCTGGATCTATTTTCCAGGTCAGTGGTTTTTCCCATGAGATATTTCACATTGCCTTCTATTCTTTCATTTGCTTGGATCTGTTTAACAGCATCTTGATTTCTCATAAAGTCATTAGCTTCCATTTGCTCCAGTCTAACTCTGAAGGAATGATTCTCCTCAGGGAACTTTTGAGATTCTTTTTCCATCTAGAAAAGTTGTCTTTTTAAGGCATTCTTCTCCTCATTTCCCTTTTGGGCCTCCTTTGCCATTTTAGTTAGTCTATTTTTTAAGGTGTCGTTTTCCTCAGTCAGGCTGTTGACCCTCATTTCCTACTTTTCCTGCATCCTTCTCATTTCTTTCCAACTTTTCCTCCACTTCTCTTATTTGATTTTTAAAGTCTTTCTTAAGGTCCTCTATGGCCTCCAACCCGCTCATGTTTTCCCCTGGGGCTTTTGGAGCAGGACTTCTGACCTCACAGTCCTCTTCCCCTATTCTTCGACCCTCTTTGCCCCCAAAGTAGGAGTCTAGGGTTGCGTTTTTCTTTTTAATTTGTTTCCTTTGCCTTGGCATGTTGCCACTTAATTACTTGACTTTTAGGCTTGTTGCCACAGTATGGCTTTGCGTCCAGATAGGGGAATTTTCATCCCGAATGTGTGGGGGGGCAGCTTCCATTTCTGGCAAGCTGGAAACCCACCCACAACCTCCACCCCAGATCACAATCCAGATCCAGGGAGGTTAAAGCAAGTGTGATTACACCCCAAAACTGATCGCTGGATCTCCATACAGTTCGCAGGCCAGGAGCTGGAGCTGCCTCTGAAAACTACAAAATGGCATGTTTTTTGGGCAGAGCCAAGATGGCGGAGTAGAAACAGCTCGTCCAAGCCTCTCTGCCCCCAGATGCTCCACAAACTATGTAAAAAAGGACTCTGAACAACTTCTGGAGCCCCAGCACCCACAGAACGACACAGAGAAGCTAACCTCCCGCTGCGGACAGGCCAGCAGCCCTGCAGGAAGGACCAGCGCAGTGGTCTGGGAGCCGGCAGAGCGCAGAGCCCAGGAGCCAAGCCGAGCCGAGCCCAGGTCCGCGTGAGCCGAGGTTTTAGCCCCAGGGCAGCAGGGCCAGCAGCCAGCTGGAGGAACCCCAGAACACCAGCAGCTGTGGTGATTCCAGAATTATCAACAGAGACTTGCCTAGGACAAAGTAAGAGGTTAGTGTCCTATGGACTTTGGGACCTGTATTTGGGGAATGCGTCAGCTCCCTCCCCTGGGGGCTAGAAGCAGCTGAGGAGACACGCCATTTTGTAGTTTTCATAGGCATTTCCGGCTCCCAGCCTACAAATCGTGGGGAGATCCAGCGATCAGTCTTGGGGGGTAATCACTCTTGCTTTAACCTCCCTGGATCTGGATTGTGATCTAGGGTGGAAGTTGTGGGTGGGTTTACAGCTTGCCAGAAACGGAAGTTGCCCCCCCACACTTTCGGGACGAAAATTCCTCTAGCTGGCCTTAAAGCCATAGTGTGGCAACAAGCCCAAAAGTCAAGCAATTAAGTGGCAACATGCCAAGGCAAAGGAAACAGAAAAATGCAACCCTAGACTCCTATTTTGGGGGCATAGAGCAGGAAAAGGACTGTGAGGTCAGAAGTCCTGCTCCAAAAGCCCCAGGGAAAACATGAGCGGGTTGCAGGCCATAGAGGACCTTAAGAAGGACTTTAAAAATCAAATAAGAGAAGTGGAGGAAAAATTAGAAAGAGAAATGAGAAGGATGCAGGAAAAGTATGAAATGAGGGTCAACAGCCTGACTGAGGAAAACAACACCTTAAAAAATAGACTAACTCAAATGGCAAAGGAGGCCCAAAAGGGCAATGAGGAGAAGAATGCCTTAAAAATTCGAATTTGCCAGATGGAAAAAGAATCTCAAAAGTTCACTGAGGAGATTCATTCCTTCAGAGTTAGACTGGAGCAAATGGAAGCTAGTGACTTTATGAGAAATCAAGATGCTGTTAAGCAGATCCAAACAAACGAAAGATTAGAAGGCAATGTGAAATATCTCATGGGAAAAACCACTGACCTGGAGAATAGATCCAGGAGAGACAATTTAAAAATTATTGGACTACCTGAAAGCCATGATCAAGGAAAGAACCTAGAAATCACCCTTCAAGAAATTCTCAAGGAAAACTGCCCTGATGTTTTAGATCCAGAGGGCAAAATAGAGGTTGAAAGAATCCACCGATCACCTCCTGAAAAAGATCCCAAAAAGAAAACTCCCAGAAATATTATAGCCAGGTTCCAGAATCCCCAGATCAAGGAGAAAATACTACAAGCAGCCAGGAAGAAACAATTTCAATATTGTGGAAACACAATCCAAATAGCCCAGGACCTGGCAGCTTCTACACTGAGGGATAGAAGGGCATGGAATATGATATTCCAGAGGGCAAAAGAACTGGGAATAAACCCAAGGGTCACCTACCCAGCAAAACTGAGTATTTTGTTTCAGGTGAAAATATGGTCATTCAGTGGAATAGAGGACTTTCAAGCATTCTTGAGGAAAAAACCAGAGTTGAATAGAAAATTTGACATCCAGACACAAGAAGTAAGAGATGCCTGAGAAGGTAATCAGGGAAAAGAAATCAAAAGGAACTTATCAAAGTTGAACTATTCACATTCCTATATGGAAAATCAATATCTGTGACTGATGATATCTTTCTCACTATGAAAATAATGGAAGAAGGGGGTATGGTCATATGAATACATATATGAATGTGTGTATATATGGTTACAGTTATATATGGATATAGGGCATAGGTAGAATTTGTTGGGAAGGGAGAGTACTCAAGGGATGAAATTATGAGGTGAGAGAGGAAAGTGGCAAGAGGAGATGGGGAGAGACAGGGTAGGGTAAACTATCTCATGTAGGGGCAGTGGGTGCAAAGGAGGGGGACAATAAGGAAGGCTAAAAAGGCAAAACCACATTCACATTGAATTTGGTTCAGGGAGAAAATGACATACATACTAAATGGGATATCTCAACCTGCAGCAGGATAGGGGAAGGGGGATGAGAGGAGGGATGATGGATGGGAGGGCATCCTTGGGGTGAGGGGAGGTTGGTAGTACCCACTATAGAAGAGGGACAGGATCCAATTAGGGAATGGACCAGGTGGGGGGTGGGATGAGTGGGAGGGAATTATAAGCAGCCTTGTACAATATATCTACCATGATAATGTTTTGCATAGCTAGACATATACAACATATACTGAATTACTTATCTCCCAAGAAGGAATGGGTGACAAGGGAGGAAGGAAATGGATCTGAAATTCGAGGTTGTAACATTAAATGTTTCAAATATATATATAAATACTATTATTAATACTCTTTTGCCTATAATTGGCAGATAAGATGTGCAGGCATTGGGACACAAAGATTCATCTTCCTCTAATGGAAAAGTCGATGGGGGTATGGGAGAAGGTATGGGAGAGAGCAGATTGGAGGAAGCGATATCTTGTGGGGCTGCTATTCTGGGAGGTTGGGTAGGGGAATAATGGGGGGAAAATGATTGTAACTCAAAATCTGGAGGAAATGAATGATGTAAAACAGAAGTTAATAAAGTATTTGTTTAAAAAAAAAAGAAAATGCCATGTCTCCTCAGTGGCTTCTAGCCCCCAGGGGAGGAAGCCGACACTGGTCCCAAAGTTCATAGGGCACTAACCTCTCACTTTGTCCTAGGCATGTCTATGTTGATAATTCTGGAATCCCCACAGCTGCTGGCGTTCTGGGGTCCCTCCAGCCGGCTGCTGGCCCTCCTGTCCTGAGGCTAAAACTGCAACTTAGGCACTTGCCTGTGCTCGGCTCCCCGCTTGGCTCCCCACGCTCTGCACGCTACTCGCTGTAGGCTCCCAGAGTGCTGCACTGGTCCTTCCTGCAGGGCTGCTGGGCTGTCCTCAGTGGGAGGTTAGCTTCTCTGTGTTGTTCTGTGGGTGCTGGGGCTCCAGAAGTTGTTCAGAGTCCCATTTTACATATTTTGGAGGTAATCTGGGGGCAGAGTGGCTTGGACTCGCTGTTTCTACTCCAAAATCTATGGCAGGGAGTGCTTGGGAGGAATGGAGTTGGAAACAGCAATAGTCACTCACTACCAAAGACTAATGCATCTCGTGATCTCATCATCAACACATGGATTCATCCTGGCAGCAAACCTTGTCATTTAAGAGACTATGTTATTGTAAGGAGAAGAGAGATACAAAATGTGAGAGTAACAAAGGCCATGGGTGGCACAGAATGCTGGACAGATCATAGACTTATCATCTCCAAACTAAATATTAGCATTTAGTGAACATGATGGCCCCAAGGCAAAATGACTACCAGAAGAATGAAAATCAATAGCTTGGCGATTTCTTTGAGCAGGACCATTTTCATGCTTAGTTGGAGGAAAAATTGAGCTAGCACACAGTTGGCAACAGTGGAGCATAAATGGAGTAGGTGACTTTCAAAGACTTGTTGTACAACACTGCCTCTGTTCATCTGGGTCAAACATTACAACTGGGTTGATGAAAATGATGGTGCAATTCCAAAGCTTCTAAAGAAAACTTCACAGGTTTTACCAGCAGTTTTATATTCTCGAGGATTGTGATCTATAAAGGTAGGTATCTGTAAACACTCTACAACTGAAGCATGACTCTTCTGGCAATGAAGTTGGAGGATGGAAATTACTTGAATAAAGTGGTTGATTTACCAACTTTCTGCTTAAATCAATTCATAAAAATTTAGGAACTCTATTTAAAATAGATTCGACCATTTGGAATACTTACAATCAACAAACTGTGCAAAACAAAAAAAAACTTTATAAAACACAAAAATTTAGTGGAAGAACTGAAGTGGGGGGGGGGGAGGGATGCAGTCCATATCATCTGCATCAAACTGTTTTCTATTGGCTCTTTCTTAAGGAGGTTTGTAATGAGTCTCCAAAAGACAAGCTGGTTTTCTCATCCTTTTACTCAATTATAATAACTTTCATGTTACCCATTTCTGCAAAACTTCACAGAACATTTAGGACTAGAGAATCAAAGCAGGATCATTTTTCCAGGATCACTTATCTTTGAAAACCATAGAAAAACCATGAGAAGATAAAAATGATAATTGGAAGCTTATAAAGAACTTTGCAAATATTTTCTCATTTGAGGCTCATACCAACCCTGTGAGACAGGGTTTATGATTATCTCCATTTTTTATGATGACATTGAGACTCTAAGAGGTAAAAAGTCCCTGGCTTGTAGTCATACAGCTAGAGTCAAGATACAATTCAAACCCATATTTCTATTGGCATCCTGGGAAAATTGCAAGAGGTGGACTCGGGTTAGGTGGTGGAAGATGCTCATGGCTCTCTTGAAAGTTGCATCTGCCTTATGAATATTTTATCCATCACTTTGTCTAGAAAATCAACAAATCAAAACAAAACTCTTTCCTTGGTGCATGCATTTTCAGGTTTCTGAGGTAGAAATGCTCACTTGGAAAATGTAATGACTGTCTCTCGAAAGTGCATACAATTTGATTCCTGACCACTTCTGCCTATAAATTTAGCCTTGGTAGATAGTGTGAAAATAAATCTCCCAGTTACACACATTTTCAGGTAGTCACATATACTAAAAATTTTTAGTGTTAGTTATGAGGACTTGAACTTGAATTCTTCCTCTTTCCATACTTGGCCACTGTGTGACCATGGGCCAGCCACTTAAAATGTGTGGACTTTTTCCAAAACTATAAAATCAGTATAATAATAGATATGGTACCTATCTCTCAGGCTTGTTGTGAGGCTTAAATGAGATAATGAGTGCCAAGTTTTTTGAAAATCTTAAAGATCTATATAAAGACAAGTATTTTACTGGAGTAGTTTGCCATTTCCTTCTCCAGTTCATTTGACAAACGAAGAAACTAAAGTAAAAAGGGTGAAGTGACTTGCCCAGGGTCACCTAGCTAGTCAGTGTCTTAGGCTAAATTTGAACTCAGGTCTTCCTGACTTCAAGGCCTGGTGCTCTAGCCACTATGGCATCTTAACTGCTCCTAACTCCTCCTGGCCTAAACATTAAAGTTCAAACCCTTTATCCTAGCACTCAATATTTTCTGTTTTCTGGGCTCAACCTTCCTCTTTTCAGCCTTCCTCTTACCTTCCTCCACTCCTCAACATAAACTCTACACTATATAGAAGAATATATTCTTCACTCCCCAAATAAATCTTGTAATTATCCTCCTCTCAGTCTTTGTCCACAAAGGTAGCCAGACATCTCTACCCTTCTCTTTATTTCCATCTGTCAAAATCTGAGCCATCACTCAAGGCTCCTGCACAATACCCTTGCCCTAATTACAGCAAAGTATTGGGTTTTTTAAAATAATTTTTACAATCTTTTTTATCTCTTCTGTTCACTGCCTCCATTGAATAACAAAAGTAAAACCTCTATATTAATTATCCATTGTCCAGCAAAACAAATTTCTTCCTTGACCACTTCCAAACACGTATGCATTTGAAGCCCATCAGCTCTTTAACAAAGGACAAGTAGTTTGTTTCATCTTCAATCCTTGGGACTAGTGGTTAATCATTGCCTTCATTGGAATTCTAAAGCCTTCATTTTAAATGGGAAGAAAGAGTTCAATTAAGAGACCATTAGAGAATTCCAGGCAAGATGTAATGAAGGCCCATTAGCTGATGACTGTGTGAGTGGAGAATTGACCCATTGGAGATATTATAGAGGTAGAAATGACAAGTTTTGGTAGCCAATTATCATTAACTGTGTTGGGTGAGTGAGAGGGAGGAGGTGAGTATGTCATGGAGGTTCTTTCCCTTGACCAGAAGGATGACTGTACCCTCCACTAACACAGGGAATTATGAAAATCTAGAATCAAAAGCAAGGATTTTACTCAGCCACTAAGTCCTTCGCATGTATGAGCTCAGTGTTTAATGGGGTCTACAGACTAAAATGGAGAAATGAAATAAATAAATAACCTAATTAGCACCAACTTTGTCCTCAAAAATATGAACCATTTTTATTTAAAATATTTAAAGATTGAGAGTATAAATTACTGAGATAATTGCTTTTATTTTTTAATACAGCAAAAGGTATTCTCCAATTGTTTCCTTAGTGGTAAAATAAGGTAAATAAATATTTAAAAAATGAAGCTATCATTTCTTTTGCTTGTAATTTTGTGGTTATTTTTTTTTACCTCTTCCTCTTGTTTTGTTCATTTCACTCTCCATCAATTCTTGCATCTTTCTAAGTCTGGAAATGTCGTTTTCATAATTTTTATGCTATAACAATATCAATTACATTTACATATCATACTTTATTGTTGCCACCCAGCATATAGGCATCCCCTTAGCTGTAAGTTCTTTTCTAATATGAAAAATAGGTGTTACAAACACATACATTATATGTATATAAAAATTCACACCACAGACACACACACACTTTTTTTTACACTTTTCAATATCTTTGGAACATAGACCTACTAATTGTATGACTGGGGAAAAAAGTATGCATGGCTTAGCAACTTTTTGATCATACATGTAAATTAGTTCACAATCGCTAGACTAATTTCTATCAACAATGCTTGAATGTGCCTCTTTTCCCACAACAACTGCATCTTTTGTACTTCAAGGGAGCACAATGCATAGAATACAAGGCTTGGAGTCAGGAAGACTTATCTTCATGAGTTTAAATCTGGCCTCAGGAAATTAGTAGTTGTGTGACCCAGGGAAACTCACTCTACTTTGATTGCCTTAGTTTCCTCATCTTTAAAATGAGCTGCAAAAGGAAATGGCAAACCTCTCTGTGCTAAGAAAACCCAAAATGGGATTCCAAATACTCTGGAAAAACTGAGCAACAATTGCAACACTTGGGATTTTCTTTTTTCTTTGTCGTCTTTATTCAAATTTTTGTTGACTGTACAATATGAAGCAGGCACTCTTATATCTGACTCCTCTTTGGAGGATGGGGTTTCTCTTTCTGTGCTCTCCCATCACTATTCATTATTCTACAACTCTTGTATGAGGACCCATGATGTTCAAGATGCTGCTTCTGGCAATGAAGGAATTAAAATTTAATTCCCAAATTTCATTTTTTTCATTCCCTTTATACCATGTGTTGTGCCTAGATTGTGCCTAGAAACTGTGTTGCAGGAATACAAATTAATTTGAGGGAGAACAGGCAAACCAAGGAAAGATAATCTATCACTGCTTTGAATCTTATGAGTTGGGAGCTTCCAGTGTATATGCTTATTTGATTGGTGAACCTGGAACTTGGGATGTTAGTGAATCCCACAAAGGAAAGCATTTCTAAGCAAGATTAATTTCCCACAGGTCCAGAGAATCACAGAATGTCATAGTTCGAAGGTACCTCAACAGCTCTTTTTCATTTAACCCATATTCCCCCAAAGAATCCCATTTGAACCTCCCTGATACTGTCTACCCAGTGTCTATTCAGAGAGAGCTACTGAGTCAGCACCCTCCTGCTCTCCAAGCAGCCTCACTTTCATGGTTTGGGCCCCCTCCGCAGCATTAGGCCAATATTGCCTCTTTTGCACCCACCCCCATGACTCTGAACAGCTTTGCCTTTTTTTAAAATTTTTTAAACAAATGCTTTATTAACTTCTGTTTTACATCATTCATTTCCGCCAGATTTTGAGTTACAATCATTTCCCCCCGTTATTCCCCTACCCAACCTCCCAGAATAGCAGTCCCACAAGATATCTCTTCCTCCAATCTGCTCTCTCCCATACCTGCTCCCATACCCGCTTCGACTTTTCCATTAGAGGAAGGTGAATCTTTGTGTCCCAATGCCTGCACATCTTATCTCCCAATTACAAGCAAAAGAGTATTAATAATAGTATTTATATATATTTGAAACATTTAATGTTAAGACCTCAAATTTCAGATCCATTTCCTTCCTCCCTTGTCACCCACTGAGGAGACACTCCATTTTGTAGTTTTCAGAGGTAGCTCCACTTCCTGGCCTACGAACTGTAGGGAGATCCAGCAATCAGTCTTGGGGTGCAATCACTCTTGCTTTAACCTACCTAGATCTGGATTATGATCTGGGGGGAGGTCTGGGGTGGGTATCCAGCTTGCCAGAAAGCTGTGAAGCCCCCAACGTTCCGGCTGAAAGCTCTCCTGTCTGTTGGCAGAGTCATACTGTGGCAACAAGCCCAAAAGTCAAGTAATTAAGTGGCAGCATGCCAAGGCAAAGGAAACAAATTAAACAGAACAATGCAACCGTAGACTCCTATTTTGGGGGCAAAGAGGGTCGAAGCATAGTGGAAGAGGACTGTGAGGTCAGAAGTCCTGCTCCAAAAGCCCCAGGGGAAAATATGAGCAGGATACAGGCCATAGAGGACCTTAGGAAGGACTTTAAAAATCAAATAAGAGAAGTGGAGGAAAATTGGGAAGAGAAATGAGAAGGATGCAGGAAAAGTATGAAATGAGGGTCAACAGCCTGACTGAGGAAAACAACACCTTAAAAAATAGACTAACTCAAATGGCAAAGGAGGCCCAAAAGGTCAATGAGGAGAAGAATGCCTTAAAAAGTTGAATTTGGCGGCTAGGTGGCGCAGTGAATAGAGCGCCGGCCCTGGAATCAGAAGGACCTGAGTTCGGAGCCGGCCTCAGACACTTAATCCACACAAACAAAAACCTAGCCGTGTAACCTTGGGCAAGTTACTTAACCCCAATTGCCCTAAAGGCTAGGTGGCGCAGTGAGTAAGAGTGCCGGCCTCGGAGTTTGGATGACCCGAGATCAGATCAGCCTCAGAAAATGAGCACCCACGCATAAATCAAATGACTAGCCGTGTAACCTTGAGCAAGTTACTTAACCCCAATTGCTTTAAAAAAAAAAAAAAGTTGAATTTGCCAGATGGAAAAAGAATCTCAAAAGGTCACTGAGGAGATTCATTCCTTCAGAGTTAGACTGGAGCAAATGGAAGCTAATGACTTTATGAGAAATCAAGATGCTGTTAAGCATATGCAAACAAATGAAAGAATAGAAGGCAATGTGAAATATCTCATGGGAAAAACCACTGACCTGGAAAATAGATCCAGGAGAGACAATTTAAAAATTATTGGACTACCTGAAAGCCATGATCAAAGAAAGAACCTAGAAATCACCCTTCAAGAAATCCTCAAGGAAAATTGCCCTGATGTTTTAGATCCAGAGGGCAAAATAGAGGTTGAAAGAATCCACCAACCACCTCCTGAAAAAAATCCCAAAAAGAAAACTCCCAGGAATATTATAGCCAGGATCCAGAATCCCCAGATCAAGGAGAAAATACTACAAGCAGCCAAGAAGAAACAATTTCAATATTGTGGAAACACAATCAGAATAGCCCAGGACCTGGCAGCTTCTACACTGAGGGACTGAAGGGCATGGAATATGATATTCTAGAGGGCAAAAGAGCTGAATGAAACCAAGGGTCACCTACCCTGCAAAAGTGAGTATTTTATTTCGGGGGAAAATATGGGCATTCAGTGGAATAGAGGACTTTCAAGCATTCTTGAGGAAAAAACCAGAATTGAATAGAAAATTTGACATCCAGACACAAGAAGCAAGAGATGCCTAAGAAGGTAATCAGGGAAAAGAAATCAAAAGGAACTTATCAAAGTGGAACTATTTACATTCCTATATGGAAAAACAATAACTGTGACTGATGAAACCTTTCTCAGTATGAAAATAATGTAAGAAGGGTGTATGGTCATATGAATACATATGTGAATGTGTGTGTATATGTTTACAGTCATATATGGATAGGGGGCATAGGTTGAATTTGTTGAGAAGGGAGGATACTCAAGGGGTGAAATTATGAGATGAGAGAGGAAAGTGGCAAGAGGAGATGGGAAGAGATAGGGTAGGGTAAACTATCTCATGTAGAAGAAGCAAGGGGAAGTGGTTACATGGGAGGGGTAGAATAGGAAGATAAAAAGGCCAAACCACATTCTCATTGAATTTGCTTAAGGGAGAGAATGACATACATAATAAATAGGATATCTCATCCTGCAGCAGAATAGGGAACAGGGGGATGAGAGGGGGGATGATGGATGGGAGGGCATTCTTGTGGGGAGGGCAGGTTGGAAGTACCCACTATCCAAGAGGGACAGGATCATGTAGGGAATGGACCAGGTGGGGGGTGGGATGGGTGGGAGGGAATTATAAGCAGCCTTGTACAATATATCTACTATGGTAATGTTTTGCATAGCTAGACATGTACAGCACATACTGAATTACTTATCTTCCCAGAGGGAATGGGTAACAAGGGAGGAAGGGAATGGATCTGAAATTCAAGGTCTTAAAATTAAATGGTTCAAATATATATAAATACTATTATTAATACTCTTTTGCTTGTAATTGGGAGATAAGATGAGCAGGCATTGGGGCACAGAGATTCACCTTCCTCTAATGGAAAAGTCGAAGGGGGTATGGGAGAAGGTATGGGAGAGAGCAGATTGGAGGAAGTGATATCTTGTGGGACTGCTATTCCGGGAGGGAGGGTAGGGGAAGAATGGGGGGAAAAATTGTAACTCAAAATCTGGTGGAAATGAATGATATAAAACAAAAGTTAATAAAGCATTCGTTAAAGAAATAAAAAAAAAATATGAGGTGAGAGAGAAATATAATAGGAGGTGAAAGGGAGAGATAGACTAGGGTAAATTATCTCATATAAAAGGGGCAAGAGAAAACTGTTACAATGGAGGGGAAGAGCAGGAAGGTGAAAGGGAATGGGTCAACCTTACTCTCAATGAATTTGGCTTAAGGAGAGAATAACATACACAATCACCTGAGTATCTTACCCTACATCAAAGTAGGGAGGAAGGGGATAAGAGGGGAAATGGTAGAAGGGAGGGCAGATAAGAAGCCACTTTTGAAAAGGGATAGTGTCAAAGTAGAAAATAGAATAAGTGGGGGCAGGATAGGATGGAGGGAAATATAGTAAGTCTTTCACAATATAACTACTATGGAAACATTTTGTGTAACTACACATGTACAACCTGTATTGTATTGCTTCTCTTCCCAGTGGGCAGTGGGTGAGGAGGGAAGAAGTGAAAGAATCTGGAAATCAAGGTTTTAAAAAGAAGTATTAAAAATTATTTTTTCATGTAACTGGGAAATAAGATATATGGGCACTAGGTATAGAAATCCATATTGTCCTACAATGGGGGTGAATATAAGAGACAGCAGATGGGTGGAAGGGGTATTCAGTAGGCTCGATATTTTGAGTTGAGGGTAGTGGAAAGACAGGAAGAAAATTTGTAACTTAGAATCTTGTGCAAATAACTGTTGAAAACTTAAAATAAATAAATAAGAGATTGCTTCAAAAAAGAGTGCAACAGCAAATATCTCTGAAACCCTTAGAAAGTCTGAGCAACACAATGACCAACTACAGTTACTGAAAACTCAGTGAATATGCTGTCCACCATCTGATAAATAGGTCAAGTACCCAGGGTAAAGGATTAGACATGTTTTTTGTACCTGTCTTATACAGGAATTTATTTTGCTTTACTGTACATGTTTGTTATAACAGTTTTGTGTTTCTTATTTTATTAGTTGAAAGGGATATGCTGAGCTGGGAGGGAGACAATGCACATCTTAAAATAATATACAATTTCCCTTAAACATGGAAAAAGTAATAAGTGTCAGGAACTCTCCAAAACATCAGCTATATAAACATTAAAATCAAGAGTGTCCTTACCCTCAAGGATCTTACTTTATCATAGGAGACAGAATACATATGATGTGTCAGCACGGAAGTGTGTTTTGGTCAAGGAACCTACGGGGATGGCAACTGGCAACACAGGGTAATTGATTGAAATGTCTTTTCTAGGAATGAGAGGGTGGTAATACTACTTAGATCACTGTTCCCCATATTAAGCCAGAGAGAGGGTGAAGGAGAAAAGAGAAAACAGAGAGAAGGATGTCATGATGATGGCTGTGCTGGGCTGAATTGGGTTTGCTGGACCTGATTTGAGATGGTTGTGATGCTCATGCCTTCACCCATCAGCAGTCCAGGTCTACAAGGTTGAGTCTGAGTTAGAAAACAGTGTCTAAGCTTTAGGCCAAATTTATCTTCTTCTCCTTCTTCTTCTTCTTCTTCTTCTTCTTCTTCTTCTTCTTCTTCTTCTTCTTCTTCTTCTTCTTC
Organism: Gymnobelideus leadbeateri; assembly: GCA_011680675.1. NCBI lineage: Eukaryota > Metazoa > Chordata > Mammalia > Diprotodontia > Petauridae > Gymnobelideus > Gymnobelideus leadbeateri. Next base: position 1,963,256 of record WOXC01008259.1, on the reverse strand, counting down.
TCCTTCTCCTTCTCCTTCTCCTTCTTCTTCTTCTTCTTCTTCTTCTTCTTCTTCTTCTTCTTCTTCTTCTTCTTCTCCTTCTTCTTCTTCTTCTTCTTCTTCTTCTTCTTCTTCTTCTCCTCCTTCTTCTTCTCCTTCTTCTTCTTCTTCTTCTTCTTCCTCCTCCTCCTCCTCCTCCTCCTCCTCTTCCTCCACCTCCTCTGCTCCTCCTTCTATTACTTTACTGCAATATCATCAAAATCTTTGTTATCATCTTCATCATCATCATCATCATCATCGTAGTAGTAGTAGTAGTAGTAGTAGTAGTAGTAGTAGTAGTAGTAGCAGTAGTGTCATTATTACTCAGATGAGGATTCTAAGCATCACAGAGCTTAATCAAGTTTCTTATGGTCACCCAAGTAGTAAGCGACAGAGTTGGGTATTGCACCAAAGTCTTCCTGATTCCAAGTATATGTTTTGAATCAGAGTTCATTGGTCTTGCTACTGCAGAGAATGAATGAGCTTGGTAATAATCTTCAAGGACTCTAATATTACTTCTTTCGCCCTAGAAAATGCCAGATGATACCCAGAGCTACCCAAAGGGCTTGTAGATGACTTCCTCTTGGGCAGCACCTTATCAGTGCTGATATCCTCAGGGCAGCCTTTCTCAGGTTGCTGTTCCACAGAACCAGGATCACTGAGTGGCCAAAGGGACAGAGCAACATGATTGATATACTCAACATGGAAGTCAATTTATTGTTTCCCCCTGTCATATAACTGGCATAGAAAGCCACATAATACAATGAAAAGAGGACAATGAAGGAAGACACAGCTTTCATGGCTCAAACATGGGCTTCTGTACTTGAGTCTCTAGAACCTGTGGAATTGAGTTGCATCTGTCGGGTGTGCCTCCACAGGGAGAGAATGAGTAGAGAGAAGGATATGATGGACAGGATAAAAGGTGTAAGAGTCAGAAAGCCAGTGAGAACCTGAAACATGAGGAACATACTTTTACTCACTTGGACATCCAGAGACACATTTCTGTCCTTTCCTCCAGTAAAGAGGCTACCATAGTAATAAGACATTCTCTCTGTCATTGGAAAACCAATTGAAAAATAGATAAGCACAGGCCCCATAAGAAGGATGAAGACTGTCCTGTCAATTCTCCATTTCATCCAGAGGAAAACGGGATTAGAAAAGTTGGTTATCTTCAGGAAGTAGAAGATGTTGAGGATAGTGGCAAACCAAATATTTGAAGTGTGAGTCAGTATCAAGAAGATACCAATTATTCTTACCTTGGTGGTTTCTTCAATAGATGTAGAAATTAAATAACTCTTCCATGTTATTGCACACGATAGTCCAATTCTGGAAAAGGCCAAGCTGACCAGGATGAGATCACTTGGTGGCAGTTTCTTCCTCTTGATCCAGTCAATGCAATTCACCAGAACTATGAATCCATTTACTAGAACGCCCAGCAGAAATTCACCAGTTGCCAGAGGCAAAAAGATTATCATCACACTACATGACATGACAGCATAAATAAGATCAGTTTGGAAGTTACTAATTTTTATAATATCTTTGCCGTTACTTCTAGTGGATTAATTTCTAGGCAAAATCAATGTGAAATGATATGTCCTTTTCATGCTTAGTGATGCAGTAATTTTCTTTGTCTTTCATAAGGTTTCTGTCTCAGGCAAGAGAATTTTTAGTCCTCTTTTGGAATACATTTTTCTTTTTTTTTTTAAACAAATGCTTTATTAACTTCTCTTATACATCATTCATTTCCGCCAGATTTTGAGTTACAATCATTTCCCCCCATTATTCCCCTACCCAACCTCCCAGAATAGCAGTCCCACAAGATATCGCTTCCTCCAATCTGCTCTCTCCCATACCTTCTCCCATACCCCCATCTTTTTTTCCATTAGAGGAAGGTGAATCTTTGTGTCCCAATGCCTGCACATCTTATCTCCCAATTATAGGCAAAAAAGTATTAATAATAGTATTTATATACATATTTGAAACATTTAATGTTACGACCTCGAATTTCAGATCCATTTCCTTCCTCCCTTGTCGCCCATTCCTTCTTGGGAGATAAGTAATTCAGTATATGTTGTACATGTCTAGCTATGCAAAACATTATCATGGTAGATATTGTACAAGGCTGCTTATAATTCCCTCCCACTCATCCCACCCCCCACCTGATCCATTCCTTACATGATCCTGTCCCTCTTCTATAGTGGGTACTTCCAACCTCCCCTCACCCCAAGGATGCCCTCCCATCCATCATCCCTCCTCTCATCCCCCTTCCCCCTATCCTGCTGCAGGTTGAGATATCCCATTTAGTATGTATGTCATTTTCTCCCTGAACCAAATTCAATGTGAATGTGGTTTTGCCTTTTTAGCCTTCCTTATTCTCCCCCTCCTTTGCAACCACTTCCCCCTCCTACATGAGATAGTTTACCCTACCATGTCTCTCCCCATCTCCTCTTGCCACTTTCCTCTCTCACCTCATAATTTCATCCCTTGAGTATTCTCCCTTCCCAACAAATTCAACCTATGCCCTCTATCCATATATAACTGTAACCATATACACACACATTCACATATGTATTCATATGACCACACCCCCTTCTTCCATTATTTTCATGGTGAGAAAGATATCATCAGTCACAGATACTGCTTTTCCATATAGGAATGTAAATAGTTCAACTTTGACAAGTTCCTTTTGATTTCTTTTCCCTGATTACCTTCTCAGGCATCTCTTACTTCTTGCGTCTGGATGTCAAATTTTCTATTCAACTCTGGTTTTTTCCTCAAGAATGCTTGAAAGTCCTCTATTCCACTGAATGACCATATTTTCCCTGAAACAAAACACTCAGTTTTGCTGGGTAGGTGACCCTTGGGTTCAGTCCCAGCTCTTTTGCCCTCTGGAATATCATATTCCATGCCCTGCGATCCCTCAGTGTAGAAGCTGCCAGGTCCTGTGCTATTCTGATTGTGTTTCCACAATATTGAAATTGTTTCTTCCTGGCTGCTTGGAGTATTTTCTCCTTGATCTGGGGATTCTGGAACCTGGCTATAATATTCTGGGAGTTTTCTTTTTGGGATATTTTTCAGGAGGTGATCTGTGGATTCTTTCAACCTCTATTTTGCCCTCTGATCTAAAACATCAGGGCAGTTTTCCTTGAGAATTTCTTGAAGGGTGATTTCTAGGTTCTTTCTTTGATCATGGCTTTCAGGTAGTCCAATAATTTTTAAATTGTCTCTCCTGGATCTATTCTCCAGGTCAGTGGTTTTTCCTATGAGATATTTCACATTGCCTTCCAATCTTTCGTTTGTTTGGATCTGCTTAACAGCATCTTGATTTCTCATAAAGTAACTAGCTTCCATTTGCTCCAGTCTAACTCTGAAGGAATGAATCTCCTCAGCGAACTTTTGAGATTCTTTTTCCATCTGGCAAATTTGACTTTTTAAGGCATTCTTCTCCTCATTGCCCTTTTGGGCCTCCTTTGCCATTTGAGTTAGTCTATTTTAAGGTGTTGTTTTCCTCAGTCAGGCTGTTGACCCTCATTTCATACTTTTCCTGCATCCTTCTCATTTCTCTTTCCAATTTTTCCTCCACTTCTCTTATTTGATTTTTAAAGTCCTTCTTAAGGTCCTCTATGGCCTGCAACCCACTCATGTTTTCCCCTGGGGCTTTTGGAGCAGGACTTCTGACCTCACAGTCCTTTTCCCGCTCTATGCCCCCAAAATAGGAGTCTAGGGTTGCATTTTTCTGTTTCCTTTGCCTTGGCATGTTGCCACTTAATTGCTTGACTTTTGGGCTTGTTGCCACACTATGGCTTTAAGGCCAGCTAGAGGAATTTTCGTCCCGAAAGTGGGGGGGGCAACCAACTTCCGTTTCTGGCAAGCTGTAAACCCACCCACAACTTCCACCCTAGACCACAATCCAGATCCAGGGAAGTTAAAGCAAGAGCGATTACCCCCCAAGACTGACCGCTGGATCTCCCCATGATTTGTAGGCTGGCAGCCGGAAATGCCTATGAAAACTACAAAATGGCATGTCTCCTCAGTGGCTTCTAGCCCCCGGGGGAGGGCGCTGACGCATTCCCCAAATACAGGTCCCAAAGTCCATAGGACACTAACCTCTTACTTTGTCCTAGGCATGTCTATGTTGATAATTCTGGAGTCGCCACAGCTCCTGGTGTTCTGGGGTTCCTCCAGCTGGCTGCTGGCCCTGCCGCCCTGGGGCTAAAACCTCGGCTCACGCGGACCTGGGCTCGGCTTGGCTTGGCTCCTGTGCTCTGCGCTCTGCCAGCTCCCAGACCGCTGCGCTGGTCCTTCCTGCAGGGCTGCTGGGCTCTCCTCAGCGGAAGGTTAGCTTCTCTGTGTCGTTCTGTGGGTGCTGGGGCTCCAGAAGTTGTTCAGAGTCCTTTTTTACATCGTTTGTGGGGAATCTGGGGGCAGAGAGGCTTGGACGAGCTGTTTCTACTCTGCCATCTTGGCTCCACCCCCCTGGAATACATTTTTCAAGATATCTTCCATGGCTTCCCACTAGCTAAGCTAAATATGCCCAGCTAAAACACACACTCTCTCTCTTTGTGGCATTTCTTTCTCTTCTTGGCAGGTGGTCATGAAAAGGATTAGAGTCCTATGTTTGATGCAAATAGGAAGAGGTCATCTTTCAATATTTTCCTCTTTGTGTCTCATCCTTTTTTTTATGCAAACCTGTGAGCTGTGTGAGATAAACTTTATCCAATGATGTATAACATGGAGATACAACAAACACTTAAGTGTAGACGTTATGCTTCACCCCCATTATTTCCCTCCATTTTTGAACATTGATATTGCTGCCAATTGTTAATAAAATGAAACTAATCCATAGTGTTTCTGAAAAGCCACTTTTAGGATTGAAAACTCTAAGTGAATTGCATTTTGATGGGCCATGAATATGGGTATTAAAAGGTATTAAAAGATATACCTTTCAGTTTTCATGGTAATTCAGACAAAGCAACATTACTATGGTAACTCTTCTATGAAGACATAGCCTTAGCATCAGGCAAAAATATAGAAGCTATTTTCAACCATTATCTTTCTGATGAAATGTGTACAATAATGTTGTGGACAAATGTTCATAATACTACACATTTATCTGATTTCTTAAGTTTTCCAAAGTACTTTCCTTGCAGTAACATCTGGAGGTGTGAATTGAAGGCGTATTTCCCCTTCTCTTTGCAAGGAAAAGCATGGGTTTAGCAAGGTGAGATGACATGACATGTCAAGGAATTGCAGAATCGAGAGCCTGAATTAGGGTTTTGATCCAGGTGTATGCTGATGGACACTCAACTAGTATAAGCAACCACCTGCCTAAAAACTGACTGAATTATTATAAATGTAATACTATATGTCATTCTCTTTCTCCCTCTTTTTTATTGATAAAATTCTTTATTTGTTTGTTTACTTGTAGTTTACAAGATTCAGTTTCAAAATTCCTTGAGTTTCAATTTTTCTCCCCCACCCTCTTCTCCCCTCCCCCCGCAATGGTGGCATGCAATCAAGTAAAGGATCTGAAAATACTTTCACATTAGACATTAGTTGGGTTGTAAAGAAGGATCGTAACTGATGGAATGAACAATGTGAAAGAGGAAGCAAAACCAAATAAGAAAAAAGGAAGAGAGCAGGTATTTTGCTTCAATCTGCATTCAAACTCTGTTCCTTCTAGTTCTTTCTGGTTCTTTCTCTGAATGTAGACATCTGTTTCCATCTTGAGTCCTTTGGATTTGTCCAATAACCTTGCATTGCTGAGAAGAGTCCAACTATCAAAGCTGGTAGACACACATATGTCGTGTCTGTAATCATGTACAAATTTCTCCTGGTTCTGCTCTTCTCACTCAGCATCAGTTTGTATAAGTCTCTCCAGGTAATTATGAAGTCCGTCTGTTCTTTGTTTCTTATAGCACAATAGTATTTCATTACATGCATATACCACAACTTGTTTAGCCATTCCACAATTGATGGGCATCCCCTTAACCTCCAGTTCTTTGCCACTACAAAAAGAGCTGCTATAAATATTTTTGTACATGTGGGTTTTCCTCCTACTTCTATTGTCTCTTTAGGATACAACCCTAGAAGTGGTATTTCTAGGTCGAAGGGTATCCAATTATTTATAGGCCTTTGGGCATATTTCCTGTCCAGAATGGTTGAATCAGTTCACAACTCCACCAACAATTGCATTACTGTTCCAATTTTTTCACATCCTATCCAGCATTTGTCATTTTCTTGTTTTCTCATCTTAGCCAATCTAACCAGTGAAATGTGGAATGTCAGAGTTGTTTTGATTTACATTTCTCTGATCAATAGTTATTTACAGCATTTTTTCTTTGGCTTATAAATATCTTTTTAAAAATATTAACAAATGCATTATTAATTTGTGGTTTACATCATTCATTTCTGCCAGATTTTGAGTTACAATTTTTTGGCCAGAGAGAGGAAAGTGGCAAGAGAAGATGGGGAGAGACAGGGTAGGGTAAACTATCTCATGTAGAAGAAGCAAGGGGAAGTGGTTGCAAGGGAGGGGGAGAATAGGAAGGCAAAAAAGGCAAAACCACATTCTCATTGAATTTGGTTCAGGGAGAGAATGATATACATACTAAATGGGATATCTCAACCTGTAGCAGAATAGGGGGAAAGGGGATGAGAGGAGGGATAATGGATGGGAGGGCATCCTTGGGGTGAGGGGAGGTTGGAAGTACCCACTATAGAAGAGGGACAGGATCATGTAGGGAATGGACCAGGTTGGGGGTGGGATGAGTGGGAGGGAATTATAAGCATCCTTGTACAATATATCTGCTATGATAATGTTTTGCATAGCTAGACATGTACAACATATACTGAATTACTTATCTCCCCAGAGGGAATGGGTGACAAGGGAGGAAGGAAATGGATCTGAAATTCGAGGTATTAACATTAAATGGTTCAAATATATATAAATACTATTATTAATACTCTTTTGCTTATAATTGGGAGATAAGATGTGCAGGCATTGGGACACAAAGATTCACATTCCTCTAATGGAAAAGTTGAAGGGGGTATGGGAGAAGGTATGGGAGAGAGCAGATTGGAGGAAGAGATATCTTATGGGACTGCTATTCTGGGAGGTTGGGTATGGGAATAACAGGGGGAAAATGATTGTAACTCAAAATCTGGCAGAAATGAATGATGTAAAACAGAAGTTAATAAAGCATTTGTTCAAAAAAAAAGAAAAAAAAGAAAGTCCTCTATTCCACTGAATGCCCATATTTTCCCTTGAAACAAAATACTCATTTTTGATGGGTAGGTGATTCTTGGTTTTAATCCCAGTTCTTTTGCCATTTGGAAAATCATATTCCATGCCATTCAGTCCCTCAATGTAGTAGCTGCCAGGTCCTGTGCTATTCTGATTGTGTTTCCACAATATTGAAATTGTTTCTTACTGGCTTGTTTTAAAATTTTTTTCCTTTATTTGGGAATTCTGGAACCTGGATATAATATTCCTAGGAGTTTTCTTTTTGGGATCATCTTCAGGAGGTGATAGGTGGATTCTTTTAACCACTATTTTGCCCTCTGGGTCTAAAACATCATGGCAATTTTCCTTGAGAATTTCTTGAAGGATGATTTCTAGGTTCTTTCTTTGATCATGGCTTTTAGGTAGTCCAACAATTTTTATTTTTATTTTCTTATTTTTTGCTTTTTGGAGGACAATTGGGGTTAAGTAACTTGCCCAAGGTCACACAGCTAGGTTTTTGTTTGTGGGGGTTAAGTGTATGAGGCTGGATCCGAACTCAGGTCCTTCTGACTCCAAGGCTAGTGCTCTACTCACTGCGCCACCTAGCCGCCCCAGTCCAATAATTTTTAAATTGTCTCTCCTGGATCTATTTTCCAGGTCAGTGGTTTTTCCCATGAGATATTTCACATTGCCTTTTATTCTTTCATTTGTTTGTATCTGTTAAACAGCATCTTGATTTCTCATAAAGTCACCAGCTTCCATTTGCTCCAGTCTAACTCTGAAGGAATGAATCTCCTCAGTGAGCTTTTGAGATTCTTTTTCCATCTGGCAAATTCGACTTTTTAAGGCATTCTTCTCCTCATTGCCTTTCTGAGCCTCTTTTGCCATTTGTGTTAGTCTATTTTTTAAGGTGTTATTTTCCTCAGTCAGGCTGTTGACTGTTATTTCATACTTTTCTTGCATCTTTCTCATTTCTCTTCCCAATTTTCCCCCACTTCTCTTATTTCCTTTTTAACGTCCTCTATGGCCTGCAGCCAGCTTGTATTTTCATTTGGGGCTTTTGGTGCAGGAGTTCTGACCTCACAGTCCTCCTCCTGTTCCATGCTTTGATCCTCTTTGCCCCCAAAATAGGAGTCTAATGTTGCATTTTTCCATTCATTTTGTTTCCTTTGCCTAGGCAAGTTGCCACTGAATTTCTTGATTTTGGGGCTTGTTGCCACAGTAGGACTCTTCCACCAGACAGGGGCGCTTCCATCCCGAACGTTGGGGTCTTCACAACTTCCAGAGGTATTAGTTGGGTGGCCACTGTAAGGCCTCCACCAGCTCTGGAAAGTTGGATACCCACCCCAGACCTCCCCTCCAGACCACAATCCAGATCCAAGCAGGTTAAAGCAAGAGCGATTAACCCCCAGACTGATTGCTAGATCTCCCTATAGTTCGCAGACCAGGAGGTGAAGCTGCCACTGAAGCTGTAAAATGGCCTCTGTGCTGCATTTCCTCAGCTGCTTTTCACCCCCAGGGGAGGAAGCTGACACATTCCCCAAATACTGGTCCCAAAGTCCATAGGGCACTAACCTCTCACTTTGTCCTGGGCATATCTGTGTTGATAGTTCTGGAATCACCACAGATGCTGGTGTTCTGGGGTTGCTCCAGCTGATTGTTGGCCTGGTCACCCTGGGGCTAAAACTGGGGCTCATGGGGGCCTGGCCTCAGCTCTTGGAGCATTGCACTGTGCTGAGCTGGCTGATCCCTGTAGGGCTGCTGGGCTGTCCTCAGCGGGAGGTTAGCTTCTCTTTGTCGTTCTGTGGTTGCTGGAGCTCCAGAAGTTGTGCAGAGTCCACCTTTTACATTGTTTGGAAGTTGTGGGGGGGGGGGGAGCACCTTGGGAGTTCTGTTTCTACTCTGCCATCTTGGCTCTGCCCCCTCAAGTATTCTTGATGGAAAAACCAGACCTGAACAGAAAATTTAATTTTCAAATACAAAAAGCATGAGAAAATAAACAGGAAGAAAAAAATCATAAGGAACTTATTAAAGTTGAACTATTTATATACCTACATAGAAAAAGATAATTTGAGGCTTAAAATTTTCATGAGGCTTCTCTCAGTATGAGAAAAGTTGAAGGAAATATATACATATATGTATATATGTATACATATATATTTGTATGCATGCATGTATGTATGTATGTATAGGAGGGTGTATGTGTGTATACTTACATCTGTGAGTGTGTCTATGTGTATACATAGACAGAGGGCACAGGATGAGTTGAATAGGAAGGTATGATACCTAAAAAATAAAATCAAGAAGTGAGAGAGAAATATAATGGGAGAAGGAGAAAGGGAGATAGAGAATAGGGTAAATTATCTTATATAAAAAGTCAAGAGAAAACTATTACAATTGAGGGTAAGAGCATAAAGGTGAAAGGTCAACCATACTCTCATTGAATTTGGCTTATGAAGGGAATAATATACACTCAATTTTGTGTCTTACCTTATGGGAAAGTAGCGGGGGAGGAGATGAGAGGGGGGTTGATAGAAGGGGAAGGTAGTTTGTGGGAGAGGGTAATTAGAAGCACACTATTTTGAAAAGGGACAGGGTCAAAATAGAAAAGTGGGGGGGTGGGATAGAATGCAGGGAAATATACTTAGTATTTCAAAATATAACTATTATGGAAACATTTTGCATAACTACACATTTACAACCTATATTGAATTGCTTGTCTTCCCAGTGGGGGTAGGTGAGGAGGGAAGAAGGGAAAGAATCTGGAAATCAAAGATTTAAAAACAAATGTTAAAAAAAATTTTTACATGCAACTGGGAAATAAGATATACAGGCATTGGGGTATAGAAATCCATCTTGTCTTACTAGAAAATTAGGGGGAAATGGGGGAGGATATAAGAGAGAGCAGATTGGGGGAAGAGGTATTCAGTATGCTTTCTATCTTGGGGTGGGCATAGAGGAAAGATGGGGAGAAAACTTGTAACTCAAAATCTTGTGGAAATGAATGTTGAAAACTTTAAATAAATGAATAAAAGATTATTTTTTTTAATTAAGGCAACAGAAAATATCTCTGAAAGACTTTAAAAGTCTGAGCAACACAATGACCAACCACAGTTCCTGAGAACTCAATGAATATGCCGTCCACCATCTGATGATAAGGTCAAGGACCCAGGGTAAAGAATTAGACAATTTTTTTGTACCTGCCTTATGCAGGAATTTATTTTAAGTGTACACATTTATTACAGGAGTTTTCTAAATATACTTATGTTATTAGGTAGAGGGGATGGGGTGAGGTGTGAGGGAAACAATGTACATCTAAAAATAATATAAAATTTCCCTTAAATATGGAAACAGTAATAAGTATAAGGAACTCTCCAAAGCATCAGCTATATAAACATTAAAATCAAGAGTGTCCTTACCCTCAATTAGCTTACTTTACCTTAGGGGAGAGAGTACATATAGAGTGCCAGTAGGGAAGGGTGTTTTTGTCAAGTAATCTATAGGGATGGCAACTGGCAACATAGGGTAATTGATTGATACATCCTTTCTACAAATGAGAGAGTGGTAATGTTATTTAGATCACTGTTCCCCAAATAAAAGAAGTGAGAGGGTGAAGAAGAGCAGAGAACACGGGGAGAAGGATGTCATCATGATGGCTATGCTGGGCTGAACTGGTTGTTTTGGACCTGATTTAAGCTATTTGTGATTCTCATGCCTTCATCCATCAGCTGCCCACGTCTCCACGGTGGAGTCTAAATTGGAACACAGGTTCTGAAGTTTAGGCTGAATTCTTCTTCTTCTTCTTCTTCTTCTTCTTCTTCTTCTTCTTCTTCTTCTTCTTCTTCTTCTTCTTCTTCTTCTTCTTCTTCTTCCTCTTCTTCTCTTCTTCTCCTCTTCCTCCTCCTACTTTTTCTTCTTCCTCTTCCTCCTCCTCCTCCTCCTCCGCTCCCATCCCCCTCCTTCTTTTCCCCCTTTTCCTCCTCCTGTTACTCCTACTACAATATCATCAACATCTCTGTCATCATCATCACCATAATCATCATCATCATCATCATCATCATCATCTTGTCACTATGTCTCAGATGCAGACTCTAAGCATCACAGAGGTTAATGGAGTTCTTTATAATCACACAGGTAGTAAGTGACAGAGTTGGGTATTGCACCAAAGTCTTCCTGACTCCAAGTCTATGTTTTGAATCAGAGTTCATTGCTCTTGCTACTACAAAGAATGAAAGAGCTTGGTAATAATCTTCAAGGACTCTAATGTTACTTCTTTCCCTCTAGAAAATGCCAGATGATCCCCAGAGATACCCAAAGGGCTTGTAGGTGACTTCCTCTTGGGCAGCACCTTATCAGAACTGACACCCTCAGAGCAGCCTTTCTCAGCTTGCTATTGCAAAGAATCAGGATCACTGAGTGACCAAAGGGATAGAGCAACATGATTGACATACTCAACATGGAAACCAGTTTATTCTTTTCCTCTGTTGCAAAGTCAACAAATAAACCCATATAGTACAATAAAAAGAGGAAAATGAAGGAAGACACAGCTTTCATGGCTCGAACATGGGCTTCTGTGCTTGGGTCTCTGGAACCTGTGGCATTGAGTTGCATTTGTCGGGTGTGCCTCCACAGGGAGAGAATGAATAGGGAGAAGGAGAGGATAGACATAATAAAAGGCATAAGAGTCACAAGGCCACAGAGAACCTGGAGCATGAGGAACATTCTTTTACTCACTTGGACATCCTGAGACACATTTTTCTCTTTTCCTCCACTAAAGAGGCTACCATAGTAATAATACATTCTCTCTCTGATTGGAAAACCAATGCAAAAATAGATAAGCAAAGGCCCCACAAGAAGGATGAAGACTGTCCTGTCAATTCTCCATTTCATCCAGAGGAAAAGGGGATTAGAAAAGTTGATTATCTTCAGGAAGTAGATGATGTTGAGGATAGTGGCAAACCAAATATTTGAAGCGTGAGTCAGTATCCAGAAGATATCAATTATTCTTACCTTGGTTGGTACCTCAATAGAGGTAAGAATTAAATAATTCTTCCATGTTATTGCACATGATAGTCCAATTCTGGAAATGGCCAAGCTGACAAGGATGAGATCACTTGTTGACAGTTTCTTTCTTTTGATCAAGTCAATGCAATTCACTAGAGCTATGAATGCATTTACTAGAATGCCCAGAAGAAATTCACCAGTTGCCAGAGTCATAAGGACTATCATTGCATTACTTAGCATGACAGCAGAAAGAAGATCAGTTTGGAAGTTATTATTTTTTTAAATATTCTTGCTGCTGCTGGTGGATTAATTTCTAGGTAAAATAAATATAAAATGATATGTCCTTCTCATGATTGGTGATGCAGTAATTTTCTTCTCTGTCCTTAATAAGGTTTCTGTCTCAGGCAAGAGAATTTCTAGTCCTCTTTTGGAATGCCTTTTTCAAGATATCTTCTATGGCTTCCCACTAGCTCAGCTAAATATGCCCGGCCAAGACACACACTCTCTCTCTCTCTGTGGCATTTCTATTTCTTCTTGACAGGTGATCATGAAACGGATTAGAATCCTATGATGCAAATAGGAATAGGTCACCTTTCAATATTTTCCTCTTTGTGTCTCATCCTGTTTTGTATGCAAACCTGTGAGCTGTGTGTGATGAACTTTATGCAATGACGTATAACATGGAGAATATAACAAATATCTAAGTCAATGCTTCATCCCCGTCATTTCCCTCCATTTTGAACATTGATATTGCTACCAATTATTAATAAAATGAAATGTATGGTATTTCCAATGAGTAACTTTTAGATTTGAAATTTCTAAATGAATTGCAATTTAATGGGCCATGAATTTTGGCAGTTTACTCTCAAAAGAAATACCTTTTACTTTTGATGATAATTCAGAAAAAGGAGTATATCTTGCTAACTCTTCTATAAATACATAGCCTTAGTAATAGGCAAAAAGTAGGAACTATTTTTCAACCATCATCTTTTTGTTGAAATCTCTGTACAAAAATATTATAGATAAAAGATGGTAATAATTCACATTTATCTCATTTTTTAAGTTTTCCAAAGTACTTTCTTTTCAGTAACCTTTGGAGTTGTGAATTGAAGGGCTATTTCCTCCTCTCCTTGCAGCCAAAAGAATGGGTTTAGCAAGGTGAGATGGCATGACATTTCAAGGCATTGCAGAATCAAGAGCCTTACTTAAGGTTTTGTCCCAGGTGTATGATGATAGATAGTCAACCAGTAGATATAATCACCTGCTAGAAACCAACTTATTTATTATAAATGTAATATTAGACACCATTCTCTTAATCAAATTTTCACTTCTTAAAACCACAATTGAATTTGAATTCTTGAGAGTACAGCTCAAGAAAGGACCTCATTCTCCCCTATCTTATCTTTCCAACTAATATTCAAAATCATCCCAGACAAATTAAATGGAAACAGTTCAATTTTCTGTCATGACCCTGGTAATTTATCCAAAATTCACAGGCACAAAACAATCACATCAGTATAATATCTTCACGCTTGCTCCCAAGCTTTTTAGGATAATGTTTTCAGTGATGTTGACTGACACTTTCAACAAGGATGGAAATGGCATCAAAGTCTGCTAATGCACTGTTGGCGAGTTATTTAACTTGAAAAGTTTACAAGCCAAGACTAAAGTGGAAAGAGAATTGGTGAGTGACTTTCTGCACGGAAAATTGTGCATTCAATGCAGCCTCTGAGGTTGAAATGAAATAGAGTATACATCAATTCTCTGACATGTGTGCCAATTTTCCCCTGACAACAGCAAGAAAACAGAGTTTCCCAACCAGCCAGCACCATACCATCCATGTGTGCAACCGTCACTTACAGCAAATGGAGAGCCTGAACATTGTGGATAAGTTCACTTAACTTAGCAGTACACTTTCCAAAGATCTACACATAGATGATGAGATTGATGCACACATCGGCAGAACTAGCTCAGTGTTTGGAAGGCTCAAGAAAGAAGTGTGAAAAAGAAGAAGTAATAGATTGCCTACCCCACTGAAGGTGTACAGAGCCATTGTGCTTACGTCATAGTTTGTATTCCTGTGAAACCTGGACAGTCAACCAGAATCTTGCCATGAAATTGAAACACTTTCTTTTGAATTGTCTGGGGAAGATTCTGAAGATAGCCTGGCAAAATAAGTTGCCAGACAATGAGGTCTTTCTTGAGCTGAACTGCCTTGAATTTTGAACTCTACTGCAGAGAGCTCAACTCCAATGGGCTGGTAATGTTGTTCAAATGCCAAACATATGTTTGCTTAAAAGATTATTTCATGGAGAATTCATGGAAGGCAAAGGATCATACAAAGGTCAGAAAAAGCATTATAAGCTACCTCAAGTTCTCTCTGAAGAACTCTGGAGTCAATTAGGAGACATAGAAGACACTGGAACAGGACAGGCTAGCATGGTCGTGCCTGCATCCAAGAAGGCACTGTGCTCTACGGGCAAAGCACAATTGCAGTACTTCAAAGGTGCACAAAGGCAGAGACATCTCCATTCCAAATGTTCATGTGAAGCATTTGGGCCCAGTTTGTGGTATAACCTTCTGAGTTCATATGCAGCCAAAGCTGGAGACACCTACACATTGACCCCAACAAAGTGAAACACTTTTAGTTCTCTTTGAGAATGAAGACTGCCACCATCACGAAATCCATTGCCTTCTCTCAGCTATGCTGCTGAAAAAACAAAACACTTGTGCCCCTAAGGTTTTTAGTTCCTTGACCAAGATTTCATAATTTTTTTATTTTAAAAAGAAAGAAAGCATATAATATTTTGTTATTGTAATACAAATAAACAAATTAAAGTTTTAGTTAGATTAATACAAAAGAAAGTAGTTGTAGAATATTTTTGTTTATTTACCTTAAAGCATATAAGTTAGAAATAATAGCAAAAATAAAGGGGGGTGTATAAGAACTAGTCATTTCGGGGGCTGGAGCCTAGATGGCGGAAAGGAAGCAGTAACTTCTCTAAGCTCCTCTGCGAATCCCATCACATCCCCTTAAAAAGTGAATCTGAACAGATTCTGGAGTGACAGAATCCACTTGGAGATGGAGAGTGGCAGAATCCAGCCCAGGAAAGTGCCTAGTGGGTGCGTACAGGGGGAGTGTGGAGCATGTGCGGTCTGTACAGCTCAGACTTGAGAGCAGACAAACAGACTACACCAGAGAGAGAAGAAGCCCCAGCCTGAGACTTACCAATCCCAAAGACGAATCTCAGCCATCTCACCTTCATCTCATCAGGAGACAGGAGATATCATTGGAGCCAGGTAAGAGAGGGCTGGGGCCCCCAGCAGAGACAGAAGCTTCTCCTGGTACTACCAGGCCCCAGACTGGAAGTTTAGAAATCACCTGTCTGTTTCTCTAGGGGCTAGAGAATGCAAAGTAAACTCTAGCTGCTTCCTCTGATTCCTCCTTCATGAAGTAGAAAACCCAAAGAGAAGTCTCCCACCCAGAGAGAAATCCTAAGATAGGTGAAATAGCCTCGGGCTTAGGAGTCATCAAGAAGGGGTATAACTGAGGCCCCAAGGAATCCCAAGAGAAGAGAGGGAGGGGTTCCAACAAGCCCCACCTCACCTGACCAGCAAAAGTCTGCCTGAGCTGTAGCCCAGGGGTATAGAGGCAGAAATCTGAAGTGGCCAGACTACCCCACCTCCACAGACTACTCTGTGCATCAGCATACCTCACTGAGACTCCTGCCTTAGCCTCGAATTAGACACCCAGAGGCTACAGCATTAAAAGTCAATGACCAGGCCCTTAGCTCACAGCCTGAGAAATTAAGAAATAGGAAATTACAATGGGAAGGAAGGAAGCTGTGAATGAGAAGGGGAAGGCAAGAAAATCTATCCAAGCTTATTATGTAGGTCAAGAACAACCAAATAAAGAGGACAACTTGGACTCCTTACCCAGATCTGAGACCACAGAAGGAAATATGAAATGGTCTCAAGCCCAAATAGTATTCTTGGAGGAGCTTAAGAAAGATTTTAAAGACCAAATCAGGGAGGCAGTGACCAACTTGGAAAAAAGTTTCACTGAAGAAAACAAATCCTTAAAAAGTAAAATGAGTGAAATAATTGGAGAAAATACCTCCCTAAAAAAAAGAACTAGTCATGCTAAGGGCAAAATTCCTATTTACAATAAAAAGGGCATCAAACTTCAGGGAAAGATAGGGATGAATACATTGAAGATAAAAAAAAATACCATCTCATTTTCATTCTGTATTTCTTTAACTTTTCAGACATTTTTCTTGTAAGCAACAGATTTTGGTGTTCTATTTTCTTATCCATTGCACAAATTGTGTTTCATTTTTTGGTCTCATGTCTAGTATATCGATATTTAAAGTCCTGGGTATTGGATTATCCATTTCTTTCTTTAGTATTGCTTTAAAAAAAGACCTCCTTTTTAAAAGTCATTATTTCTTTCCAGAGATTAGTATTCTTTAAATTATTTTGATGCTAATTTATTTCCATAAGCTTATATTACCTTTCCCATTCCCTTTATAGGTCCTTTCCCTTGTTCTTTATTCGTATTTAAACAATTAACTGTTCCTGTGTTTTCTTAATTTAGTTGTGAATTTCAGTCTTTCTGGTTCTCTTTAGCCCTCAACTAATGGTGTAAAAGGAATTTTTCCCTTCCTTGTTCTCATCAATCTTACAGTTTTTATTAATTTTATTTTGCTGCATCTTTTTTATTGAGAAGTATTTCTTTACTTTTTTTATTTCTCTTCCAGTCTATTTTGAATTTTTTTTTCAACTTCAGGACCCTAACTCAGTTTTTTTTCATTCTTATTTTGTGGTCTTCAAAGGATTTAAGCTTCTCAAATATTAGGTTTGAGTTTGATTATGCTTCTGCTGCTGAAACATGGTAGGTAAGAGGACCTGATAAAGTGCTCAGTATTAATTTATAGAAGTGTTACATTCTCAAGAATTCTGAGTTTTGTAGATGCATCATTTTTAAAAAAATATTTTTTTTTCTTTTTTAGTTTTCAACATTCATTTCCACAAAATTTTGAGTTACAATTTTTCTCCCCATCTTTCCCCTACCCAACCCCAAAATAGCAAGCTTACTGAATACCCATTAGCCTAATCTGTTCTCTCTTATATCTTCCTGCATCACCCCCCTAATTTTCTAGTAGGGCAAGATGGTTTTCTATACCCCAGTACTTGTATATCTTATTTCCCAGTTGCATGTAAAAAAAACAATTTTTAAAGCAATTGGGGTTAAGTAACTTGCTCAAGGTTACACAGCCAGTCATTATTTATTTTGGGGGGCTCATTTTCTGAGGCTGGAACCAATCCCAGGTCTTCCCGACTCCAGGACTGGTGCTGTTACTCACTGTGCCAACTAGCTGCCCCCCCCAATTTTTTAAAACATTTGCTTTTAAGACTTTGAGTTCTAGATTTTTTTCCCCTCTTCCCTCCTCACCCATCCGCACAGGGAAGATAAGCAATTCAATATAGGTTGTACGTGTGTTGTTACCCAAATAATTTCCATAATTGTTATTTTGTGAAAGACTAACTATATTTCCCTCCCTTCTATTCTGCCCCCCCCATTTACTCTATTTCCTCCTTTGACCCTACCCCTTTTCAAAAATGTTTGCTTCTAAATACCCTCTCCCCCAATCTGTTGTCCCCTTCCCTTTCACCTTCCTGCTCTTTCTCTCCATTCAAACAGTTTTCTCTTGCCTCTTTTATATGAGATAATTGACCCTGATCTATCTCTCTGTTTCTCCTTCTCCCAATATATGCCTCTCTCACCTCTTAATTTTATTTTTTAGATAGCATCCTTTCATATTCAACTCATCCTTTGCACTCTATGTATACATGAATATACATATGCTCTCACTCACACATATATTTACATAAACATATAGCCTCCTATACTATTTATATATGTAAGTATACATATATATTCCATTCAACTACATTCATATTGAGAAAAATCTTACGTGTTGCAATTATGATTTTTCCATGTAGGAATGTAAATAGTTCAATTTTAACAAGTTCCTTATGATTTCTTTTTCCTGTTTACCTTCTTAAGCTTCTTGTATTTGAAAGTCAAATTTTCTGTTCCACTCTAGTTTTTTTCATCAAGATGCCTGAAAATCCTCTATTTCATGAAATGACCATATTTTCCTCTGAAGCATTATGCTCAGTTTTACTGGGTAGGTGATTCTTCATTTTAGTCCTAGTTCCTTTGACCTCTGGAATATCATATTCCAAGCCCTTGATCCCTAAATGTAGAAGCTTCTAGGTCTTGTGTTATCCTGATTGTGTTTCCACAATACTCACATTGTTTCTTCCTGACTTCTTGCAGTATTTCTCCTTGACCTGGGAACTCTGGAGTTTGGCTATAATATTCTTACAAGATTTCTTTTTGGGATCTTTTTTCAAGAGGCACCCAGTGAATTAGTTGATTTTTTTTGCAATCTGGTTCTAGAATATCAGGGCACATTTGCTTGATATTTTCTTGAAAGATGTTGCCTAGGCTCTTTTTTTGATCATGGCTTTCAGGTAGTCCAATAATTTTAAATTTATGTCTCCTGGACTATTTTTCAGGTCAGTGGTCTGTCCAATGAGATATTTCACATTGGCCTTCTCTTTTTTCATTTGTTTGGATCCTTTTTATAGTATATTGATTTTTTATAAAGCCATTAGCTTCCAGTTGCTCCAATATAATTTTGAAGGAGTTATTCTCTTCAGTGAATTTTTGAAATTCTTTTTCCATTTTGCAAAATCTGGTTTTTAAGCATTCTCCTCATTGGCTTTTTGGACCTCGTTTTCCATTCGAGTTAATCTATTTTTAAGGTGTTATTTTCTTCAGTGTACTTTTGGGTCTCCTTTAGCAGGCTGTTGACTCACTTTTCATGAGTTTACTGCATCATTCTCATTTCTCTTCCCAATTTTTCCTCCACTTCTCATACTTGATTTTCAAAATCCTTCTTGAGCTCTTCCATGGCCTGCATTCAGTTCATATTTTTCTTGGAGCCTTTTGATTCATGAGTTCTGACTTCTCTGCCTTCCTCCCACTCCATTCCTTGTTCCTCCCCCGCCCCCAAAAAAAGCATTCTATTGTCTGTTTTTGCTTCCTGTGCTTACTCACATTGCCAGCCAATTATCTGACTTTTGAGCTCTTTGCCACAGCAGAACTCTGCTTCCAGAATGGAGAGAGCTTTGTCACAAATTGATGGGGTTTTCATAGCTGCTGGAGGTATTAATTGGGTGCCCTCCCTACAGCCCCCACAAGCTCTCACTCACTGGTCTCATATCCCAGGATCACCATCCAAGACTGCAATCCAGATCTAGGAAGGTTAAAGCAAAAGCAATTAACCTCTGAATGGTTGCTTAGTCCCCCTACAATTTGCAGGACAAGAGCTCCTGAGGTAGCCACGTGGTACAGCTGCTGCACCTTCACTGCTTCTCACCCCAGGGGCAGCAGCTGGACCTCACTATTCTGTGCCCCCCTCTTCGAACAATGTTCCACACTGACCTTTTGCTCTTTCTTTGGCATTTATGTGTTAAGAAGTCTGGAAGCTGCCACAGCTACTGGTTATTCACTCTCCTGATGTCTGCTCCAGCTGCTGCTGCTGATTGGGGCCTCCCTGGGGCTGGATCCACAAAGCTCTTGTGGTACTGCTCTCAGCTCCCAGCATGCTGTGACAGACCTTTCCTGTTGGCCTGTAAGCTTTCTTCAGTGGGAGATTTGTTTCTCTTTGTCACTTTGTGTGTTCTACAGCTTTTAAAATCATTTAGAGTCTTTTTTTTACATTTTACTGATTTGGAGCCAGACCCCATGCCAGGTTTTTGCTTCTACTCTGACATCTTGGCTTCACCCCTTTCTTTTTCTTTGGTAGATGCATTTTAAGTACTTTACATTTAGTGTATAATTCTTTTGGTGGTGGGATTGGACTGCTGAAATTATTTGAAGAAAGTAGTTGATCTACCAACGTTTGGTTCAAATCAATTCATAAAAATTTAGCAACTATTTTTAAAATAGATATCATCTCTCTATATACTCATAATCACCAGAGTATATGCATTGAAAAAATCTTATAAAATACAGGAAACTTAGAGGAAGAACTTAAAATCATGGAGGGTGGTGGTGATGAAATCCATGTCATTCACATTAAGCTATCCCCTTTTTGCTACATGTCAAAGAGATTTGTTTGTTTTGTTTTGTTAGTTTATCAAGCATTCTTTTTATTAATTAATAAATTTTCAGTTTTCAAAATTCATTTCCATAAGATTGTGAGTTTAAATATCTCCTCCCTCCTCTCCCCCTCCCTAAGACAGCATGAAATCTGATATAGGCTCTACATATACATTAAAATTAAACATTTTCACATTAGTCCTGTTGTAAAGAAGAATTACAGTCAGCCAGTCAAAACTCTTTCCCATGAGACAGAAGAAACAAAAAAAGTCAAAGAAAAGAATAGAAAATAGTATGCTTTGATATGTATTCAGACTCCCGAGTTATTCCACTGGATATAGATAGCATTTTCATATGCGAGTCTTTTTGAGTTGTCTTATATCTGTGCATTGCTGAGAAGACCTAATTCTATCAAAGGTATTCATTGTTCAATGTGGCAGTCATTATGTATAATGTTCTCTTTGCTCTTCTCACTTCACTCAGTATCAGTTCATATAAGTCTTTTCAAGTTTTTCTGAAGTCCACCTGTTCATCATTTCTTTCTTTTTCTTTTTGGAGGGGGAAGTCAGGGCAACTTGGGGTTAAGTGACTTGATCAAGGTCACACAGCTCATAAGTGTTAAGTGTTTGAGGCTGGATTTGAATTCAGGTCCTCCTAACTCCAGGGCTGGTGCTCTATTCACTGGGTCACCTAGCTGCCCCCAGGATTATGGTTTTTAATCCACTCTACTATCTGCTTCTGTTTTATGGGAGAGTTCCCTTTCACATTCACAGTTATGATTATTTACTGTATCTTTCTCTCCATCCTATTTCCCCCCTCCTTATACTTTCTTTTTCCTTTCACAATTTTCCTCTTCACTGGAGTTTTGATTTTGCCCACCACCTCCATCAATCTTCCCTCCCTCCTATTAGCCCATTTCGTTTTCTTTCCTCTTTCTCTTCCTACTTTCTATAGGGTAAGTTATATATCTATATCTAGCTGAGTATATTATTCCCTCTTTTAACCAAATCTGATGAAAGTGAAGTTCAAACATTACTCATCTCCTCCATTCTTTCCCTTTACTGTAAAACATCTTTCTACCACTTCATGTGATGTTATTTACCCTTTTCTGTCTCCTTCTTTCCTCTTTTCCCAGGACAATCCTGTTTTGCCATTTAATTAGATTTTTATCTTCAGATCAAAGCAAATGTCTACCCATACCCTCTGTCTATGTATTCCCCTTTTAAATGTCATGATGAAGTACAGTTCTCAAGAGTTACAAGTATCATCTTCCCCTGTTGGAATGTAAACTCTTTGCCCTTATTGAATGACATGTTGTTGGTGCTGTTGTTTTTCTTTTCTGTTTACCTTTCTATGCCTCTCTTGAGTCTTGTATTTGAATATCTAATTTTCTGTTGAGCTCTGGTCTTTTCATCAGGAAGGTTTGGAAGTCCTCTATTTCATTGAATGTCCAATTTCTTCCCTGAAAGATTATGCTCAATTTCACTGAATAGTTGGTTCTTGGTTGTAATCCAAACTCCTTTGTCTTATGGAACATCATATTCCTAGCCCTCAGAACTTTTGATGTAGAAACTGTAATGTCTTGCATAATTCTTATTCCTCACTATTTAAATTGCTTCTTTCTGACTGTTTGCCGTATTCTCTCTTTAACCTGATAATTTTGGAATTTGTTTACAATATTCCTTAACGTTTTCAATTTGGAATTTCCTTTAAGAAATGATTGGTAGATTCTTTGGATGACTATAAAAACCTCTAGTTCTAGGAGCTCAGAGCATTTTTTCTTAATGATTTCTTGAAAGATGCTGTCTTGTCTTTTTCTTGATCATGGTTTTCAGGTAAACCAGTAATTTTAAAATTGTGTCTCCTGGATTTATTTTCCAGATCAATTGTTTTTAATGAGGCATTTGGACGCATAAATTAATAAAGCATTTTGACTTTGCTCACTATGCCCCAAAACTGACCCTAACTCTGTTTTTGTTAATCTTATTGCTAGCCAGACATTGAAGGACAGTTTATGATTTTTGTTCCCAGGTAGGGCTAGCCAACCCTCCAGGAATCAATAATTCCTAAACAGGAATGTTTCTAAAGGGGCATTTTGAGAATAACCCCTTTCCCACTAATCACCCACTTGTTTGGCAAAATGCCTTCTTTTTTGCAAGGAACAACTAAAGGTGGGTAGTCCTGAGCTGTCTTTGGAATCTCCTCTGTGGTAGGGACATGTAGTCTGAAACCTTTCCATAGGGACTCTGGAGGCTGACCCTGGACTCCCCAACCACAGGATCCAGATTAACTAATTCACCCATCAGTGCTGATCAATTGTGGTAAGACAGGGTAACTATTGGGTCTTACTTATTGAGACCTATATTATTGTTTTATTAATAAATGCTGCTACTATATAGCAAATTTGAGACTCTGCGTCATTTCTGAACCGATCCTAATCAAAACTAAATTAAGCTGCAACAAATAAGGCTGCTTTGCAACACAGGCATTTTATTTTTCTTCTATTTTTTTAATCTTGTTTTTATTTGACTGGTTCTTGGTGTTTCATAGAGTCAGCTTCTACTTGCTCTGTTCAAAATATGACAAATTGTTTTATTCACATAGGCTTTGTACCTCCATTTCCACTCAATAGATTTTACTTTTAAAGGAGCTCTCTTAAGTGCCTCCTTTTCTATTTGGCCAATTCAACTTCTTAAGGAATTGTTTCTTCAATGAACTTTTTTTTTCCTTTTGGTCAATTATATTTTTAAGGACTTGTTTTCTATAGTCAATTTTTGTCCTTTCTTTTCTATGCTGTTGACCCTCTCTTGGATACTTCTCATTTCTTTTCCCAGTTTTTCTCCTACCTCTCTTGAATTTTAAAATCCTTCTTGAGCTCTTCTAAGAAGGCTTTTTTGGGTTTAAGACCAGTTCCTATTCTCCTTTGTGGTTTCAGGTATGGGTTTATTGACAATGTTATTCTCTTCTGAATTTGTGTTTTGAATGGGAAGAAAGAGTTCAAATAAGAGACCATTAGAGAATTCCAGGCAAGATTTAATGAGGACCCATTAGTTGATGACTGTGTGAGTGGAGAGTTGACCCATTGGAGGTAGTATAGAGGTAGAAATGACAAGTTTTGGTAGCTAGTTATCGTTAATTATGTTGGGTGAGTGAAAGGGAGGAGGTGAGAGTGTCATGGAGGTTTTTTTCCCTTGATCAGTCGGATGACTGTATCCTCCACTAACACAGGGAAGTATGAAAATGTAGAACCAAAAGCAAGGATTGCACTCAGTAAATAAGTCCTTTGCATGTATGAACACAGTGTTTAATGGGGTCTACAGACTGAAATGGAGAAATGAATCAAATGAATAATCTAATCTGTACCTGTACAATAACGCTGTCATTTTCCTAAAAAACATTGGGCTTTTGTTAGTTAAAATAGTTGAAGATTGAAGGTTTAAATTACTGAGATAATTGTTTTTTTTTAATACAGCAAAAGGTATTCTCCAGTTGTTTCCTTACTATGGTGAAATAAGGTAAATAAAAGTTTAAGTATTAAATAATGAAGCCATCATTTCTTTTGTTTGTAATTTTGTGGTTATTTTTTAACTCTTCCTCTTGTTGTTCACTTCATTCTCCATCAATTCTTGCATCTTTCCAAGTCTGAAAATGTCATTTTCATAATTTTATAGTATAATAATATCAATTACATTTATATGCCATATTGCATTTCGCCGTCTCCCATCATGTAGGCACCCCCTTAGCTTTAAGTTCTTTTCTAGTATGTAAGATAGGTGCTATTAATACACACATATTATGTGTATATATGAATGACACATGTAATATGCATATACAAATATGCACACACACACATATATATAAATAACACGTGTATATGAATACGCACACAGAGACACACAGGCACTTTTTTTTACATTCTTCAATTTCTTTGGAACATAGACCTATCAATTTTATGACTGAAAAAAAAAGGTATGCATGGTTTAGCAAATTTTTGGTCATACATGCACATTGCTTTTTGCAATGGCCAGACTAATTCCTATTAAAGATGCTTTAATGTTCCTCTTTTCCCACAACAGCTGCAAATTTCAAACTTCTATGGAGAACAATGTATAGAATACAAGACTTGGAGTTAAGAACACTTATTATCATGAGTTCAAATATGGCCTCAGGAACTTAGTAGCTGTGTGACCCGGGGGAAAGTCACTCCACCTTGTTTGCCTTAGTTCCCTCATCTTTAAAATGAGCTGCAGAAGGAAATGGCAAACTTCTCTGTGCTAAGAAAACCCCAAATTGGATTTTGAAGACATTGAAATGACTGAGCAACAATTGCAACATTTGTGACTTTCTTTTTTCTTTGTCATCGTTATTCAAATTTTTGTTGACTCTCTAGTATGAAGCAGGCACTTTTGTATCTGACCTCCTTTTGGAAGATGGCATTTCTCTTTATGTGCTCTCCCATCTCTATTCCTCTACATCTCTTATGTGAGGACCCATCATGTTGATGCTGCTGCTCCTGGAAATGAAGGAATTAATGCTTCATTTCCATATTTCATTTTTTTTTTCATTCCCTTCATACCCTGTGTTGTGGCTAGATTGTGGCTAGAAACTGTTGCAGGAATACAAATTAGTTTGAGGGAGAACAGACAAACCAAGGAAAGATAATCTATCACTGCTTTGAATCTTCTGAGTTGGGGGCCTCCAGTATCTACACTTGTTTGATTGGTGAACCTGGAACTTTGGGATGTTAATGAATCCCATAAAGGAAAGCATTTCTAAGCAAGATTAATTTCCCACAGGTCCAGAGAATCACAGAATTTCATAGTTCGAAGGTACCTCAACAGCTTTTTTCATTTAACCCACATCCCCAAAAGAATCCCACTTGAACCTCCCTGATAGCTAGATTGTCTATAAAGTGTCTATTCAGAGATAGCTAAGCAGTCAGCACCCTCCTGCTCTTCAAGCAGCCCCATTCTCATGGTTTTGCCCCCCTCCCCAACACTAGTCCAATATTGCCTCCTTTGTACCCTTCCCCCATGACTCTCAGCAGCTTTGCCTTTTCTCCATTGAGGTTATCCTTGACATTCACCCCAACTCCAGCAAATGTCTGATGCCTTCTTTAATCTTCCTTTTTCTACCAATGTAGTTTCCAGAAACAAACAAATCTTTCATTGTACTTAACTTCCCTCACCAGCCTCTGCTTGTTCTGGGCTTCAGTAAATCCACATTTTTTATAGGATTGTGTCATATTCTTATTGTCTCTGTTATCTGGACTTGCTTCCATATCCTGCATATTTTTTAAAATTTTAATAAGTAAATAAACACTTATAAACACCTATTAGGTACAAGTGACTGTGCTAAGCATTGGGGATGGCAAAAAGTAGTCCCAGTCCTCAAGTAGCTTACAATTGAATGCAGGAGACAGTATTCAAATACCTATATACAAAGTAAGCTTTGTATGGGAGAAATAGAAAATTATTAAGAGAGGGAAGGTACTGGAATTAAAAAATAATATTTAGGAAGGCTTCCTGCAGAAGGTGGGATTTTAGAAGGTGGGATCAAACAAAGCAAGGGAGGTGAGTAGTCAGAGTGGAGGAAGGAGAGACTTGCAGGCATGGAGGATAGTCAGAGAAAATGGCCAAAGGTGGGAGATGGAAGGTTTTGTTCATGGAAAAGCAATGTGTCATTGACTGACAAGACTTTTTTTTCCAAAATGTATTTACTGTTAATTTACAACAATCAGTTCTACAAAATTTTGAGTTCCAAGTCCTGCCCTCCCCTTTCCCCTTCACCTGATGGTGGCATGCAATCTGATATAGGTTCTACATATATTTTTACATTAAACATTAGTCAAGTTGTAAAGAATTATAAACAATGGAATGAGTAACGAGGAAGAAGAAACAAAACAAAGAAGAGAGAGCAAGTAGTTTGCTTCAATCTCTATTCAGACTCTGCCATTCTTTCTCTGGATGTGGATAACCCTTTTCATCATAAGTCCTTTGGAGTGGTCTATAAGACCTTGCATTGCTAAGATGAGCCCAGTCTATCAAAGTCAGTCATCACAGATATGAAGTGTCTGTAATTGTTTACAATATTCTCTTGGTCCTCTGTTCCCCTTTCCCAGCATCAGTTTATATATGGCTCTCTAGGTTATTATGAAGTCTGTCTGCTCCTCATTTCTTATAGAACAATAGTATTCCGTTACATTCATATACCACAACTTGTTTAGCCATTCCCCAATTAAAGGATATCCCTTTAATTTCCAATTCTTTGCAACCACAAAAAGAGCTGGTATAAATATTTCTTGTACATATTGTCCCTTTTCCCACTTGTATGATCTTTTTGGGATACAGGTCTAGAAGTGTCAAGAACTGTCTAGAAGTTTGCTGTGTCAAAGGGTATGGACATTTTATTTTTTATTTTTATTTTTTTGCCTTTTTTTTTTGGAGGGCCATTGGGGTTAAGTAACTTGCCCAAGGTCACATGGCTAGGTTTTTGTTTGTGTGTGCGTTAAGCATCTGAGGCTAGAACCGAACTCAGGTCCTTCTAACTCCAAGGCCGATGCTCTACTCACTGCGCAACCTAGCCTCCCCGAGTATGGACATTTTAGTAACCCTTTAGTTCCAAATTGTCCTCCGGAATGGTTGGATCAGTTCACAACTCCACCAAGAATGCATTGATGTTCCAATTTTTCTACATCCTTTCCAGCATTTATCATTTTCCTGTTTTATCATGTTAGCCAATCTGACTGATGAGGTGTGGTACCTCAGAGTATTTTTGATTTCCATTTCTTTGATCGATAGTGATTTAGAGCATTTTTCATATGCTTATAGATATCTTTAATTTCTTCCTCTGAAAACTACCTTTTCATATTTTTGACAACTTATCAATTGGGAAATGACTTGTATTCTTATGATTTGACTTAGTTCCCTGTATGTTTTAGAAATGAGGTCTTTCTCAGAGACACTGGATGTAAAAATTATTTCCCAATTTTCTTTTTCTTTCTTTTTTTCATATTCAACAAATGCTTTATTAACTTCTGGTTTACATCATTAATTTCCACCAGATTTGGAGTTACAATTTTTCCCCATTTTCCCCCTACCCACCACCCCAGAATAGCAGTCCCACAAGATATCCCCTCATCCAATCTGCTCTCTCCCATATCTTCTCCCATACCCCTTTCAACTTACCCATTAGGGCAAGGTGAATCTCTGTGCCCTCATGCCTGCCCATTTTATCTCCCAATTACATGCAAAATAGTATTAATAATAGTATTTATATATATTTGAGGCATTTACTTTTAAAACCTCAAATTTCAGATCCATTCCCTTCCTCGCTTGTCACCCATTCCCTCTGGGAAGATAAGCAATTCAGTATGTGTTGTACATGTATAGCTATGCAAAACATTACCATAGTAGATATATTATAAAAGACTGCTTATATTTCCTTCCCACCCATCCCACCTCCCACCTGGTCCATTCCCTACTTTGATCCTGTCCCTCTTCAAAAGTGGGTACTTCCAACCTCCCCTCCCCCTAGAATGCCCTCCCCTCCATCATCCCCCCTCTCATCCCCCTTTCCCCTACTCTCCAGCAGGGTGAGATATCCCATTTAGTATGTATGTGATTCTCTCCTTGAGCCAACTTCAATGAGAATATGGTTTTGCCTTTTTGCCTTCCTGTTCTTCCCCTCCCCTGCAACTACTTCCCCTTGCCTCTTCTACATGAGATAGTTTACCCTACCCTGTCTCTCCCCATCTCCTCTTGCCACTTTCCTCTCTCACCTCATAACTTCACCCCTTAAGTATCATCCCTTCCCACCAAATTCAACCTGTGCCCTCTATCCATGTATAACTGTAAACATATGCCATATACCCTTCTTCCATTATTTTCATAGTGAGAAAGATATCATCAGTCACAGTTATTGCTTTTCCATATAGGAATATAAATAGTTTAACTTTGATAAGTTCCTTTTGATTTCTTTTCCCTGATTACCTTCTCAGGCATCTCTTGCTTCTTGTGTCTGGATGTCAAATTTTCTATTCAAATCTGGTTTTTTCCTCAAGAATGCTTGAAAGTCCTCTATCCCACTGAATGACCATATTTTCCCCTGAAACAAAATACTCAGTTTTGTTGGGTAGGTGACCCTTGGGTTCATTCCCAGTTCTTTTGCCCTCTGGAATATCATATTCCATGCCCTTCAATCCCTCAGTGTAGAAGCTGCCAGGTCCTGGGATATTCTGATTGTGTTTCCACAATATTGAAATTGTTTCTTCCTGGCTGCTTGTAGTATTTTCTCCTTGATCTGGGGATTCTGGAACCTGGCTATAATATTCCTGGGAGTTTTCTTTTGGGGATTTTTTTCAGGAAGTGGTCAGTGGATTTTTTCAACCTCTATTTTGCCCTCTGGTTCTAAGATATCAGGGCAGTTTTCCTTGAGAATTTCTTGAAGGGTGATTTCTAGGTTCTTTCTTTGATCATCGCTTTCAGGTAGTCCAATAATTTTTAAATTGTCTCTCCTGGATCTATTTTCCAGGTCAGTGGTTTTTCCCATGAGATATTTCACATTGCATTCTATTCTTTCATTTGTTTGGATCTATTTAACAGCATCTTGATTTCTCATAAAGTCATTAGCTTCCATTTGCCCCAGTCTAACTCTGAAGGAATGAATCTCCTCAGTAAGCTTTCAGATTCTTTTTCCATCTGGTAAATTTGGCTTTTTAAGGCATTCTTCTCGTCATTGCCCTTTTGAGCCTCCTTTGCCATTTGAGTTAGTCTATTTTTAGGGTGTTATTTTCCTCAGTCAGGCTGTTGACTCTCATTTCATACTTTTCCTGCTTCCTTCTCATTTCTCTTCCCAATTTTTCCTCCATTTCTCTTAGCTGCTTCTTAAGGTCCTTTATGGCCTGTAACCTGCTAATATTTTCCTTTGGGGCTTTTGGAGCAAGATTTCTCACCTCACAGTCCTCTTCTTGTTCCATGCTTCCATCCTCTTTGCCCCCAAAATAGGAGTCTAATGTTGCATTTTTCTGTTTATTTTGTTTCCTTTGCCTAGGCATGTTGCCACTTAATTACTTGACTTTTGGGCTTGTTGCCACAGTAGGACTCTGCCCCCGGACAGGGAAACTTCTGTCCCGAACATTGGGTTCTTCACAACTTCCGGTTCTGGCAAGTTGGATGCCCAGCCCAGATCTCCCCCCAGATCACAATCCAGATCCAGGGAGGTTAAAGCAAGAGCAATTAACCTCCATGACTGATAGCTCAATCTCCCTACAATTCGCAGGCCAGGAGCTGATGCTGCCACTGAAGCTGAAAAATGGCGAATGTCTCTTCAGCAGCTTCTACCCCCCACGAGAGGAAGCCAGTGCATTCCCCAAATACTGGTCCCAAAGTCCATAGGGCATTAACCTGAAAGAAGTTTTTTGTCCTAGGCATGTCTGTGTTGGTAATTCTGGAATCACCACAGCTGCTGGTGTTCTGGCGTCCCTCCAGCTGTCTCCTGGCCCAGCTGCCCTGGGGCTAAAACCTCGGCTCACGTGGACCTGGGCTTGGCTCTTTGAACTGGGCTGCTGGCTCCCAGAGTGCTGTGCTGGCCCTCCCTGCAGTGCTGCTGGGCTGTCTTCAGTGGGCAGTCAGCTTCTCTGTGTCATTCTGTGAGTGCTGGGGCTCCAGAAGTTGTTCACAGTCCCCTTTTACATGGTTTGGAAAAGGTCTGGTGGGAGAGCACCTTCGAAATGCTGTTTCTACTCTGCCATCTTGGCTCCGCCCCCAGTTGTTTCTTTCTTGCTTTCTTAATTGGAGGGTATGGTGGAGTGGAATATAAGTAGAAGTGAAGTAGACAATATAAATGTGAAAATAAAATAAAATTTCATTTAGAAATGGGAAGAGCGATATGTGTTAGGAAGTCCAGAATGCGTCAGATACAGAAACATTAACATCAAGCCAGCCCTTACCCTTAAAGAGCTTACATTGTAATGGGGTAGAGAATGAATGTAGCGGAGTACAATCAGGGAAGCTACCAGATTGGCTACTGGTGCAGTGCCACCAACTGATATATCCTTTCCAGGAATGCTAGAGCACTCGTTTTGTTTACATCTCTTTTTCCCAAATAGATGCAGAGGGAGAGTAAGGGGAAACATACATAGAAGTATGTCATGATGATGGCAGGCCAAGGCTGGATGTGCTGGACCTGATGTGAGCTTGTCTTGATGGTCATTCCCTCATTAATCAGCAGCCCAGCAATCTAAATTCCAGTTGGAGTTGGAACTCAATGTCTGAAGTTTAGATTGGATTCATCATCATGATCAGCATCAGCATCAGCAGGGTGTCACTATTCTTCAGAAGAGGATTCTAAAGGTCACAGAACTTAAGAAATCTGTCTGTGGTCACACAGGCAGTAAGTGACAGAGTTGGGTGTGGCACTACAATCTTTCTGACTCCAAGTCTATGCTTTGAATCAGGGTTCTCTTTTCTTGCTACTGCAAAGAATGAAAAACCTTGGTAAAGTCCTTTAGGGACTCTGTGTTGACTTCTTTCCCCCTAGAAAATGCCAGATGAGCCCCAGAGGTACCCAAAGGGCTTGTAGATGACTTCCTCTCTGGCAGCCCCTTATCAGCCACAACATTCTCATGGCAGCCTTTCTCAGTTTGCTGTTCCACAGAATCAGGATCACTGAGTGGCCAAAAGGATAGAGCAACATGATTAATGTACTCAACATGTAAGCCAGTATATTGTCATCCTCTGCCAAGAAGCTAACATAGAAACCAATGTAGTATAATGAGAAGAGGATGAGGGAGGAAGAAACAGCCTTCATGGCTTGAACATGGGCTTCTGTGCTTGGGTCTCTGGAACCTGTAGCATTGAGTTGCATCTGTCTGGTGTGCCTCCACAGGGAGAGAATCAGTAGGGAGAAGGAGATTGTAGACAGAGTAAAAGGAATAAAACTCATAAGGCCAAGGAAAACCTGCAACAGGACGTACAAACTTTGATTCTCTTGGGTCTCCTGAGACACATTTCTCTCCTTTCCTCTACTAAAGTAGCTGCCAGTGTAATAATGCCTTTTCTCCATAATTGGAAAGCCAGCTGAAAAAGAAATAATCAAGGGCCCCCAAAGAAGCATGAAGACCATCCTGTCAATTCTCCATTTCATCCAGAGGAAGAAAGGGTTAGAGAAGTTGGTGATCTTTAGGAAGTAGAAGATGCTGAGGGTAGTGGTAAACCAAACATTTGAATTGTGAGTCAATATCAAGACAATATCAAGTATTCTTACTTGGAGGGTTACATCAATAGAAGTAACAATTACATAGCTATTCCATACTAATGTACACAGCAGTCCAATTCTGGACATGGCCAAGCTGACCAGGATATGATCAGTTGGTGGCAGTTTCTTCCTCTTGATCCAGTCAATGCAATTCACCAGAACTATGAATCCATTTACCAGAATGCCCAATAAAAATTCACCAGTTGCCAGAATCAAAAAGAATTTCTCCCCACTACTTAGCATGTCAACAGAAAGGAGATCACTTAGGAAGTCAGCAATCTTTATAATACTTTTGCTGCTACTGCTGTTGAATTAATTTCCATGCAAAATGAATATAGAATGATATGTCCTTCTCACACGCAGTGAAGCAGCAATTTTCTTCACTGTCTTTAATAAGGTTTCTGTCTCAGGCAAGAAAATGTCTAGTCCTCTTTTTGAATATCTTCATTAAGATATCCTCTGTGCTTTCCCAACAGCTCAGTTAAATCTGTCCAGCCAAGACCCTCTCTCTAAGTGGTATTTCTATTTCCTCATGAGAGGTAATTATGAGACGGATTAGGATCCTATGGTAAGATGCAAATAGGGAGAGGTCATCTTTCAATATTTTCCTTTTTGTGTCTAAGCATATTTTGCATCCAAACATGTGAGCTGTGTATAATGAACCTCACTCAATGGAGAATGTAAGAAAGGATGAAATGTAGAGTATGCTTCACCTCCACCATTTAGCACCATTCTGAATATTGATATTATGACCAATTATTTATAAAATCAAAATCATGCATGGTATTCCTGGTAAGTCACTCTTAGGTTTGAAAATTATACATGAATTGCAATATAATGGGTCACCAATCTCTATAGCTCACTCTCAAAAGAAAACCTTTCAGTTTTCAAGGTAACTCAAAGTAGTATCCTGTGCTAATTCTACTACAACTATATAACCTTAGCATCTGGCAGGAAAGGGGAATTATTTGTTAAACACCATCTTTCTGTTGAATTTTGCATAAAATAAACTTATAGAGAAATAATGATAATGGTTTCCATGTATTTAGTGTCTTAGGTTTTCCAATGTACTTTCTTTGCTGTAACCTTTGGTGATGTAAATTCAATGACTATTTTTTCTTCTCTTTAAGGATGATGGATGGGATAGTTTTAGAGAGGTGCAAAGACAACAGAATCAAGTCATAACTAGGATTTTGGTCCTGGTGTATTGGGATGAATAGCCATGTAGTAGAAGAAATTATCTTTTTAAAAACCAAGTGATCGGGGGGCGGAGCCAAGATGGCGGAGTAGAAATAGCATCTCCAATGTGCTCTGCCCCACACAAATTTCAAACAATGTGAAAGGGAGCTCCTAACAACTTCTGGAGCCATAGCACCCACAGAACGGCACAGAGAAGCTAACCTCCTGCTGAGGACAGCCCAGCAGCCCTGCAGGGAGCAGCCAGTGCAGCACTCTGAGAGCAGGCAGCCCAGCGCGCTGGGAACCAACAGCGCAGCCCGCAGAGCGAGCACAGGTCCTCGGTTTTAGCCCCAGGGCAGCCAGGCCTTCAGCCGGCTGGTGGAACCCCAGAATACCAGCAATTGTGGCAATTCCAGAATTATCAGCACATATATGCCTAGGGCAAAGTGAGAGGTTAGTGCCCTATGGACTTTGGGACCAGTATTTGGGGAACACGTGGCTTCCTCCCCTGGGGGCAAAAAGCTGCTGAAGAAACTGCTGCACAGAAGCCATTTTGCAGCATCAGCAGTGGCTCTAGCTCCTGGTCTTCGAACTGTAGGAAGATCCAGCAATCAGTCTGGGGGTTAATCGCTTTTGCTTTAAACTTCCTGGATCTGGATTGTGGTCTGGGGGGGAAGTTTGGGGTGGGTATCCAACTTGCCAGAGTGGGTGGAGGCTTTACAGAGGCCACCCAACTGGCGGAAGTTGTGAAAATCCCACGTTTGGGCGGAAGCCCCCCTGTCTGGTGGCAGAGTCCTACTGTGGCAACAAGCCCAAAAATCAAGTAATTAAGTGGCAATATGCCTAGGCAAATGAAACAACATAAACAGAAAAGTTCAACATTGGACTCCTATTTTAGGGGCAAAGAGGCTCAAAGCATGGAGGAGGACTGTGAGGTCAGAACTCCTGCACCAAAAGCCCCAAATGAAAATACAAGCTGGCTACAGGCCATAGAGGACCTTAAGAAGCAGATAAGAGAAGTGGGGGAAAATTTGGGAAGAGAAATGAAAAAGATGCAAGAAAAGTATGAAATGACAGTCAATAGCCTGACTGAGGAAAATAACACCTTAAAAAATAGACTAACTCAAATGGCAAAAGAGGCTCAGAAAGGCAATGAGGAGAAGAATGCCTTAAGAAGCCAAATTTACCAGATGGAAAAAGAATCTCAAAAGCTCACTGAGGAGATTCATTCCTTCAGAGTTAGACTGGAGCAAATGGAAGCTAGTGACTTTATGAGAAATCAAGATACTATTAAACAGATCCAAACAAATGAAAGAATAGAAGGCAATGTGAAATATCTCATGGGAAAAACCACTGACCTGGAAAATAGATCCAGGAGAGATAATTTAAAAATTATTGGACTACCTGAAAGCCATGATCAAAGAAAGAACCTAGAAGTCATCCTTAAAGAAATTCTCAAGGAAAATTGCCCTGATGTTTTAGATCCAGAGGGCAAAATAGAGGTTGAAAGAATCCACAGATCACCTCCTGAAAAAGATCCCAAAAGAAAACTCCCAGGAATATTATAGCCAGGTTCCAGAATCCCCAGATCAAGGAGAAAATACTACAAGCAGCCAGGAAGAAACAATTTCAATATTGTGGAAACACAATCAGAATAGCACAGGACCTGGCAGCTTCTACACTGAGGGATTGAAGGGCATGGAATATGATATTCCAGAGGGCAAAAGAGCTGGGAATGAACCTAAGGGTCACCTACCCAGCAAAACTGAGTATTTTGTTTCAGGGGAAAATATGGGCATTCAGTGGAATAGAGGACTTTCAAGCATTCTTGATGAAAAAACCAGAGTTGAATAGAAAATTTGACATTCAGACACAAGAAGCAAGAGATGCTTGAGAAGGTAATCAAGGAAAAGAAATCAAAAGGAACTTATCAAAGTTGGACCATTTACAGTCCTACATGGAAAAACAATAACTGTGTTTGATGAAACCTTTCTCATTATGAAAATAATTGAAGAAGGTTACATGGCATATGTTCACAGGTATACATGGATAGAGGGCACAGGTTGAATTTGATGGGAAGGGATGATTATTTTTTTTGGGAGGGCAATTGGGGTTGGGTGACTTGCCCAGGTTC
Organism: Gymnobelideus leadbeateri; assembly: GCA_011680675.1. Taxonomy (NCBI): domain Eukaryota; kingdom Metazoa; phylum Chordata; class Mammalia; order Diprotodontia; family Petauridae; genus Gymnobelideus; species Gymnobelideus leadbeateri. The sequence goes on along the minus strand of WOXC01008259.1, from coordinate 1,928,261 downwards.
ACGTGGCTGGGTTTTTGTTTGTGTGTTGGGTGTCTGGGGCCGGATCCGACCTCGGGTCCTTCTGGCTCCAGGGCTGGCTCTCTGCTCGCTGCGCCACCTAGCCGCCCCAAGGAAGGGATCATACTTAAGGGGTGAAGTCAAGAGGTGAGAGAGGAAAGTGGCAAGAGGAGATGGAGAGAGACAGGGTAGGGCAAACTATCTCATGTAGAGGAGGCAAGGGGAAGTAGTTGCAGGGGAGGGGAAGAACAGGAAGGCAAAAAGGCAAAAGCATATTCTCATTGAAGTTGGCTCAAGGAGAGAACCACATACATACTAAATGGAATATCTTACCCTCACTCACTCTCCTGAGTAGGGGAAAGGGGGATGAGAGGGGGGGGGTGATGGAGGGGAGGGCATTCTGGGGAGAGGGGAGGTTAGAAGTACCCACTATCAAAGAGAAACAGGATCTAAGTAGGGAATGGACCAGGTGGGAGGTGAGACAGGTGGGAGGGAAATATAAGCAGTCTTTTACAATATATCTACTATGGTAATGTTTTGCATAGATATACATGTACAACACATACTGAATTGCTTATATTTTCAGAGGGAGTGGGTGACAAGGGAGAAGGGGAATGGATCTGAAAATCAAAGTTTTAAAATTAAATGTTTCATAAGATGTCCAGGCAATGGGGCTCAGAGATTCACCTTGCCCTAATGGCAAAGTCGAAGGGGGTATGGGAGAAGATATGGGAGTGAGTAGATTGGATGAGGGGATATCTAGTGGGACTGCTATTCTGGGGTGGTGGGTAGGGAAAAAATGGGGGAAAAATGTAACTCATAATCTGGTGGAAATGAATGATGTAAACCAGAAGTTAATAAAGCATTTGTTTAATCAGTTAAAAAAAAAAGAAAGAAAAACCAAGTGATCTACTATAAACATATTAGGTTCCATTCCCTTAATCACCTTTTTACTTCCTAAAGTATAGATGGGTTTGAATGCTTGGCAATTCAGCTCATTGTCCCATGCTTGTCTTACCAGGTGATTTTTCAGAATCCTCTTAAGAAAATTTAAAAGGAAATGGTTCAATTTTCTGTCAAGGCACTGGTAAACAGTCCAAGGTTCACAGGCATAAAACAATGAGGTCAACACAATGGCTGTGTGTTTGATCCCAAGCTTTTTAGCATGATGTTTTCAGTGATGTTGTCAGACACCTTCCACAATTTTTACATGTAATTGGGAGATAAGATGTGCAGGCATTGGGGCACAGAGATTCACCTTGCCCTAATGGTAAAGTCGAAGGGCGTATGGGAGAAGATATGGGAGAGAGCAGATTGGATGAGGGAATATCTTGTGGGACTGCTATTCTGGGGTGATGGGTAGGGGAATAATGGGCATAAAACTGTAACTCAAAATGTGGCAGAAATGAATGATGTAAACCAGAAGTTAATAAAGCATTTGTTTAGAAATCAAAATAAAATAAAACTAAGAATCCCCTACCCAGCAAAACTGAGAATCATGTTATAGGGGAAAATATGGTCATCCAGTGGAATAGAGGACTTCCAAGCATTCTTGATGAAAAAAACAGAGTTGAAAAGAAAATTTGATGTTCAGGTATAAGAAAGCAAGAGAAGCATGAGAAGTTAAACATGGAAAAGAAATCATAAGGAACCTATCAAAGTTGAACTATTTACATCCCTACAAGAAAAAAAGGTAATTGTAACTCATGAAACTTTTCTCAGTATAAGAATAGTTGATGGGAATATAAATGTGCTTGTATATATACATACATACACATATATGTATATATACCCATATATATATGTATATGTGTTTATATATAGAGATAGATATAGATATATATGTCTACATAAGAGGGTATATGGGCATATGAATATATATGTGAATGTGTCTATATATGTCTACAGGTATACATAGACAGAGGGCACAGGACCAATTTATTAGGAAGGAATGATACTTAAAAGGTGAAATTAATAGGTGAGAGAGGAATATAATGAGAGGAGATGGGGAAAGACAATATGGGGTAAACTATCTCATATGGAAGAGACAAGGGAAAATGGTTACAATGGAGGGGAAGAACAGGAATGCAAAAGAGAATGGGTCAATTTATTCTCATTGAATTTGGCTTAGGGAGGGAATGACATACACACAAATAGGGTATCTCATGTTACAGGAGAGTGGGGGGCAAGGGAAGGAGGGGGGAGGGAAAGCTGGGGGAGAGGGAAGTTGGAAGCACCCACTTTTCAAAAGGGACAGGATTAAAGTAGAGAATAGAGCAAGTAAGAGGTGGGATGGGGGGGGGTGATATAGTAAGTTTTTTTTACAATATATCCACTATGGAGATGTTTTTCATAACTACACATGATAACCTATACTGAATTGCTTATCTTCCCAGTAAGGGTGGTTGACAAGGGAGAAAGCGAATGAACCTGGAATTCACAGTTTTAAAATCAAATGTTTATATATAATGAATGTTATTTATATTATTTTACATGTAACTGGGAAATAAAGCATACAGACAGTGGGGCATAGAGATCCACTCTGCCATACTGGAAAGTCAGAGAAGATATGGAAGATTGGGAGAAGATATGGAAAATTGCAGATTGGAAGAGGGGATATCAAGTAGGATTGTTATTTTGGGGTGGTAGGTAAGGGGAAAATGGGGAGAAAATTTGTAACTCAAAATATTGCGGAAATGAATGATATAAACTAGAAGTTAATAAAGCATTTGATTAAAAAAAACACAAACTCTACTCAGCCCATGCCATCCAGATGATCACTTACTCTGTCTTAGCCCTTTTCCCCCACTTTCTTTCCTCTCTGGTGCCTAAATATACAGAACAATGGAAAAAAACATTTTCCTTCTAGATAGAAGCCACAAGTAGGACAAGGATTTTAAACTGGATGCCAACAGCACTCCCTGAAGAAGTAAAAAATCTCTGATACCTGGGAACCTCTGCGCAATCTGATGAGTGCTCCAAACAACTGCCAAATGCTGCATCACTGGGGCCTTTGGAGCCATCTGAGGCACCCCTCCCACATGAAATGTGGATATGACCTCTGGTGCCTTACTGACCATACCCAGAGAGCTCAAGATAATAGGCTGAGAGTCCAGGGGTCAGACTCCCATTAGGGAGCACTATCATTGCTGCTCTCAGTATATGAAATTGAGCTTTGAGAACCAACCATCATCCATTTTCACCCTCTCTCTTTCTTCAGTGCTCCCTCTGCCTCATGTCTTCTCTCCAGAGTGTAGCAAGAATGTGAGGAAGAAACTACCCACGTTACCCCCACCTAAGGGGCAGCTGATGGTGATTTACAGCAGAGGCACATGTCCACAGCAGACATACATCCACATGGTCTGAGAGAGAAGATCGTGGGGCATGTTCCAGAACCCAAACTCTTGTGATGAGCAGGAAGGATTTGGCATTCACTATGTATGATGCCACTGGAATACAAACATCTTTCCAGGGAAGGGAGAGTTTTTGATAGCATCAACTTCAAAGTTGTCTTTCATGGATGAACAAATTAAAAAAAGAATACAAAAGCATTTATTCAGATCATCTTTAATTATAGCAATACTATAAGAAGAAACAACTCCAAAAGATTTAGAAAGTCTGAGCAGCACAATGACCAGTAACAATTCTAGAGGACTCAATGAATATGCTGCCCACCATCTGATAAAGAGGGGAAGAAATGAGGATAAAGAATTAGATGTATTTTTGGTACCTGGCAAATGCAAGTGTTTATTTTGCTTAATTTCACATGTTTCTTATAGGAATTTTGTTTTTCTTATTTTTTTAATTGAGAGGGATATTTTTTAAACAAATGCTTTATTAACTTCTGTTTTACATCATTCATTTCCACCACATTTGGAGTTACAATTTTCCCCCCGTTTTTCCCATACTCGCCCTCCCAGCATAGCAGTCCCACAAGATATAGCTTCCTCCAATCTGCTCTCTCTCATATCTTCTCCCATACCCCCTTCGACTTTTCCATTAGAAGAAGGTGAATCTCTGTGCCCCAATGCCTGCACATCTTATCTCTCCATTACAAGCAAAAGAGTATTAATAATAGTATTTATATATATTTGAAACATTTAATTTTAAGACCTCGAATTTCAGAACCATTCCCTTCCTCCCTTGTCACCCATTACCTCTGGGAAGATAAGTAATTCAGTATATGTTGTACATGTCTAGCTATGCAAAATTTTATCATAGTAGATATATTGTACAAGGCTGCTTATAATTCCCTCCCACTCATCCCACCCCCCACCTGGTCCATTCCCTAATTGGATCCTGTCCCTCTTCTTTAGTGGGTACTTCCAACCTCCCCTCCCCCCAAGAATGCCCTCCCATCCATCATCCCCCCTCTCATCCCCCTGCCCCCTATTCTGCTGCAGGTTGAGATATCCCATTTAGTATGTATGTCATTCTCTCCCTGAACCAAATTCAATGAGAATGTGGTTTTGCCTTTTTCTCTTCCTATTCTTCCCCTCTCATGCAGCCACTTCCCCTTGCTTCTTCTACATGAGATAGTTTACCCTACCCTGTCTCTCCCCGTCTCCTCTTGCCACTTTCCTCTCTCATCTCATAATTTCACCCTTTGAGTATCCTCCCTTCCCACGAAATTCAACCTATGCCCTCTATCCATATATAACTGTAAACATAGGTACACACATTCACATATGTATTCATATGGCCATACACCCTTCTTCCATTATTTTCATACTGAGAAAGGTTTCATCAGTCACAATTATTGTTTTTCCATACAGGAATGTAAATAGCTCAACTTTAATAAGTTCCTTTTGATTTCTTTTCCCTGATTACCTTCTCAGGCATCTCTTGCTTCTTGTGTCTGGATGTCAAATTTTCTATTCAACTCTGGTTTTTTCCTCAAGAATGCTTGAAAGTGGGGTGGCTAGGTGGCGCAGTGAATAGAGCGCCGGCCCTGGAATCAGAAGGTCCTGAGTTCGGAGCCGGCCTCCGACACTTAATCCGCACAAACAAAAACCTAGCCGTGTAACCTTGGGCAAGTTACTTAACCCCGATTGCCCTAAAGGGGCGGCTAGGTGGTGCAGTGAGTAAGAGCGTCGGCCTCGGAGTTGGGATGACCCGAGATCAGATCCGGCCTCAGAAAATGAGCACCCACGCATAAATAATGACTAGCCGTGTAACCTTGAGCAAGTTACTTAACCCCAATTGCTTAAAAAAAAAAAAAAAAGAATGCTTGAAAGTCCTCTATTCCACTGAATGACCACATTTTCCCCTGAAACAAAATACTCAGTTTTGCTGGGTAGGTGATCCTTGGGTTCATTCTCAGCTCTTTTGCCCTCTAGAATATCATATTCCATACCCTTCAATCCCTCAGTGTAGAAGCTGCCAGGTCTTGTGCTATTCTGATTGTGTTTCCACAATATTGAAATTGTTTCTTTCTGGCTGCTTGTAGTATTTTCTCCTTGATCTGAGGATTCTGGAACCTGGCTATACTATTCCTGGGAGTTTTCTTTTTGGGATCTTTTTCAGGGGGTGGTTGGTGGATTCTTTCAACCCCTATTTTGCCCTCTGGATCTAAAACATTAGGGCAATTTTCCTTGAGAATTTCTTGAAGGGTGATTTCTAGGTTCTTTCTTTGATCATGGCTTTCAGGTAGTCCAATAATATTTAAATTATCTCTCTTGGATCCATTTTCCTGGTCAGTGGTTTTTCCCATGAGATATTTCACATTGCCTTCTATTCTTTCATTTGTTTAGATCTGCTTAACAGCACTTGATTTCTCATAAAGTCATTAGCTTCCATTTGCTCCAGTCTAACTCTGAAGGAATGAATCTCCTCAGTGAACTTTTGAGATTCTTTTTTTCCATCTAGTAAATTTGGCTTTTTAAGGCATTCTTCTCCTCATTGCCCTTTTGGGCCTCCTTTACCATTTGGGTTAGTTTATTTTTTAAGGTGTTGTTTTCCTCACTCAGGCTGTTGACCCTCATTTCATACTTTTCCTGCATCCTTCTCATTTCTCTCTCCAATTTTTCCTCCACTTCTCTTATTTGATTTTTAAAGTCCTTGTTAAGGTCCTCTATGGCCTCCAACCCACTCATGTTTTCCCCTGGGGCTTTTGGAGCAGGACTTCTAACCTCACAGTCCTCTTCCCCTATGCTTCGACCCTCTTTGCCCCCAAAGTAGGGGTCTAGGGTTGCATTTTTCTGTTTAATTTGTTTCCTTTGCCTTGGCATGTTGCCACTTAATTACTTGACTTTTGGGCTTGTTGCCATGGTATGGCTGGGCCGCCAGACAGGTGAACTTTTGTCCTGAATGTGTGGGGGGACAACTTCCATTTCTGGCAAGCTGGAAACCCACCCACTACCTCCACCCCAGATCACAATCCAGATCCAGGGAGGTTAAAGCAAGAGCGATTACCCCCCAAGACTCATAGCTGGATCTCCCTGTAGTTCGCAGGCCAGGAGCTGAAGCTGCCTCTGAAAACTACAAAATGGCATGTCTCCTCAGTGGCTTCTAGCCCCCAGGGGAGGAAGCCGACGTGCTCCCCAAATACTGGTCCCAAAATCCATAGGGCACTAACCTCTCACTTTGTCCTAGGCATGTCTATGTTGATAATTCTGGAATCGCCACAGCTGCTGGTGTTCTGGGATCCCTCCAGCTGGCTGCTGGCCCGGCTGCCCTGGGGCTAAAACCGCAGTTCATGAAGACCTCTGCTCAGCTCCCCGTGCACTGTGCACTGTGCACTGCCGGCTCCCAGAGTGCTGTGCTGGTCCTTCCTGCAGGGCTGCTGGGCTGTTCTCAGTGGGAGGTTAGCTTCTCTGTGTCATTCTGTGGGTGCTGGGGCTCCAGAAGTTGTTCAGAGTCCCCTTTTACATAGTTTGGAGGTAATCTCGGGGGAGAGTGCCTTGGACGTGCTGTTTCTACTCTGCCATCTTGGCTCTGCCCCCTTGAGAGGGATATTGTGAGGTAGAAGAGAGACAGTGTAGATCTGAAAATAAAATAAAATTTCATTTAAAAATGAAAAGATTAATATGTCAGAGACTCTGTGAAGCATCAGATATATAAACATTAAAATCAAGAGATTCTTTATCCTCAAGGAGCTTACATTATTGTAAGGGAGAGAATACATATAGGGAATGCCATCAAGGAAGTGAGTTATTCTCAAGGAAGGTTCAAAAATGGAAGTTGTCCCCCGACACATTCAGAACAAACGTTCAGATGGCATCATATGGTTATTGTTTGATATGTCCTTGCCAGGAATGCTAGAATGCTAATGTTGATGAGACTTCTTTTGCCCAACTAAAGGCAGAGATTGGGTAAGGGGAAGGGAGAGGGGAACAAATGTATAGAAGTATGTCATGGTGATGACTGAGCTGGGCTGGATGTGCTGGACCTGATTGGAGCCATTTGTAATGCTCATGCATTCACCCATCAGCAGTTCAGGCTCAGATTCAAGTTAGAGGTAGAACTCAGTGTCTGAGGTTTAGTCTGGATTCGTCATCATCATCATCATCATCATCAACAACAACAACAACAACAATACCACCACCATCACTATCATCTTATTGAGACTATTCCTCAGATGAGGATTATAAGGGTGCCAGAGCTTAAGGGAGCTGTCCGTGTTCACACAGGTGCTAAGTGACAGTATTGGGTGTTGCACCAACGTCGTCCTGAGTCTAAGTAGATGATTTGAATCAGAATTCACTGGTCTTGCTACTACAAATGAAAGAGCTTGGTAAAGTTCTTTTGGGACTTTGTGTTGTCTTTTTTCCCCTTAGAAAATTCCAGACAAAAAATCCTCAGAGGTACCCAAACAACTTGTAAATGACTTCCTCTTGGGCAGCACCTTATCAGTGCTGACACCCTCAGGGAAGCTTTTCTCAGCTTGCTGTTCCACAGAATCAGGATCACTGAGTGGCCAAAGGGATAGAGCAACATGACTGGTGTACTCAACATGGAAAACAACTTATTATTTTCCTCTGAGATGCTCCACAAATTGACAAAGATAGACATATAGTACAATAAACAGAGAATGAGGAAGGAAGATGCAGCTTTCATGGCTCGAACATGGGCTTCTGTGCTTGGGTCTTTGGAACCTGTAGCATTGACTTGCATCTGTTGGGTATGCCTCCACAGGGAGAGAATGAGTAGGGAGAAAGAGATGTAGACAGAGTAAAAGGAATAAGACTCATAAGGCCACAGAGAACCTGGAGCATGAGGAACATACTCTTATGCACTTGAACCTCCTGGGTCACATTTCTCTCCTTTCCTCTACTAACGGGGCCACCATAGTAATAATACAATCTCCCCATCACTGCAAAACCTATGGACAAATAGGTAATCAAGGGCACTGTAAGAAGCGTGGAGACCATCCTGTCAATTCTCCATTTCATCCAGAGGAAGAAGGGATTAGAGAAGTTGGCTATCTTCAGGAAGTAGAAGATACTGAGGATTGTGGCAAACCAAATATTTGAACTGTGGGTCACTCCTGAGAGAATATCCATTATTCTTATTTGAGTGGGCACATCAATAGAATAGCTATTCCATACTGATGTACACAACAGTCCAATTCTGGAGATGGCTAAGCTGACCAGGATTACATCACTTGGTGGCAGTCTCTTGCTCTTAATCCATTCAATGAAAATCACCAGAACTATGAATCCATTTACCAGAATGCCCAATAGGAATTCCCCAGTTGCCAAAGATATAAAGAATTTCTCCCCACTATTTTGCATGTCAGCAGAAAGGAGATCACTTAGGAAGTCAATAATATTTACAATACTTTTGATACTACTGATTTTGTATTAATTTGATGGTAAAATTAGTATTGAACCTTATTGCTTCTGATACTTAGTGATGCAGTAATTTTCTTCTCTATCTTCAATAAAGTTTCTGTCTCAGGCAGGAAAATGTCTAGTCCTCTGTTCATTAATATATCATCTGTGCTTCCCAAGAGCTCAGTTACATCTGCCCAGCCAAGACATTCTCTCCCTGTGGCATTTCTATTTCCTCTTGAGAGGTGATCATAAAAAGGATTACTGTCCTATGTTAAGATGCAAATAGGGAGAGGTCATCTTTCAACATTTTCCTCTTTGTGTCTAAGTCTACTTTGTATCCAAACATGTGAGTTGTGTATGATGAGCCTCTCTGATGACTTACAACATGGAGGATGTAACAAAGCCCTAAACAGTGATATTATGCTTCATCTTCATCATTTCCCACCATACTGAACATTGATGTTATCAGCAATTGTTTATAAAATCAACGTCATGCATGGCATTTCTGTTAAGTCACCTTCAGGTTTGAAAATTATAAGTAAATTGCAGTTTAATGAGTCACTAATATGGGAAATTCATATCCAAAAGAAATGCCTTTTTTCAGTTTTCATGGTAACTGAGACAAATTACTATACCACGTGAATTCTACTATTAAGACATAGCTTTAGCTAAAGCTTACCACTATCTTATTGTTGAGTTTTGTGCACAATAAATTTATAGAGAAAAGACTATAATTCACATTTATCTAGTGTCTTGTTTTCCAAAATACTTTTTTGTAATAATCTTGGGAGATGTGAATTTAAGGGCTACACTTTTCTCCTTACAGATAAAGAAACAGGCTTAGGGAGGTGACATGACATGTCCAGGCAACAAGAATCAAGAGTATGAACTAATATTTGCCCAATGTGTATGCTGAGAGTCAGGCAACTAGTAGAAGTAATCACCTACTTAAAAACCAACTGATTTATTATAAATATAATATTAGGCACTATTCCCTTAATCAACTTTTCACTTGCTAAACCTAGAGCTGGATTTCAATGGTGGGATGTTGAGTTCAAAAAAGGACCACATTAGGGCCCTAAGTGGTGTAGTGAGTAGAGTACCAGCCCTGGAGTCTGGAGGACCTGAGTTCAAATCTGGCCTCAGACACAACATTTACTAGCCATGTGACCTTGGGCAAGTCACTTAACCCCAAGTGCCCTGCCCTACCCCTCCAAAAAGCAAAAAGAAAGAAGAAAGAAAGAAAGAAAGAAAGAGAGAAAGAAAGAGAGAAAGAAAAAGGACCTCATTGTGTCATATTTTTTCTCACCAGGTAATTTAATTTTTAAAATCCTCCAAGACAATTGAAATGGAAACAGTTTGATTTTCTGGCATGGTACTGGTAAACTGTTCAAGTTTCACATGCATACAACAATGAGGTAAGCACAATGGCTGCTTACCTGCTCCCAAACTTTCTAGCATGATGTTTTCAGCATTGTTGTCAGACACCTTTATAGGAATGAAAATGGTATCAAGGTCTGCTAATGCACTGATGTAAATTATTTATCTTGAAAGAGCTATAAGCTGAGACAAAAGTGGAGAGAGAACTGGTACATGACTTTTTGTCTGCAGATAATTGTGAATGCTATGCAATCTGTGAAGTGGAAATGCAATAGAGTATGGGTGATTCTCTGGCACGTGTGCTAATTTTGACCTGACAACTAACACCAGAAGAAGAGAGATTCTCTGCCTGCCAGCCTCACACTATCCATATATAGAACTATAAGTCACAATAAATGAAGAGATTTTGAATGTTGTGGGTAAGTTCACTTCCCTTGGCAGCATACTTTCCAAGGATATACACATAGATCATGAGGTTGATGCAAGCATTAACAGAAGTAGTTCAGTGTTTGGGAGGTTCCTAAGGAAACTGTGAGAGAGAATAGGAATTGGACTAACTACCAAACTGAAGGTCTACAGAGCTGTGGTGCTGACCTCAGTGTTGTATGCCTGTGACACCTGGACAGTCTACCATTGCCAGGCTAGGAAACTGAATCGCTTCCATCTGTATTGTTTTAGAAGGATTCTAAAGATCACCTGGCAGGATAAGGTGCCAGATTCTGAGGTCCTTACTTGAACTAAACTGCCAAGAATTCAGACTCTGCTTCAGAGAGTGCAACTCCTATAGGCTGGCTACATTGTTTGAAAGCCAAACATATACTTGCCAAAAATACTTTTTTATGGAGAACTAACACAGGGCAAGTGCTCACATGGCGGTCAGAAGAAATGATACAAGGACACTGAAGGTCTCGTTTAAGAACTTTGGAATTGATTATGTAACATGGGAGACACTGACGCAGAACTGCTCAGTATAGTATGCCCTTATCAGAGCAGGAGCTGTGCTCTAGGAGCAAACCTGAATTGAAACAGCTCAAAAGATGTACAGAGTTAGAGAATCCATCCCAAACGTTCACTCAGACTATTTGTGCCCAATCTCTGATGGAGAACGTCAAGCTCATACTGGTCTGATCCGCCACAGCCACAGCCACAGGCATTGAGAAGGCATATGACAAGATAATGATAATGCCTGTTGAAGTTTAGAAAAAATCTTTGCAAATATCTTCTCATTTGAGTCTCATACCAACCCTGTGAGACAGGGATTATGGTTATCTCCATCTTATAAATGCTGACATTGAATCTCAAAGAGGTAATACATCACTGGTCTATGTCATACAGTTAGTACTAAGATGGTGTTCGAACTCAAGTTTCTATTGATTCCAAATCTGGCTGGGAACAATGTACCAGGAAATTTACAAGAAGTGTATCTAGGGGTGGGTGGTGGGCGATGGTCATGGCTCCCTTGCAAGTTGAATCAGCCTTGTGAATATTTTCCCCAACACTCTCTTTTCTAGACAATCAACAAAACAAAATAAAAACATTCCCCAATTTGTGCAATTGCATATGTAATGATTGTCTTTCCAAAGTGTATTCAAGGTAACTCCTGACCACTTCTGCCTAGTAGTTTAGCTTAGGTAGCTATTACGAAAAGTAAACCTCCCTGTTAAACTCATTTTTCTGTCATTCACATACACTAAATTTTTGGTGTTTGCAATTGGAGTTAGGAGGTATAGATTTGAAATTCTGCCTCCTCCGATAATTGTCCACTTCATGACCATGGACCAGCCACTTAAAATGTTTGGGCTTTTTCCAAAGCTATAAAATTAGTATAATAAAAGCTGTAGTATCTATGTCTCAGGGTTATTGTGATGCTGAAATGAGATAAAGAATGTAAAGTTATTTGAAAATCTAAAAGATCCATATAAATGACAAATATTTTACTGTAGCAGTTTGCCATTTTCTCCTCCAGCTTATTTTACAGATGAGAAAACTGAGGCAAGCAAGATGAAATGACTTGCCAACTGTCACACATCTAGGAAGTGTCTGAGGCTAAATCTGAATTCAGAGGCCAAATCAGAATTCCTAACTCCAAGACCTGGTGCTCTATCCATCATGACACCTAGCTGCTCCTAACTCTCAAAAGCTCAGTGAGGAGAATCATTCCTTCAGAATTACATTGGAGCAAATGGAAGCTAGTGACTTTATGAGAAATCAAGATGCTATTAAGCAGATCCCAACAAATGAAAGAATCTAAAAATTATTGGGATCTTTTTCAGGAGGTGATCTGTGGATTCTTTCAACCACTATTTCACCCTCTGGGTCTAAAACAGCAGGGCAATTTTCCTTGAGAATTTCTTGAAGGATAATATCTAGGTTCTTTCTTTGATCATGGCTTTCAGGTAGTCCAATAATTTTAAAATTATCTGTCCTAGATCTATTTTCCAGGTCAGTGGTTTTTCCTATGAGATATTTCACATTGCCTTCTATTCTTTCAGTTGCTTGGATCTGTGATTTCAGGAAAGGATTTAAAGAAGTGGTGCATTAGATGATTTCTCACATCTGTGAGAGCTTCTGAGACTCTTTTTCCATTGGGCAAATTCGGCTTTTTAAGGTATTCTTCTCCTCATTAACCTTATGGGCCTCCTTTGCCATTTGAGTTAGTCTATTTTTAAGGCGTTATTTTCCTCAGTCAGGCCGTTGACTCTCATTTCATACTTTTTCTGCATCCTTCTCATTTCTCTCCCCTATTTTTCCTCCATTTCTCTTATTTTGTTTTTTTAAATCCTTCTTAAGGTCCTCTATGGCCTGTAACCCTGGCCTGTATTTTCATTTGGGGATTTTGGTACAGGATTTCTGACTTCACAGTCCTCCTCCTCTTCCATGCTTCGATATTCTTTGTCCCCAAAATAGGAGTCTAATGTTGCATTTTTCTGTTTATTTTGTTTCCTTTGCCTAGGCATGTTGCCACTTAATTACTTGGCTTTGGGGCTTGTTGCCACTTAATTACTTGGCTTTGGGGCTTATTGCCACAGTAGGACTCTGCCACCAGCCAGGGTAGCTTCCATCCCAAAAGTTGGGGTTTTCTCAACTGCCAGAGGTATTAGTTGGGTGGCCTCTCTGAAGCCTCCACACACTCTGGCAAGCTGAACGCACACCCCAAGACCTCCACCCCAGACCACAATCCAGATCCAGGGAGGTTAAAGCAAGAGCAGTTACCCCCCAAGACTGATCACCGGATTCCCCTACAGTTCGCAGGCCAGGAGAAGCTGCAACTGAAGCTGCAAAATGACATCTGTGCCACGTCTCCTTAGCCACTTCTTGGCCCCAGGGGAAGAAGCTGATGAGTTCCCAAATACTGGTCCTAAAGTCTATAGGGCACTAACTTCTCACTTTGTCCTAGGCATCTATGTGTTCTTAATTCTTGAGGCACAGCTGCTGGTTTTCTGGGGTCCCTCCAGCTGGTTGCTAGTCCAGCCACCCTCGGGCTAAAACCTCTTACTCATGTGGTCCCGGGCTCAGCTCCCAGAACACTGCGTTGGCCACTCCTTGCCAGGCTGCTGGACTGTCCTCAGTGGGAGGTTAGCTTCTCTGTGTCGTTCTGTGGGTGCTGGAGCTCCAGAGGTTGTTCAGAGTGCCCCTTTTACATAATTTTGAAGTAATGTGGGCTGTAGCTCCACTGAGGTGCTGTTTCTACTCTGCCATCTTGGCTCTACCCCCTGACATTGAGTCTTAAAGAGTTAAAAAATCACTAGCCTCTGGTCATATAGCTAGAGTCAAGATGAAATTTGAGCTCATTTCTATTGACTCCAAATGCACCCGGGGAATTAACTAAAAATGCAACATTCTAAGAAATTTACAAGAAGTAGATTTAGGGATGGGTGGTGGGAGATGCTCATCACCTCCTTGGAAATTTAATCTGCCTTATGCATATTTTCTTCATCACTTTCTTGTCTAGACAATCAACAAAACAAAACAAAAATCCTTCCCTGATATGTGCATTTGTAAATTTCTGAGGTATAAATGCTCACATAGAAAGAATAACAATTTTCTCTCCAAAGTGTTTACAAGCTGATTCCTGACCACTTCTGACTAGTAGTTTAGACTTCGTAGCTAGGATGAAAGGTGAATCTCCCTGTTGAACCCATTTTCATACACTGAGTTTTTGGTATTTGTAACTGAAGGTAAGAGAAATTAATTTTAAATTCTGCCTCCTCCCGTATTTGTCCACTGTGTGACCATGGGGCAGCTGCTTAAAATCTTTGGGATTTTTCCAATTCTATAAAATAGGTCCAATAATAGCTGTAATATCTCTCTTTCAGAGTAGTTGTGAGGCTTAAATGAGATGGTGAATGTAAAGTTCCTTCAAAAGTTTAAATTTCTGTGTAAATGACAGATATAATTATCTTATTATAATTATCTAATAATACCTAAAACAATACATCAAAGAATTGCATGTAATCACTGCCTCTCACAGTTTAAATGCATTTTAGTGACTTCTAGTTTAGCTCTTACTTGAGAAATAATTCTAGCTTCCACATCCCTAACAGGTGCTAATTCATTCAGTCTCAGTGTGAAGAACTACAATGAAGAGAAACTATTACCTTCTCAGCAGAACCATACCTTGGACTTTGACCCAGCCTGAATAATTCACTTGATGTCCCCATCCCCTTGGAAGTGTTGTGGGACAGGTCTTTCCCTTTCCTTCTTATCAGTGATAGTGACATCTCTTGCTGTGCTTACACACCAGAGTCTTTCCTTTTCTGACAAGTTGCAAAGGCACGAGTAAATCACTCTTTCTTTCCCCTCAGCAGTAGAAATGAGTCACATAGAATGCTAAAGTAGAGTTCACTCCTTCTGGGCAATATTAATAATAATAAGAAAATACTAAAAGATAAATATATTGCCCATCATAATAAATATAAATGGTCTGAATTCTCTTGTAAAAGAAAAAAAATTATAAAACACATCAAGGATTAAACCTAACCAATATATTACTTAAAGAAAACTAATTTGCTTTAAAAAAATAATAAATCATGAATGAAGTTAAGATATTGAACTATAATTTGTCATGCAGCTGCAGATTTTAAAAAAAGCAAAAGTAGCAGCTATTCATTCTGATAAAGTGGAATTTAAAATAATAAATACTGAAATAGCCTGAGAAGTTCACATTATTATAGAAAAGAACAAAATTTTGTAATTTTCAATTTATAAACACCAAACAATACATCAAAAGACTTCAATAATCCTTTAGCAGAATATGACAAATTAAATTAAAATATTGTTAATAACCAATAACAGATCCAAATAACATGTAATAAATTGGTATCAGATGTACAGAAATGATTAAATTGAATGAATAGAGAATATGCATTCTTTTTCAAAATTTTCTGGAATATTTTTTTAAAGTAGCAACTAGGGGGTGGAGTGAAGATGGTGGAATAAAAGCAGTAAATTGCTTAAGCCCCCACTCCAACCAGCTCCAATACCTGTAAAAAATGATTATACAAAATTTTAGAGCTACATAACCCACAAAGGGACAGAGAGAAAAAATCTCCCCCTGATGGCAGCCTGGCAGGCTGAAAGAAAGCTTCTATCATATAGGGCTGGGAGCCACATGTGAGCCACATCAGGTGAGACCCATGATGCAGACTGACCAGAGCAGACATTAAGAGAGTGAATCACCAGCAGATGTGGTGGTTTCCAGACTTCACAACCCATAAACACCAAAGATAAAGTAAAAGGTCAATAGGGAACTCTGATGGAACTGAGAGAGAAAAGAGTTGTGGTCCAGCCCCTCCCTATGGTGTTCCAAAGTCGGTGATAGGGTGGTGGCTGCAGCTGCTGCTATGTGGCTGCCTCTGGAGTTCCTGGTTCCTGGCCTGCAGATTGTAAGGATACCAAGTGACCATTGAGGGGGTAATTGTTCTTGCTTTGACCTGCTTGTATCTGGGTCACAGTCTTGGGTGGTGGTCCTGAAGTTAGGAATGCTAGCATGCCAGAGCTTGTGGTGGTTACAGAGAGGGCACCCTCCTCATAGCTCTGACTGCAGCTGTGAAAATCCCAGAAATTTAGGATACTGCTCTCTCCACTCTGTAAGCACAGTTCTACTGTGGCAAAGAGCTCAAAAGTCAAGTAATTGGCTGGCAAGATGAGAAAACAGAGGAAGTACAATGAGACCATAGAATCTTTTTTGGGGGGACAAAGGGGATCAAAACACAGAACCAGAAGAAAACAAAGTCAAAACTCCTGCTTCAAAAGCCTCCAAGAAAAATATGAGCTGGTTGCAGGCCATGGAGGAACTCAAGAAGGATTTTGAAAATCAAGTAAGAGAAGTGGAAGAAAAAATGAGAAGAGAAATGAGAATGATACAAGAAAATTATGAAAAGTAAGTCAACAGCCTGCTAAAGGAGACCCAAAAAATATTGAAGAAAATAACTACTTAAAAAACAGACTAACTCAAATAACAAAAGAGGCCCAAAAAGCCAATGAGGAGAAAAACACCTTAAAAAGTCAAATTAGCTAGATGGAAAAGGAATTTCAACAACTCACTGAAGAAAATAATTCCTTCCATATTAGATCAAAGCAAACAGAAGCTAATGATTTTATGAGAAATCAAGATACTGTAAAACAAATCCAAACAAATGAAAGAAGAGAAGGCAATGTGAAATATCTCATTGGAAAAACCAAGGACCTGGAAAATAGATCCAGGAGAGATAATTTAAAAATTATTAGACTACCTGAAAGCCATGACCAAAAAAAGAGAGCCTAGACATCATCCTTCAAGAAATTCTCAAGGAAAATTGCCCTGATATTCTAGAACCAGAGGGCAAAATAGAGGTTGAAAGAATTCACCTATCCCCTCTTGAAAAAGATCCCCAAAAGAAAACTCTTAGGAATATTTCAGAATTTCAGAGTTTCCATGTCAAGGAGAAAATGTTACAAGCAGCCAGGAAGAAACAATTTGAGTATTATGGGAACACAATCAGGATAACACAAGACCTAGCAGGTTCTACATTAAGGAATCAAAGGGCTTGGAATATGATATTCCAGATGTCAGAGGAACTAGGATTAAAACTAAGCATCACCCACTCAGCAAAACTGAGTATAATATTTCAGGGGGAAATACGGATATTCAAATAAAATGGAGGACTTTCAAGCATTCTTGATGAAAAAACCAGAGCTGAACAGAAAATTTGACTTTCAAATACAAGAAGCAAGAGAAGCATGAGAAGGAAAACAAGAAAAAGAAATCATAAGGAACTTATTAAAGTTGAAGTGCTTACATTCCTACATAGAAAAATGATAATTGCAACTCATGAAACTTTTTTCACTATGAGGATAGATGAAGGGAATTATATATATATATATATATATATATATATATATATATATATGTATGTATGTATGTATGTATATATATATATACACATATATATGAGGGTGTACATGTGTGTAGATAGATAGATAGATAGACAGACAGATATATATATATATATATATATATATATATATATATATGTGAGTACATGTATACATAGACAGAGGGCACATGATAAGTTGAATAGGAAAGGAAGGTATCTAAAAAATAATATTAAGAGGTGAGAGAGGAATATATTGGGAGCAGAAAGAAAGAGATAGAATAGGGTAAATTATCTAAAAAAAAAAAAGCAAGAGAAAACTGTTACAATGGAGGGGAAGAGCAGGAAGGTGAAAGGTAAAAGGTCAACCTTACTCTCATTGAATTTGCCTTAAGGAGGGGATAACATAAACACTCAATTGGGTATCTTACCCTACAGGAAAGTAGAGGGGAAGGGGATAAGAGGGGGAATGATAGAAGGGAGGGTAGATTAGGGAAGAGGATAGTTAGAAGCAAACACTTTTGAAAATGGACAGTGACAAAGTAGAAAATAGAATAAGTGTGGGGCATGATATGATGTAGGTAAATATAGTTAGTCTGTCACAATATAACTACTATGGAAATGTTTTGCATAACTACACATGTATAACCTATATTGAATGTCTTGTCTTTCCAGTGGGGGTGGGTAAGGAGGGAAGAAGGGAAAGAATCTGGAAATCAAAGTTTTAAAAACAACTATTTAAAAAAATGTTTTTGCATGCAACTAGGAAATAAGATATGCAAGCCCTGGGGTATAGAAATCCATCTTGCCCTCCTAGAAAGTTATGGGGCATGGGGGAGGATATAAGAGAGAACAGATTGGGGGAAGGGGTATTCAGTAAGCTTGCCATCTTGGGGTGAGAGGTAGGGGAGATATAGGGAGAAATTTTGTAACTCAAAATCTTGTGGAAATGAATGTTGAAAACTGAAAACAAATAAATAAAGTTAAAAAATAGTAAATAGAAAAGTAAAGAAATCCATCTTGCCTTACTAGAAAGTTAGGTTTGGAAGAGAGAGGATATAAGACAGAACAGACTGGACGAGGGGCTATTTAGTAGGCTTGCTATCTTGGGGTGGGAGGTAAGGGAGAGACAGGAAGAAATTTTGTAAATCAAAATCTTGTGGAAATGAATGTTGAAAACTAAAAATAAATATTTTTTTTTAAAAAACTAGGAACTATTTTGTTATACTAGGTAATAAAAAGTCTTGTATCATTTTAAAGAGGTAAAATTTTATAAGGCGTATTTCCAAAACACAATTATTTAGAATTAAAGAATAAGATCTTTATGAAACTACAGACATATGGAAAAGTAAAATCAATAAGAGAAAGATATCTGTATAATAATAAAAGACTATTTAAGCAAGAAGTCTACTTTCATTCATTTCATGCTACTCCTCTGTATGATAAAGGAGAAAATCACCGACTTTCAGTTATATTAGAAGTTTGAATGTTTTCTTCCTGTAACATGGAAACAGTCTTTTGGGCTAAAGATAAAGTGTAAAGTTGTTAGCTTTTTCACAAAAGTAAAAGACAGTTTTGACTTGGGTCACAGAGCAGTAGGATATCTGGAGTCATGGCTGGTTAGCAGCTGGGGTAGATGCCAGAGGGAGAGGTAAACTAAAATTATGGAAGGCAATCATATTCTTGCATGACACTGACCTAAAGAAAACCACAGTCAGCAGCCTTGAGAAGATTCCTTTCAAGAGGGCTTTATGCTTTATGTAATTCAAGTTCAGTAACAAAGTGTTGAAGGAATTCTTAGACTAGTCATAACACTAACAGCTTGTGGGTAGTGATTTCAGGGAAGGATTTAAAGAAGTGGTGCATTAGATGATTTCTAAAGTAAATTGGGAATCTTAGAGGTAGAAATTAAGGTGAAATTCATTCCAGGGATGCAGGAGGGAGTGTGGAAATCAAGAGATAGGTTGTCAGACTCAGAAATCAACTAGAAGTTTAGTGGCTGGTCCATAGAATTTGTGAAAGGGAGCCATTTGAAGTTAGTCTCCCCAAATAAGTCATTGCATCTCTCACATATTAAGCTAAGGACTTGATATTGAATTCTGCTGACATTATGGAGGCACCAAGAGTTTTGAAGGTAAGAAATGCTACTTATGCATATAAATACATACACATGCAAATGGAAATAGGGAGCCACTGGAGGTTTGAGAGGTGTTGTGACATGATCAGGTCAGACCATAATAGATCTTAGAAATATTTTCTTGGCAAATAAATTAAAAGAGTATTGGAAATGGAAATAGACTGGAAACAGGGAGACTAGTTAGTAAGCTATTACCACATCCCAAGGGGGTGTTGATAAGGACCTGAACTAGGCTGTTGGCACTGAGAAGAGAAAGAAGAATACGAAGGAAGTCAAAGAGAGAGAACATAAGGACCCTGTTCTCCAAGTTCCCTGCTCTCTCCTCTCCATTCCCACTGCTATAATCCTAGTTCACATTTCTCTTATCTTTAGCATCACAAATACTTCTGCAGTTGGTGCCCTTCCCTCTAGTCTCCCTTCCTTCCATCACCAGTCATCCTTACTTATGTCTTACCATTGGACTTTGATGACTCTGGAGGAGAGAGTGAGGCTATTGACTTTGTGCAGTTCGGCTTTACTCAAATCCAATTTACTTGCAAGTCAAGACATTTCCCTCCTGAAGTCATTGGTCCTCTTCCAGAATGAAAGATAAATAACACCAAAAGAACAACAAAACTATGTTTCTCAACTCATCTTCCTCATCCACAGCTTTTATGGCACTACTTGGGTCAAAAGTTTTATCTGACTCTTAACTATCTAGAGATTGAAATGTGAACCCTAGAATCTGATGTTCAAGATTCTCCATATCCTGGTTTCCACGTTGTTTTCTGACTCTTATTCTCTGCTGTGCCTCCACACAACCATCCTCCCCACCCATGAACTACAACCAAACAGAGCTCCTCCCAGATCCATAAATACATCCTTTGATGTCCTTTCTAGGGGTCTTTGCTCACACAGTTCTACCAGGATTGATTAGATGCCTCATTTTTTGTCAGTCAAAATTCCACCAGTTATTCAAGGACTAGGTCAAATGCCACTCCCCCAGTGACCTCCAAGTGCTTACTGAGCTCCCACTCTTGAGCCAGGCACTAAGCTTTATCTGACCTCTCTATAGATCCTTTCTTCTTCCTTGTTGCTCTCTCTTTCCTCATTGCTGTGGCTAATGATATCTAGCATTCATGTAGCATTTTACAGTTTGTGAAGCACTTTACATATTTATCTAATTTGATCTTCACAGAATCTTATAAAATAGGTGCTGTTAGCATTGTCCAGATGGGAGGACTGAGGCTAAGGAAGATAAGGTCACATTAACTAATGAGAGACGTAAAAAGGGATTCAAACTTGGGACATCCTAACTAAAAGTCCAGTACTCTTTCCACTATGGCACCTAAACACCTTTTCTTCCATACCTCCCATGACAGGGGGCATCATGGAGAAACTGATGCTGACTCAGCTGTAATGAAGCAATTAAAGTTTCATTTCCACATTTCATTATTTTCTTTCTTCTCCACATTGTAAATTGTGACTAAAGCCTATCCTTCCCTGAACTTTGAAATACATTGTTCAAAATCCACCCCCTCTACTTTTTATAATAAGTGCAGAATAATTTTATTTTATTTGAATGACCTTTCTTCATACAGCAAGGTATTTCTGCTGATGGCTTGAAGAACTTGTTTCTGAATTAAACTGTTAAATTTAGCCACCATTAGTCTTGGAGTTTGCAGCATTAGGATTTGTTCTGAAGGCAATCTGTGAATGCTTTCAATTGGAATTTCATTTTGTATGACTTGAAGTTCTTAGCAGTTCTTTTTTCTATTATTCCCTTCTTTATTATGTCAAGATTTCTTGTCCTGTTAGGTTCTTCTGTGAGGCTTATCAGCCTTAGATTATCTCTATGCAATCTGTTTGTGACTTCAATAGGTTTTGCTTACACAGTGATCATATCTTAAAATTCCATTCTCTTTTTTTCTAAGTTGTCCTTTACTCTTGCATATTTGCATTCTCAATTTCTTTGGATGCTTGCCATTCCAGATCCTAGTTTTTCTATATTGTTTATTATTTTTGCTGTACAGGACGTATATTCGCTTTCATGATTCTCATTTATCTGTCAACCCCCTCAGAAATAGCTGAGTTCTCTGTCTCATTAAACATTAGATGATTTTCCTTTATTGTGCAGTATTCATTCATAGATCAATGAACTTGTTTACTAGGTCTGGAAAAAATATTTTCTCTTGTTACTATTTTTATTCTTGATTTATCTGTTTTCTTTCATTGTCTTTAAATTTTATTTTTCCTGAAATCTTTGGTGCTTTTAGTGTTCCTTGTGACTTTATTTCCCTTGTCACTCAATTTCTGGCTCTCTGCCCTCTGACTCTTATTTCCTTTGGGATATAGAAGTATCTCAGCTTCCTCCCACAATGGGCTCAGCAAATGAGCTTTGGTGTTCAGAATGGGCCTCAATTGGCTGCTATGCTCTTTTCCTCAGGCTTGGTGGAGTTCTTGGTAGAACACCCCTAAAATCCAGTGTCTTGTCCTAGTGAACGGTCACACTCTCTGTTCCCTAGCTCTCTAAACTGGGATCTGCAATTCAGATTCAGTTTCCCTTGTTGGCAGGTCAGGGATTTTCAGCTCTAATGCTTCAGGGTTTCAACCCTGAAGAGGCTTTTGCTTTTGAAGGGTTGTGCCCAATGTAACTGATGAGGTCCAAGAAAACTTCTGTAGTCTGGAGAAGGATTCTTCATGACACTAAATATAAGGAGGGGGGATTAAAATGCAGGGTTGGTTTTGGTTTAAGCCTGTATCTTGTCCTTAGATCTGCTACTGAAGCTTTGGGCTGGCAGGATTGAAAGTGGGGTAGAATCAGTGAAGATCAATTTCTGGATTTTCGTTTTTGTTATTTTTAATATTCTTTTGGATTCTGTATGTTCTAGTTCATGGAGACTGCTAAAGCTTCTTTGTGTTTTGTACATAATTTCTCTTTTGGAAAGGTTTGGGAGGTCATGGAAATCATAGAAAATGCCTAGTCCACTAGCTTAGTTGCTCATATGACCCCAAAGCCCCAATATATTTTCTTTACTCAGCTTGAACCTAGCAAAAATTCACTCAATTAGTAGGTCAATTAAATTATATTTTTTCAGGTGAAATCAAAAGCAGCAAAGCACAGTTTTCAAAAGTCAAGCTGAAGAGGTGGAGCAAGCCTGATATTTAAGGGCAAAATTTGCCCAGGGTTTTCAATTCTCCCTTAGCTTTATCTTCTAAGTCTTTGTCCTCCTCCACCACATAATTACAGGTGCATCTAAAAGCCTATTTTGCTAAGCATTTTTTGATCCCAAAATCAAAATGTTGAAAAACCAAAGCAGCAAGACATCCTGATATCTGAGTGCTCCTGTGAAAGTTTCCATCTTGAACTTCTGTCCAGTAGCTAGTCTAGACCAGAGCCAGTATTTTCTCACTAAGTTTCTGGTATTGATGCATGTCAGAGAGATGAGTGCAACGAGTGCAGATTATTAGCTGGAATATAAGATGAGAGAAGGTCCCCTTAATAAAGGGCTACGACCTTTGAAAATCATAGCAGGACCACCAATTTCTTAATTGAATCTCTGTGTTCAGTGGTTTTACAACTCCAGTTGTAAAAGGTGTGATCCTAGGGAATGTCCTTGAAAAACTCCATGCTGACTTCTTTCTTCTTGAGGAAATATGAGATTATCCTGAAGTGCATCTACAGGACCAAAGATGGCATTGCACTAGCTTCCTCTCAAATAGCCCTTTACCTGTCTGAACACCCTCATAATGATTTGTCTCATCTTTCTGTTTGTCAGAATCACAATCAGTGAGTGGCTTTCAGGATATAGGCATGCCACAAAGACATTAAACAGTAAAGTCACATTTTTTTCTGGCATTGAAATGTTTAATTGGCTAATGAAGATGCCCAGACAGTACAGGGGAAAAAAAGAATGAGGAAGGAGGACACAACTTTCATGGCTTTAATATGTGCCTCTGTACTGGGGTCTCTAGATCCTGTGGCATTGTGCCACATGTGCTGAGTATGCCTCCAAAGGGATATAATGAGGAAGGAGAATAAAACCAGACATAGAGTAAAGGGGAGAAGCATCATTAGGTTAAAGGAAATCAGGAAGATAAATGATAGACTTTTAATCCCTGAGGCTTCCTGAGATACATTTCCCTTGATTCCAATAATTATCCAACTATTATAGATAGTATTATATTTCTGCAGCAATAGAGATCAAGTAGGCAAGGTGATGAATAAATGGCCCCATTGCAAAACAATGACCATCTTGTTGATTCTCCACTTCAGCCAGAGGAAGATGGAGTGGGGGAAGTTGGCAATTTTGAGGAAGTAGAAGATGCTGAGACAAAAAGCAAACCAAACATTTGAGAAGTGGGCCAACATCCAGAAGACTTTAATTATGTTCAATTTTCCTGTCATGTGAAAATGAGAGATCATCCATATTGTTATGTATGAAAGATGCTGGAGATGGCCAAACTGACTGGGATGAGTTCCTCCATTGACAGTTTCTTATGCTTCACCACTGATATTCACCACTGACAAGATATATGTCAATGATATTCACCACTGACAAGAAGACATTTCCAAACATCCCCATTAGAACTCACCAGTTATCACAACCAACAAGATTTTCTCAATGACACTTACCATGTTGGTAAAGAATATCTATCTATCTATCTATCTATAAAACTAACAGTAAAATAATTTTTCACTGTCTCTTTATGGTGGTTTCTATGTTGGTCCAAAAATTTGTCCAGCCCTGTTTTCGGATTTTCAACAATGCTGTTAAGTCTTGTTCCATTCTGGTCATACCTGACACTCTCTGTCTTTGGCATTTTTTCTTTTATATGGTTAACTGGAAAAGATGGAAAGAACAGCTGCTAGGATGCAAATGTAGGATTGTTTGTCTTTCAATGCTTTACTGTTTCTGCTCAGGTAAATTTTATCCAAACACTGTGTGTGATGAACTTAATCCAACAATCTGAAATGTGAGGAAAGACTTCATTGGGGAGATAAAGTTTCATCACTTTCATCATAACCAACATTGGCAGTACCACCAATCTGGTTCACTGTAAACCAGGCACAAATTCATTATTTTAAGTAAATCAGTTTTAGGTTTGCATAGTAATGATGAGTTATCCTTCCATAGACAGCTAATAATTTGAACAATTCAATTTTAAAAAGAAATATGTTGGGGCGACTAGGTGGTGAAGTGAGGAAGAGTGCCAGCCCCAGAGTAAGGAGGACCTGGGATTGGTTCCAGCCTCATACTTAACACCCACACAAAAATAACTAGCTGTGTAACCTCGAGCAAGTTACATAACCCCAATTGCTTTTAAAAAAAAGAAAGAAATACATTTCTTTTTTCATTAACTATGTTTAATATTTTAAATAGCTACAGAATCCTAAAGTAGAGCTCATTTCATACAGGCAATATTAATAATAAGAAAAAATAAATTAAACATAGTATTTTTTATTATAAATGTGAATGGTCTGAATTCTTCCATTAAAAGAAAATGTTATAGAATCCATCAAAGATGAAACCTAACAAATATGTTACTTAAATTCATTTAATTTTAAAAATGACAAATCAATAATGATGTTAAGAAATGAGACTATAATTTATCATGGAGCTACATGTTCAAAAAATCAAGAGGAGTAGTAAGTAATTCTGATAAAGTGGAATTTAAAATAATAAATATTGAAAGAGTCTGATAAGAACATCAGATTATCAGAAAATTAAAAAGGATAAATAATAATGGGTAATAATTCTCAATTTATAGACACTAAACAATGCACCAAAAGATTTTAATAACACAGCAGCAGGGTGTGAAAAATTAAAATATTATTAATACTCAATAGTAGATCCAAATGACTCATTTAATAAGACGGCATTAAATGTATGGAAACAACTAAATGGAAGAAATGGAGGTGTGTGACCCAAGATGGTGGAGTAAAAGCAGGGAGTTGGTTGAGATCTCCCCCAAAACCCTCTAAGTACCTGTAAAACAATGACTCTAAACAAATTCTTGAGCAGAAAAATCCACAAAATGATAGAGTGAAACCAATTTCTCACCCTAGACAACCTGAAAGGTCAACAGGAAAGGTCTGTTGTACCAGGCTGGAAAAAAGCACAGACCAACACTGGCCACACTGGCACAGACTGGACCCCCCAGCAAACCTGGAGCAGGACTCAGGGGACTGAATCACTGGCAGCTGTAACAGTTTCCAGACTTCTCAACACACAAACTCCAAAGAAACTTACAAGGTCAGTAGGACCTGTGGGGACCTCAGTGAGAGATGAGCAAGATCAGGCCCCGTACTAGGGGCAATGGCAGTGGCTGTAGCAGCAATGGTGGCAACAGCAGCAGCAGTGGTGGTTGCTTCTGGAGCTCTTGTTCTTCAGACAGTGAGATGATCTAGCAACTGATCACAGAGGAATTTAAGGGATCATTTTGCTGGTGCTGAGGCAGAATTCTCCTGCTTTGCCTGTGCCTGCATCTGGGTCTCAGACATGAGTGGTGATCCTGGAGGGCAGAGGAGCATTAGCATGGCAGAACTTGTGGATGTGGTGGAGAGGGAATCATTCTCATCGGTTCAAGGCAGGAAAAAAAAAAAAAACCACTTGTGGTGACTCACAGATCAAAGCACAGGCCAGGAAAGGAGTAAAGACCTCTCCTTTGATCATACCACTTTGGAAGAACTAAAAATTTACAGACCCCTAGAAGTATCTCTGAAAATAACTGCAAAACACCCCCAAATCTTGGTACAGTACACTCTCCACACTGGAAACACAGTCCTGCCTTAGGAAAAAGTTAGACAGTGAAGTAATCAGTTGGAAAAATGAGCAAACAGTGTAAAAAAAAACTCAGACTACAGAATCTTAATTTTGGTGACAAAGATCAAAACATACAACCGGAAGATGGCAACAAAGTCAAAGCCCCTACATCCAAAATCTCAAAGAAAAATATGAAATGGTTAAAGGTCATGGAAGAGCTCAAAAAGGATTTAGGAAATCAAATAAGAGATGTAGAGGAAACTTGGGAAGGGAAATGAGGGTGATGGAAGAAAATCATGAAAAACGATGCAACAGCTTGCTAAAGGAGACCCAAAAAATAATAAAGAAAATAACACCTTAAAAAATAAACTAACCGGGGAAACTAGGTATTACAATGAATAGAGTACCAGCTTGGGAGCCAGGAGGACCTGAGTTCAAATCTGGTCTCAGACACTTGACACTTACTGTGTGACCTTGGACAAGTCACAACTTCAATTGCCTTGCCTCCCCCCCTAAAAAATAGACTAACCAAAATGGCAAAAGAGGCTCAAAAAGCCAATGAGGAGAAGAATACCTTAAAAAGCAGGAGCAAAAAAAAATGGAAAAGGAGATCCAAAAGCTCACTGAAGAAAATAATTCCTTTAAAATTGGAATGGAGCAAATGGAAGCTAATGACTTCATGAGAAATAAAGATACTATAAAAGAGATCCAAATGAATGAAAAAAAAAAAAGGAAGACAATGTGAAATATCTCATTGTAAAATACATTGGCCTGGAAAATAGATCCAGGAGAGATAATTTAAAAATTATTGGACTACCTGAAAGCCACAATGGAAAAAAAAAAGCCTAGATATCATCATCTTTAAAGAAATTATCAGGGGCGGAGCCAAGATGGCAGAGTAGAAACAGCTCATCCAAGCCACTCTACCCCCAGATTCCCCCCAAACTATGTAAAAGGGGAATCTGAACAACTTCTGGAGCCCCAGCACCCACAGAACGACACAGAGAAGCTAAGCTCCCGCTGAGGACAGCCCAGCAGCCCTGCAGGAAGGACCAGTGCAGTGGTCTGGGAGCAGTGCAGCGCAGTGCGCAGAGCTCAGAGCTCGGGAGCCAAGCCCAGCCAAGCCGAGCCGAGCCCAGGTCCATGCGAGCCGAGATTTTAGCCCCAGGGCGGCAGGGCCAGCAGCCTGCTGGAGAGACCCCAGAACACCAGGAGCTATGGCAACTCCAGAATTATCAACATAGACATGCCTAGGACAAAGTAAGAGGTTAGTGTCCTATGGACTTTGGGACCGGTATTTGGGGAACACATTGGCTCCCTCCTCTGGGGGCTAGAAGCTGCTGAGGAGACATGCCATTTTGTAGTTTTCAGAGGCAGCTCCAGCTTCCGGCCTGCAAATTGTAGGGAGATCCAGCGGTCAGTCTTGGGGGGTAATTGCTCTTGCTTTAACCTCCCTGGATCTGGATTGTGATCTAGGGTGGAAGTCGTGGGTGGGTTTACAGCTTGCCAGAAACGGAAGTGGCCCCCCACACGTTCGGGAAGAAAATTCCTCTAGCTGGCCTTAAAGCCATGGTGTGGCAACAAGCCCAAAAGTCAAGTAATTAAGTGGCAACATGCCAAGGCAAAGGAAACAGAAAAATGCAACCCTAGACTCCTATTGTGGGGGCATAGAGTGGGAAAAGGACTGTGAGGTCAGAAGTCCTGCTCCAAAAGCCCCAGGGGAAAACATGAGCGGGTTGCAGGCCATAGAGGACTTTAAGAAGGACTTTAAAAATCAAATAAGAGAAGTGGAGGAAAATTGGAAAGAGAAATGAGAAGGATGCAGGAAAAGTATGAAATGAGGGTCAACAGCCTGAATGAGGAAAACAACACCTTAAAAAATAGACTAACTCAAATGGCAAAGGAGGCCCAAAGGGCAATGAGGAGAAGAATGCCTTAAAAAGTCGAATTTGCCAGATGGAAAAAGAATCTCAAAAGTTCACTGAGGAGATTCATTCCTTCAAAGTTAGACTGGAGCAAATGGAAACTAATGACTTTATGAGAAATCAAGATGCTGTTAAGCAGATCCAAACAAATGAAAGATTAGAAGGCAATGTGAAATATCTCATGGGAAAAACCACTGACATGGAGAATAGATCCAGGAGAGACAATTTAAAAATTATTGGACTACCTGAAAGCCATGATCAAAGAAAGAACCTAGAAATCACCTTTCAAGAAATTCTCAAGGAAAATTGCCCTGATGTTTTAGATCCAGAGGGTAAAATAGAGGTTGAAACAATCCACAGATCACCTCCTGAAAAAGATCCCCAAAAGAAAACTCCCAGGAATATTATAGCCAGGTTCCAGAATCCTCAGATCAAGGAGAAAATACTACAAGCAGCCAGGAAGAAACAATTTCAATATTGTGGAAACACAATCAGAATAGCACGGGATGTGGCAACTTCTACACTGAGGGATTGAAGGGCATAGAATATGATATTCCAGAGGGCAAAAGAGCTGGGATTGAAGCCAAGGGTCACCTACACAGCAAAACTGAGTATTTTGTTTCAGGGGAAAATATGGGCATTCAGTGGAATAGAGGACTTTCAAGCATTCTTGAGGAAAAAAAAACAGAGTTGAATAGAAAATTTGACATCCAGACAAGAAGCAAGAGATGCTTGAGAAGGTAATCAGGGAAAAGAAATCAAAAGGAACTTATCAAAGTTGAGCTATTTACATTCCTGTATGGAAAAACAATAATTGTGACTGATGAAACCTTTCTCAGTATGAAAATAATGGAAGAAGGGTGTATGGCCATATGAATACATATGTGAATGTGTGTACCTATGTTTACAGTTATATATGGATAGAGGGCATAGGTTGAATTTGTTGGGAAAGGAGGATACTCAAGGAGTGAAATTAGGAGATGAGAGAGGAAAGTGGCAAGAGGAGATGGGGAGAGACAGGGCAGGGTAAACTATCTCATGTAGAAGAAGCAAGGGGAAGTGGCTGCATGGGAGGGGAAGAATAGGAAGACAAAAAGGCAAAACCACATTCTCATTGAATTTGGTTCAGGGAGAGAATGACATACATACTAAATGGGATATCTCAACCTGCAGCAGAATAGGGGGAAGGGGGATGATAGGGGGGTTGATGGATGGGAGGGCATTTTTGGGGGAGGGGAGGTTGGAAGTACCCACTATAGAAGAGGGACGGGATCAAGTAGGGAATGGACCAGGTGGGGGGGTGGGATGGGTGGGAGGGAATTATAAGCATATATCTACTATGGTAAAGTTTTGCATAGCTAGACATGTACAACATATACTGAATTACTTATCTTCCCAGAGGGAATGGGTGACAAGGGAGGAAGGGAATGGTTCTGAAATTCGAGGTCTTAAAATTAAATGTTTCAAATATATATAAATACTATTATTAATACTATTTTGCTTGTAATGGGGAGATAAGATGTGCAGGCATTGGGGCACAGAGATTCACCTTCCTCTAAAGGAAAAGTCAAAGGGGGTATGGGAGAAGATATGGGAGAGAGCAGATTGGAGGAAATGATATCTTGTGGGACTGCTATTCTGGGAGGGCGGGTAGGGGAAACACAGGGGAAAAAATTGTAACTCAAAATCTGGTGGAAATGAATGATGTAAAACAGAAGTTAATAAAGCATTTGTATAAAAAAAAGAAAGAAATATTCATTAGAAGGGGAAGAAATTTTAGAGAAAAGCAATGTTGTGTGGGTAAAATTATTCCATGTCTCATATTATATGACCTAGTATTTCCCTTTATCCACTTTCTGATCAATTTCTCTTCAAAATGCAGTTTCATTTCATCCCGGACTCTATGACCCCTCTCTGATGACAATTCTAGGTCCATTTCCCTCCAGAAACTTACACATTTTTCTTCCTGATATAGAATATTACTTCTTCAGTTACAGTGCCCTCTCAGAGAAAGTGACTTCCCAATGTGCAGACTCCCTTCACCCCAGACTCAACCTATGAATTTTTAATCTCTGATCAGAGGTTCATACATCTTCATTTGAGGGATCTTCAGTAGGATTTATTTAGCAATTGCTGAATAAACTGCTACAATAAGTCCCCCAGGGATGCTCTGGTAAATGTTTAACAAAATGCTTGTCAGTATGCCCACACATATAGACACACGGAAACATATGTACATAATACATTGTAAGGTTTAATTTGCATTAAAATTTTCTCTGTCACTTTAAGTCTAGCCAATAAAGAAAACAATAAATCTTGCCCTCATTTATAAAATTTACCAGTTTCCAAGGATAAACCTCATGTTGAAAACTTGTTAATTAACTCTCACAAGTTGGTAGGAGCTGACTCCAGCATATTCCTTGATGAGACCTCGAATCCCTCTCCTTGTCCACCTTTTAATTTCTCCCACTGATTTCACATACACTTCACCCAACCCCTAGGAATTTTTGGGATAAGAATCCCTTAACATTTTCCACAGGAAATCAGTTAGGCTGCATTACTGCTCTCACTCTGTACCCCACTGCCCCTCTCCCCAGCTGCATTGCATCCCACTCTGCAGCTCCAGCCAACAAAAGATATTGATTCATTTGCAGATCTATCCTGGAGTTCACTTTGCTGTCTTTCAGGTAAGTTGTTCCACCTTTGCTTCTTCTGATTCTTAAAGTTGTAGTGAAATCAAAGTTTACTGAATCTCTCTCTCTCTCTCTCTCTCTCTCTCTCTCTCTCTCTCTCTCTCTCTCTCTCTCTCTTCTCTCTGTGTCTCTGTCTCTGTCTCTGTCTCTTCCTTCTTTCCTTCTGTCCCTCCCACATTCCTCCTCTCTCTTCTTTCCTTCCTTTCTTCCCTCTTTCCCTATCTTTCATTTTTCTTCTTTCCCTCTTTGCTTGCTTCTTCCTTTCTTTCTTCATTGTTTCCACCTTCTCAATCTCTTTCTTCTCTAAATTTTAAAGTATATTTACTGTCCTTTAAATTTTTAAATTTCATTATATTTTTTAATTACAAGAATTTCCTTAAGTCTACATTTCCATTTCCTCCTAGAGAGCAATCACAAAAACAAAAACAAACAAACAAACAAACAAACAAAAAAACAACAACAAAGGATTATCTTAAAGGGGAAAAAAAAGCAGGAAAGGGCAAAACCAGAAAAACTCAATAAAATTCATAAAACAGTCTGAATAATTTGTAATATATCACCCCCATGGACTTTCTGTCAATGCAAAGAAGTGGGTGGAGATATCTTCTTCTTTTACCATGATAAAGAATAATCTTTATCATTTTGCTATATTCACCTTTAATTACTTTGTGGTTGTTCTTTCCATTTACATTGCTGTCATCATAGTGTGGGGCCAGTAGGTGGTACAGTGACTAGAGCACCAGGTCTGAAGTCATGAAGAGCTGAGTTCAAATGCAGGCTCATCAACATACTAGCTATTTGATTTTGGGGAGGTCATTTAACTGCTATCTACCTCAGTTCCACATCTATAAAATAGGGGCACACTGGACAAGAAAAAGGGAAGCTACTCCAATATTTTTGCCAAGAAGCCCCCACAAATATGTCTATGGGGGCATGAAGATTTGGACCCAACTGAACAACAACAAAATCTTTGTTTAGATTGCTTTGTTGTCTCTGCTTATTTCACTTTTATTAGATAAATAAAGTTTTGCCCTATTTCTCTGTATTCATCACATTATTTCTTGTAGTACATTGATTTTCAGCTACATTTATGTACCAAAATTTGCTGAACCTTTCCCCAATTAATGACAATCTACTTTGTTTCCAATTACTTACTACCACAAAAGGATAATAGACCAAAGGGGATGTGGCTAAGAAAATTGTGGCACTTAATTATAATGAAATTTGATTATCCTCTAGGTAATGGTGACTATAATGGATACATAGGAGCTTGAGGGGATTTATATAAAACACCAACATGAAGTCAATGGAATCAAGCAAACTATATACATAATAGTGACAACAATAGATATGGGGGTTGTATTATTAAAATCCAAAGTTTTAATGATCAAACTTGGATCTAAAGAAGAAAAGTGAAGACAGTTCCTCTTCACTTTGAATATAGGAGGGAGTATTGGTCTGAAATGCAGCATATAACATCAGATGGTTCTTATGTTAGCTTTTATGAAACTTTCCCCTCTTTTTATTTTTTTATTAAAAGAAATGACTCTGTAAGAGAAGAGGGTAGAATGTGATATTTTGGGAGATGCAGATGAAATAAAAGCAATAAAAATCTAGCATCTTAAGACTAAATTTGTCTCTTTGCTGCTTCTATATTCTGCTCCTGATTTATCTTCTATGGGAAAACTTAAACAAGTTCAATCCCTCTTCCATATGGCAATCCTTGAATTTTTTGAAGAAAATTGTTATGTCCCATCCTGTCTTTCCTTCTCCAGACCAGATGTCTGCACCTTTTCCTGTAAGCAGTCTTTAGAGGGCTTGATCTTGAGTCCATTCACCACCTCAATTTTCCTCCTTTGGTCACTATGCTTTATTGATATTTTTCTCAAAAGACAGTGCCCAGAATTGAACATACTCTTCTAAATTCAGTCTTGTCAAAGTGAGGAACACTGGAGCTAACACTTCCCCATTCTTATTGAGATGTTTGATTAGCTTAAAATACTTTCATAACAATCAAGAATTATGGGTGAAGAGAAATTACTTATTTAAAAGACAATTGTAGTTGGAAAGACAGCATCTTGGCATGATGGGATGATGGCATATAAATGGAGCAGGTAGGAGTCAAGCTCCGTGTGGCATTAGGCATGGCCATCTCTTGTATAAAGGAGCATGTCTTGCCTCCCTGCTCACCTGGAAACTTGAAATCAGAGAACAGGCTTTTCCAGTGGACATCTGGTACCTCTTCTTGCATCTACATGAGCCTTGTACATGCTTTCCTAGAGCCTTTACATCTGAAGACTCTCCCATCATTCCAAAGAAATATAAGATTGATTCTGATTTAGATGATAATTAGTGCTATGAGTGCCTTCTTAGAACTAGAATGTAAGTCACCTGAGAGCAAGAGCCCTTTCCATTTTGCGGAGTTATCTGCCACCACCCATTCAGGGACACTAATATTTTTTTTTCTTTTTCTTAAATCAGACCAATAGTGTCTTCTAAGGAACAGGATTTGTCTATGTTGACATAGCATTGACATGAGCTTTCTTTTTATGAATACTTTGTTCAAAGCCCTCAGCTTGTTCCTAAAAGACTAATTAGGAAAACTTTGCTTTTGGACCAAAGGGCCAGAGTCAGGTGGGCTACTAAAGAGATCATACACCGAAGGTGTATCCACAGAGGATAGATTTGAGGAATAAAAAAGGAGGTGACAAAAGAGAGCACCAATAAGGGTGGGAAGTGTAGGGCAAAATGGAGTACACTAGAATTGGACTCATAGGGCCTGGATTGAATTCAGTCCCGACTACTAATTATGTATATGACTCTGGACAAGTCACCCAACCTTTCTGGTCCTCCAGTTTCTTTTCTGTAATGTGAGAGTTTAGGAGTAGATATCCTGTCCATTTCCAAATCTCTCATCCTGTGACCTCCCTGGGTCCTCAGTTTCCTCATCTAAAAATGAATTGATTGAACTAGACAATAGCTGAGACCCCTAATGATTCTCACCCAATGATCCAACGATGTGTTGAGGCTCCTTCTAGTGTTAGATCCATAATACTGAGCCTTCTCTGTGTCTCATCCATCCTTCTCTGTGTCTCATGTGGCCTCAGTGTCCTCATCCATAAAATGAGGGGTTTGGACCAATGACCTCTGTTATCCCTTTTGACTCTAAGCCTATGATGCTATGTCCCCTAATGTTATCACGTAACAAGCATTTCAAACTTTGTCCAAAGAGTCATAGGGCTGCTCAAGGTGCCAAGAATAAACTCTACATTACAGTTTTTGCAATGATTGGTGCAATAAATAGTGGAACTGAGAAATGAAAAAAAAAACTGTTCCATGTTCACTTGTTGGTCGGTAGAAGGCACCAAGTTTCCAAAGACGTTCAAGTTAAGGTTTTCCTCCTCTGAGGCAGAACAGGGCTTGCTGCCACACCCAGAGGGATGCCTTCCTCAGCTTACTGTTCCACAGAATCAGGATCACTGAGTGGCCAAAGGGATGGAGCAACACGATTAACATATTCAACATGTAACCCAGTTTATTAATTCCCTCTGAGTTCTTCCAGGAGCTGACAAAGAGACTTATATAATACAATAAAATGAGGATGAGGAAGGAAGACACAGCCTTCATGGCTCGGACATGGGCTTCTCTGCTAGGGTCTCTGGAACCTGTGGCATTGAGTTGCAACTGTTGGGTATGCCTCCACAGTGAGAAGATGATTAGGGAGAAGGAGACTGTAGATAGAATTAAAGGAATAAGACTCAGAAAGCCAGAGAGGACCTGGAGAAAGAGAAACTTACTTTTACTCGCTTGGATCTCCTGGGACTCATTTCTCTCCTTTCCTCTACTAAAGAGATTTTCATAGTAATACATTCTCTCCATTATTGGAAATACAATGAACAAAGAGATTATCAAGGGCCCCCAAAGAAGCATGAAGATCATTCTGTCCACTCTCCATTTCATCCAAAGGAAAAGGGAATTAGAGAAGTTGGTGATCTTCAGGAAGTAGAAGATGCTGAGTATAGTGGCAAACCAAATATTTGAATTATGACTTACTACCAAGAAGATGTCAATTATTCTTACATTGGTGGGTACATCAAAAGAGATTAAAATTAAATAGCTATTCCATATTATCACAGATGACAATCCAATTCTGGAAATGGCCAAGTTGACCAGGATGAGATCACTTGATGGTAATTTCTTGCTCTTAACCCAGTCAATACAGTTCACCAGAACTATGAATCCATTTATCAGAATGCCCAATAGAAATAAACCAGTTACCAGAGCCATGAAGATTTTCTCCCCACTACTTAACATGTCAACAATATGGATATCCCTTAAGAAGTTACCAATATTTATGATACTTTGGTGCTATTTAATTTCCAGACAAAATGAGTATAGAATGATATGTGCTTCTCGTATTAATGTTGTAATTTTCTTCTGTTTTTAATAAAATTTCTTTCTTAGGCAAGAAAATGCCTAGTCCCATGCTAGAATATCTTCATTAAGATATCATCTGTCCCTTCCTAACAGTCAGTTAAATCTGCCCAGCCAAGACACATTCTCTCTCTGTGTGGCATTCATATTTCCCCTTGAGAAGTGATCATGAAAAGGATTAGAGTCCTATGTTAAGATGCAAATAGGGAGGTGTTGTCTTTCAATATTTTCCTCTTTGTGTCTCACCCTATTTTGTATACAAACTTGTGACATGTATACGATAAACCTCAACCAATGATGTATAACATGAGAAATGTAAACAAAGCCCTAAAAGCAGAGATTATGCTTTATCAACATCATTTCCCGCCATACTGAATATTGATGTTATCATCAATTTTTTTTATAAAACCAAACTCATGCTGGCTCTTTCTAGCAAGTCACTTTTGGGTTTGAAAATTATAATGAATTTATGTAGTGCCATACCAATTAATCTAACAAAAAGTTACTTTATAGAGCTAGATTCACTTGGAAGAGCAAAAGGTCCAGAATATCAAGGGAATTAATGAAAAGAAATGCAATGGAAGGTGGCCTAGCCATACCAGATTTTAATCTGTATTAAAAAGCAGCAGTCATCAAAACTACTTGGTACTGGCTGAGGAATATAGTAGTGGATCAATGGAATAGATTGGGTACTCGAGATTTAGCAGTCGATGACTATAGTAATCTACTGTTTGATAAACCCAAAGACCCCAGTTTTGGGGATAAGAACTCATTATTTGACAAAAACTTCTGAGAAAACTGGAATAGAGCATGGCAGAAACTGGGCGTAGACCATTATCTAACACTGTATACCAAAACCACGTCTAAATAGGTGCATGATCTAGGTATTGAGGCTGATACTATAAGCAATCTGGGAAAGCAAGGAATAGTTTTCCTGTCAGATTTGTGGAGAAGGGAAGACTTTATGACCAAACAAGAATTAGAGAACATTATAAAATGCAAAATGAATAATTTTAATTACATTAAATTGAAAAGTTCTTTAGAAACAAAGCCAACATAACAAAGATTAAAAGGGAAGTGGAAAATTGGGAAAGAATTTTTACAACCAATGTCTCTGATAAAGACCTCATTTCTAAAATATATAGAGAATTGAGTCAAATCTATAAGAATACAAGTCATTCCCCAACTGATAAATGGTCAAAGGATATGAACAGGCAGTTTTCAGAGGAAGAAATTAAATATATCTACAAACATATGACAAAAATGCTCTAAATCACTATTGGTTAGAGAAATGCAAATCAAAACAACTCCGCAGTACCACATCTCACCAGTCAGAGTGGCTAAGATGACAAAACAGGAAAATGACAAATGCTGGAGCTGGTGGAGTTCTGAACTGATCCAACCATTCTGGAGAGCAGTCTGGAATTATGCCCAAAGGGCTATAAATAATTTCATACCCTTTGACCCAGCAATGCCACTTCTAGGGTTATATCCCAAAGAGATCATAGAAGTGGAAGGAAGACCTGTATGTACAAAAATATTTATAGCAGCTCTTTTTGTGGTGGCAAAGAATTGGAAATTAAGGGGATGCCCATCAATTGGGGAATGGTTGGTCAAGTTGTGGTATATGAATATAATGGGATACTCTTGTGCTATAAGAAAGGAGGAGCAAATATACTTCATATTTATCTGGAGAGGCTTATACAAACTGATGCTGAGTGAGAAGAGCAGAACCAGAAGAAATTTGTACACAATTACAGACACAACATATGTGTGACAACCAACTTTGATGGATTGGGCTCTTCTCAGCAATGCACTATAAGACAACTCTAAAAGACTTATGGTGGAGAGAGATGTTTACATTCAGAGAAAGAATAAGAAAGAACAGAGTTTGAATTTGGATTGAAGCAAACTACCTGCTCTCTTTCTTTTTCTTGTTTGGTTTTGTTTCCTCTTTCCCATTGTTCCTTCCATCTGATACAATCCTTCTTTATAACCTGACTAATGTCTAATGTGAAAGTATTTGCAGATACTATACTTGATTGCATGTTGCCATGGGTGGGGGAAGTAAAGGGAGGGGGAGAAAATTTGAAACTCAAGGGATTGTGGAACTGAATCTTGTAAACTAAAAGTAAATAACCAAACTAGTAAAGACTGAAAAAATATTTTAAAAAGAAAATTGTAATGAACTGCCATACAATAGGCCACCAATCTGGGTGGTTCACATTCAAAAGAAATATCTTTCTTTCAGTTTTCATGTTAACTCAAACAAAGCAATACACCATGAAAATTCTACTATGAAGACATGGATAGCCTTGGCTTCAGGAAGAAAAGCAGAAACTGTCAACCATGATCTTTGTGTTGAGTTCTTGCTGAATATACAATAAGCTTATACAGAAAAGGTGATAATAATTCACATGTATGTAGCATCTTAAGTTTTCCAAAGTACTTTTCTTTGTAGTAACCTTTGGAAATGTGAATTCACGGGCTATTTCCTTTCCTCTCTCTACAGATGATGGGGCAGTTTTAGAGAGGTGAGATGACATGTCCAAGCATCACACAGTGAAGAGTCGGAGCTAGGATTTTGGCCCAGGTGTATGTTGATGGACAAGCAACTAGTAGAAGTAATCACGTGCTTTAAAACAACTGATTTATTTTAACTTGCATTTTTAGTTTTCCTTTCTTTAATTTATTTATTTTTAGTTTTCAATGTTAACTTCCACAAGATTTTGAGTTCCATATTTTATTCCCATCTCTCCCCTCCCCCTACCCCCAAGATGACATATGTTCTCATTACCCCTTCCTCTAATCTTCCCTCCCTTCTATCACCACCACCCCCTTCTCTTATCCCCTTCCTTTCTATTTTCCTGTAGGGTAAGATAGATTTCTATACCCCATTGCTGGTATATCTTATTTCCCAGTTGCATCTAAAATTTTTTTTAACATTCTTTTTTAAAACGTTGAGTTCCATATCCTCTCCCTTCCTCCCTCCCCACACACCCTCCTTGAGAAGACAAGTAAGTTGATATAGCTTATACATATGTAGTCATGCAAAGCACTTCCATAATATTCATGTTGTGAAAAACTAACTATATTTCCCTCCATCCTATCCTGCCGCCTATTTTTTCTCTCTCCTTTGACCCTGTCCCTCCTCAAAAGTATTTGCTTCTGATTACCCCCTCCTCCAATTTGCCCTCCCTTCTATCATACCATATTTTCTTATCCCCTTTGCCCCTGCTTTCCTCTAGGGTAAGAGATTTCCATACCCAATTGAATGTGTATGTTTGTAACAGCAAGCAAAGTAGGATTTTTTTTATTGTTTTTCTGGATTGAGTTTTAGCCAATCAAATAACTTTGATTGAGTCTTGCCTTTGATTGAATCAAGAGTATTTGATTGGAAACAGTATATTGTATTGCTTGGAGGGAGAGGACAGAGTAGAGAGAGAAGCAGAGCTGAGGGAGAGAAGTGAGCATGAGTGGGCTAGGGGAACTTGCTTGTGGGGAGGCATAACAGAAAGAATACTTGTGATGTCAGTGTTCTGTCTGCTGATCTGTGTCTTTGTTGATTTCTCAGACAGAAATGCTAATGGTGCTGGTAATGTGTTTAAATATTGTTGTAAGCCTGTTAAACTTTATTTTCCTAGAAACAGAAGCTGCAGGCAGGAATCCCTGGAGTCTGCTATAGGGCAGAAACTTGGAGTGGAGCAGTCCCTGTGATCTGAGATATGGAGCGGGAGTGGAAAAGTTGCCCACACATGAATCCAGGTGAGAGTTGGGAGTGGTCAGTCCACAGAAGAAGAGCCATGGGGTTTGGAAATAAGCCTCGAGATAAAATGAAGACTTTACTTGGACACTGTGTATTGATTGAGGAGATTATGATTTGTGGTGACCTAGGAGTGTATGGTGTTTGTATTTTCTGTTCCTCCTTAGGGATGATATGTTGTGCTAGGGAAGACCCTGACCTGGAAGCCCCTGCTTGTATAAATAGACATTTTTTGGGAAATGCTACTGAATACAATAATATATGCTCTATGTGGATTCTGAGGAATATTATACTGATAGATAGGTTTTGTTTAAGACTATGTGCCCACCTTAGTAATAAGTTGTTATGTTTTGTTGTTGTGAATGTTATACTTTAGTTTATTGATGAATGAATAGAGAGATCATTATACTATCTGATTACACCCTTGAAATTATTCACAGCTACAGTCCTCAAGTGTGCTGCCATGATTAGTGTTATAATCTCATTCCCTCCTTAAGCCAAACCCAATGAGAGTAAGGTTCGTGTTTTATTATAAATATATTATTAGACACCATCCCCTTAATCAGCTTTTCATTTACTAAACCCACCGTTGGGTTTGAAGCTTGCCAGTGCAGTTCAAGAAAGGACCTCATTGTCCCATACCTTATCTTACCAGGTGATTTTCAGAGTCTTTCTAAGACAATTTAAACATAAATGGTTTAATTTTATGGCATGGCACTGCCAAACTGATCATATTTCACACATATACAACAATGAGGTCATCATAATTGCTCCCAAGGTTTATAGGGATATTTTAGAATGACTTTAGAGGATGATGTTTCAATGACATTGTCTAATACCTTCAGCAAGGATAAGAATGATATCAAGGTCAACTACTGCACCGTGGGTAAATTATTCATCTCGGAAAGGTTACAAGCCAAAACTAAAGTGCAGAAGAAATTGGTGGTTGACCTTTTGTTTGC
Organism: Gymnobelideus leadbeateri; assembly: GCA_011680675.1. Taxonomy (NCBI): domain Eukaryota; kingdom Metazoa; phylum Chordata; class Mammalia; order Diprotodontia; family Petauridae; genus Gymnobelideus; species Gymnobelideus leadbeateri. The sequence continues at coordinate 1,888,092 of WOXC01008259.1, read as the reverse complement.
AGATAAATGTATACTTAACACATCCTCCAAGGTTGAAATGCAATAGAGTATAGATCAATTCCCTGATGACTGTGCTAATTTTGAACTGACAATTAACACAAAGAAACAGAGGTTCTCCACCAGCCAGCACCACACCATTTCTATGTGGAACCATCACTTACAGAAAATGGAGAGACTTTGAATGTTATGGATAAATTCAGTTACCTTGGTGACATACTTTCCTAGTATCTACACATAGATGATGAAGCTGATACATGCATGGCCAGAACTAGCTTGGTGTTTGGGAGGCTCCAAAGGAAAGTGTGAGAAAGAAGAGGTAATAGGTTGTCTACCAAACTGAAGATGTACAGAAGTATAGTGTGATCCTTATGTTTGCATGCCTGTGAAACCTGAGCAGTCTACCAGAGCCTTTCCAGGAAATTGAAACACATCCATTTGAATTGTTTTAGGAGGACTCTGAGCATCACCTGGCATGATATGGTACTAGACACTGAGGTCCTTACTTGAGCTGTACTGCCAAGTATTCAAACTCTATTGCTGAGAGTTTAAATTCAATGGGCTGGCCATGTTGTTCAAATGTCAAAGATATGTTTGCCTAAAAGACTATTTCATGGAGAGCTCACAGAAGGCAAATGCTCATACAAAGGTCAGAAGAAGCATTACATGGACACTCTCAAAGTATTTCTGAAGAATTTTGAAATCCATTTTGAGACATGGGAGACACTGGCATAGTAATGTCCAGCATATAGTGCCTGCATCAAAGAAGGCACTATACTTTATGATCAAATCAGAGCTGTCATACTTTAAAAGATTTTGGGGGCCAAGAATTATCTATCACAGACTCAATCTGTGTCAGATTATTCTAGCCCACTTGTCCAATACAAGCATCACAGATACTTAGGCTCCTTAAGAGTTTACCCATTGGCAGGTGGAGCCAAGGTGGCAGAGTAGAAACAGCATTTCCAATGTGCTCTGCCCCACACAAATTTCAAACAATGTGAAAGGGAGCTCCGAACAACTTCTGGAGCCACAGCACCCACAGAACGGCACAGAGAAGCTAACCTCCTGCTGAAAACAGCCCAGCAGCCCTGCAGGGAGAGGCCAGCGCAGCGCTCTGAGAGCAGGCAGCACAGCACGCTGGGAACCGACAGCTCAGCACGCAGAGCCGAGCCCAGGTCCGCGGTTTTAGCCCCAGGGCAGCCAGGCCTTCAGCCGGCTTGAGGGACCCCAGAACACCAGCAATTGTGTCGATTCCAGAATTATCAGCACAGATATGCCTAGGAAAAAGTGAAAGGTTAGTGCCCTATGGACTTTGGGACCACTATTTGGGGAACCCGTGGCTTCCTCCCCTGGGGGCAAAAAGCTGCTGAAGAAACAGGAGCACAGAAGCCATTTTGCAGTGTCAGTAGTGGCTCTAGCTCCTGGTCTGCGAACTGTAGGAAGATCCAGGAATCAGTCTAGGGGTTAATCGCTTTTCCTTTAAACTGCCTGGATCTGGATTGTGGTCTGGGGGGGAAGTTTGGGGTGGGTATCCAACTTGCCAGAGTGGGTGGAGGCTTTACAGAGGCCACCCAATTGGCAGAAGTTGTGAAGACCCCAGTTTGGGTGGAAGCTCCCCTGTCTGGTGGCAGAGTCCTACTGTGGCAACAAGCCCAAAAATCAAGTAATTAAGTGGCAACATGCCTAGGCAAACGAAACAAAATAAACAGAAAAGTTCAACATTGGACTCCTATTTTAGGGGCAAAGAGGCTCAAAGCATGGAGGAGGACTGTGAGGTCAGAACTCCTGCACCAAAAGCCCCAAATGAAAATACAAGCTGGCTACAGGCCATAGAGGACCTTAAGAAGCAGATAAGAGAAGTGGGGGAAAATTTGGGAAGAGAAATGAAAAAGATGCAAGAAAAGTATGAAATGACAGTAAACAGCCTGACTGAGGAAAATAACACCTTAAAAAATAGACTAACTCAAATGGCAAAAGAGGCTCAGAAAGGCAATGAGGAGAAGAATGCCTTAAAAGTCGAATTTGCCAGATGGAAAAAGAATCTCAAAAGCTCACTGAGGAGATTCATTCCTTCAGAGTTAGACTGGAGCAAATGGAAGCTAGTGACTTTATGAGAAATCAAGATACTATTAAACAGATCCAAACAAATGAAAGAATAGAAGGCAATGTGAAATATCTCATGGAAAAAACCACTGACCTGGAAAATAGATCCAGGAGAGATAATTTAAAAATTATTGGACTACCTGAAAGCCATGATCAAAGAAAGAACCTAGAAATCACCCTTCAAGAAATTCTCAAAGAAAACTGCCCTGATGTTTTAGATCCAGAGGGCAAAATAGAGGTTGAAAGAATCCACCAATCACCTCCTGAAAAAGATCCCAAAAAGAAAACTCCCAGGAATATGATAGCCAGGTTCCAGAATCCCCAGATCAAGGAGAAAATACTACAAGCAGCCAGGAAGAAACAATTTCAATATTGTGGAAACACAATCAGAATAGCACAAGACCTGGCAGCTGCTGCATTGAGGGATAGAAGGGCATGGAATATGATATTCCAGAGGGCAAAAGAGCTGGGAATGAACCCAAGGGTCACCTACCCAGCAAAACTGAGTATCTTGTTTCAGGGGAAAATATGGTCATTCAGTGGAACAGAGGACTTTCAAGCATTCTTGATGAAAAAACCAGAGTTGAATAGAAAATTTGACATTCAGACACAAGAATCAAGAGATGCTTGAGAAGGTAATCAAGGAAAAGAAATCAAAAGGAACTTGTCAAAGTTGGACTATTTACAGTCCTACATGGAAAAACAATAACTGTGTTTGATGAAACCTTTCTCATTATGAAAATAATTGAAGAAGGGTACATGGCATATGTTCACAGGTATACATGGATAGAGGGCACAGGTTGAATTTGATGGGAAGGGATGATTATTATTATTTTTTTTGGAGGGCAATTGGGGTTGGGTGACTTGCCCAGGTTCACGTGGCTGGGTTTTTGTTTGTGTGTTGGGTGTCTGGGGCCAGATCCGAGCTCGGGTCCTTCTGGCTCCAGGGCTGGCTCTCTGCTCGCTGCGCCACCTAGCTGCCCCAAGGAAGGGATGATTCTTAAGGGGTGAAGTCAAGAGGTGAGAGAGGAAAGTGGCAAGAGGAGATGGAGAGAGACAGGGTAGGGCAAACTATCTCATGTAGAAGAGGCAAGGGGAAGTAGTTGCAGGGGAGGGGAAGAACAGGAAGGCAAAAAGGCAAAAGCATATTTTCATTGAAGTTGGCTCAAGGAGAGAATCACATACATAATAAATGGAATATCTTACCCTCACTCACTCTCCTGAGTAGGGGAAAGGGGGATGAGAGGGGAGATGATGGAGGGGAGGGCATTCTGGGGAGAGGGGAGGATGGAAGTACCCACTATCAAAGAGGGACAGGATCTAAGTAGGGAATGGACCAGGTGGGAGGTGAGACAGGTGGGAGGGAAATATAAGCAGTCTTTTACAATATATCTACTATGGTAATGTTGTGCATAGATATACATGTACAACACATACTGAATTGCTTATCTTCTCAGAGGGAGTGGGTGACAAAGGAGAAAGGGAATGGATCTGAAAATTGAAGTTTTAAAATTAAATGTTTCATAAGATGTCCAGGCAGTGGGGCTCAGAGATTCACTTTGACCTAATGGCAAAGTCGAAGGGGGTATGGGAGAAGATATGGGAGAGAGCAGATTGGATGAGGGGATATCTAATGGGGCTGCTATTCTGGGGTGGTGGGTAGGGAAAAATGGGGGGAAAATGTAACTCATAATCTGGTGGAAATGAATGATGTAAACCAGAAGTTAATAAAGCATTTGTTTAATTAAAAAAAAAGAGTTTACCCATTATGGCGAACCTTTAATAAACTTTACTTTGGCTGAAAAAAAAAAAGATTTTGGGACACATAAATTTAGAGACATCTCCATTCCAAATTCTTAAATGACTATTTAGGCCCAATCCATAGTAAAGTCTATAGTAGAGCTTGCTGAGATCAAATTTAGCCATGGTTGGACACACTACACATTGGCCCCAACACAGTGATATCATTTTGGTCCCCTTTGAGAAGGAAAACAACCACCATCACCAAATTCTTTACTTTCTATCAGCAGCACTGATGAAAAATGTCACTTGTGCCCCCAAGATTTTTATTTCCTTTACTAAGATTTCATAATTCTGTATTTTAGAAGGACAGAAAGCATTTAGTCTTTTATTACTGTAAGAGAAATAAAGTAGAGTTTTAGTTAGATTAATACAAAAAGAGGAAAGAATTTTAGTATTTTCATATTTATTTACATAAGAGCACTAAAACACATTAGAAATAACAGCAAAATAAAATGGGGGAGCAGGAATAACAATAAACAAGTTAATTATATATATAATAATAATATATGTAAATGACATGAAAGTTCAAAAAACTTTAGAATGAATCAAGGAGAAACTCATCAATATGTTGATCAAAGTAAATTTAATGCAAAAAAAGAGATGTCTAAATTGAAGTTAAGAGATTATTTTAAAATAGATAATTCCCTTGCAAGCTCCAAAGTCAGAAGAGGCAATAATAGTATTGACAAAGTGGAATTCAAACCACAAAATATTCAAAAGAGACAAGAAATTACTACACAACAGTGAAAAGAAAACTGAATAATAAATTATAACAATTTTCAATTTACAGCCATTGATGAAAGATCAATAGAAGATAGTAGACTAAAGGCAAGAACTCACCTAAGTTCTACCCCAAATCCCTACCAAATATCTTTAAAACATGATTCCGGGGTGGCTAGGTGGCACAGTGAGTAGAGAGCCGGCCCTGGAGTCAGAAAGACCTGAATTCGGATCCTGCCTCAGACACTTAACACACACAAACAAAAACCTAGCCATGTGACCTTGGACAAGTTACTTAACCCCAATTGCCCTCCAAAAAAAACATGATTTCAAACATTCTAGAGAGGCAGAACCCACAAAAAGACAGACTGAAACAAATTTCCATCCCAAGATTCCTGGGAAGTTAACAGGAAAGATCTTTTGCATCAGAGTGAGAGAGGCCACAGGCTATCTCAGGCTGAGACAGTGCACTCTGGCCTCCAGCAAATTAGGAGCAGGCCTCTGGGTGACTGAATCAATGGCAGCAGTGGTGGAGCACAGTCCAACAAAGGCCTGGCCAGCATAAGCCTATATTCAGAAAACCAGAAGCAGGCCTTGGCAGTGACCAAATTAGCAGTGACACTGATTGCTTCCAGAGCTCTCAGCCCACAGATGATAAGGGAATCAAACAACTGGTTAGACAGAGATTACAAGGGTTTCTTCACTAGCACAGAAGCTGGACTCTACAGCTTTGCACATACTTGGATTTGGGTGGCATATCAGGGCAAAGAGCACTAGCAGAGCAGAGCTTCTGGCAGCAGTGGAGGGGGGACCATCTCCACAGTTACGGGGCATAAAATAAAGACTTTGTTCACTCACAGAATTGAGTACAGAGCAGAGAAGGAGGAAACACCTCTCCTTATATCATACCACCTTAGAAAAATTGAAAACTTAGCAAGTACCTAGAAGTATTTCTGAAAAGAGCTACACAAAATTCCTGAAGTTTGGGACAGTTTACCCTCCACTCTGGAATCAGAGCCCTTCCTTAAAAAAGAATTAAAAAGTCAAGTAAAAGGTTAGGTAAGTGAGCAAACAATGGAAAAGATAACCTCCCGCTGGGGACAGCCCGTTGGCCCAGTGTGGAGCAGCCAGCACAGGGCTCGGGGAGCCAATGGCACAGTGTACAGGGAGCCAAGTCCCAGGTCCACATGAGCCCCAGTTCTAGCCACAGGGCAACCGGGCCAGCAGCTGGCTGGAGGGACCCCAGAACACCAGGAGCTGTGGTGATTCCAGAATTATCAACACAGATATGCCTGGGACAAAGTAAGAGGTTAGTGCCCTCTGGTCTTTGGGACCAGTATTTGGGTAACATGACAGTTTCTTCCCCTGGGGGCAAGAAGGGGCTGAGGAGACACAGCACAGACACCATTTTGCAGTTTCAGTTGCAGCTTCAGCTCCTGTCCTGCAAACTGTAGGGAAATCCAGCAATCAGCCTTTGGGGGGTAATTTCTCTTGCTTTAACCTCCTTGGATCTGGATTGTGATCTGGGGCAGAAGGGAGGTCTGGGGTGGGCATCCAACTTGCCAGAAATGGAAGTTGTGAAGACCCCAATGTTTGGGATGGAAGCTAATGGAAGAAGGGTATATGGGCATATGAATACATATGTGAATGTGTGTATATATGTTTACAGTTATACATGGATAGAGGGCACAGGTTGAATTTGGTGAGAAGAGATGATATTTAAGGAGTGAAGTTAAGAGGTGAGAGAGGAAAGTGGCAAGAGGAGATGGGGAGAGACAGGGTAAGGTAAACTATCTCATGTAGAAGAAGCAAGGGGCAGTGGCTGCAGGGGAGGGGAAGAACAGGAAGGCAAAAAGGCAAAACCATATTCTCATTGAATTTGGCTCAGGGAGAGAATGACATACATACTAAAAGGGATATCTCACCCTGCAGGAGAGTAGGGGGAAGGGGGATGAGAGGGGAGATGATGGAGGGGAGGGCATTCTAGGGGGAGGGGAGGTTGAAAGTACCCACTATAGAAGAGGGACAGGATCAAAGTAGGGAATGGACCAGGTGGGGAGAGGGATGGGTGGGAGGGAATTATAAGCAGCCTTTTATAATGTATCTACTATGGTAATGTTTTGCATAGCTATACATGTACAACACATACTGAATTATTTATCTTCCCAGAGGAAATGGGTGACAAGGGAGGAAGGCAATGGATCTGAAATTCGAGGTTTTAAAATTAAATATTTCAAATATATATAAATACTATTATGAATACTATTTTGCATGTAATTGGGAGATAAGATGCTCAGGCATTGGGGCACAGAGATTCACCTCGCCCTAATGGTAAAGTTGAAGGGGGTATGGGAGAAGATATGGGAGAGAGCATATTGGATGAGGGGACATCTTGTGGGACTGCTATTCTGGGGTGGTGGGTAGGGGGAAAATGGGGAAAAAATTGTAACTCCATATCTGGTGGAAATGAATGATGTAAACCAGAAGTTAATAAAGCATTAGTTTAAAGTAAAAAAAAAATAAATGTAATCAAAATTTTAAAAAAATGAGTCAACAACTTGGCAAAGGAGACACAAAAATAATGCTGAAGAAAATAACATCATAAAACCATACTAAGCCAAATGATGAAAGAGTTCCAAAAAGCCAATGAGGTGATGAATGCCTTAAAAATACCAGAACTGGCCAAATGGAAAGGGAGACCCATATTTCACTGAATGAAATAATTTCTTAAAAATTAGAATGGAATAAATGGAAGCTAATGACTTTATGAGAAATGAAGAAAGCTAAAACAAAACCAAAAGAATAAAAAAATAAAATACAATGTGAAATATCTCATTGGAAAATCAGCTGACCTGGAAAATAGATCCAAGAAATAATTTTAAAATTACTAGGCTACTTGAGACCCACGAGAAGAAAAAAAGCATAGACATCATCTTTCAAGGAACTGTTAAGGAAAATGGCCCTGATTTTCTATAACCAGAGGGTCAAATAGAAATTGAAAGAATACACTGAACACCTCCTAAAAGAGATCTCAAAAAGAAAACTGCCTAGAATATTATAGCCAATTCTAGAGTTACCAGGTCAAGATGAAAATATTCCAAGCAATAAGAAAGAAACAAATCAAGTATGGTTGAGCCATAATCAGAATTTCACAAAATTTAGCAGCTGATCTGTTAAAGTATCAGAGGACTTGGAATATGGTATTCCAGAGGGCCAAGTAGCTAGAAATACAACCAAGAATCACCTACCCCACAAAACTAAATATAATCCACAAGGTAAAAAATGGAAATTCAATGAGATAGAGAACTTTCAAGCATTCTATAGAAAAGACCAGAGCTAAATAGAAAATATGACTTTCCAATATGAGACTCAAGAGAAATATAAAAAGGTAAACAGGCAAGGGAAATCATAAGGGGCTTAATAATATCAGACTGTTTACATGATATCTAAAAAAATAAAATTAAGGCATGAGAGAGGAATGTACTTGGAGAGAGAGGGAGAGGTAGAATGGGGTAAATTATCTCATATGGAAGAGGCAACAAAAATCTTTTGTAGGGGAGGGGAAGAGATGAAATATGGTGGGGTGGTGAATGAACCTTACTCTCATCAAAATTGGCTCGGATCGGGAATAACATGTAAGTTCAATTCAATATAGAAATCTATCTTACCCTACAGGAAAGGAGGGTAAGGGGATAAGAGAGGAGGTGGTGATTATAGAAGGGAGGGCAGATCAGGGGAGGTTGTAATCAGTTGCAAAACACTTTTGAGGAGGGACAGGATGAAAGAAGAGAGAGAATAGAATAAACAGGAGGGTAATAGGGTGGAGGGAAATACAGTTAATCTTTCACAACATGTCTATTATGGAAATGTTTTGCATGAGAACAAATGTATAACCTATGTCAAATTGCTTGCCTTCCCAATGGGGGGGGGGAGGAAGGGAGAAAATTTGGAACACAATGTTTCAAAAACAAATGTTAAAATTATTTTTACGTGTAATTGGGGAAAAGTAAATAATTTTTAAAAGGAAAGTTAAAGTGCTACATAAATTATAAAGAAGAGAAAGTAACAGAAGTACAAGTAGAAAGACAATATAATGGCAGAACACATTAATATTTTATTATCAGAACATGAGAAGCCAAATACAAAATACAAATAATAATTAATCAGATATGAACTTTTTATTAAATGTTTGAGAAGCAGAATTATATCAGGAATAAAGTGCCGAATTTGCAATGAGGGGACCTGGATTTGATGCTCATTACCTTGAAAATTTAGTAAAGTCATTTCAACTCTGTCATATTCCATTTTCCCATTTATGAAATGAGGAGATCTGACTAGACTTACCACTAAGTTTCCTTTTAATCTTTAATCTATTGTCTCATCTTTTACCAATACCTGGGACAAGCTAAATGTTGGAAACAAGGAATATAACATCTTTTCATGTCTATTCATAACATTCACACAAAAAATTACATATGGAAAATATGAAAACCATAACATTAAGAATTAAATAAAAATAACACTTGTACAAGATATAAAAATGCATGGAAATGAGAAAATTCATAAAACAATTATTGTGGCAGAGAAAGAATCTAAAAAATGAACCAAAAATACAATAATTCTCAGTCCTCAAGACTAACTCTTTTTTTTCTTTTTTTTTTAAACAAATGCTTTATTAACTTCTGTTTTACATCATTCATTTCCGCCAGATTTTGAGTTACAACCATTTTCCCCCCATTATTCCCCTACCAAACCTCCCAGAACAGTAATCCCACAAGATATCACTTCCTCCAATCTGCTCTCTCCCATACCTTCTCCCATACCCCCATCGACTTTTCCATTAGAGGAAGGTGAGTCTTTGCATCCCAATGCCTGCACATCTTATCTCCCTATTACAAGCAAAAGAGTATTAATAATAGTATTTCTATATATTTGAAACATTTAATGTTACGACCTCAAATTTCAGATCCATTTCCTTCCTCCCTTGTCACCCATTCCCTCTTGGGAGATAAGTAATTCAGTATATGTTGTACATGTCTAGCTATGCAAAACATTATCATAGTAGATATATTGTACAAGGCTGCTTATAATTCCCTCCCACTCATCCCACCCCCCACCTGGTCCATTCCCTACATGATCCTGTTCCTCTTCTATAGTGGGTACTTCCAACCTCCCCTCACCCCAAGGATGCCCTCCCATCCATCATCCCTCCTCCCATCCCCCTTCCCCCTATCCTGCTGCAGGTTGAGATATCCCATTTACTATGTATGTCATTTTCTCCCTGAACCAAATTCAGTTTGAAGGTGGTTTTGCCTTTTTAGCCTTCCTTATTCTCCCCCTCCTTTGTAACCACTTCCCCTTGCTTCTTCTGCATGGGATAGTTTACACTACCCTTTCTCTCCCCATCTCCTCTTGCCACTTTCCTCTCTCACCTCATAATTTCATCCCTTGAGTATTCTCCCTTCCCAACAAATTCAACTTATGCCCTCTATCCATATATAACTGTAACCATATACACACACATTCACATATGTATTCATATGACCACACCCCCTTCTTCCATTATTTTCATAGTGAGAAAGATATCATCAGTCACAATTATTGCTTTTCCATATAGGAATGTAAATAGTTCAACTTTGATAAGTTCCTTTTGATTTCTTTTCCCTGATTACCTTCTCAGGCATCTCTTCCTTCTTGTGTCTGGATGTCAAATTTTCTATTCAACTCTGGTTTTTTCCTCAAGAATGCTTGAAAGTCCTCTATTCCACTGAATGACCATATTTTCACCTGAAACAAAATACTCAGTTTTGCTGGGTAGGTGACCCTTGGGTTCATTCCCAGTTCTTTTGCCCTCTGGAATATCATATTCCATGCCCTTCGATCCCTCAGTGTAGAAGCTGCCAGGTCCTGGGCTATTCTGATTGTGTTTCCACAATATTGAAATTGTTTCTTCCTGGCTGCTTGTAGTATTTTCTCCTTGTTCTGGGGATTCTGGAACCTGGCTATAATATTCCTGGGAGTTTTCTTTTTGGGATCTTTTTCAGGAGGTGATCTGTGGATTCTTTCAACCTCTATTTTGCCCTCTGGATCTAAAACATCAGGGCAATTTTCCTTGAGAATTTCTTGAAGGGTGATTTCTAGGTTCTTTCTTTGATCATGGCTTTCAGGTAGTCCAATAATTTTTAAATTGTCTCTCCTGGATCTATTTTCCAGGTCAGTGGTTTTTCCCATGAGATATTTCACATTGCCTTCTAATCTTTCATTTGTTTGGATCTGCTTAACAGCATCTTGATTTCTCATAAAGTCATTAGCTTCCATTTGCTCCAGTCTAACTCTGAAGGAATGAATCTCCTCAGTGAACTTCTGAGATTCTTTTTCCATCTGGCAAATTCGACTTTTTAAGGCATTCTTCTCCTCATTGCCCTTTTGGGTCTCCTTTGCCATTTGAGTTAGTCTATTTTTTAAGGTGTTGTTTTCCTCAGTCAGGCTGTTGACACTCATTTCATACTTTTCCTCCATCCTTCTCATTTCTCTTTCCAATTTTTCCTCCACTTCTCTTATTTGATTTTTAAAGTCCTTCTTAAGGTCCTCTATGGCCTGCAACCCGCTCATGTTTTCCCCTGGGGCTTTTGGAGCAGGACTTCTGACCTCACAGTCCTTTTCCCGCTCTATGCCCCCCAAAATAGGAGTCTAGGGTTGCATTTTTCTGTTTCCTTTGCCTTGGTATGTTGCCACTTAATTACTTGACTTTTGGGCTTGTTGCCACACTATGGCTTTAAGGCCAGATAGAGGAATTTTCGTCCCGAACGTGTGGGGGGCAACTTCCGTTTCTGGCAAGCTGTAAACCCACCCACGACTTCCACCCTAGATCACAATCCAGATCCAGGGAGGTTAAAGCAAGAGCGATTAACCCCCAAGACTGATCGCTGGATCTCCCTACAAATTTGTAGGCTGGGAGCGGGAGCTGCCTCTGAAAACTATAAAATGGCGTTTGTCCTCAGCAGCTTCTAGCCCCCAGGGGAGGGAGCCGACGCATTGCCTAATACCAGTCCCAAAGTCCATAGGACACTAACCTCTTACTTTGTTCCAGGCAAGTCTATGTTGATAATTCTGGAGTCACCACAGCTCCTGGTGTTCTGGGGTTCCTCCAGCTGGCTGCTGGCCCTGCCGCCCTGGGGCTAAAACCTCGGCTCACTCGGACCTGGGCTCAGCTCGGCTCGGCTCCTGTGCTCTGCGCGCTGCACGCTGCCAGGTCCCAGACCACTGCTCTGGTCCTTCCTACAGGGCTGCTGGGCTTTCCTCAGCGGGAGTTTAGTTTCTCTGTGTCGTTCTGTGGGTGCTGGGGCTCCAGAAGTTGTTCAGAGTCCCCTTTTACATCGTTTGGGGAGAATGTGGGGGCAGAGTGGCTTGGATGAGTTGTTTCTACTCTGCCATCTTGGCCCCACCCAAGACTAACTCTTTATGATAAAGAAACAAGAATCATCATATAACTTGGATCTTCAACTTCCCTCCCAATCCACAGTTGCACTAGCTCACTAGGTTCCCAAAACTCAGTTGCTAGAACTTCCTTCAGGCATCTATAGCTAACCTTGAGGAGAATAGAGGGGATGTCTCATAAGCTCTACTGCTATTCAACCAGATCAACCAGACTTACTTAGTTTTTACTAAGGTGTTATAGTAAGAATAGTTGGTAGAAAACATCTCTTATCACAAGCTGTGACACTCCTACAAGTACATACAGACTAGGGGAAAGTGCTAAGTGTATACAATCAGGGGAGAGTGGACTCAAGGTCAGAGCATATGTAGTAAAAGTGTAGTCACAGCTCTTGGTTGTTGGAAATGATTTTCATCCCTTCACAGAGCATTTACAAAGTATTCTGCAGGTATAGAGAAGCATTTTGGCTCATCTTCTTGTAGAGTCTTGAAATTACTTTCCCTCAGTGTGCACCTTTTGCCCTTGGCTACAAATGCAAACACTGCCTCCGGTGTCTGTTGTTCTGGGGACATTGTTAGCACACTAATAAAAGTGCCCTCTTCTTTTTCTAGCTAAGAAGTGGAGAGCAGATGGAGGCCTGGGACAAGGCTGAGGCTTAGGTTGACCATGGAGTTCTTCTCTTCTCCCTTCCCCAAGTGATTCCTTAATTTTCACCATGAATCTGGCAGACATTTCTGTTGGTGCTAAGAACGGAAAGAAGAAAAAGGTGAGAGAGGTGTGGAAGTAGAAAGGAGGGAATTCTTCTGGAAATTCTCCTTCTCTACCATTTATTCCCCTCCAGCTGTTAAAGTCTAGATAGAGTTGTTTGTATTGATTATTTTTTATATCACATTTACTCTTTAACTGGGGTCCCTCCATTGAGTTTTATCTCTGTACAATCCACCCAGAATCTAAATTGCTGATGTCATTTTCTGCATCCAGTCTTTATAGCATTCTTTAGCTCCAATGCCTTCCTCATTGCCAACAAATTGAAATTGATGCCCTTAAATCTGGCCTTTAAGACTTGCCACACCTTGGATCCAGCGGTACATGTTCCATCAGTTGAAAATGACAATGAAATGAGAATATTGCTTTCTTAAACATAAAAAGTTGGAAAGATTGGATGATGGAATGATGATATGTGAGCATCGGATACTGGAGGAGCAACAGAATGCAGACTCATATGACTGATGCAAAACACACCAATATAAGAAACTCACACATCTGTGTGGGAGCATACACATACACCAAAAAGAACAAATTAATATTAACTATGAACTGCAACTAGAACGTGTTTCAGAATATTTTTGGATTTACATTTCTCTTACTATTAGTGATTTGGAGCATTTTTCCATGTGGTTGTGAATACTTTCTAGTTCATTTGAGAATTATTTGCTTATATTCTTTGATCAGTTTTGTATTGGGGAATAGTTGTTAGGGTTATTTTTTTATTGTTGATATATCTTGGATACCAAACTCTTTTTTTTTTTTAAAGCAATTGGGGTTAAGTAACTTGCTCAAGGTTACACGGCTAGTCATTATTTATGTGTGGGTGCTCATTTTCTGAGGCCGGATTCGATCTTGGGTCATCCCAACTCCGAGGCCCGTGCTCTTACTCACTGCGCCACCTAGCTGCCCCCAATACCAAACTCTTAACAGAGAAATTTTATACAAAGTTTTTTTTTCCCCATTTCACCACTTTCCTTTCCTATTCTAGATTCATTGTTATCTGTGTAGAAGCTTTTCAGTATCAAGTTCCTTCTGCTATAGACATAGTATTATGTTCTGCAGCTCTTTTAATGTTTGTTTCTTTGTTTTGGAGGTGGAAAGGCAAGGCAATTGGGGTTAAGTGACTTGCCCAAGGTCACACAGCTAGTAAGTGTACCAAGTGTCTGAATCCAGATTTGAACTCAGGTCCTCCTAACTCCAGGGTTGGTGCTCTATTCACTGAGTCACTTAGCTGCCACACCCATTACCTTGCCCTCCTATTACTTGCTTACCCCCCTCCAAGGATCCCTTCCCTACCATTCCATTCCAATAAATTTAAACACCCTTCTATACCCCTGTTTTACCTATTCCCCCATCCTCTCCTCTAAAGATCCCTCCCTTGTCCTTTCTGCTCCTCCCTATGCCCTTACCATTTTATTTCTTCTGAATTTAGAAGACTTTTATATTCTTCTAAATCTATATTTATTGTTCCCTCTTAAATCCATCCGCAATGAAAGTAGGTTAGCAAATCTACCAGCCCTCCTCCCCATCTAATTCCTCTGTATGAATTCTTCCTCTTACATCTCATTTGTATAAAATAATTACTCTTTTAAGCTGTTTCTAAATGCTTTTATTTTGAAATTCATCTCATATTCAGGTTTACCCCAATCTTTCTAATGAACTACCCAATTATTCATAAAATCTTAGGCATACATTTTACATATATAAAAAATAAACAGTCTGTCCTCATAGATCCCTTACAATCAGTCTTTATTGTGTGTCATATTTCTCTTGGTTCTTGTATATTGAATTTTCTATTAAGTCCAGGATTTTTTTTAACAAAATCTTGAAAGTCTGACAGTTTGTTTAATATCTATTTTTTTCCCTTCAGGTTAATACTTAACTTTGCAAGATGTGATATTTTTGGCTGAAGCCCTAGTTATTTTGCTTTTCAATATGTAGTGTTCCAAACCTGTGGTCCTTTAATGCCTCTGCTGCTTGTGTAATCCTAATTGTAACACCATCATATTTAAATTGTTTTAATTTTGATACTTTTAATATTTTTCCTTGTGGTGGGGGTTTTGGAATTTGACTATGATATTCCTATGAGTTTTCTTCATAGGATACTTTTAAAATGGTGATCAATGGATTTTTTTTTTCCTATTTCTACTTTACCACCTTTTTCTAATGCTTCAAGATAATTTTCTTTCATTATTTCTTGTATTGTTGTAACAAGATTCTTTTTTTGATCGTAATTTCACTTAGTCCTATTATTTCTATATTTTCTCTTTTGATATATTCTCCAAATCTGCTGTTTTCATTATGTTTCACTTTCTTATCCATTTTTTATTATTCATATTGTTTAATCATTTTTTTAAATTAAAGGCTTTATTAACTTCTGTTTTACATCATTCATTTCTGCCAGATTTTGAGTTACAAATTTTCTCCCCATTTTTTCCCTACCCACTACCCCAAAATAGCAAACCCACTAAATATCCCGTCCTCCAATCTACTCTCTCCCATACCCCCTTCGACTTCCCAGTAGGGCATAGTGGATCTCTATACCCCAGTGCCTATATATCTTATTTCCCAGTTACATGTAAAATAATAATAACAATAACAATAATAATAATAATAATATAATACATATATATTTTAAACATTTGATTTTAAAACTTTGAATTCCATATTCCTTTCCTTCCTCCCTTGTCACCCACCCTTACTGAGAAGATAAGCAATTCAATATAAGTTGTACATGTGTAGCTATGCAAAACATTTCCATAGTGAATATATTGTAAAAGACTGACTATACTTCCCTCCCTCCTATCCCACCTCCCACTTATTCTATTCTTTACTTTCATCCTGTCCCTTTTCAAAAGTGGGTGCTTCCAACTTCCTTCCCCCCAGCCTGCCCTCCCTTCCATCATCCCCCCCTCTCATCCCCTTCCCCCCTACTCTCCTGTAGTGTGAGATACCATATTTAGTGTGTATTTAATTCTCTCCCTAAGACAAATTCAATGAGAATAAAGTTGACTCATTCCCTTTTCCCTTCCTGTTCTTCCCCTCCATTGTATCCATTTTTCCTTACCTCTTCTTTATGAGATAGCTTACCCCATTCTGTCTCTCCCCATCTCCTCTCATTATATTGCTGTCTCAACTATTAATTTCACCTTTTAAGTATCCCTTCCTATTAAATTTGTCCTGTGCCCTCTATCTATGTATACCTGTGTATATATATATATATATATATATATATATATATATATATATATATATATATATATATATTTTCCCTTCAACTATTTTCATAGTGAGAAAAGTTTCATCAGTTGCAATTATTGTTTTTCCATATAGGAATGTAAATAGTTCAACTTTGATAAGTTCCTTATGATTTCTTTTCCCAGTTTACCTTCTCATGCTACTCTTGCTTCTTGTATCTGAATGTCAAATTTTCTGTTCAACACTGGCTTTTTCATCAAAAATGCTTGAAAGTCCTCTAATACACTGAATAACCATATTTTCCCCTGAAACATGATACTCAGTTTTGCTGGGTAGGTGATTCTTCGTTTTAATCCCAGCTCCTTTGACTTCTGGAATATCATATTCCAAGCCCTTCGATCCCTCAGTGTAGAAGCTTCCAGATCCTGTGCTATCCTGATTGTGTTTCCACAATATTGAAATTGTTTCTTCCTGGCTGCTTGTAGTATTTTCTCCTTGATCTGGGAATTCTGGAACCTGGCTATAATAAAGGTGACTCTGAAGAAATATTGGAGCTGTAGAAACCACAAAATGACACTAAGTCATTTTGCATAGGCTAACTTCTCACTGAGGACAGCCTGGCAGGTGGCAACAAGTGGCCAGAACAGAGCTCTGGGAGTCGAGCCCAGATCTGCAGGAGCCAAGCAGGAGGTTTTAGCCCCAGGGCAGGCATGACCAACCACCTGACTGGAGGGACTTTAGGTCACCAGCAGCTGTGGCTATTTCCAGAATTATCAACACATAGATCCTAAAGTCAATGTGACAGGTCAGCGCAATGTGGACTTTGGGATACAGTAGTTGGAAGTGCATCAGCTTTTGCCCCCTTTGCGAGAAGCAGCTGAGTCACAGCCACATGTGGCTGCTTCAGCTCCTGACCTCCAGATTGTAGGGGGACCAAGTGACCAGTCTTAGGGGTAATCGCTTTTGCTTTAACCTGATTGGATCTAGATTGTGGTCTAAAGTGGAGGTCCTGGGGTGAGTGACCAGCTTGCCAGAGCATTTGGAGCTTCAGAGAGGGCACCCAACTACTTCATTAGGATTTCAGTACCTCACTTCTAGAGCAATGCCAATTATTGCAAGTGTCAAAGAGGACACTGCCCCATGGTAGGACTCTTCCCCCACCACATCCCTAATTATGCAGCCCACCATTGATCTATAGCCTCTCTTGTTGACCTTTTTTCCACATTTGCCTAGAAATCTCTTTGTCTTCATGATCTCCTACTCTTCCAGGTCCCAGTTTGCTTCAGGGGTTCTGATTCCCATCTTCCCAAGAGAAATATATTTCAAATGCTCCCAAGTCTCATCAAGTTTAAGCTTCATATCTCCCTTTACTAATTAATAGGATCATCCATCAATGGAACTCCCCCTACTTCCAAAGTAAGGTCTATTCCCCTCCACAATTTTCAGGTTTTTTTCCTCCTCTTGTTCCTTACCTCTCCCCAGTAGGCTTTTCTTTTTCTGAGAACACAGATCTCCTTTCTTTCATTGCTAGCCCTTCATTTGACTCCAGCACTTGATTCTATCCACTTACTCCCCACCCCTTGTGTACTTTCTCATGTTGTAATATAATTCCACAAAAGAAGCCTTCACATGTAGGCAGCATGTTTCCAGGTTGTGTCCTTGATACCTCCTGCATGTTGCTTCACTGTTATCTGTATAAGATTTTTTGCCTTCATTCTTCTCTACTTATAGACATTTAAAAAGAAATCTCTCATTGGTCTCTCTATAGTAACTCAGTCGCTGTTGCTGTCTGCATTTATCCATTCATGCTACATTTCTGTTGTTTGGGGCATTCAAGAGGCAAACAACTTCTTTAAGTTTCTTTCAAAAAATCTTTTAACCTTTTCTTTGTCATTGAACATCCATATTTGTCCTGTTAAGTTCAGGTCAGATTTGCAGGAAATTAACCCTGGGCTACAACCTGAGCTCCCCAAACTTCTGAACACATTATTTCATTCCCTCCTCCTTTTTCTAGTTACTGCAGAATAGTTTTGCATTATTTGAATGTCCTTTCCTTCATTTCTAAAGATCTTTCTGCTAATGGCCTACAGAACTTATTTCTGAATTGAATTGTTAAATTTAACCATTGGGTGTTTTGGAGTTTGCATAATTAAGATTTGTTCTGAAGGCAATCTGTGAATTCTTTCAACTGCAATTTCTTTTTCTGTTTAGAAGTTCCCTTTATTATTGTGCTAAGGATTTTTGTCCTGTCTGGTTCTTTTGTGAGGCCTAACTTCCTTAGATTTTTTTCAATTAGTTTTGTTTGCTCAGTATTCATATTTTATTTTAATGATTTTTTTCCTTTTTTTTCTTAGCTTTTTCTTGCTCTTGTATGTTTGCATTCTCAATCTAGTTTTCCTTCTTCTGTTTCTCTGGATGCTTGCCACTACAGATTTAACTTTTTCTTTATTCTCATAATTTTCTGCCATATAAGATATACATTCTGCTCTCAAAATTCTCATTTATCTTTTAAACTTTTCATGAGAAACTGAATTCTCTTTCTCATCAAGTGTTAGATTATTTTGCTTATTTTGCAGAATTTATTCATATTCATATTCTGCATATTTTATACTCATTTTCTAGGGCTGGAAACCATATTTCCTCCTGTTACTATTTTTCTTGCTGATTTATCTGTTTATTTTCAAGGTCTTTGAATTTTCTTCTTCCTGAGGTGCTTTCAGTCTCTCTGACCTGTTTATTTTCCTTATCACTCAATTCCTGAATCTCTCCCTCTGCATCTCATTTCCTTGGGGGCTGAATTTCAAATTATATCAGCCTCTTCCCACACAGGGTTCAGCCTAGCTCTCTGCCTCAAATGACCTTTGAGTGTTCAGAACTAGTCCCAGGCGGATGCTGCATTCTTTCCCTCAGACTTAGTAGAGTTCCGTAAGGCACCCTAATAAGCACAGTGTCCTGTCTTAGTGCCCTGTCACACTCTCTATTCCTTAGTTCTCTAACCTGGCACCAAAAGTTCAGAGTCTGTTTTCCCTGTTATTGATAGTTCAGAGATTTTCAGTTTTAATGATTCTGGGTTTCAGCCCTGAGCAGACTTTAGCTTTGTAAAGGCAATGCCAAATCTAACTGTTGAGGCCCAAGAAAACTTCTGTAGCCTGGAGCAGGATTCTCCAAGGCAGTAGAAACAGGGAAGGAGGGCTAGAGTACAAGCATGGTTTGGATTTAAAATTTTGTCTTCTGATTCATTGTGCTAGTGAAGCTTTACTGAAGGTGCCATGGGAGATGGAGTAGTGGTCCTGTGTGAGCTAAGAGTCAGTAAACATTAGTTCCTGGATTTTTGCTTCTGATATATTTGACGTTTTTTTGGATTCTGGATGTTCTAGTTCACAGAGATTGCTAAAGGTTCTTTATCTTTTATATGTAAATTTTGTTTTGGAAAGTTTCAGGAGGACATGAGGATCAGAAAACGTTCTAGTCCACTAATCTGATTGCTCATGTGACCCCAAACTCCTAAAACATTTTGCCTACTCAGTTTGAACCTAATAAGAATTCATTCAATCAGTAGGTCAATTACATTGTATTTGTTTGGGTGAAATCAAAAGCAAAAAGTATCATTTTCAAAAGTGAAGCTAGAGACATTGAGCTAAGCTGATCTTTATTTAGGGCAGAATCACCCAGAATTTTTAATTCTTCCTCATACATCTTTTCCCTTCCCTACCACATATTTTCAGGAGCACCCAAAAGCTTATTTCATTAAGTATTGCTTGATCCAAATATCATAATGCCTGAAAATGAAATCAGCAAGGGATCCCAATATCTGGATGCTCCCGTGGAAGTTTCTATCCTGATCTTCTGCCTGGTAGCCGGTCTAGTTCAGGGCTAATATTTTTTCAGTGAATTTCTGGTATTGATATATGTCAGAAGGACAGAGTACAGCAAGAACAGGCTGTTAGTTGGAATATAAGATGAGAGAAGGTCCCTAGTACGAGGATGGTGTAAAGTACTATACCCTTTGAAAATCACAGCAAGATCATGATGTCAACATGGCTTTTTGCCATTCTAAGTCCAATTGATTAATTTAATCTATGTGTTCAGTGTTTTTACAATTCTAGTGAGGGGGTGATCCTTGAAAAACTCCATGCTAACTTCTTTCTTCCTGAAATATAAGATCATCCCGAAGTGCATCTACAGAACCGAGGAAGCATTTCATTAGCTTCCTCACAAGTAGCCTTGTATCTGCCTGAACACTTTCAAGATGGCTTAACTCAGCTTGCTATTCCTCAGAATCACAATCAATCAGTGACCCAAGGGATACAGGCATGCCATAATGACACTAAAGAGTAAATCACATTGTGTTCTGGCATTGAAGTGTCTAATTGGCTAATGAAGATGCCTAGATAGTATAGGAAAAAAAAGATGAGGAAGGAGGACATGACTTTCATGGTTTGAATATGGGCTTCTATCCTGGGATCTCTAGATCCTGTGGCATTGAGCCCCATCTGCTAAGTATGCCTCCAAAGAAATAGAATGAGGAAGAAGATTAATACCAGACATAGAGTAAAGAGGAGAAGACTCACATGTTAAAGGAAATCAGGAATATAAATGATAGAGTTTTAATCCCTGAGGCTTCCTAGGATGCATTTCTCAATTGCAATAATTATTTGTTATAGATAGCATTAAATTCCTGCAAAAACAGGAAAAGAGTAGGCAAGGTGATGAGTAAATGACCCCTTTGCAAAATCAAGACCACGTTGTTGATTCTCCACTTCAGCCAGAGGAAGTGGGAGTGGGAGAAGTTGGCAGTTTTGAGGAAGCAGAAGATGCTGAGACAAAAAGCAAACCAAACATTTGAAAAGTAGACCAACATCCAGAAGACATCAGTGGTGTTCATTTTACATGTCTCTAAGTCATGTGAAAATGGTAAATGTTGAGAGATCATCCATGTTGTTAGGCACAATAGAAAGATTCTGGAGATGCCCAAGTTGAGCAGAATAAAATGCCTTGTTGACAGTTTCTTAGGCTTCACCCAGTCAATAAAGTTTACTACAATCAAGAAGCCATTCTCAAGGATGCCCATTAGGAACTTATCAGCTATCAACACTAACAAGATTTTCTTAGTAACACTTACCATGTTGGTAAAGAATATCTATCTATCTATCTATTTCTGTCTCTCCATCCATCCATCTGTCCATCTGTCTGTCTGTTTCTGATACTAACAATGAAATAACTTTTCCCTGTCTCTTTATGGTAGTTTCTGTGCCTTGTTTGGGGAATCTTCATTAGAATCACAGTAATCTCTTTCCCAACAACCTTGTTAAACCCTGTTCAATTCTGTTCAACCCTCTTACTATCTGTCTTTGGTGTCTGTATGTTCTTTGATGTGGTAATCTAGAGAAAGTGGAAAGGATATTTGCTAAGATGCAAATGTGGAATGGTTTCTTTTTCAGTACTTTGCTCTTTCTGCTCAGGTAAATATGTGTCCAAGCACATTATCTGTATGTGACGAACCTCACCAATAATCTAAAACATGAGGAAAGACTTAACTATGGAGATAAAGTTTCATTACTTTCATCGTTGCCAAGACCTACATCCTTGATGATGCCACTAATCCTGATTTACTCTAAACCAGGTCCAAGTTGGCTCTTCATCGCAAATCACTTTTAGGTTTGCATTTTAATAGTGAGTTGCCCTTCTATAGAGAGCTACTAATTTGGGCAATTCAATTTTTTAAAGCAATTGGGGTTAAGTAACTTGCTCAAGGTTACACAGCTAGTCATTATTTATGTGTGGGTGCTCATGTTCTGAGGCTGGTTTCGATCTCGGGTCATCCCAACTCTGAGGCCAGTGCTCTTACTCACTGTGCCACCTAGCCACCCCAGCAATTCAATTTTTGAAAGAAATACCTTTTTGTTGTTGTTCATTAATAAGGTTTAACATTTAAATTGATATGGAATACTAGAGTTCATTCCATCCAGGCAACATTAATAATAAGAAGAAAATATCAGAAGATAAATTAAATATATTGCCCTTTATAATAAATATCAATAGTCTGAATTCTTCCATTAAAAGAAAAAATTATAGAATAAATCAAGGATTAAACTGAACAAGTATGTTACTTAAACAAAATATATTTAATTTTTAAAAATGATAAATCAAGAATGAAGTTGAGAAAATTGACTAAAATTTACCATGCAGCAGTAAGTTCAAAAAAAAAAAACAAGAATAGTAGCAATTACTTCTGATAAAGTGGAATTTAAAACAATTAATTTTGAAAAAGTCTGATGAGAACATCACATTATCAGAAAAAGACAAAGAATGAATAAAAAATAATTCTTAATTTATAGACATCAAACAATACCCCAAAAAGACTTCAAAAATTTATTAGTAAAATGTGACGAATTAAATATTTTTAATAATCAAGGACAGATCCAAATGACTTATTTAATAAGTTGCCATTATATGTAAGGAAATAACTAAATGGAAGAAATAGGGAATGTACATTCTTTTTTCAAATTCTTCTCGAATGTTTAAAAAAACTCGAGGCAACTATTCTGTTATACTAAATAATAAAAATGTCTTGTTTAATGTCATGATTTTCTTGCATCACCCACATTTCTCTTCCCAATTTTTCCTCCACTTCTCTTACTTGATTTTCAAAGTCCTTTTTAAACTCTTCCATGACCTGAGACCAAATCTTCTTTTTCTTGGAGGCTTTTGATGTAGGAGCTTTGACTTTGTTGTCTTCTTCTGGTTGTATGTTTTGATCTTTGTCACCAAAATAACATTCTATAATCTTACTTTTTTTACTCTCTTTGCTCATCTTCCTACACAAAAACTTGACTTTCTAACTCTTTGCCAAGGTAGGATTCTGCTTCTAGTGAGGATGGTGGGGTGCAGGTGCACTATCCCAGGTTTCAGGGGTTTTGTATCGGCCACTTGATCTCCCTCCATCTGTGGGCCTATAGCTCTGGAAATAGCCACTGCTGTTGAAGCTGCTTCTGCTGCTGCCACCACCACTGCCATCTCTCTCACCTCAGGACTGGGGCCATGTAAAGCCAAACATGAGTATCTTTCCAGAGGACTGCTGCTGTGAACAGCTTCAAGGTTTTGATTACATAGTATTGTGAACTCTCTATTTATTCAGCAGTAAATTAAGGCAAAATATTCACAGAAATCAAAGTACAGTATTCACAATGTTATGACATAGCAACTTATCACTAAAATGGACACATAGTTTTCACCAAGGTGGCCACATAGTTTTAAACAAAGTACAATCATTTAGTAAGCCTTAATTCAATCATCCTTAAGGAGGCTTGCCTCCTTAATGGACTCAAAGTAAAAAAGTCAAAGCTCTCCACCCCTAGGTCATAGTAATTCATAATCTTCTCAGTCAGCATCAGGTACCCAACAAGTGATCTTTTCATCTTGACTTGAGACTGGCTCTCAGGTTCTATGGTTCTTCTTCCATGGTCCCAGCTCCTGCTCGAATCTACACAACTGTCATCTGGGTTCAAAGGCAGGGAGCTCCCAGTTGCTTGTCCAGCTCATTGTACAGTTCTTCATCCAGTTCCTTGTCCATCTCCCATTCTGTATTGAAGCTCACAGTGTCCAGTCCACATCAAGTCCTCCGCAGTTTCTGTTTCTGGGAAGACAAAGCTTAAAAGAACCAAAACAACATTCATGCACATTGCCAGCACCATCATCAATTCACTATCTGCCTGTGAAATCAACAGAGACCCACAAACAAGGTTTAAGAGCTCAGCACAGATCATCAGTAAAGTCCCAGGACCTCCAAAACCCTCTTCCAGGACTTCTGTGAAGAGACAACCAGAAAATCCTGTTTCAGGGCCTCCAGTAAGGTCCCAGGGCTTCTGAACAAAGTAGCACAAACAAAAATCAACACAGACAGAACAGACAAACGTAGAGTGCCGGCATACCACAAGTTTTCTACTTCTTAACTCTGCCACCAGAAAAGTTCTCTTCTCAGAAGAGTTCTCTTCTCAGTTCTTATAAGTTCTCAGTTCTTCTCTCTTCTCAGTTCTGCCACCACAAGTTCTTTTCTCAATTCTGCTATCTCCAGCTGCAGCCTCTCTTTATATATGGTCATTAGCTCCTCCCCTTCCTGTTGCCTAGGCAACAGGAGTTCACAAATTCTGGGGTTCACAGATTCTACTTTTCAATCATGGGCAAGGCTCAGAAGAAACTTGAACTGAAACAAGGTGGTAACAACTTTTTCTCTTGCCATTACAGGCCAGACAGCACTTCTTTTCACCTACAGAGTTCCCCTACTGACCTTTCACACTGTACTCGGTGTTAGTGGGTTGAGAAGTCTAGAAACCACTACAGCTGCCAGTAATTCAGTCCCTTCAGGCCTGCTCCAGTCCAACTGCTCTGGCATGGTCCATGCTGGACTGCACTCCACTCCCAGCCTAGTGTGATAGACCCTTCTTGTCAACCTTCCAGGCTGTCTTGGACTGGAGATGTATTTCACTCTGTCGTTTTGTGGGTTCTTCAGCTCCAGAATTTGTTTAGAGTCATTTTTGTACAGGTATTTGGAGGGGCTTGGGGGAAAACTCAGGTAAGTCCCAGCTTTTACACTGCCATCTTGGCTCTGCTCCTGCTTGCATAATTTCTTTCTTTTTTTTTTAACAAATGCTTTATTAACTTCTGGTTTACATCATTCATTTCCGCCAGATATGGAGTTACAATTTTTCCCCATTTTTCCCCTACCCACCACCCCAGAATAGCAGTCCTACAAGATATCCCCTCATCCAATCTGCTCTCTTCCATATCTTCTCCCATACCCCCTTCTACTTTTCCTTAGAGCAAGGTGAGTCTCTGTGCCCCAATGCCTGCACACCTTATCTCCCAATTACATGGAAAATAGTATTCATAATAGTATTTATATATATTTGAAACATTTAATTTTAAAACCTCAAATTTCAGATCCATTGCCTTCCTCCCTTGTCACCCATTTCCTCTGGGAAGATAAATAATTCAGTATGTGTTGTACATGTATAGCTATGCAAAATATTACCATAGTAGATATATTGTAAAAGGCTGCTTATAATTCCTTCCCATCCATTCCACCCCCCACCTGGTCCATTCCCTACTTTGATCCTATCCCTCTTTGATAGTGGGTACTTCCAACCTCCCCTCCCCCCAAGGATGCCCTCCCCTCCATCACCCCCCTCTCATCCCCCTTCCCCCTACTCTCCTGCAGGGTGAGATGTCCCATTTAGTATGTATGTCATTCTCTCCCTGAGCCAAATTCAATGAGAATATGATTTTGCCTTTTTGCCTTCCTGTTCTACCCCTCCCCTGGAGCCACTTCCCCTTGCCTCTTCTACATGAGATAGTTTACCCTACCCTGTCTCTCCCCATCTCCTCTTGCCACTTTCCTCTCATACCTCAAAACTTCACCCCTTAAGTATCATCCCTTCCCAACAAATTCAACATATGCCTTCTATCCATGTATAACTGTAAACATATATATATACATGTTCACATATGTATTCATATGCCCATATACCCTTCTTCCATTATTTTCATACTAAGAAAGGTTTCATCAGTCACAATTATTGTTTTTCCATGTAGGAATGTAAATAATTAAACTTTGATAAGTTCCTTTTGATTTCTTTTCCCTGATTACCTTCTCAGGCATCTCTTGCTTCTTGTCTGGATGTCAAATTTTCTATTCAACTCTGGTTTTTTTCCTCAAGAATGCTTGAAAGTTCTCTATTCCACTGAATGCCCATATTTTCCCCTGAAACAAAATACTCAGTTTTGTTGTGTAGGTACCCTTGGCTTCAATCCCAGCTCTTTTGCCCTCTGGAATATCATATTCCATGCCCTTCAATCCCTCAGTGTAGAAGCTGCCAGGTCCTGTGCTGTTCTGATTGTATTTCCACAATATTGAAATTGTTTCTTCCTGGCTGCTTGTAGTATTTTCTCCTTGATCTGGGAATTCTGGAACCCAGGTATAATATTCCAAGAAGTTTTCTTTTTGGAATCTTTTTCAGGAGTTGATCTGTGGATTGTTTCAACCTCTATTTTGCCCTCTGGATCTAAAACATCGGGGCAATTTTCCTTGAGAATTTTTTGAAGGGTGATTTCTAGGTTCTTTCTTTGATCACGACTTTCAGGCAGTCCACTAATTTTTAAATTGTCTCTCCTGGATCTATTTTCCAGGTCAGTGGTTTTTCTCATAAGATATTTCACATTGCCTTGTATTCTTTCATTTGTTTGGATCTGTTTAACAGCATCTTGATTTCTCAGAAAGTCATTAGCTTCCATTTGCTCCAGTCTAACTCTGAAGGAATGAATCTCCTCAGTGAGCTTTTGAGATTCTTTTTCAATCTGACAAATTTGGCTTTTTAAGGCAATCTTCTCCTCATTGCCCTTTTGGGCCTCCTTTACCAGTCTATTTTTAAGGTGTTATTTTCCTCAGTCAGGCTGTTTACCCTCATTTCATACTTTTCTTGCATCCTTCTCATTTCTCTTCCCAATTTTTCCTCCAGTTCTCTGATTTTTAAAGTCCTTCTTAAGGTCCTCTATGGCCTGTAACCTGCTCATATTTTCCTTTGGGGCTTTTGGAGCAGGATTTCTGACCTCACAGTCCTCCTCCTCTTCCATGCTTCGATTCTCTTTGCCACCAAAATAGGAGTCTAATGTTGCATTTTTCTCTTTATTTTGTTTCCTTTGCCTAAGCATGTTGCCACTTAATTACTTGACTTTTGGGCTTTTTGCCACAGTAGGACTCTGCCACCAGTACGGGGAGTTTCCATCCCGAATTTTGGGGTCTTCACAACTTCCAGTTCTGGCAAGTTGGATGCCCACCCTAGACCTCCCCCCCAGAGATCACAATCCAGATCCAAGCAGGTTAAAGCAAGAGCGATTAACCTCCAAGACTGATTGCTGGGTCTCCCTACAGTTCGCAGGCCAGGGGCTGCAGTTGCCACTGAAACTACAAAATGCCGTGTCTCCTAAGCAGCTTCTAGCCCCCAGGAAGCTGACACGTTCCCCATAGGTACTAACCTCTCACTTTGTCCTAGGCATGTCTTTGTTGATAATTCTGGAATTGCCACAGCTACTGGTGGTCTGGGGTCCCTCAGGCTGGCTGCTGGCCCAGCCACCCTGGGGCTAAAACCACAGCTCACACAGGGCTGGGCTCAGCTCCCAGAGCTTTGAGCTGTTGGTTCCCAGCTCCCTGTGTTGTTGGCTCCCAGAGCACAGCGCTGGCCGCTCCCTGCAGGGCTGCTGGGCTGTCCTCAGCAGGAGGTTAGCTTCTCTATGTCATTCTGTGGGTGCTGGGGCTCCAGAAGTTGTTCAGAGTCCCCTTTTACATGGTTTGGAGGTGATCTGGGGGGAGAGCACCTTGGTCGTGCTGTTTCTACTCCACTATCTTGGCTCTGTCCCTCTCATTTCTCTTGCATAATTTCAAAGAGACAAAATTGTATGTGCTTTATTTCCAAAACAAAATATTTAGAATTAAATAACAATATCTTGATGAAACTGCAGAGATATGGAAAAGCAAAATCAACAATGATTATAAGAAAGATATCTATATAATAATCAAAGAATATTTAAATGACAAGTCTATTATTTTCATCCACATCAGACTGTTAATAAGGGAGAAAATCATTAATTTTCAATTGCATTAAAACTTTGAATATTTTTCCCATAACATGGGAACAGTCCTTTGGGTTAAGATGAGATGTGGAGTTGTTAGCTTTTTCTTAAAAGGAATAGGTGGTTTGGACTTAGGCCATAGAGAAGTAGGATACCAGGAGCCATGGCTGGTGAGCATCTAGAGTAGATGCCAGACGGACAAGTAAACCAAGAACTTGGAAGGGTAGTTGCATTAATATATAGCACTGACCTAGGTGCTAGGGATAGAGATAAATACAAAACTACAGTCTGAAAAGATTCCATTCTACTGGGCTTTGTGCCATTTACACAAATTAATATAATTCAAGGTCAATAGAAGAGTCTTCTAATATTTCTGAGGCTAGACATAGCACTAAAAGCTTGAGAGTAGGGATATCAGGGAAGGTTTTAAAGAAGTGCAACCTGAGATGAATCTTAAATTTCAATAGGAACTCTGAGTGGTAGAAATTAAGATGGGATTCATTCCAGGCATGGAGGAGTGTGGAAATTAAGAGATAGAATGTCAAACTCAGAAATCAGCTAGCAGTCTAGAGTGGTTGGTACATAGATTTTGTGAAAAGAAATAATGTGAAGTTAGTATGAAAAAGTAAGACAAAGACAATTGTATACCAGTATCTCTTAAATGTTAAGCTAAGGGTTTGATATATTTTGTTCTCTTGGCAGTAGGGAGCCACCAAGATTTTGAAGGTAAGAAACGGTAATCATACATACACACAAACAAATACAGAGAGGGAGAGAGAGAGAGAGAGAGAGAGAGAGAGAGAGAGAGAGAGAGAGAGAGAGAGAGAGAGAGAGAGAGTCACTTAAGGTTTTAGAGATTGAGTGAGTAATATAATCAAGTCAGACCAGAAGAGGTCCTAGCATTGTTATCTTGGTAACTAAATTAAAGGAGTATTAGAGAGGGAAAGAGACTAGAAATATGGAGACCAATTAAGAGACTATTACCATATAACAAGGGGGTACTCATAAGGACCTGAACTAGGCTGCTGGTACTGGGAAAGGAGAGAAAGAAGGATAAGAAGGAAGTTACAGGACAGAACATGTAAGACCCTGTTCTCCAAGTTCACTACTGTCTCTTCTCCATTCCCACTTCTGTAGCCCTCTCACATTTATCTTGCCTTTAGCATCACAAGTACCTCTGAAGTTGGTGCCCCTCCCTCTAGTCTCTCCTTGAATCACCAGTTATCCTGACCTATATCTTGGCAGTTGGAGTGTGATGACTGGAGGAGAGACTGAGGCTGATAACTTTTCACACTCCTGACTCACTCAAATCCAATTCACTTGAAGTCAAGACATCTGCCTCCTGATGTCATTGGTCCTCTTTGGAGAAGAAAGGATGAACAACAACAGCAAGACAACCATGCTACTCAAGTTATCTTTCTCATCCATAGTCTTTATGTGACTAAATGGGGTCAAAAGTCTCCTCTCACTCTTAACTGTCTAGAGATTAAAATTTGATCAATAGAACCTGACATTCAAGACTCCCCATATCCTAATTCCAACTTTCTTTTCTAATCTTATCTTCTATAGCTCCTCCACACAACCATCTCCCCTGACCATCAGCAACAACCAAACAGAACTATACCCAGATCCATAAATACATCCTTCAACATCCTTTCTTGGAGACTTTTCCCACATAGTTCTTCCAGCAATGATTAGATGCCTCATTTTTTTGTCTGCCAATATTTCACCAGTCTTTCAAGCAGTAGGTCAAATGACACTCCCCCAATTATATTCAAATGCTTGCTGAGTTTCCACTATGAGGCAGGCACTCAGCCTTATCTGACCTCTCTACAGATCATGTCTTCCTCTTACTTGTACATCTATTTTTCTTCATTATCATTACAAATTATAATATCTAATATTCATGTAGCATTTTACTGCTTATGAAGAATTTTACATATTTTATCTATTTTAATCTTCATGAAACCATATAAAATAGGTGCTGTTAGCATTCTCCAGATGAGGGAACTGAGTCTAGAAATGTAAGTGATCCATAGTCATACAGCTAATAAGAGATTGAAACAAGATTTGAACTCAAGAAACTCCAGTATTTTTGGCAAGAAAACCCCATGGACAAGTCCACAGCACCAAAAAGACTTGGACACAACTGAAAAATAGTCCTTGTATAGACTATTCTGTTGGCTCTGCTTATTCACTTTTATGAGATCAATAAAGTCTTTCTTTGTTTCTCTGTATTCATCATATCCATTACTTCTCATAACAGTGATTTTCAGTTACATTCAAGTATCACAATTTGTTTAACCTTTCCCCAGTCAATGGGAATCTACTATGTCTACAATTATTTGCTATCACAAAAGGTGGTGCTATAAGTGTTTTGGTGTATGCGGGAACTTTTTTTCTTGTTAATGACCTCCTAGGACAGTATAAGTCAAGTAGTAGAATTGCTAGATCAAGGTAATAGATATTTTAATTACCTTATTTGCAAAATTCTAAATTGCTTTCCAAAAGGGTCACACACATTCCCAGTATATCAACAATGTAGCAGTGTGCCTATCTTTCCACAACCCCTCCAGCAATCCACTATTCTTATCTTTTGTCACCTTTCCCTATTTATCAGATTTGTTTTTATTTGTTCTTATCTTACTATTAATGATCTGGAGCTTCCTTTCTTAAGCTTATGTATTGTTTGCTATTCTTTGAAAACTGTTCTATACCTTTGACTACTTACCTCTTAGGGAACAATTAAGAAAATAATCTTTGTATCAAATATGTGAAATAAGGGACTGGTCTCCATGATAATATAGCAATTAACTAAATTATAGTACTCAAACTAAAATCTACTTCTGAATAGATACGTATTAAAAAGATATGAACAAAAAGTTCTCAAAGGAATTTTAGCCTATAAATAATCATGCCATATGAATGCCATAAATTTTAATAATAAAATAAAGGCAAATCAAAATGCCTCTAGGGTTTTCCTCAGATCAGAAAATCTGTAAAGATCACAATAGATACTGATGGCCCATGTTATCAGAGTCCTGGAAGACTCTCGTACATATGCATTGTTGGTGGAGCCATAAGTTAATTAGTCTAAGAATTCTGGAAAGCAGTTTGAAATTATCCAAAGTGACTAAAATTCCAAAACCTTTTGTCACATTTATCTGTGTTTAGACATTTATCCTAAAAGGATCAATAATAAAAAAAAAGAGCCCATATACATTGAAGTATTCGTTGCAGTAATTCATATGTTAGAAAAGAAATGGTAACTTAGATGTTAATCAACTGGGATGTGGTTAAGAAAATTATGGCAACTAAATATAATGAAATTTGATTATCCTATAGGTAATGGTGACTATAATGGATACAGAGGAGCATATTTACATGAACCAATGCAATGTGAAGTAAATGGAATCAAGCAAACTATATACATAATAATACCAAAAGTAGCTATGGGGGTGGATTATTAAAACAAGTACCACAAAGTTCTAATGATCAAATTTACATCCAATGAAGACAGCTCAGTTCCCCTTCACTTTGAAGATAGGGGAGACTATGGGTCTGAAACATAGCATGTTTATATATTAGCTTTTATGAAAAGTTCCCTTATTTTTGTTCTTTTATTAGAAGAGATGGCTCTCTATGAGGAGGAGAGGCTAGAGAGTACTATTGTGGAAGATGTAGATGAAATAAAAGCAATAAAAATGAGGCATTTAGGGGGCGGCTAGGTGGCTCAGTGAGTAAAGTGCTGGCCCTGGAGTCAGAAGGACCTGAGTTCGGATCCGGCCTCAGACACTTAACACACACAAACAAAAACCTAGCCATGTGACCTCGGGCAAGTTACTTAACCCCAATTGCCCTCTAAAAAGGCAAAAAAATGAAGCATTTCAAGACTAAATGTGTCTCTTTGCTACTTCTATTGCTCCTGAGTTGCTCTTCTGGGGAAAATTTAAAGAAGTCCAATCCCTCTTCCATATGACAATCCTTGAGTTTTTTGAAGAAAGTTATTATGTCCCATTCACAGTCTGCCTCTCCAGATCAAATGGCTAGAGTTCTGTACCATTTCATTTAAGCAATCCTCAGAGGGCATGATCTTGTGGCCCTTCATCATCTTGGTCGTCCTCCTTTGGACACCTTTTGCCTTATCGATATTCTTCTGAAAAAGTAGCACCTAGAACTGAACGAACTCTTCTAAATGTAGTCTCCTCAAGGTCAGGCACACTGGGGCTAACACTTCCCTATTCTTATTGAGTTGTTGCAATAACTTAAAATCCTTTCTCAACAATCAAGAATTCCTGGTGAAGAGGAATTGTTTATTTAAAAAGTAATTATAGTTGGACAAATGGCATCTTTTCATGATGGGATGATGACACATGAATGACTAGTTATGAGGAATCAAGCTCCATTTGGGACTTGGCATAGACATTTCTTGTATAAAGGAGCATGCCTTGTCATGTTGCTCTACTGGAAATTGAAATCAGAGACCAGGCTTTTCCAGCAATTACCCTGTATCCTTGTAAATTCCTTTCTAGAATCATTAGCTAAAATGAGTTTCCCACCTTTCCAATAGGAATATAAAACTCATTCTGATTTGACTGATGATTACCGTCACATATGCCTTCTTCCTACTAGAATATAAGTCTCCTGAGAGCAAGAGCTCTTTCCATTTTACAATATTGTCGGCCACCAGCCACACAGGTGCACAGATTTTTGTTTACTTTTCCCCAAATCAGGCTAAAAGTGTCATTTGAGGAGCAAAATTTGTCTGGATTGACACTCACCCTTTATATGAGCTTTCTCTTTATCAAAATACCCTATCCAAAACCTTCATGAAGGTCAAAAAACAGTAAGTTGGAAAAATTTGCCTTTGGACCAGAGGTCCAGAGTCAGTTGGGCTACTAAAGAGGCCTGACACCAAGCGTCTTGGAGCAGATGATCGATCTGAGGAGTAAAAAGGGAAGTGACATGAGAGAGTACCACAAGGGTGGGCAATGTGGTTTAATATAGAGTGCACTAAAATTGGACTCATAGAGCCATAGTCACATAGTAACAATGTATATGACTGTAGACAAGTCACCAAGCATTCTTGGTCCTCCAATTTCTTTTCTATAATATGAAAGTTAAGGAGTAGATATCCAGTCCAATTTCATGTCTCTAATCCTGTTACTTCTCTGGGTCTTCAATTTCCTTATCTTTAAAATGAGCAGATTAAACTAAACAGCATATGATGTGCCTAATGACTCTCAGTCTATGATTCTATGATGTGTTGAGGTGCCTTCTTGCTTCAGATTTATGATCTTGAGACTTGTCTGGGTTTTGGTTGTCCTTATCTATAAAATGAAGTGTTTAGAGCTAATGACCTCTGATATCACTTATGACTCTATTCCTATGGTCCTATGTACCCCAATGTGATCGTGTAAAAACAAGCATTTTAACCTTTGCCCAAAGAGTTAGAGGGCTTCTCAAGGTGCTCAGAATAAACTCTACCTTAGACAGTTTCTGCAATCATGGATGCTTCATTGAAATGGAGAAGCTGAGAAGTAAGACAAACCTTCCATGTTAATTGGTTGGTCCACAGAAGGCACCAAGCTTCTAAAGATGGTCAAGTTAAGATTTTCTTCCTCTGAGACAGAACAGGGCTTGCTGCCACACCCAGAGGGAGGCCTGCCTCAGCTTGCTGTTACACAGAATCAGGATCACTGAGTGGCCAAAGGGATACAGCAACATGATTGACATATTCAACATGGAAGCCAGCTTACTGTTTACCTTTGAGTGGCTCCAGTAGTTGAGAAGGTAACCCAAATAGTACAATAAAATGAGGATGAGGAAAGAAGACACAGCCCTCATGGCTCGAACATGGGCTTCTGTGCTAGGATCTCTGGAACCTGTGGCATTGAGTTGCATCTGCTGGGTATGCCTCCACAGTGAGAGAAGAAGTAAGGAGAAGGAGATTGTAGATAAGCTTAAAGGAATAAGATTTAGAAGGCCCAAGAGGACCTGGATCATGAAAAAGTTACTTTTACTCACTTGCACTTCCTGTGACACATTTCTCTCCTTTCCTATACTGAAGATGCTCCCATAATGATAATGCATTCTCTTCATCATTGGAAAGATAATTGATAAAGTGATAATCAAGGGCCCCCAAAGAAGCATGGAGACTATCTTGTCAATTTTCCATTTCATCCAGAGGAAGAGGGGATTAGAGAAGTTGGTGATCTTCAGGAAGTAGAAGATGCTGAGTACAGCGGCAAACCAAATATTTGAATTGTGACTCAGGACCAAGAAGACATCAATTATTCTTACATAGGTGGGTACATCAAAAGAGATTATAATTAAATAGCTATTCCATATTATGACACATGACAGTCCAATTCTGGAGATGGCCAGACTTAGCAGAATGAGATCACTTGGTGGAATTTTCTTGCTCTTGACCCAGTCAAAGGAATTCACCAGAACTATTAATCCATTTACCAGAATGCCCAATAGAGATTCACCAGTTGCAAGAACCATCAAAACTGTCTCCGAACTACTTAGCATGTTAGCAGAAAGGAGATCACTTAAGGAAGTTTTCAATATTTATAATATTTTTATGCTACTGCTGTTGAATTAATTTTCATGCAAAATGAGTATGGAATGATAGATATATGGCTCTGAAATTTGATTATTCAGTAATTTTCTTCTCTGTCTTTGATAAAGTTTCTGTCTTAGGCAAGAAAATGTCTATCGTCTTTTAAAATATCCTCTTTAAGATATCCTCTGTGTTTTCTGAAGAGCTCAGTTAAATCTGCCCAGCAAAGACTCTGTCTCTGTCTCTGTCTCTGTCTCTCCCTTTCTCTCTCTCTCTCTCTCTCTCTCTCTCTCTCTCTCTCTCTCTCTCTCTCTTTCTGTCTCTGTCTCTCTCTTGCATTTTTATATTTTTATTTCCTCTTGAGAGGTGATCATGGAAAGGATTAGAGTCATATGTTAAGATGCAAATAGGGAGAGGTCATCTTTCAATATTTTTCTTTTTCTGTCTCAGCCTGTTTTGCATCCAAACCCATGAGCTGTATATGATGAAGCTCACCCAATGACTTATAACATGGGAAATGTAACAAAGTCCTAAATGTAGAGATTATGCTTCACCTGCATCATTTCCCATCATACTGAGTATGAATGTTATCACCTGTTGTTTACCAAATCAAATTCATGCAGGTTATTTCTGGTGAGCCACTTTTAAGTTTAAAAATTATAAATGAATTGCACTATAATGGGCCACTGATGTGGGTTGTTTACACTCTGAAGAAATATCTTTCTCTCAGTTTTCATGGCAACTCAGACAAAGCACTACACCATGCCAATTCTACTATAAGGCATAACCTTAGCATCAGGAAGGAAAGCAGAAACTGCCAACCACCATCTTGTTGTTGAGTTCTATGTACAATAAGCTTGTAGAGAAAAGATGATAATAATTCACATTTCTGTAGTGTCCTATGTTTTCCAAAGTACTCTCTTTGCAGTAACCTTTGGAGGTGGGAATTCAAGGGCTATTCCCTTTCCTCTCTCTGTAGATGATGGAGCAGTTTTAGAGAGGTGAGATTACATGGTCAGGCATCACACAGTCAAGAGTCTGAACTAGGATTTTGCCCCAGCTGTATGCTGATGGGCAGCCACTTCGTAGAAGTATTCATCTAATTAAAAGATTTATTATAAATGTAATATTTCATACCATGCCCTTAATCATCTTTTCACTTCCTAAACCCACAGTTGATTTTGAATGCTTGGAAGTTCAGCTCAAGAAAGGACCGCATTTGGAATTTCGAGGTGTGTACTGACCAGTCACTGTTTTTGACCTCTGCAAGTTTATGCTTACATAATACCTAAGTGTTGGCTGTGTGACATCCTTTTAAAAGCTGAGGATTTACCTGAGATCTCTGCTGTATGACCTGGGACAGTGGGGGGGGGGGGGTACCTTGTCAGCCTACCATGTGGCCTGATCAGTCATATGATGGCTGATGGCATATAATAAAGGGTCCAATTCTTAGTTGTTACTTGGGTCTTGCTTGCATTTTCTGGTACAACAAAATGAGAAAATCCATTAAATAGCCATTGTGACAGAGAAGGAATCTAAAAAATAAAAGAACCAAAAATACACTTATGTGTATTTTTCAGTCCTCAATTTGGTCTTCAAAATTCAGTCCTGAACACTAGCTCTCTATGATAAAGAAGCAATAATTATTACATGACTTGGGCTTTCCACTTCTCCTCCCAGTTCACACTTGCACTGACTCATTATGTCCCCAGAACTGAATTGCTACAACTCCCTTCAGGGATCTGTAGCTAACCTTGAGGAGAGTAGAGGGGCTTTCTAATAAGTCCTAGTGTTATTTTTTTTTCGTCTGAAGAACTTGCTTTATTGAGTAAAATTTTAATTTTCTGGAGTGTTTCTCAAGTCTTTATTACATATGGATATTTTCAGATTATAAAATTCCAGAACAATGGATTGGGGATCAGTTGTCCAAGATCATAGGATCATTTAAATAGAGCTGAACATAGTGATCTAGTCAAACCCCTATAATTCCACTGTTATAAATGAGGAAACTGAGGAGAAGACGTATTCTTTAATTTGCCTAAAACCACATAAAGAACTTGCAGGGATTGGATTAGAACTCACGCTCAGTCATATAGCTTTCAAGTAGACCCTGTCTCCCAGCAGGTGGAAATTTAATAGAAAACTTTAGGGTTTTTTGTTTGTTTTTCTATTTGATTCCCCAATAGATACAGAGACTCCATATACTACCTTTTCAGCCTTTTTCTGTGTTTATCATTTTAGGAAGTGGATTTCTAACATGTAACTCGTTTATTTCTCTTCTTGTTTTCTTTCTTTTTTTTTAAACAAATGCTTTATTAACTTCTGTTTTACATCATTCATTTCTGCCAGATTTTGAGTTACAATCATTTTCCCCCCATTATTCCCCTACCCAACCTCCCAGAACTGTAGTCCCACAAGATATCGCTTCCTCCAATCTGCCCTCTCCCATACCTTCTCCCATACCCCCATCGACTTTTCCATTAGAGGAAGGTGAGTCTTTGCATCCCAATGCCTGCACATCTTATCTCCCTATTACAAGCAAAAGAGTATTAATAATAGTATTTCTATATATTTGAAACATTTAATTTTAAGACCTCAAATTTCAGATCCATTTCCTTCCTCCCTTGTCACCCATTCCCTCTTGGGAGATAAGTAATTCAGTATATGTTGTACATGTCTAGCTATGCAAAATATTATCATAGCAGATATATTGTACAAGGCTGCTTATAATTCCCTCCCACTCATCCCACCCCCCACCTGGTCCATTCCCTACATGATCCTGTCCCTCTTCTATACTGGGTACTTCCAACCTCCCCTCACCCCAAGGATGCCCTCCCATCCATCATCCCTCCTTTCGTCCCCCTTCCCTCTATCCTGCTGCAGGTTGAGATACCCCATTTAGTATGTATGTCATTTTCTCCCTGAACCAAATTCAAATTTAATGTGGTTTTGCCTTTTTAGCCTTCCTTATTCTCCCCCTCCCTTGCAACCACTTCCCCTTGCTTCTTCTACATGGGATAGTTTACCCTACCCTATCTCTCCCCATCTCCTCTTGCCACTTTTCTCTCTCACCTCATAATTTCATCCCTTGAGTATTCTCCCTTCCCAACAGATTCAACCTATGCCCTCTATCCATATATAACTGTAACCATATACACACACATTCACATATGTATTCATATGACCACACCCCCTTCTTCCATTATTTTCATAGTGAGAAAGATATCATCAGTCACAATTATTGCTTTTCCATATAGGAATGTAAATAGTTCAACTTTGATAAGTTCCTTTTGATTTCTTTTCCCTGATTACCTTCTCAGGCATCTCTTGCTTCTTGTGTCTAGATGTCAAATTTTCTATTCAATTCTGGTTTTTTCCTCAAGAATGCTTGAAAGTCCTCTATTCCACTGAATGACCATATTTTCCCCTGAAACAAAATACTCAGTTTTGCTGGGTAGGTGACCCTTGGGATCATTCCCAGTTCTTTCGCCCTCTGGAATATCATATTACATGCCCTTTGATCCCTCAGTGTAGAACCTGCCAGGTCCTGCGCTATCCTGATTGTGTTTCCACAATATTGAAATTGTTTCTTCCTGGCGGCTTGTAGTATTTTCTCCTTGATCTGAGGATTCTGGAACCTGGCTATAATATTCCTGGGAGTTTTCTTTTTGGGATCTTTTTCAGGAGGTGATTGGTGGATTCTTTCAACCTCTATTTTGCCCTCTGGATCTAAAACATCAGGGCAGTTTTCCTTGAGAATTTCTTGAAGGGTGATTTCTACGTTCTTTCTTTGATCATGGCTTTCAGGTAGACCAATAATTTTTAAATTGTCTCTCCTGGATCTATTTTCCAGGTCAGTGGTTTTTCCCATGAGATATTTCACATTGCCTTCTAATCTTTCATTTGTTTGGATCTGCTTAACAGCATCTTGATTTCTCATAAAGTCATTAGCTTCCATTTGCTCCAGTCTAACTCTGAAGGAATGAATCTCCTCAGTGAACTTTTGAGATTCTTTTTCCATCTGGCAAATTCGACTTTTTAAGGCATTCTTCTCCTCATTGCCCTTTTGGGCCTCCTTTGCCATTTGAGTTAGTCTATTTTTTAAGGTGTTGTTTTCCTCAGTCAGGCTGTTGACCCTCATTTCATACTTTTCCTGCATCCTTCTCATTTCTCTTTCCAATTTTTCCTCCACTTCTCTTATTTGATTTTTAAAGTCCTTCTTAAGGTCCTCTATGGCCTGCAACCCACTCATGTTTTCCCCTGGGGCTTTTGGAGCAGGACTTCTGACCTCACAGTCCTTTTCCCGCTTTATGCCCCCAAAATAGGAGTCTAGGGTTGCATTTTTCTGTTTCCTTTGCCTTGGTATGTTGCCACTTAATTACTTGACTTTTGGGCTTGTTGCCACACTATGGCTTTAAGGCCAGATAGAGGAATTTTCGTCCCGAACGTGTGGGGGCAACTTCCGTTTCTGGCAAGCTGTAAACCCACCCACGACTTCCACCCTAGATCACAATCCAGATCCAGGGAGGTTAAAGCAAGAGCGATTACCCCCCAAGACTGATCGCTGGATCTCCCTACGATTTGGAGGCCGGGAGCTAGAGCCGCCTCTGAAAACTGCAAAATAGCGTGTCTCCTCAGCAGCTTCTAGCCCCCAGGGGAGGGAGCCGACGCATTCCCTAAATACCAGTCCCAAAGTCCATAGGACACCAACCTCTTACTTTGTCCTAGGCATGTCTATGTTGATAATTCTGGAGTCACCACAGCTCCTGGTGTTCTGGGGTTCCTCCAGCTGGCTGCTGGCCCTGCCGCCCTGGGGCTAAAACCTCGGCTCACTCGGACCTGGGCTCTGCTCGGCTCCTGTGCTCTGTGTGCTGCGCGCTGCCAGGTCCCAGACCGCTGAGCTGGTCCTTCCTGCAGGGCTGTTGGCTGTCCTCAGCGGGATGTTAGCTTCTCTGTGTCGTTCTGTGGGTGCTGGGGCTCCAGAAGTTGTTCAGAGTCCCCTTTTACATAGTTTGGGGGGAATCTGGGGGCAAAGTGGCTTGTATGAGCTGTTTCTACTCCACCATCTTGGCTCCGCCCCCCAGTCCTAGTGTTATTAATTAATCAACCAGACTTACTTAGTTTTTTGGAACGGGTATTTACTAAGGTGTTATATAATAATAGTTGGAAGAAAACATCTCTTATCACAGTCTGTGACACTCTCCCACAAATACATACAGACTCTGGAGAAAGAGCTAAGTGTTTGCAATCAGGAGGAAGTGGGCTCAAGATCAAAGTACATGTAAGTGTAGTCACAGCTCCTGGTTATTGGAAATGATTTTTTCCCTGCTTCATTGAGCACTTATTAATTACTCCATAGGCACCAAGCAGCATTTTGGCTAGTCTTCTTGTAGTGTCTTAAATTGTCTTCCGCCAGGGTGCTTAATTTGTCCTTGACTACCAATGCAAACACTGTCTCCAGTTGTTGCTGTTCCAGGATATTGTTAGGGCACTAATCAAAATATAAATCTTCAGGAAGACTAGTACCTCTGATGTGATGGATGCTGAGCCCTTTTCAGGCCTGCTTTCCACTTTTGGTGTCCCCCTGATCCACCTAACTCTCACCTGTGGCTCCAAGAAGCTGTAGTATGCCCAGGGGCCATACCCTGATAAACCATTTCAGCAGATGGGCTAAACCAGGTTGAGGGTAACTGAGGGGTCTCAAAATGATTGGTGAGTTAGGAAGGTGTCTACCATGAACTTGTGAAGACTCCCCCTAGTGGAATGGGCAGATGATAATTTGTTCCAATGACCACGAAGGCAGTTGAAGCAGGAACTGAGGGC
This sequence comes from Gymnobelideus leadbeateri, assembly GCA_011680675.1. NCBI lineage: Eukaryota > Metazoa > Chordata > Mammalia > Diprotodontia > Petauridae > Gymnobelideus > Gymnobelideus leadbeateri. The sequence goes on along the minus strand of WOXC01008259.1, from coordinate 1,848,049 downwards.
TGAGAGCTTAGTTAGACATCAAAGATGCCAATGCCATCCACTGTATCTTGAACCATGACAAGTCGTATTGATTCTGTCCTACCACTGGACTGTAATGACTCTGGAGGAGAGAATGAGGCTGACAATTCCTACAACTCTGAAAAAGCCTGATGAGAACATCACATTATCAGAAAAAGAATGAACAAAAATGGATAATAATTTTCATTTCATAGATACAAAACAATATACCAAAGACTCCTATAATTCATTAGCAGAATATGACAAATTAAATTTAAAATATTGTTAATAATCAGTAACAGACCCAAATGGCTTACTTAATAAGTTGTCATTAGTTGTATGGAAGCAACTCAATGGAACAAATAGGGGATAGACATTCTTTTTCAAATCCTTCTGTAATGTTAAAAAAAACTAGGCAGCTATTATGTTATACCAGGTAACAAAATGTCTTGCATAATTATAAAGAGACAAAATCCTATGTGGGGAATTTCCAAAACATAATATTTAGAATTAAATAATAAAATCTTTCTGTTACAATAGAGATATGGAAACACAAATTAATAATGATTATGAGAAAGATATCTGTGTAATAATAGGAGAATGTTTGTGTGACAATTTTACTACTTTCATCCACATCACACTACTTTTCTGTACAATAAGGGAGAAAATCTATGATTTTCGATTGTATTAGAAGTTTGAATATTTTTCTTATAATATGGGAACTGTCCTTTGGGCTAAAGATGAGGTGTCAAGTCATTAGCTTTTTCATAAAAGGAAAAGATGGTTTGGACAAGGTCATAGAGCAGTAAGATAGCTGGAGACTTGACTGGTTAGCAGCTGAAGTAGATGCCAGGTGGACAAGTAAACAAAGAATTTGGGAGGGCAGTCACATTCTTGTATGGCACTTACCTAGGTGCTAGGGTTAGAGACAGAAGCAAAATCACAGTCTGCAGCCCCCAAAAGATTGCATTCTACTGGACTTTATGTTATGTACACAAATTAATACAATTCAAGGTTAGTAGCAAAATGTTCTAGGAATACATAGATATAACACTAACAGCTTGGGGATAGGGATATCAAGGAAGTTTTAAAGAAGTGGTACCTGAGATGAATCTTAAAGTACAATAGGGAAAGGAAAATTTCTGAGAGGCAGAAATTAAGATGGAGTTCATTCCAGGCATGAGGGCGGGAGTATGGAAATCAAGGATAAGATATCAGACTCCAAAATCAGCTAGAAATCAATATGGCTGGTACATAAATTCACTGAAAGGGAGTAATGTGAAGTTAGCTCCTCCCCCCCCCCCCCAACTGAGTCAAAGACAATTGTGGCATGTACAGAATATTAAGCTAAGGGACTGCTATTTATTCTGTTGACAGTAGGGAGCCATGAAGAATTTTGAAGGTAAGGAATGGTAATCATACATACAAGCACATACACATGGAAATTGGGATTCACTGAAGATTTTAGAGGTCAAGTGGCATAATCAGGTCAGACAAGAACACATCTTAGAAATGTTATATTGGCAACTAAATTAAAGGAGTATTGGAAAGGGAAAGAGACTGAAAACAGGGAGACTAGTTAGTGAGCGATTACTATATTACCAGGGGCTGTGGATAAAGACCTGAACTAAGCTTCTGGTATTAAAAAAGGAGAGAAAGAAGAATGAGAAGAAAGTCCCAGAGAAAGGACATAAGGACGATGATCTCCAAGTTCCCTGCTCTCTCCTATGTATTTCCACTTCTGTAGACCAAGTTCACACTTCTCTTATCTTTAGCATCACAAGTATCTCTTCAGTTGGTGCCCCTCCCTCCAGTCTCTCTTTCAACAAGTCATCCTAACTTATGTCTTACCACTGGACTCTGATGGCACTGGAGGAGAGAGTGAGGCTGAGCACCTGGCATAGCTCTGCCTCACTCAAATCCAATTCACTTGCAAATCAAGACATTCCCCTCCTATGGGGAATGTAGAATGAATAACAACAACAAGCAACTATGCTTCTCTATTCATCTTCTTCATCCACAATCTTTATGGCAATACATGGGTGAAAATCCTTCTCTGACTCTTAACTGTCTAGAGATTGAAATTTGAACCCATGAACCTGACATTCCAGACCCTTTTCTAGGCTTATCTTCTACTGTTCCTCCACAACACCCAGCCCCCACCCCTGCCCCCATCAGCTACAACCCAAAAGAGCTACTCCTAGATCCATAAATACATCCTTCAATGTCCTTTCTTGGAACCTTTGCCCACATAGTTCTTCCAGCATTGGTTAGATACCTCATTTTTTGCCTGTCAATATTTCACCAGACATTGTAGGGGTAGGCCAAATGTCACTCCCCCAATGATATTCAAATGCTTCCTGAGTTCCCAGCATGAGCCACTCACTCAGCTTTATCTGACCTTCTTTTTTTTTTTTTTTTTTTTTTTGCTTTTTGGAGGGCAATTGGGGTTAAGTAACTTGCCCAAGGTCACACGGCTAGGTTTTTGTTTGTGTGGGTTAAGTGTCTGAGGTCGGATCCGAACTCAGGTCCTTCTGACTCCAGGGCCGACGCTCTACTCACTGCGCCACCTAGCCGCCCCTTTATCTGACCTTCTTACTGATCCCTTCTTCCTCTTCCTAACTCCTTTATCATTCCTCGTTATTATTACTAATAATAATATCTAATGTTCATGTAGCATTTTATGGTTTGTGAAATATTTTACATAATTTATCTAATTTGATATTCACAAAATCTCATAAAATAGGTACTATTAGCATTCTTCATATGAGGGAACTGAGGCTGAGAGGTAAGTGCTCGATAGTCACACAGTTAATAAGAGATGGAAACAGTATTTGAACTCAGGACATGCTGAATCAAAGTCCTGTACTCTCTCCACTATGACACTTAACCACCTTCTCTTACACATCTCCCATGACAGGGGTGATCATGAAGAAGGTTATACTAAGGTAGGTGTGATGAAGGAAATAAAGTTTCATTTCTACATTTTATTACTTTCTTCCTCCTCCGCATTGTAAATTGTGGCTGCAGCCTTTGCCTCCTGAGTACAAATTATTCTGAAGAGGAACAGTCAAACCATGGAAAGAAAATCTGCTCCCTAGTTGCATCTCTTGGTTCAAATGTCTTGACTTGTGAGATTCTGCTGTCTACCTTTGTTAGATTGGAGACCCTGGAAATATTGGAATATGTAAATCCCATAAAAGACAGACAGGAAACCTCTAAGCCTGGCTGAACTGTCCAGTTGACTAGAGTTCCATGGAACTGTACAGATGGAAGCAGCTAGCTAGCTCATTAGCACAGCATTTCATACCTAACAGAAAGTCTCTTAGAAGGATTTTGATGCTAAGGTATTCTTAGAGCCTGCCACTCCCTCCTCCTCCCCCTCCCCAGCTCCTGTTTGTCTATACTCTTTCTCTCATCCTAGATCATACTTACAAGTCCTTCACCATCAGAAACCTCATCACTGCTGGGTCTGGAGTCAGGAAGATTCGATTTAAAATTGAACTGCAGATATTTACAAGCTGTGTGACCCTGGCAAGTCTCTGTTTGTCTGAGTTCACTTGTCTGTAGAAATGGGGATAATAATCTCAGCCACCTCCCAGGGTGGCTGGGGGATCAAATGAGATGGAAATTGTAAAACTTGAAGCCCAGTGCCTGAAGAATAGCGGGCACTGTATGCAGTTTATTTATAACTCTTATTATTATCCTGCAAGACTGAAGCAGGCTTGGAACTCAGAGCTACAACCTTCCCTTTAGGAGGGGGTCTGGGCCACTAATCTCTTCATTTCTCACCAGGCTGTGCCCCTTGGGACCTTTCCCTGATGGCCCTATCACTTCTTCCCTCTCTTCCCCCAACACCACTCTTCAGCCTCCCTCTGTGTGTTGCCTTCCCCCACCCATTGTAAGCTCCATGAGGGCTGTTGTTGTTCAATTGTTTCACCATGTCTGATTTTTTTTTGACCCTGCTTGGGGTTTTCTGGTAAAGATCCTGTAGTGGTTTGCTGTTTCCTTCTCCAGCTCATTTTACACAGGGGGAAACTGAGACAGATAGGATTAAGTGACTTTCCCAGGGTCCCACAGCTAGGTAGTGTCTGAGGCTGGATTTGAACTCAGACAGATGAGTCTTCCTGACTCAGAGCCAGCACTCTATCCGCTGCACCACCTAGTGCCCTTCCTTGAGGTAGCGACTGTCTTTTTTTTTTTAGTATTTATTTGCCATGTCCTCAGTACAATACTTAGGACATAGTAGGTACTTTAAAAATACATGTTTATTAAGCAACTAAAATTATTTATTTCTTCTTTTTATTTAGTTATACATTTATTCCCCACCTTTGTTCACTTTTGCTCCCCAGTTAACTGGTTAGTTAAAAATGTTCCTCCCTCTTCATCTGCTTGCTTTTATTAGTTTTCTTTTATTGTACCTTTTTATTAGAAGTGTTTCTTTACTTTATTCTTCCCCTTATTCACATTCCCTTTTGATCTCTTTTGAATTTACTGATTTATGGGCTGTGCTTTTATTACTTCTTCATTCCTTTTGGGTCCTCATTGGGTTAAAACTATCAGGTATAATGTTTGATGTCAGTCCTGTTTTCAATGTTTCCATGTCTTTGTATATTTTCCTCCATTCTTCCTTTTTATGCTTTGCTTCACTCTTAGAAATAGTCATTTGAGGGCAGAGCCAAGATGGCGGAGTAGAAACAGTTCATCCAAGCCTCTCTGCCCCCAGATTCCCCCCAAACTATGTAAAAGGGGACTCTGAACAACTTCTGGAGCCCCAGCACCCACAGAACAAAACAGAGAAGCTAACCTCCCGCTGAGGACAGCCCAGCAGCCCTGCAGGAAGGACCAGCTCAGCGGTCTGGGACCTGGCAGCGAGCAGCACACAGAACACAGGAGCCGAGCAGAGTCCAGGTCCGCGTGAGCCAAGGTTTTAGCCCCAGGGCAGCAGGGCCAGCAGCCAGCTGGAGGAACCCCAGAACACCAGGAGCTGTGGTGACTCCAGAATTATCAACATAGACATGCCTAGGACAAAGTAAGAGGTTAGTGTCCTATGGACTTTGGGACCAGTATTTAGGGAATGCGTCGGCTCCCTGCCCTGGGGGCTAGAAGCTGCTGAGGAGACATGCCATTTTGTAGTTTTCAGAGGCAGCTCCAGCTCCCAGCCTGCAAATCAAATCGTAGGGAGATCCAGCGGTCAGTCTTGGGGGGTAATCGCTCTTGCTTTAACCTCCCTGGATCTGGATTGGGATCTGGGGTGGAGGTCGTGGGTGAGTTTACAGCTTCACAGAAACGGAAGTTGCCCCCCACACGTTCCGGACGAAAATTCCTCTATCTGGCCTTAAAGCCATAGTGTGGCAACAAGCCCAAAAGTCAAGTAATTAAGTGGCAACATACCAAGGCAAAGGAAACAGAAAAATGCAACCCAAGACTCCTATTTTGGGGGCATAGAGCGGGAAAAGGACTGTGAGGTCAGAAGTCCTGCTCCAAAAGCCCCAGGGGAAAACATGCGCAGGTTGCAGGCCATAGAGGACCTTAAGAAGGACTTTAAAAATCAAATAAGAGAAGTGGAGGAAAAATTGGAGAGAGAAATGAGAAGGATGCAGGAAAAGTATGAAATGAGGGTCAACAGCCTGACTGAGGAAAACAACACCTTAAAAAATAGACTAACTCAAATGGCAAAGGAGGCCCAAAAGGGCAATGAGGAGAAGAATGCCTTAAAAAGTCGAATTTGCCAGATGGAAAAAGAATCTCAAAAGTTCACTGAGGAGATTCATTCCTTCAGAGTTAGACTGCAGCAAATGGAAGCTAGTGACTTTATGAGAAATCAAGATGCTGTTAAGCAGATCCAAACAAATGAAAGATTAGAAGGCAATGTGAAATATCTCATGGGAAAAACCACTGACCTGGAAAATAGATCCAGGAGAGACAATTTAAAAATTATTGGACTACCTGAAAGCCATGATCAAAGAAAGAACGTAGAAATCACCCTTCAAGAAATTCTCAAGGAAAACTGCCCTGATGTTTTAGATCCAGAGGGCAAAATAGAGGTTGAAAGAATCCACTGATCACCTCCTGAAAAAGATCCCAAAAAGAAAACTCCCAGGAATATTATAGCCAGGTTCCAGAATCCTCAGATCAAGGAGAAAATACTACAAACAGCCAGGAAGAAACAATTTCAATATTGTGGAAACACAATCAGAATAGCCCAGGACCTGGCAGCTTCTACACTGAGGGATCAAAGGGCATGTAGTATGATATTCCAGAGGGCAAAAGAGCTGGAAATGAACCCAAGGGTCACCTACCCAGCAAAACTGAGTATTTTGTTTCAGGGGAAAATATGGTCATTCAGTGGAATAGAGGACTTTCAAGCATTCTTGAGGAAAAAACCAGAATTGAATAGAAAATTTGACATCTAGACACAAGAAGCAAGAAATGCCTGAGAAGGTAATCAGGGAAAAGAAATCAAAAGGACCTCATCAAAGTTGAACTATTTACATTCCTATATGGAAAAGCAATAACTGTGACTGATGATATCTTTCTCACTATGAAAATAATGGAAGAAGGGGGTGTGGTCATATGAATACATATGTGAATGTGTGTGTATATGGTTACAGTTATATATGGATAGAGGGCATAGGTTGAATTGTTGGGAAGGGAGAATACTCAAGGGATGAAATTATGAGGTGAGAGAGAAAAGTGGCAAGAGGAGATGGGGAGAGACAGGGTAGGGTAAACTATCCCATGTAGAAGAAGCAAGGGGAAGTGGTTGCAAAGGAAGGGGAGAATAAGGAAGGCTAAAAAGGCAAAACCACATTAAATTTGAATTTGCTTAAGGGAGAAAATGACATACATACTAAATGGGATATCTCAACCTGCAGCAGGATAGGGGGAAGGGGGATGTGAGGAGGGATGATGGATGAGAGGGCATCCTTGGGGTGAGGGGAGGTTGGAAGTACCCACAATAGAAGAGGGACAGGAACATGTAGGGAATGGACCAGGTAGGGGGTGGGATGAGTGGGAGGGAATTGTAAGCAGCCTTGTACAATATATCTACTATGATAATGTTTTGCATAGCTAGACATGTACAACATATACTGAATTACTTATCTCCCAAGAGGGAATGGGTGACAAGGGAGGAAGGAAATGGATCTGAAATCGAGGTCATAACATTAAATGTTTCAAATATATATAAATACTATTATTAATACTCTTTTGCTTGTAATAGGGAGATAAGATGTGCAGGCATTGGGACACAAAGACTCACCTTCCTCTAATGGAAAAGTTGATGGGGGTATGGGAGAAGGTATGGGAGCCAGCAGATTGGAGGAAGTGATATCTTGTGGGACTACTATTCTGGGAGGTTGGGTAGGGGAATAATAGGGGGAAAATGATTGTAACTCAAAATCTGGTGGAAATGAATGATGTAACACAGAAGTTAATAAAGCATTTGTTTAAAAAAAATAGTCATTTGAGAGGAAGCAATTCTGCACAAAAGCAGTGCATGGGGGAAATTATCCCAAGTTTCATATCATCTTCCCCTTTGTACTCACCAGTTTCCCTTCCAAGTGCAGTTTCATCTTTTCTCTGGCTCTATGTCCCTTCTTGAATGACATTTCTAGGTCTGCTTGTCTCAAGGAACTTAAAGATTTTTCTTCCTGAGATATAATATTGCTCTAGGAGGCATGGTTTCTTTTCAGAGAGAGGGACTTGCCAATGTGCCAATTCCCTTCATCCCAGATTCGACCTGTCATCTCTGATCAGAGGTTCATAACTTTTCCTTCATTTGAGAGATCATCATTAGTATTTTATTCAGCACCTGCTCCCCCTAACATTAGACCCCTGGGACGTTCTGGTAAATGTTTAACAAATAGCTTTCCAGGACACACAGGCACATAAACATGTACATACATGTATGCATGTACACAACACATTTTAAAGTTTAATCTGCATTAGCACTCCATCACTTGAAGTATAGACAATAAACAAAAGAATTAATCAAGACTGATTTAGAAAGCCTGTAAGTTTCCAAAGTGTAAAGGCTCATGTTGAAAATTTAATAAAATTCCTTTCACAAGCTGGTAAGAGGTGACTCCAGCATATTCCTTGATGAAGCCTCAAATCCCTCCCTTCTATCACCTTTTCATTTCTCCCACAAACTTCCCATCCACTCCACTTCGGACTTAGAAAGCTTCCCTTAACTATTTCCATAGGAAAGTGGTTGTGGTGCATTATCCATTCTACTCTGTCCCCCACTGCCCCTCTCCCCAGGTATGCTTCATCCCACTCTGCAACTGCATCCCACAAAAAAATATTGATTAACCTATAGATGTATACTGGAGGTTAGTTTATGACCCTTCAATTAATTTCTTCCACCTTTGCTTCTTCTGATTCTTGAAGTTGTGATGAAATTCAAGTTTCTTTCTGTCCCCTTTCCAATACAGGATGATCTCTCTCTCTCTCTCTCTCTCTCTCTCTCTCTCTCTCTCTCTCTCTCTCTCTCTCTCTCTCTCTCTCCTATTCTTTGTTCCTTCCCTACCTCCCTCTCTTCATCTTTCCTTCCTTCCTTTCTTCTTTCCCTTCCATATTATTTGTTCTTCTGTTTTCTTTCCTTTCTTGCTTCTTTATTTATTTTATTCCTTCCTTCCTTCAATATTCTCTATCTCTTTCTTTCTATCAATTTTTGAAATAAAGTTATTTTCCTTTAAGTTTCAAAATTTCTTTACCTTTTCTTAATGACAAGAATTTCCTTCAGTATCCATCTCCCTGCCCCTCCTAGAGAGCAATCACAAATAACATAGGATGCTTTTGAAGAAAAAAAGCATTAAGCAGAAAAGGCAAAAATTAGAAAAAAATTTTAAATGCATCAAAAAGTCTGAAATTATTAACAATATGCCACACCCATGGAATTCCCTCCAGTGCAAAGGAGTGGGTGGAGGTGTTTTTATTTTTTTCAACACGCTTATTCTTTATAACTTTGCAACATTCACCTTTGATTATTTTGTGGTTGTTCTTTCCATTTAAATTGTTATAGTCACAGTGTGGGGCAAGTAGGTGGTACAGTGAATAGAGCATCAGGTCTGAAGTTCAAATCTAAACTCAGAAAGTTACTATCTATGTGACCCTGGAAAGTCACTTAACTGTTATTTGCCTCAGATCTGCAATTATAAAACACACCAGACAAGGAAACGGCAAACTACTCCAGTATCTTTGCTAAGAAAACCCCAAGGACAAGTCCATGGGGGCACGAAGACTTGGACACAACCAAAAGTTGTCATTATGTAGAATGTTCTGTTAGATCCCCTTATTTCACTTTTATCATATCAATAAAGTCTTTCCCTATTTCTCTATTCATTACTTCTTATAGAGTAGTAATTTTCAGTTGCATTCATGTACCACAATCTGTTTAACCTTTCCCCAATTAATAGGAATCTACTTTGTTTCCAATTATTTGCTACCACAGAAGGCTGTGCTGTAAGTGTTTTGGTGTATGTAGCAAAATTTTTTCTTGTTAATGACCTCATGGTACAGTATGAACCAAGTAGTAGAATCTCTAGGTCAATGTTAAAGATATACTAATCACTTTTTTTGCTGAATTCCAAATTGATTCCAAAAGGATTGCAATGAGACACAGTTCTATAACCAATGCACTAGTGTGCCTATCTTTCCACAACCCCTCCACCATAAACTCCGCTTATCTTTTGTCATCTTTATCAATTTATCAGATTTCATATGTAACATGAAATTTATTTTTATCTGGATTTGTCTTACTATTAGTGATTTAGAGCTCATCTTATATTGATGTGTTGTTTGCTAATCTTTAATAGCTGCTCTAATCCTTTGACTACTTATCTAGTAGTGAATGATTAAGAAAATAATCTTTGTATCAAATATGTCAAATAAGGTACTGATATCCATGATAATATAGCAGTTAACAAATTCAAAGGAATTTTACCTTGTTAATAATCATGTGAATGAATATCAGAATCATTAATAATAAAATAAAGGCAAATCAAAATACCTCTGGGGTTTTTCTCCAACAATAAAATCTGTAAAGATCACAATAGGCACTGAGAGTCCATGTTATCAGAGTTGTGGAAGACTAGCATACATATACATTCTTGGTGAAGTCTAAGAATTCTGGAAAGCAGTTTGGAATTAAAATGACTAAAATGTCCATACCTATTGAATCATTTTTCTGCTTTTACACATTTATCCTAAAGATGTCAATGATTTTTTTAAAAAGCTCCAAAGTTTGAAACATTTGTAGTAGCAATTTTTATATTGACAAAGAAATGGAAACTTAGTAGATGTCTATGAACAGGGGAGAGGCTGATAAAAATTGTGGCAACTAAATATAATGAAAATTTGATTGTCCTATAGGTAATGGTGACTGTAATGGATACAGAGGAGCATGGGGAGATTTATTTGAATTATTGCAATGTGAAGTAAATAGAACCAAGCAAAATATATACATAATAACTACAACAGCAAATATTGGGAGGTTATTAAAATTGAGCAGCACAAAGGAGCCAAGATGACTGGGTAAAAGCAGAAACTTGCTCAAGCTCATGCTCTAACCATCTGTAATACCTGTAAAAAATATTATAAACAAATTTTAGTGCTACAGAACCCACAAAGTGACAGTGAGAAACAAATCTCCCACTGAAAAAGCCTGGCAGGCCAACAGTAAGGGTCTATCACACCATGCTGGGAGTGGAGTGCAGTCCTATGTGGACCACACTGGTACAGATCAGGAGCCAGATGCCCAAAGCAGACTTCAGGGGAGTGAATCACTGGAAGTTATGGCAGTTTCCAGACTTTTCAACCCATAAATGGCAAAGAGAAAGTAAAAAATCAGTGGGGAATCATTGTTGGAACTGGGTGAGAGAAGAGTGTGGTCTAGCCACTGACCTCTAGGGTGACAGCCTCTGCAGCTGCTGCAGCTGTGGCTGTCTCCTGAGCTCTAGGTCCACAGATCATGGGGGAGTCAAGTGACTGCTCAGAGGGTAATTGCAGGACTTTCTTTGCTGGAACTGAGGCAGGATTCTCTTACTTTGCTCTGTTTGGATCTGGGTTGTAGTCTTGGGTAGCAGTACTGGGGTGAGGGGTATTAATGGGGCAGAGCTTGTTGAGGCTATGGAGAAGTAATCCTCCTCACAGTTCTGAGGTAGGTGCCTAGCAGAAGCTGAAAACAGCTGCACAAAACCCCAGAAATTTGGGCCACAGAACTCCCCACTCTGGAATCAGAGTTCTACCCTGGCAAAGAACACAAAAATCAAGTAATTGACTGGCAAAATGAGCAAACAGAGAAAGAGAAATCAAACTATAGAACTTTTTTTGTGACAAAGACAATCAAAACATAGAACCAGAAGAAGACAACAAAGTCAAAATTCCTGCATTAAAAGCCACCCCCCCAATAAAAGAATATATATATATATATATATATATATATATATATATATATATATATATATATATATATATCTGAATTGGTTGCAGGTCATGGAGGAGCTCAAGAAGGATTTTGAAAGTCAAATAAGAGAAGTAGAGGAAAAATTGGGAAGAGAAATGAAAATGATGCAAGAAAATAATAAAATGAGTCAACAGTCTGCTAAAGGAGACCTCCCCCAAAATACTGAGGAAAATAACAACTTAAAAAATAGATTAATTGAAATGGCAAAAGAGGCCCAAAAAAGCAATGAGGAGAAGCATGCCTGAAAAAGCAGAATTGGTGAGATGGAAGAGGAATTTGAAAAGCTTACTGAAGAAAATAATTCTTTCAAAATTAGATTGGAGCAAATGGAAGCTAATGACTTTATGAGAAATCAAGATACTATAGAACAGATCCAAACAAATGAAAAAATAGAAGGCAATGTGAAATATCTCATTGGAAAAACCACTCACCTGGAAAATAGATTCAGGAGACATAATTTAAAAATTATTGGACTATCTAAAACCTGTGATAAAAAAGAGCCTATCATAGAACCATAGGACAAAATAGAAATTGAAAGAATTCACCAATCACCTCTTGAAAAACATCCCAAAAAGAAAACTCCTAGGAATATTGTAGCCAAATTCCAGAATCCCAGGTCAAAGAGAAAATATTAGAAGCAGTATTGTGGAAACACAATCAGGATAACACAAGATCTAGCAGCTTCTACATTAAGGGATCAAAGGACTTGGAATATGATATTCTGTAGGTCAAAAGACCTAGGAGTAAAACCAAGAATCATCTACCCAGCAAAACCTAGTATAATGCATCAGGGGAAATTATAGACATTCAATGAAATAGAGAGTTTTTAAGCATTCTTGATGAAAAAATCAGAGCTGAACAGAAAATTTGACTTTCAAATACAAGAAGCAAGAGAAGAACCTAAAGGTAAAAAGGAAAGATAAATAATAAAGCATTTATTAAAGTTGAACTATTTACATTCCTACATGGAAAGACAATATTTGTAAGTCATGAGACTTGTCTCAGAATGAAGATAGTTGAAGGGAATATATATGCATATATGTTTACATACATATATGTATGTATACGTGGATGTACGTGTGTATAGATATGTGTGTACATATCTACATAGACATTGGGCACAGGATGAGTTGAATATGAAGGAATGATATATAAAAAATAAAATTAAGAGGTGAGAGAGGAATATGTTGGGAGAAGGAGAGAGGGAGAGATAGATTGGGGTAAATCATCTCACATAAAAGAAGCAAGAGAAAACTGTTACAATGGAAGGGAAAAGCAGGAAGGTGAAAGGGAATAAGTCAACCTTACTGTCATTGGATTTTGCTTAAGGAGGGAATAAGAGCCATACTCAGTTGAATGTCTTACCCTACAAGAAAGTGGGGGGGGGGAAGGGAATAAGAGAGGGGATCATAGAAAGGAGGGCATATTGAGGGAGAGAGTAGTTAGAAGCAAACACTTTTGAAAAGGGACAGGGTCAAAGGAGACAATAGAATAAATTGGGGAGGGGGATAGGATGGATGGAAATATAGCTAGTCTTTAACAATATTACTATTATGGAAATGTTTTACATAATTACACATGTATAGCCTATATTGAATTGCTTGTCTTCCCAGTGGGGGTGGGAGAGGAGGGGAGAAGTGAGAAAATCTGAAACAAATGTTAAAACAATTGTTTTTGTATGCAACCAGGAAATAAGCTATATAGGCAATGGGATATAGAAATCCATATTGCCCTATAAGAAAATAAGGGGTGGGGGGATTAGGGGCAATTTAAGAGATGACAGATTGGGGGAAGTATGCTTGCCATCTTGGGGTCAGGGTAGGAGAGTGATGGGTAGAAAATTTTTAGCTCAAAATCTTGTGGAAATGAATGTTGAAAATGAAAAATGGATAAATAATTTTTAAAAAATAGGTGACAGTCAGTAAAAATGTCTCAGAGCTGACACATGGAATGGTGTACGTGAGCATGCAAGAATGGAGAGAACATGGGTGGGCAGAAAGGTATACTAAGACTGGAAAGGTAGAGAGGAGACAGGATATGAAGGACTTTGAACACTGGAGTGCTTTGTTTTAGAGGTGTCATCACTAGAGGTGACAGGGAGCTGATACTGAAGTCTGCTTCAACTTTTGGATAAAACTATTATGTTGCTCATTCTCAATTTTTTAAATGCACAATTACCTGTTTAAACAATTGAGGGCTAATGTATTTTAACTGTACACCATAGTTTTTTTTTTCTTATTTCTACTTTTTGTTTTTTTTTTTAACTAATTCTTATTTTAGCTCTGATAAGTTGTTCTGACTATCCAGACAACTGACTAAGGGATAAGTCCCATATCAATAACAAGTATTTTCTTGTTTTGTTTTATTTTTAAGTCTAATTTGTTTCACTCTTCATGGTGTTATTTTGATGGTTTCCATGTCCAGTGCTTACCAATTCTATTTTGAAGAAATTGTCCATAATATATAACATGAGACTTCTGTGTAAACAAAACAAAAATTGAGTACCACGAAGATTTAATGAACAAACTTGGATGCAAAGAAGAAAAGTGAAGACAGATCTCCTTCATTTTGAAGATAGGGGAGACTATGGGTCTGGAACACAGCATACAACATCAGATGCTTCTAATATATTATTTTTAATGAAAATTTCCCCTCTTTTTATTCAAAGAGATGAATCTGTGAGAAGGAGAGGATGGAAAATGCTCTTTTGGGAGATACAAATGAAATAAAAATGAGGCATTTCAAGACTACATTTGTCTCTTTGCTGCTTCTATCTATTGCTCATGATTGTATCTTCCAGGGAAAATTTAAAGAAGTTCAATCCCTCTTCCACATGACCATCCTTGAATTTTTTGAAGAAAGTTATTATGTCCCATGCTCAGTCTTTCCCTCTCCAGAACAAATGTCTAGGTTTCATTTCCTATGATGTATTGAGGTCAATTCCAGGTTTAGATCTATGGTGCTAAGCCTTCTCTAGGCCTCAGTGTCCTCATCCATAAAATGAGGGGTTTAGGCCAATGACCTCTGTTGTCCCTTATGACTCAAAGCCTATGATGCTATGTCTCCTAATGTGATTATGTAACAACAAGCATTTACACCTTTTCCCAAAGAGTCACAGATCTAATCAAAGGTACCAAGAATGAACTTTACATTAGATAGTTCCTAAAATTGAAGATGCTCCACTGAATGGAGAAACAGAGAAGTAACAAAAAACTTTCTATGTTAATTGGTTGGTCCATAGAAGGCACCAAGTTTCCAAAGATGTTCAAGCCAAGGTTTTCTTCCTCTGAGGCAGGACAGAGCTGGCTGCCACAGCCAGAGGGAGGCCTGCCTCAGCTTACTGTTCCATAAAATCAGGATAACTGAGTGGCCAAAGGGATAGAGCAACATGATTGACAAACTCAACATGGAAACCAGCTTACTCTTTCCCTCTGAGGGGCTCCAGTAATTGGCAAAGAAACCTATATGGTACAATAAAATGAGGATGAGGAAGGAAGACACAGACTTCATGGCGTGAATGTGGGCTTCTGTGCTTGGGTCTCTGGAACCTGTGGTGGTGACTTTCATCTGTCGGGTGTGCCTCCACAGAGAGAAGATGAGTAAGTACAATGAGATTATAGATACTGTCAAAGGAATAAGACTCAGAAGACCATAAAGAATGTGGAGCACAAGGAACTTACTTTTACTCACTTGCACCTCCTGTGATACATTTCTCTCATTGCTTCTACTAATGAAGTTTCTACAATAATAATGCATTCTTTCCATAATTGGAAAGGTAATAAATAGAGAGATAATAAACGGGACCCAAAGAAGCTTGAAGACCATCCTGTCAATTCTCCATTTCATCCAGAGGAAGAGGGGATTAGTGAAGTTGGTGATCTTCAGGAAGTAGAAGATGCTGAGGATAGTGGCAAACCAAATATTTGAATTGTGACTCAGGACCAAGAAGACATCAAATATTCTTACATAGGTGGGTACATCAAAAGAGATCAAAATTAAATAGCTATTCCATATTATCACACATGACAACGCAATTCTGGAGACAGCCAAGCTGACCAGGATGAGATCACTTGATGGCAATTTCTTGCTCTTGACCCAGTCAATGAAATTCACCAGAAATATGAATCCATTCACCAGAATGCCCAATAGAAATAAACCAGTCACCAGAACCATAAAAATTTTCTCCCAACTACTTAGCATTGTCGCAATAATGAGATTGCTTAGGAAGTTCCCAATATTTATAATACTTTAGTGCTATTGCTATTGGATTAAGTTCCAGGCAAATTGAGTATTGAATGATATGTGTTTCTGATGTGGTGGTGATGCTGTAATTTTCTTCTCTGTATTTAATAAAGTTTCTATCTTAGGCAAGAAAGTGTTTAGTCCCCAGTTAGAATATCTTCATTAAGATACACTCTGTGCCTTCCAACAGCTCAGTTAAATCTGGCCAGAAAAGACACACACACTCTTTCTGTGGCATTCCCATTTCCCCATGAGAGGTGATCATGAAAAGGATTAGAGTCCTGTGGTCAGATGCAAATAGGGAGAGGTCATCTTTCAATATTTTACTATTTGTGTCTCAGCCTATTTTGTATCCAAACATATGAATTGTGTATGAAAAATATCACTCAGTGACTTATATCATGGGGAATGTGACAAAGCCCCCAAAACAGAGATTAGACTTCATCTCTATCATTTCCTACCATATTGAATATGGATATTATCATCAATTGTTTAGAAAATCAAACTCATGCTCGATATTTCTGGTAAGTCATGTTTAAGTTTGAGAATTATCAATGAATTATACTATAATGGGACACTAACCTGGGAAGTTCCCATTCAAAAGAAATACCTTTCTTTCAGTATTCATGGTAACTCAGACACAGCAGCAGAACACCATGCCAATTCTACTATAAAGACATAGTCTTAGCATCAGGAAGTAAAGCAGAAACTGTCAACTACTATCTTTTTGTTGAAATCTATGTACAATAAGTTTTTAGGGAAAAGATGGTAATAATTCACATTTATGTGGTATCTTATGTTTTCCAAAGTGCTTTCTTTTCAGGAACCTTTGGAAGTATAAATTCAAAGATTATTTTTTTCCTTCTCTTTAAAGATCATGGAGCAGTTTTAGAGAGGTAAGATGATATGTCCAGGCATCACTCAATCAAAGTCTGAACTAGAATTTTGACCCAGGTACATGCTAATGGACAGTCAACTAGTAGAAGTAACTACCTACTTAAAAACCAAATGATTTATTGTAAATATATTTGTAGACACCATCCCCTTAATCAATTTTCATTTCCTAAACCCAAAGTTGGGTCTGAATGTTTGACAGTTCAACTCAAGAAAGTACCTCATTGTCCCATATGTTATCTTTCCAGGTGACATTCAGAATCTTCCTAAGGCAATTTAAATGGAAATGGCTCAATTTTCTGGCATGATGCTTGCAAACTGTCCAAGTTTCACATGCATACAACAATGAGGTAAGCACAATGGCTTTGTTCTTCCTCACAAGCTTTTTACATGATGTCTTCAGTGATCTTGTCTGACACCTTCAGCAAGGATGAAAATGATGGTATCAAGGTCAGCTACTTTATTGATGGTAAATTATTTATCATGAAAAGGCTACAAGCTAAGACTAAAGTAGAGAGAGAATTGATGGGTGACTTTCTATTTGCAGATAACTGTGCACTCAATGTAGCCTCTGAACTTGAAATGCACTACAGTATGGATCAGTTCTATGACACTTATGCCAATTTTGCCCTGACAACATTAAGAAAACATAGGTTCCCCATCACCCAGCTCCACACTATATTTATGTGGAATCATTAGTAACAGCAAATACAGAGATTTTAAATGTGGTGGATAAGTTCACTTACCATGGCAGCATATTTTCTAAGGATCTACACATAGATGAAGTCCCCAATGCATGTATTGCCAGTGCTAGTTTAGTGTTTGGGAGGTTCCAAAGGAAAGCATGAGAAAGAAGAGTTAATGGGTTGCCTACCAAACCGAAGGTATACAGAGCCATTGTGCTGAACTCGTGATTGTATGTCTGTGAAACATGGGCAATCAAAAGTCAAAAGAGGCAATGGCGGTATTAACAAAATGGAATTCAAACACAAAATATTCAAAATAGACAAGTGGTGACATTGCAACAATGAAAAGAAAATCGAATAATAAATTATAACAATTTGAATTTACAAGCACCACACAAGGAAACATTTTAATTCATTAAAGAAAGATTAACCAAAAATGGCAGAATAATGGCAGTGATTAGCCTTAGAACTCCCCCAAATCCCTCCAAATATCTTTAAAAATTGACTCTAAACACATTCTAGAGCAGCAGAATCCAAAAGAAGACAGAAGGAAATAAATTTCACACCCAAGACTGCCTAGAAAGTCAATAGGAATGGTCTGTTGAACCAGTGTGAGAGAGGTGCATAATCCAGTGCAGGCTGCTACAGTACAGACAGGGTGCCTGCAAACCTAGAGCAGGTCTTAGGAGTGAATAAATCATCCATGACAATGACTGGTTCCAGACCTCTCAGTCCACAGATGGTAAGGAGGCTGAACAACAGGTCAGGAGGAAATTACAGGGGTCTCTTTGCTAGCACTGAGGCAGAACTCTGTTGCTTTGTCCATACTCGGATCCAGGTTGTGGTCCTGGGTGGCATGTTAGGGCTAGGAGCATTAGCATAGCAGAGCTTGTGGCAGCAGTAGATGGGGGATACTCCTCACATTTCCAAGGCAGAAAAGATAGTGGTCACTCAAAGACCAGAGCACAAGTTAGGAGAGGAGTAAAGACCTCTCCTTAGATCATACCACCTTGAAGAACTTAAAACTTAACAGGTCCCTAGAAGTATCTCTGAAAACAGCTACAGAAAACCCCTGGATTATGAGACAGTTTGCCCTCCAACCTAGAAGCAGAGCCCTACCATAACATAAAGACTGGGAAAATGAGCAAACAATGGGGAAAACCTCTGACTATAGAAACTTATTTTGGTGACAAGGGAAATCAAAACACAAACTCAGAAGAAGAAAATAAAGTAAAAGTTTCTCCATCCAAAGCCTGCAAGAAAAATATGAATTGGTCTCAAGTCATGGATGAGCTCAAACACCTCTTTAAATTTAATCAAGATAAGGAGAGGGAAAAATGGGAAGAGAAACAAGACTGATAAAAAAAATAATGATAAATGAGTCAACAGCTAGGTAAAGGACACACACACAGGTGTGCACACAAACACACACACACACACACACACACACACACACACATAAACCTTCTTAAAAAACAGACTAAGCCAAATGGTACAAGGATTCCAAAAAGTCAATGAATAGAATACCTTAAATAACAAATTAGCCAAATGGAAAAGGAGATCCAAAAGTTCACTGAAGAAAATAATTCCTTAACAATTAGAATGGAGAAAATAGAAGCTAATGACTTTGTGAGAAATCAATTAATCATAAAACAAAGCCCAGGGAATGATGAAATAGAAGATAATGTGAACTATCTCCTTGGAAAAAAATAACTGATCTTGAAAATAGATCCAAAATAGATAATTTAAAAATTATTGTACTACCTAAAAACCATGATAAAAAAAAAGAACCTGGACATCATATTTCAAGAAATTATCAGGGAAACCTGCCCTGACATTCCAAAACCAGAGGGTAAAATAGAAATTGAAAGAATCCACTGAGCACCTCCTGAACAAGATCCCAAAATGAAAACTGCCAGGGTTATGATAGCCAAATTCCAGAGATTTCACAAGGTGTAGATAAAATAAAAGCAATAAAAATATTTCAAGACTAAATTTGTCTCTTTGCTGTTTCTATCTATTGTTCCTGGTTTTATCTTCTAGGGAAAATTTGAACAAGTCCAATCCCTCTTCCATATGACAATTCTTGAATACTTTGAAGAAAGTTATGATGTCCCATACTCAGTCTTTCCCTCTTCATTTCCTATGGAGTCCTCAGAGGACATGATCTTGAGTTCTGTCATCATCTTGATTGTCCTCCTTTATTCACCCTCTGCCTTATCAGCATCCTTCTTGAGAGGTAGTGACCAGAAGTGAACACACTCTTCCAAATGTAGACCCATGAAGATCAAGCATAATGGGGCTGACACTCCCCTATTCTTGCTGAGAAGTTCCATTAGCTTAAAATCTTTTTCTTAACAATCAAGAAATCTGGATAAAGAGGAATTGTTTATATAAAAGGTGATCATAATTGGCTATATGGCATCTTGGAATGATAGGATTATGGCAAGTGAATGAGAAGTTAGGAGGAGTCAAGCCCCATTTGGGACTAGGCATAGACATTTCTTGTATAAAGGAACATTCATCATCTCCTTGCTCTCCTGGAAATTCAAAATCAGAGAAAAGGGGTTTTCAGTGATCACCTTGAGCCTCCTATGGCATCCACATCAGCCTTGTAGATTCTTTTCTAGAACCTTTACATTTGATGAGTTTCCCACCTTTCCAACAGGACTATAATGCTCCTTCTGTTGTGGGTGATGATTACTGTCATGTGGCCTTCTTCCTACTAGGATGTAAGTCTCCTAAGAGCAACAATCCTTTTCGTTTTACACTATTATCTGCCACCACCCACTCAGGGACAATGATCCATATTTGCTTTTCCCCAAATCAGATTAAAAGTGTCTCCTGAGGAGCAGGGTTTTTCTGGATTGACATTCAGCATTGACATGAACTTTCTCTTTTACCAAGTACCTCATCCAAACCCCTCAGCTAGGTCCAACAACACTAGTTAGGAAAAGTTTGCTTTTGGACCAGAAGGCCAGAGTCAAGTGGGCTACTAAAGAGGCCAGACACCGAGGGCCTGGGAAAAGAGGATAGATCTGAGGAATAAAAAGGGAGTTGACAAGAGAGAGCCCAAAGAAGGGTGGGGAGTGGGCTACAATATAAAGTGCATAGGGCCTGGGTTTGATTCCATCCCCACTATTATGTATATGACTCTGGACAGGTCGCCCAACTTCCAATTTCTTTTTTTGTAATATGAGCGCTAGGGAGTATATATCCAGTCCAGTTCCAAATCTCTGATCCTGTGACCTCACTGAGTCCTCAGTTTCCTCATAAGTAAAATGAGCAGATTGAACTAGACAGGATCTGAGGTACCTAATAACTCTTGTCCTGTAATCCTATGATGCATTGATGTCCCTTTCTGCTTTAGATCTATGATACTGAGCCTTCTATAGGCCTCAGTGTCCTCACCTGTAAAATGAGCCTCTGTTATCCCTTATGACTATTCCTATGGTGCAATGTCTCCTAATGTGATCATGTAACAACAAGCATTTTAAACTTTGTCCAAAGAGTCTCAGAGCTGCTCATGTTGCCCAGAATAAACTACATTAGACAGTTCCTGCAATCAGTGATGCTCCATTGAGTGGAGAAGCAGAGAAGTGACACAAACCTTGCATGATGACTTGTTGGTCCTCAGAAGGAGGGGGCCTATGTTTCCTATGCTTTTCAAGCTAAGGTTTTCCTCCTCTGAGGCAGAATATGGCTTGCCACCACACCCAGAGGGAGGCCTGCCTTAGCTTGTTGTTTCCCAGAATCAAGATGAAAGAGTGGCCTGAGGGACAAAATCCTGCTATGGCAACTCCCAGCACTTCTGCCAGCCTTTTCTCCAGCTTGGAGATTGACATTGTTATGGAAATGCCCAAGTAGTAGAGAAAAGTGAAGAAGAGGAGAGAGACCATCCATTTGATAACTCTTATGTGGGCCTCTGTGCTGGGATCCCTGGAGCCCACGGCATTGAGATGCATCTGCCAGGTGTGTCTCCATAGTGACAAGATCAGCAGGAAACAGGAGATGAGAGACATAATCAAGAGGATGAGAGGCCCAAGGTAGATAAAAGTTTGTACAATGACTGTGCAGCTCATGCTCATTTGGAAAGGTTCAATGTTGTTTTTTTCCTATTTCCTTCCTGTGCTCCTGATGAAGCTGCCCTTGAATTCCTCCCTCAGGGGAAGACTGAGGAACAAGAACACTACCAAAGAGCCCAGCAAGATCATGCGAACAACCCTGGTAATTCTCCACTTGAGCCAGAGAAAGAGGGGGTGGGAGAAGCATGCAATTTTCAGGGAGTAGAATACATTGAGGCAGGTGACAAAGGAGACATTGAAGTGGTTGGCAGTGACCCACAAGTGCCCAGAGATCCGTGTGGTTTCTTTGGTGTCATAGCTGGGTATGTAGAGGACCCTCCCAATTCCATTGACTAGCATGATCCACAGCAGGCAGATCCTTGAGAAGGCCAGACTCATAAGGATGAACTCCACCAAAGACAACTTTCTGCTCTTTGCCCAGTCTATGCAGTTCACCAGGCCAATGAATCCATTGATCCAAGTCCCCATTATAGTTTCGCTAGCTACCATGATCAAACATATTCTCTGCTACGCTTTGCATTTCTGCAGTCAGCTAGGCACAATAGGTAAACCAAAGGGCTCTAGAATTAGAGAACCTTTGTTCAAATCCAGCCTCTGCTACTTAGTAACTCTGAAACCTTGAGCAAGTCACTTTTGTCTCTTAATCTCAATTCTTTCATCTAAAATGAGAATCTTGGCATACATGATGATTGTACTCCCATTTTAGGATATCCCACCTGGGTATCATTTATTAGTTAGCTTTGGTCCTAACTGGTCCCCCACCTTAGGCTCAAGTATTCTTGCCCCTGATGTGGGATGGGGCTTCTGCGTGCAACTCACCCTACTTTCTTCCAAACTTTCTGCCTTCTAGTTTTAGCTTGGACATGCTCAACTTTAGACTGAGACCATTGCCACAGGGTATTATTTCCCTGCTGCAATGTTGGCTGAGAGGCTGAGTTATTGTTTACTAAAAAGCAAATGAGGCAGATTATGTTTCAGTGCTTGGCACCATTTGCCTCAGGCTAACTTGACCTGTTCTAGTTTGGTGTGGCCTTTTAGGAATGGACAACCCTCTAAGGGGTTTAACTTCATCCTCTACCAAATCCCTGGAGTTCCCACTTTATGGGGTGGTTAGGAAGGATCAGCACCTTCATTTAAGTACAATGCTTTGAAAAATTAATAAATGCCAGTGGCTAACACTGTTCCAGCATATAGCATTTTGCCTTGCTTTTGCAGATTTCTGTCAATTGCAAGAAGGCAAGTTGACCTTCCTCTAAGTCACAGAAAGAAATATGAAACAAAGCAGGCAGAAAGCAAGTTCTAGGCCATAATTTAGTGACTTCTTTCCCTAATGACAATAATTTATCAAACAAAAGTCTTTGGGTTGAATTGTTTCACTCTGAATTCTTTCCCCACTCCACTCCATCCTCCACTTAGCTGCCTAAGTCATCATCCTAAAATGCAGATATGACCATGTCACTCCTATAATCAATAAGGTCCAATGACTCCCAATTACCTCTAATATTAAATCTAAAATGCTCTGTTTGGCCTTTAAAACCCTTCATGCCTGGCTGCTTTTTACCTTTTCAGTCTACTTACACTTTAGTCCTCTTCAGTTCTTTACAATCCAGCAACACAGGTCTATTTGTTGTTCCTTGCACAAGGCCCTGTCCCTTTTCACTTTCTCTCATGCCTGGAATGCTCCGCTTCCACCCCTCTTTCTCCTGGTTTCCGTGGTTGCCTTCAAGACTTTGATCAAATCCCCACTTTTGCAGTGGGCCATTCCTGGTTCTCTCTTTCCCCTCCCTATGCTCCTCATCCCTCCCCATACATCGCTAGTATCTTCCCTCTGAGATTATTTGCAATTATTCCTATGTATACCTCATATACACAGTGCTGATTACAGGTTGTCTTTCCATTAGAATGTAAGCCCCTTAAGAGCAGCGTAATGCCATGCACAGCAGCTTTCCAGAAGAATGCTACTGTGAACCTTAAAAAGGTTCTGATCACACAGTATAGTGAACACTCTATTTGATAACAAATCAAAGCAAAACATCCACAGAAAATCAAGGTACAGCATTCACAATATTACAACTTATCACAGAAAATCACAATATAATATCCACAACAGCCTATCATTTGAATGGCCACATAGTTTTCACCAAAGTTGTCCCAATATTTAGAACAAAAAACAATCATCTCAAAGTACAATAGTCAAAGTCTTCCACTCATGAGGCAACTAAGTTAACTCAGTCAGTCACTTATTCAAAGTCTTCCACTCATGGGCCAACTAAGTTAACTCAATCAGTCACTTATCAATCAATTACTAAGTATCATACACAAACTCCCCATGCCTAGGTCACTAGTAAACTACAATTTCATCATTACTCAGTACCCATGGTGAAGTCTTTTCATCTTGACTTGGGGCCAGTTCTCAGATTCCCTGGATCCCCTTCCATGGTCCCAGATTCTACCTGGATTAACCAGACTGTCCCCTGGGTTCAATGGCAGACAGCTCCCAGTTCCTTGTCCAGCTCCCTGGGTAGGTCCTACTCCACACTGAAGTTCACAGGGTCCATTCCATCTCAATTTCTGCTCCTGGGAATTCAAGGCTCAACCAAGCCACAAACAAAGTCCCTGCATCCTGGTCATGCTTCCTCAGTCTTGTGCAGCGCATTCAAAAATCAGAATCACCTTATCTAGCCTGAGGGAGGAGGCTCCTAGCTCCTGGGCTCCTGGGCTCTTGGGCTCCTGTTCAGAAGAAGCTCCAGCATCAAAAATTCTCAGGAAATTGTGGCTCAGTTCTTGATTCTCTCTTCTGTAGCTGCTTTGCCACCAGATGCTGGTCCCAAGAAATTCTGACTTTGCCTCTCTGTGGCTTTTCTTATACACACAGCATTAACTTCCTGTTTCAGCCAACCCCTTTCTGTTAGCAACAGG
The DNA here is from genome assembly GCA_011680675.1 of Gymnobelideus leadbeateri. Lineage (NCBI taxonomy): Eukaryota > Metazoa > Chordata > Mammalia > Diprotodontia > Petauridae > Gymnobelideus > Gymnobelideus leadbeateri. The sequence continues at coordinate 1,823,753 of WOXC01008259.1, read as the reverse complement.
AGACAGGAGTTCATACCTTCGGTTTCCCCAAGACAGGCTTGATCAGTTACTAAGTGCTAAGTACCTGCTACCTTTGCCAACACAAAGGGATCTTCAAATTCAAATTACATTACCATTACAGACAGGCAGACACTATTTTTTACTTTCTGTTTCCAGTACTTAACATAGCGCCTAGAAGTTAGTAGGCATTTAATAAATACTTGTTACTTTTTATGACCAGCCCATTGTTGCCCTTTTCAATTGACTTATGGAAATCCATTAATATTATTTCTGGTATTTTAATAATTTTATAGGGGGGCGGCTAGGTGGCGCAGTGAATAGAGCGCCGGCCCTGGAATCAGAAGGACCTGAGTTTGGAGTCGGCCTCCGACACTTAATCCACACAAACAAAAACCTAGCCATGTAACCTTGGGCAAGTTACTTAACCCCAATTGCCCTAAAGGGGCGGCTAGGTGGCGCAGTGAGTAAGAGCGCCGGCCTCGGAGTTTGGATGACCCGAGATCAAATCCGGCCTCAGAAAATGAGCACCCACGCATAAATAATGACTAGCCGTGTAACCTTGAGCAAGTTACTTAACCCCAATTGCTTTAAAAAAAAAATTTATAGGAAGAAAAGATAATCTAGAATAATTTGTGCTTGATCCTATATCCTAATAATCACAAAATCCCTAGGGAGCAATGCACTGAGGTGGATTAACAGCTCCTTTGTGTAGATTCTGACATAAACATTTTGTGTTAAAAATAAATCCTGCTTAAGTCTTGTCTCTTTCTTCATAAGTATTTCTCTTATTTTAGAAGATGTCCCCAAGGATCACCAAATGGTTCCAAATTATTTACAAGATTTTTTCACTATACTTTGGTCTCAAGAATCACAAACAATGAATTCTGTGAAATTATTGCATTATTTGAAGTCACACTCTATATTTCTATTGGGCTGTAACAAATTACCATAGTTTATAAAATCATAACTTTGAATAGTGCATATTTCAATACATACTGACCCCTCCAGGGGAGTCATTACTTGATGCTTATGACTATTCAGGACCTTGTTGTATCTGGGATGAAATTTTTTTGGACTTTGAATCCTCCTTAAAGAGTGAAAGAGCCGGCGCAGTATTTTGGGAGCTGCACCCAGCCCTCCATGAGCCTGAGGTTTTAACTTCAGGGTGGCCACAACCAGCTGCCAGCTGGAGGGACTTCAGATCACCAACAGCCATGGTAATTTCCAGAATTATCAACTGAAAGATGCTAAGAACAAAGTGAGAGGTCACTGCAGTGTGGACTTTGAGAACTGGGAATTTAGGAGTACAGTCCAGCCTTTACCCCCTGGAAGGAGAAGCAGCTGAGGCTGCACAGTCATGCAGCTGCTGCCATGTGGCTACTTCAGAGCTCCTGGTGTGCAGAGGATACAAGCAACCAGTCTGAGGGGCAATAGCTCTTGCTTTAACCTGCTTGGATCTGGATTGCTGTCTATGGTGGAGGTCCTGGGGTGCATAGCCAGTTTGCCAGAGTGTGTGGAGGCTTCAGAGAGGGCACCCAACTAATAGGTCCAGCAGCTGCAAAAACCCCAGCTATTGGGACAAAGCTCCCCTCTCTGGTAGCAGAGTTCTACTGTGGCAAAAAGCTCAAAAGTCAAGTAATTGAATGGCAACATGAGCAAGCAAAGGAAGCAAAGCAAGCACAGGAATCCAACTTTAGACTCCTATTATGGGAATAAAAAGGATCAAAGCATGGAACAGGAGGAATACAGTGAAGTCAGAACTCCTGCACCAAGAGCTTCTAAGAAAAATGTGAGCTGCTTACAGGCCATAGAGGATCTTAAGAAGAACTTTAAAAATCAAATAAGAGAAGTGGAGGAAAAATTGGGAAGAGAAATGAGAAGGATGCAAGAAATGAGAGTCAACAACTTGATTGAAGAAAATAACACCTTAAAAATAGACTAACTCAAATGGCAAAAGAGGCTCTAAAAGGGAATAAGGAGAAGAATGACTTAAAGAGTCCAATTTTCCAGGTGGAAAAAGAATTTCAAAAGCTCACTGAAGAGAATAATTCCTTCAGAATTGGATTGGAGCAAATGGAAGCTAGTGACTTTATGGGAAATCAAGATACTATTAAACAGATCCAAACAAATGAAAATATAGAAGGCAATGTGAAATAACTCATTGGAAAAACCACTGACCTGGAAAATAGATCCAGGAGAGATAATTTAAAAATTATCGGACTACCTGAAAGCCATGATCAGAAAAAGAACCTAGAAATCATCCTTCAAGAAATTCTTAAGGAAAATTGCTGTGATGTTTTAGAACCAAAGGGCAAAATAGAGGTTGAAAGAATCCACCAATCACCTCCTTAAAAAGATCCCAAAAAGAACACTACTAGGAATATTATAGCCAGGTTCTGCAGTTCCCAGTTCAAAGGAAAAAATATTATAATCAGCCAGGAAGAAACAATTTGAATATTGTGGAAACACAATCAGGATAACATAGGATCTGGCAGCTTCTACCCTGAGGGATAGAAGGGCTTGGTATATGATATTATGAAGAGCAAAGGAGCTAGGAATAAAACCAAGAATCACCTACCCAGCAAAACTGAGTATCATGTTTCAGAGGGAAATATGGTCATTCAGTAAAATAGAGGACTTTCAAGCATTCTTTTTTTTCTCTTTTTTTTTAAACAAATGCTTTATTATCTCCTGTTTTACATCATTCATTTCCACCAGATTTTGAGTTGCTATCATTTTCCCCCCGTTATTCCCCTACCCAACCTCCCAGAATAGCAGTCCCACAAGATATCGCTTCCTCCAATCTGCTCTCTCCCATACCTTCTCCCATGCCCCCTTCAACTTTTCCATTAGAGGAAGGTGAATCTTTGTGTCCCAATGCCCGCACATCTTATCTCCCAATTACAAGCAAAAGAGTATTGATAATAGTATTTATATATATTTGAAACATTTAATGTTAAGACCTCGAATTTCAGATCCATTTCCTTCCTCCTTTGTCACCCATTCCCTCTGGGGAGATAAGTAATTCAGTATATGTTGTACATGTCTAGCTATGCAAAACATTATCATAGTAGATATATTGTACAAGGCTGCTTATAATTCCCTCCCCCTCATCCCACCCCCCACCTGGTCCATTCCCTACATGATCCTGTCCCTCTTCTATAGTGGGTACCTCCAACCTCCCCTCCCCCCAAGGATGCCCTCTCATCCATCATCCCTCCTCTCATCCTCCTTCCCCCTATTCTGCTGCAGGTTGAGCCGACACATTCCCCAAATACTGGTCCCAAAGTCCATAGGACACTATCCTCTTACTTTGTCCTAGGTATGTGTATGTTGATGATTCTGGAGTTGCCACAGCTGCTGGTGTTCTGGGGTCTCTCCAGCTGGCTGCTGGCCCCGCCACCCTGGGCCTAAAACCTCGGCTCACGTGGACCTGGGCTTGGCTAGGCTCAGCTCCCTGCACTCTGTGCTGCCAGCTCCCAAGCATTCTTGATGAAAAAAAAAAACAGAGTTGAATAGAAAGTTTGACATTCAGATACAAGAAGCAAGAGAAGCATGAGAAGGTAAACCAGGAAAAGAAATCATAAGGAACTTATCAAAGTTGAACTATTTACATTCCTACAGGGAAAAACAATAATTTTAACTTATGAAACTTTTTTTCAGTATGAGGATAGTTGAAGGAAATAGAAATGTGTATTTATACAGTATGAGGATAGTTGAAGGGAATAGAAATGTGTATTTATACACACACATACACACATACGTATATATACATATATATGCATGTGTATACATATATATGTCTATATAGAAGGGTATATGGGCATATGAATACATATGTGAGTGTGTGTATATATGTGTACAGGTATACAGAGATGGAGGGCACAGGACCAATTTATTAGGAAGGGATGATACTTAAAAGGTGAAATTAAGAGGTGAGAGAGGAATATAATAAGAGGAGATGGGGAGAGAGAATGGGGTAAATTATCTCATATAGAAGAAGCAAGGGAAAACTGTTACAATGGAGGGGAAGAAGAGGAAGGCAAAAGGGAGTGAGTCAAACTTATTCTCATTGAATTTGGCTTAGGGAGGGAATGACATACATACTAAATAGGGTATCTCACCCTACAGGTGAGTAGAGGGGGAAGGGGATGACAGGGGGGATGATGGAAGGGAGGACAAACTGCCGGGGGGGGGGGGGAATTGGAAGCACTGATTTTTGAAAAGGGACAGGATCAAAGTAGAGAATAGAACAAGTTGAGGGTTGGATAAGATAGAGGAAAATATAGTCAGTCTTTCACAATATATCCACTATGGAAATGTTTTGCATAGCTACACATATATAACCTATACTGAATTGCTTATCATCCCAGTAAGGGTGGGTGATGAGGGACAAAGGGAAAGAATCTGGAATTCAAAGTTTTTAAATCACATGTTTAAAATATATTATTATTATTATTATTTTACATGTAACTGGGAAATAACATATACAGGCACTGGGACATAGAGATCCACTGTGCCCTACTAGAAAGTTGCAAGGGGATAGGGGAAGATATGGGAGAGAGCAGATTGGGAGAGGGGATATTCAGTGGGATTGCTGCTTTGGGGTGGTTGGTAGGGGCAAAATGGGGAGAAAATTTGTAACTCAAAATCTTGTGGAAATGAATGATGTAAACTAAAAGAGAACAAAAAAAAACAAATTAAAAAATAGACTAACTCAAATGATAAAAGAGGCCCAAAAATCCAATGAGGAGAAGAATGCCTTAAAAAGCAGAAATTGTCAGATGGAAAAAGAATTTCAAAAGCTCAAAATTTAAAAAACTCAAAAGCTCCCTCCCTTCATTGAGGGAAATATAATCATTCTTTCACAATATATCCACTGTGGAAATGTTTTGCATAACTACACATGTACAACCTATATTGAATTGCTTATCTTGAGAATGGAAGAAGAGAAAGAATCTGGAATTCAAAGTTTTAAAATCAAATGTTTAAAAATTATTATTATTATTATTATTATTATTATTATTATTTTACCTGCAACTGGGTAATAAGATATGCACTCACTGGGGTATGGAAATCCATCTTGCCCTTCTAGAAAGTCAGAGGGGGTTGGAGGAGGATAGAAGAGAAAGCAGATTGGGGTAGGGGGTATACAGTGAGATCACTGTTTTGGGGTAGTGGGTAGGGGAAAGACAGGGAGAAAATTTGTAACTCAAAATCTTATGGAAATGAATGATGTAAACTAAAAATAAACATAAAATTTTTAAAAATTTAAAAAAGAAAAAAAGATTACACATATCAAGATGTGTTTTCTTCCTACTAACACAGGTACACAAGCATGAACACATACACACACCCCTTCTTGGTGAAGTGAACAGTTAATGGAAAAATAAGCTCAAAGGAATAATAAAATATTTTGTAAAATAAATGGACATCATAGTACTCTCCTTTTTCGTAGTCTTAGGCTCAACCTGTCCTAATCCCAGTTGTGTTTCTATGTCCCTATTCTTGGGCTCTTTAGATGTTTGTTGGTGCAAGAAATCTAGGGCCCTTGTGAAAAGTCAGGTGAAACAAAGTGGAGAGTTGTCCATGTATCCTGTGGATAGCCTAGATTTAAGATAAGTCAATTCAAAATGACTGTTTTTCTTTATAGGGAAATACCTTATGTGACCAGTGGTACACACCATTGGAAAGTTTTAGGAAAGGATAACTAGGATAACACTAGTTCTGTCACCTTTGATAAATCATGTAACCTCATTCAGCTACAGTTAACTAATCTACAAAACAAAAAGGATGATATCACTCAGCATATTATACAATTAAGAAGTAAGTATAATAATTCTTAGTATCATGACATTTGGACTTCTCACCTTTGGATTTCAATGAACCTCACTGATGGGCAATGAAAATGGACAGAAGAAATTCAGAAGTTATACAATTCAATTCAAGCCTAAATAATAAATGTATAGTAAACACCAATTAAGAGTTATCTCTGTGATAGATGTGGAGATACCAAGCCAAAAACACAATAATCTTCAATGACTCTTAAAACTTCCAGCACACTGAAGATACAGAATTAGACAGAAATCAGTCTCCATAACTCACAATTTCCCAGAGCCTTTGACCTAGTCATTGAGCTTCCATAGGACTGTCAAAGAGGGCTGCCTCAGCTTGGTGTGACCTACGATCAGGATGATGGGAGTGGGCCCCATATCAATGAAGAAATCTCAACCAGATTCCATTCCAAAACAAAGTAGACTAGGAGCACAGTAATCAGGCCCAAACAGAACACTATGAAGAGAAAGGAGAGTTTGGTATAGCATTCAATCTCTAAGTTAGCTTTGGTCATATTGTCATTTTTAGTATATTGACATGGCCAAGGGGGAATTCCTTTCTTATATTTTTCAATCCAGACCAGTTAGCAGGAGGGAATAAAAGCACATAGGACCCTTTAGCCAAGGGCCATTGCCCTCCTCTCTCTTTACTTTCAATTCAAACACTTCTTTCAACTGGTTCCCTCTTCCCTCGTTTCTTTCTCCCCAAGTCTCCAAAATTTTGGTAGCTCATGACCTTACATATGGTCCCTTCCCAAGACATAAATATTGTCCTTGTATGATTCTGAGTGGTTAGGGACTTGACAAGGTTGAAGAGATAGACAGAAGTAAGCAGAAAATGTATACCCCAGGAAGCCAGCCCCATGATCATTCTGAAGATTCAGGATTTGACCACAGAACACAGGTTTGATTCTAGCCTCTATCATTTATTACCTGGGAAATCAGGAGAAAGTCATTTCTCTGGGCCTCAGTTTCCTCATCTATAAAAAGTAGGGATTGGACTATATAGTATCTAAGTTCCTTTTTAGCTCTCAGTCTATGAGCCACTGATTCCCCAAGTGATTCCACTAAAGGCTGCTGTATAACCTTTCTCCATTCTTAAGGGAGAATAGGTTTTCATGAGCAATATAAAAGATACTTTCCATGTGCCAAGAACCATTTAAAAATTTCTATAGGAAGAGCTGTCTGTGTTCACAGCTGGAAGTACTGTGAATTTTTAAATATAAAAATTAAGTAACGCATTCAAATTTTTGGAGTATCACTTTCCAAAGACCTCATTCTATTCATGTAACCATGGTGTTGGAAGTTTCCTGCTCATACATATAGCACATGCACCCGGAAGACTTCTTATTTCTTAACATTTATACCTTCTTTAGATGATTTATCCATAACCAAATGATCTGGGAAGTTCAGCATTTTTTAATTCTAAGGATATTCAAATCTCCTTATAAGCACTCAGACGAACAAGACTCAAGAACTGAACAGAGGTAACAAAAGGGCTGTAAAACTGCTCATACTCTTTTATCCAGCAATAGCACTACTAAGTCTGCGGCCCCAAAAGATGCTTTAAAAAGGGTGGAAGAACCTTTTTGTGCAAAAATATTTATAGCAGCTCTTTTTGTAGTAACAAAGAATTGGAAATGGAGAGGATGTCCATCAATTGGGGAATGCATGAACAAGTTGTAGCATATGATTGTGATGGATTATTATTGTACCATAAGAAGCGAGAAATAGGATGGTCGGGGTTTTTTTTTGCAGAAATCACTATTTATTTAAAATATTAATTTAAATTTTTTAATTTTCAACTTTTATTTCCATAAGCTTTTGAGTTTTAAATTTTCTCCCCCACCTCCCCCTTCCCTTTCCCCAAGATGATGGGCAATCTGATAGGCTCTACATACACATTTATATTAAACTTTTTTTTACATTAGTCATGTTGTTAAGAGTTAAGACAATGGGAAAGGAATATGAGAAATAAGAAATCCAACAAACAACCAAAAAAAGAGAGAGAAAATAGTCTGCTTCAATCTGCATTCAGACTCCATAGTTCTTTCTCTGGAAGTGGATATCCTTTTCTATCATGAGTCTTTTGGAGTTGTCTTAGATCCTTGCATTGCTGAGAAGAGCCAAGGCTATGAAAGCTAGTCATCAGACAAGGTGACTGTTACTATGTACAGTATTCTCCTGGTTCTGCTCACTTCACCCAGCATCAGTTCCTATAAATCTTTCCATGTTTTTCTGAAGTCTGCCAAGTATGATGAGAAGAAACCTAGAAAATATTTATATGAATTGTTGTAAAGTGAAGTGAGTGAACCAGGAGAACATTGTACATGGTAACAGCAATATTGTACAGTGATCAATTGTAAATGTCTTAGCTCTTTGCAGCCATATGCCCAAGATAATTCCAATGAAGTCATGAAGAAAAATGCTTTCCACCTCCAGAGAAAAAGCTGATGGAGTCTTAATGCAACTTGAAACACACTGTTTTTCACTTTATTTTTTTTTGTGGTTTTGTTTTGCTTTTGTTTTTTAGTCTGTGTTTTCTTTCACAACGTTCCTCATATGGAGATATATTTTGCATTGTTGCACAAGTATAATCTATATCAAATAGTATCTTAAGGAGAAAGGAGGGGAGGGGGAGAGGAAGGGAGAGAATTTGGAACTCAATTTTTTAAATGGATACCAAAATTGAGTTTACATGTAATTGGGAAAAATAAAATATTTTTAAAAGTTTTGGTAACAGAAATGTATCACTTATATTTAGTCCATCAGAAACATAGTCTTTCTATTTCTCTCTCTTAGTTGTTTCTTGGCCTAAATTTTCCAGCATTTGTGGGAATGTCAGGAGAGGAGAGAGACAGAGGTATAATGCATACTTTGTATGAACATCCCAGTTTTTCTGCAAATTCATGGACAGGCTCCAGAAAGCCCTAATTTTTTGCAGACTTAGTGTGGGGTCACACCTCCAATTATGATTCCCTCAGATATAATCAGAAAAAAATTTTCTTTCAACATTTTTCCAATTTCCACAACAACAATGAATAGAAAAATCTCAGAAAAGCTCATCAAATACATTATAATAACTTCTTCCCTGTAGGAGATGCAAGACAACCCTTAGTTTTGACTTGGCATGCAGAGTTTCTCATATCCTCATATAGAGCCCTCAGAGTGGCCTGCCTCAGCTTACTGTTCCCCAAGGTTAGAAAGGAGTGGACCATGGCATAGAAGGCCATGGGCATCAACACAGACATCATAGCTAGCTTGCTCTCAAACACAGGATGACTCAGTCCACCTATTATAATGCCAGTATGAACAGTATAAGGAGTAAAAGGAAAGAGACAATAAGCTTCATGACCCTCACATGAGCTTCTGGACTGGGATCTCCAAAGTTGGTGATGCTAAGTTGTATCTACCAGGTGTGTCTTCTCAGGGAAAAGACTAACAGGAAATAGAAGCTCAAGGACAAAATGAAGGAGACAAGCTTGCCCCCCTCCATGTTTACAATACTCAGAATGGAAATATAATTGGCCCTACATACTTTGATCTTTTGAAGTGTGTTGGTTTGGTTTTCTAAAGATTAACACTATAACCATCAATCATTTTCCATGTCGTTGGCAGGGAAATGAACAAGTTGATGAGAAAACAGTCCATAAACCTTCTGAGGACTACCCTGTTTTTGTTAATTAGTCCTTTCAGCCCACATCTGACTCTTCATGACCTCACTGGTCCCACAGTTTGTAAGTATCTGACACTGTATTTTTTAACTCAGGTCCTCCCAAGTGTAGGACCAGTGCTCTAATCACTATGAAGAGATTTCCAGTCATTATGCACGATATGGTAGACGCACCTCTTGATACAACAACAGCTGTCCTCTCTGCTCTCCTCCTTCAGTCACAAAGAGCCCTTCAGTGTGCTGAGGTGAAGCTGCTTCTGTCTCAAAACTATTCTTTTCCTTGGACATTATTCAACCAGTGATGTTTATCCCTTAACTGACTTGTGTATTTTCAACATTATCATATGATTATTTTCAATGTGTTCTCATGATGATAGTCTGAGCCTTTATTTGTAAAGATGTAATTTAAGGATAGATTCTATTTTACTCATGTGTTCTTTTTTTTCCTCAGCCTACTTTACTGGGTCCTAATCAATAATGTGAGAAATATATAATGCAAAGAAAAAATAGAGGTTAAATATTATCCTTTTTGCGACCATCATTGGTATCAAAATCCAGTGTGGCATTTGAATTTGAAGCCCAGATCTGATATGTACTAGCAGATGCTTGAAAAGATCCCTGGCAAATTATTCAACCTGGTGTAATAATCTATATGAATAAGCTATTTAAGTAACATAGTACTTATTTATTCTTGGAAAGTTTGAAAGAGTTCTGTTGGGAAGTAGTCCTTGTAAATTCTCTGATTTATCAAACTATAGTTGTATGTTAATTATATTTTTGTTGTCTTTTGTAGTTGTGGTGAACTTTTTTCTATTTCTTTTTATTTTAAATTTCTTTAACTTTTTAAAATTTTGTTTCCTAATCATTTGCAAATGGTGTTAGTCTATGAAGAAAATGAACTCCAGGTTAAATTTCTTATTTCAATTGTTCATTCTCTAATATATTTCTGTGTTTCTGTTAATAATTCTCTCTCTCTCTCTCTCTCTCTCTCTCTCTCTCTCTCTCTCTCTCTCTCTCTCCTCTCCTCTCCTCTCCTCTCCTCTCCTCTCCTCTCCTCCTGTCCTCTCCTCTCCCCTTTGGATCATTGTTTTGGTCTTCAGAAACTTAGTTCACTTATTTATTTATTTTTTGGTGAAGACTATTTATTTTCTCCTTTTCTCTTTTATTGATATAGTAGCTCAGTGATGCAAATTTGCCTTTGAAAATAAAAAGGGTTGGGGCAGCTAGGTGGCGGAGTGAGTAGAGCACTGGCCCTGGAGTCAGAAGGACCTGAGTTCGGATCCGGCCTCAGACACTTAACACACGCAAACAAAAACCTAGCCATGTGACCTTGGGCAAGTTACTTAACCCCAATTGCCCTCCAAAAAGAAAAAAAAAAAAGAATAGACAGGGCTGCATCACTTAGACTCTGATACATATGCAACAGAGAATTCCCTAGCTTAGTATTGAGTACTTTGATGATGAAACCACTGTCTTTTTTCAATTGGCCATGTATGAGTCCACAATAAGGAACTCTGACACACTGTAAGAAAAGAAGCAAGCCGCTCATTGATCATGGAGCAGGAAGAGCCAATGACTTGATGGATTTCTAAAAAGGAGATACCTCAGCCTCATTCTCTTCTTTTCTTCCTTACACTCATCCTCTTAGAAATAATTAAGTATATCCCTGGGAAGAGAATACTGCTACTTTCCTCCCAATCCCTGCCACTCAAAGATTGCTATTACACAAAAGTTAGCAGGGTTGTTGCTCTTTAAAACACTTTATTCCTTGTTTTCTGATTTCTACCTTAATCACTGTTTTTCAGTTTCTAAGTAATTATGTAATTTTATTTGTTATTATTTCATTCTAATTTTTACCGCATTATGATCTTAAAACACACATAATCCAGTTTCTGCCCAAACCTGTGGTGGTCTGATGAAGGAACATCCTCCTAAGCCCTATAATTTTTTGTCAGTTGAGAGAATACTGAATGTGCCATTGTGTACCTGCCATAAAAGGTTGACACACATGGACAGAGGGATCCTGAGATGTGTGTCTGTCTGTATGTATGTGAAAAAGAAAAGGGGAGGAAAGGAGAGAGAGAGAGAGAGAGAGAGAGAGAGAGAGAGAGAGAGAGAGAGAGAGAAAGAGAAAGAGATCTTAGGCATCAATATATTTTAATGGAAATTTTTAAAAATAATTAAAGGGTAGGAACGGACAATTTCCAATACAAGAAACATGTATTTTAAATGGCCACTTGTAGAAATGTTCAGCCTCAGAAATCACAAAAGTGATATGGCTTTAAAAAGCCTTCTTATTTCCTACCTCATACCTATCAAATCTACAAAAATAAATAAATATTTTTTAAAAAACCTCAACACTGTGGAGAAATAAGTGCACTCATTCCCTGCTCGTATCATTGAAAACTTCTAAGATCTTTTTTGGAGAGCTATTTGGTGACAGGTAGTACATGGTTTTGAGTAAACCCTGAAAGTGCCATCCAGAGAAAAAATAGTTAAAATAGGCTGCTGTTCAAAACAATTTCATAGTAACATAATTCATTAGCTTAATGAAACAACTTGAAAATTCTATGTGTCCAACAGTAGGGGAATGATTAAATTAGTTGCAAATTAATGTAATAATTTATGATGAATTTAAAACCAATAAATAGAAAAAATAACAAGATATATAGAAAAAGCTTTTAAGAAATAATTCAATAAGAGGAAGAACAGAAGAATGCAGTATACAGCTGAAGAGGGAGAAAATTAATATTTACGTAGTGTCTACTACGTGCCGTATTTTACAACACGACCTCACTTGATCTTCAAGACAATTTTGGGAGATAGATACTGTTGTTGTCTCTATTTTATGGATAAGGAAACTGGGGCAAATAGCAGTGAAGTAATTTGCCCAAGGTCATACAGCTAGTAACTATCTGAGGCCAGATTTGAACTCAGAGCTTCCTGACTTGAGACCCAGTACTCTCTACACTGAACCCCTTAACTACCTCTATACACCCACTATAATACTGTTAGAAAAAGTGAATGACGTGAAGCCAAGATGGCAGAGTAGAAACAGCACTCCCAACATGCTCTCCCCCACTCCACGTCCAAACCATGTAAAAGGTGGACCCTGAACAATTTCTGGAGCTCCAGCACCAACAGAGCGACACAGAGAAGCTAACCTCCTACTGAGGACAGCCCGGCAGCACTCCAGGGAGCAGCCAGCATGACAGCACAGTGCTCTTGGAGCCAAGCCCAGGCCCACCTGAGTCATGGTTTTAGTAATAGGGCGGCCTGGCCAGCAGCTGGCTGGAGGGACCCCAAAACACCAGAAGCTGTGGCAATTCCAGAATTATCAGCACAGATATGCCTAGGACAAATTGAGAGGTTAGTGCCCTTTGGACTTTGGGACCAGTATTTGGGGAACACGTCAGCTTCTTCCCCTTGGGACGAAAAGCAGCTGAGGGGACACAGCACAGATGCCATTTTGCAGCTTCAGTTAAAGCTTCAGCTCCTGGCCTGCGAACCGTGGGGAGATCCAGCAATCAGTCTGGGGGTTAATTAACCTCACTGGATCTGGATTGCGGTCTGGGGGGAAGGTCATGGGGTGGGTATCCAGCTTGCCAGAGCATGTGGAGGCTTAACAGGCCACCCAACTAATATCTCCGGAAGTGAGGTCAGAAATCCTGCACCAAAAGCCCCAAATGAAAATATGAGCATGTTACAGGCCATAGAGGACCTTAAGAAAGATTTTAAAAACCAAATAAGAGAAGTGGAGGAAAATTTTGGAAGAGAAATGAGAAGGGTACAGGAAAAGTATGAAATGAGTGTCAACAGCCTGACTGAGGAAAACAGCACCTTAAAAAATAGACTAACTCAAATGGCAAAGGAGGCTCAAAAGGTCAATGAGGAGAAGAATGCTTTAAAAACCCCAATTTGCCAGATGAAAAAGAATCTCAAAAGCCCACTGAGGAGATTCATTCCTTCAGAGTTAGACTGAAGCAAATGGAAGGTAGTGACTTTATGAGAAATCAAGATGCTGTGAAACAGATCCAAACAAATGAAAGAATAGAAGGCAATGTGAAATATCTCATGGGAAAAACCACTGACCTGGAAAATAGATCCAGGAGAGATAATTTAAAAATTGTTGGACTACCTGAAAGCCATGATCAAAGAAAGAACCTAGAAATCATTGTTCAAGAAATTCTCAAGGAAAATTGCCCTGAAAGACCCAGAGGGGGGAAATAGAGGTTGAAAAAATCCACAGATCACCTCCTGAAAAATATCCCAAAAAGAAAACTCCTAGGAATATTATAGCCAGGTTCCAGAATTCCCAGATCAAGGAGAAAATACTACAAGCAGCCAGGAAGTAACAATTTCAATACTGTGGAAACACAATCAGGATAGCACAGGACCTGGCAGCTTCTACATTGAGGGATCGAAGAGCATGGAATATGATATTCCAGAGGGCAAAAGAGCTGGGATTGAAGCCAAGGGTCACCAACCCAGCAAAACTGAGTATCTTGTTTCAGGGGAAAATATGGTCATTCAGTGGAACAGAGGACTTTCAAGCATTCTTGAGAAAAAAGCCAGAGTTGAATAGAAAATTTAACATTCAGACACAAGAAGCAAGAGATGCTTGAGAAAGTAAACATGGAGAAGAAATCAAAAGGAACTTATCAAAGTTGAACGATTTACATTCCTACATGGAAAAATAATAACTATGACTGATGAAATGTTTCTTAGTATGAAAATAATTGAAGAAGGCATATGAATACATATGTGAATGTGTGTATATGTTTACAGTTATACATGGATAGAGGGCACAGGTCGAATTTGGTGGGAAGGGATGATATCTAAGGGGTGAAGATAAGAGGTGAGAGAGGAATGTGGCAAGAGGATTTGGGGAGAGACAGGGTAGGGTAAACTATCTCATGTAGAACAGGCAAGGTGAGGGAAAGAACAGGAAGGCAAAAAGGCAAAACCATATTCTCATTCAATTTGGCTCAGGGAGAGAATGACATACATACTAAATGGGATATCTCACCCTGCAGGAGAGGAGGGGGAAAGGGGATGAGAGGCGGGATGATGGAGGGGAGGGCATTCTGGAGGATGGGGAGGGTGGAAGTACCCACTTTTGAAGAGGGACAGGATCAAAGTTGGGAATGGACCAGGTGGGGGGTGGGATGGGTGGGAGGGAAATATAAGCAGTCTTTTACAATATATCTACTATGGTAATGTTTTGTATAGCTATACATGCACAACACATACTGAATTGTTTACCTTCCCAGAGGGAGTGAGTGACAAGGGAGGAAGGGAATGGATTTGAAATTCAAAGTTTTAAAATTAAATGTTTCAAATATATATAAATACTATTATTAATACTATTTTGCATGTAATTGGGAGATAAGATGTGCAGGCATTGGGGCATAAGAGATCCATCTTGTCCTAATGGTAAAGTCGAAGGGGGTATGGGAGAAGATATGGCAGAGAGCAGATTGGATGAGGGGATATTTTGTGGGACTGCTATTCTGGGGTGGTGGGTAGGGGAAAAATGGGGATAAAATTGTAACTCAAAATCTAGCAGAAATGAATGATGTAAACCAGAAGTTAATAAAGCATTTGTTTAAAAAAAGAAAAGAAAAAGTAAATGGGAAGGAATGAAGAAAAATTCAGATGGGAATTTCAAGAGAATCACTGAAGTAGTGTTGTGACATTTTCGACACAGATGTTAAATAATTTATATTATTATTATTATAAAATTGTAAATTAATATTAAATTAAAACAGGTAGTTGTTCTTATTGATTCTCAATGTGAAGCTTTGGATAAGGCATTTTAAAAGTCAGCCACATTGATTCTTTGCTGGTAGAACTGAAGACTTGTAGACTCCTTTTGAGGAACATTATAAATGTAATAAATGTCATCACATTTTTGACCCAACAATTCAGTTTTGGAGACTATGCCCTAACAGTACTGTTAGAGTTGAAACAGAAAGGATGATGTGCTAAAGAAAAAGAATGGAGCAAAGGAGAAAAGAATGTTCCTAGCTGCATTAGATTATTTCAAAAAACCAACAACTACCTGAAAGCAAACTGAAAAGTTAACCAAAGATTATGGCTAAAGACATTGTGCTTTTATTAATATAATGCAACCATCATGCAATTAAGATAAATAAATATGAAGAATACCAGGAAATATGGGAAAGCTTTATGAAATGAAAAAAAAGAAGGAAGGGAACCAAGACCAGAAGCATAGAACTTCCATAAACCATCATCAAATGAGCCAAAATGAATGACATACATTTAATAAAAAAACCTAGTGAAGATTAGAGGGCCCTTATGCACTATAATAAATTAGCTTAAATATAAATTGCAACTCACTAATGTTAATTGTTCGAATTGATGTTAGAGGTTAAGTTTGTAATAAGACAAATAACTTACAAAATAAGAAAATAAATTAAGTTGGGTCCTCAGAGAATGTGGAGGGAGGTGGCAGGCAAGCCATGGCAGCACCACTGTGCTGACTCCTGAAAATGGCTGGGTCATATTTTATGTGAAGCTATTACTTCTCCCATTCAATGAAATCAATTTTACTAAACCCCTGCCATGAATAAGGTACTTCATTAAGCAATGATGTGAAGACAAAACCAGCAGTGCTCAAGACCAGTGCTGAGAAAAGGCCATTGGATTTACCAGTTAAGAGACTGGTCACACTTTTGGAAAGAGAGGCTTCCATAGGAAGAGTTGTGGCTTCAGATGATGCTAGATTATAAAGGACTAACAAGGGAGTAGGACATGACAAATTGGAGCCAAGAGGTGTCTTGTCAAGAGCCTGACTCTTATAAGTAAATGGACATTCCCCAAGCCTGGAACTTGGCTTGTACTCAGACCACTGTGGCTTCCACCTCTCTTTACATGCTTGAAATTTCTACCAGTTCCTGAAAATTTTAACTTAAACTCTTTGAATTTGAATGTACTAGAATGAGCATAAATAGTAAAGTCTTTCTTAACACTAACACATCTTTCACCCAACCACACACACCCTAAATTGATAACTTTGTGAAATGAACATTCAGTTAAAGAAATCCCAGAGATTAAGAAGTTATTCTCAAAAAAGACAGAAATGGTAAAGTTTCTATATTATTATTTTATGTTCTTAGGCTTGCTCATTTCAGACTCTTTTTTTTAAACAAATGCTTTATTAACCTCTGTTTTACATCATTCATTTCCGCCAGATTTTGAGTTACAATCATTTCCCCCCGTTATTCCCCTACCCAACCTCCCAGAATAGCAGTCCCACAAGACATCGCTTCCTCCAATCTGCTCTCTCCCATACCTTCTCCCATACCCACTTCGACTTTTCCATTAGAGGAAGGTGAATCTTTGTGTCCCAATGCCTGCACATCTTATCTCCCAATTACAAGCAAAAGAGTATTAATAATAGTATTTATTGATCTTGTTCTTCTCATTGTTTGGTTTTACTTCTTCCTTACCATCTTTCATCCCACCTAGTACAATATGCCTTTGTAATTGGAATAATGTTTAATATGAATGCATTTGCAGACCCTATACTGTACTATATGCTGTCATGAGGGGAGGGGGGAGGGAAGTAAAGGAAATTTGAAAATCAAGGAACTATGGAATTGAATCTTGTTAACTGAAACTAAACTAATAAATTAATTTTAAAAAATAATAGTATTTATATATATTTGAAACATTTAATGTAAAGACCTCGAATTTCAGATCCATTTCCTTCCTCCCTTGTCACCCATTCCCTCTGAGGAGATAAGTAATTCAGTATATGTTGTACATGTCTAGCTATGCAAAACATTATCATACCAGATATATTGTACAAGGATGCTTATAATTCCCTCCCACTCATCCCACCCCCCACCTGGTCCATTCCCTACATGATCCTGTCCCTCTTCTATAGTGGGTACCTCCAACCTCTCCTCCCCCCAAGGATGCCCTCCCATCCATCATCCCTCCTCTCATCCCCCCTCCCCCTATTCTGCTGCAAGTTGAGATATCCCATTTAGTATGTATGTCATTCTCTCCCTGAACCAAATTCAATGAGAATGTGGTTTTGCCTTTTTTGCCTTCCTATGCTCCCCCTCCCTTGCAACCACTTCCCCTTGCTTCTTCTACATGAGATAGTTTACCCTACCCTATCTCTCTCCATCTCTTCTTGCCACTTTCCTCTCTCACCTCATAATTTCATCCCTTGAGTATTCTCCCTTCCCAACAAATTCAACCTATGCCCTCTATCCATATATAACTGTAATCATAATCACACACATTCACATATGTATTCATATGACCACACCCCCTTCTTCCATTCTTTTCATAGTGAGAAAGATATCATCAGTCACAGTTATTGCTTTTCCATATAGGAATGTAAATAGTTCAACTTTGATAAGGTCCTTTTGATTTTTTTTCCCTGATTACCTTCTCAGGCATCTCTTGCTTCTTGTGTCTGGATGTCAAATTTTCTATTCAATTCTGGTTTTTTCCTCAAGAATGCTTGAAAGTCCTCTATTCCACTGAATGACCATATTTTCCCCTGAAACAAAATACTCAGTTTTGCTGGGTTGGTGACCCTTGGGTTCATTCCCAGTTCTTTTGCCCTCTGGAATATCATATTCCATGCCATTCTATCCCTCAGTGTAGAAGCTGCCAGGTCCTGGGCTATTCTGATTGTGTTTCCACAATATGGAAATTGTTTCTTCCTGGCTGCTTGTAGTATTTTCTCCTTGATCTGGGGATTCTGGAACCTGGCTATAATATTCCTGGGAGTTTTCTTTTTGGGATCTTTTTCAGGAGGTGATTGGTGGATTCTTTCAACCTCTATTTTGCCCTCTGGATCTAAAACATCAGGGCAGTTTTCCTTGAGAATTTCTTGAAGGGTGATTTCTAGGTTCTTTCTTTGATCATGGCTTTCAGGTAGTCCAATAATTTTTAAATGATCTCTCCTGGATCTATTTTCCAGGTCAGTGGTTTTTCCCATGAGATATTTCACATTGCCTTCTAATCTTTCATTTGTTTGGATCTGCTTAACAGCATCTTGATTTCTCATAAAGTCACTAGCTTCCATTTGCTCCAGTCTAACACTGAAGGAATGAATCTCCTCAGTGAACTTTTGAGATTCTTTTCCCATCTGGCAAATTCGACTTTTTAAGGCATTCTTCTCCTCATTGCCCTTTTGGGCCTCCTTTGCCATTTGAGTTAGTCTATTTTTTAAGGTGTTGTTTTCCTCAGTCAGGCTGTTGACCCTCATTTCATACTTTTCCTGCATCCTTCTCATTTCTCTCTCCAATTTTTCCTCCACTTCTCTTATTTGATTTTTAAAGTCCTTCTTAAGGTCCTCTATGGCCTGCAACCGGCTCATGTTTTCCCCTGGGGCTTTTGGAGCGGGACTTCTGACCTCACAGTCCTTTTCCCGCTCTATGCCCCTAAAATAGGAGTCTAGGGTTGCATTTTTCTGTTTCCTTTGCCTTGGCATGTTGCCACTTAATTACTTGACTTTTGGGCTTGTTGCCACACTATGGCTTTAAGGCCAGATAGAGGAATTTTCATCCGGAATGTGTGGGGGGCAACTTCCGTTTCTGGCAAGCTGTAAACCCACCCACGACTTCCATCCTAGGTCACAATCCAGATCCAGGGAGGTTAAAGCAAGAGCGATTACCCCCCAAGACTGATCACTGCATCTCCCTACAGTTCGCAGGCCAGGAGCTGATGCTGCCTCTGAAAACTCCAAAATGGCATGTCTCCTCAGCAGCTTCTAGCCCCCAGGGGAGGAAGCCAACACATTCCCCAAATACTGGTCCCAAAGTCCATAGGACACTAACCTCTTACTTTGTCCTAGGCATGTCTATGTTGATAATTCTGGAGTCGCCACAGCTGCTGGTGTTCTGGGGTTCCTCCAGCCAGCTGCTGGCCCTGCTGCCCTGGGCCTAAAACCTTGGCTCACGGGGACCTGGGCTCCACTAGGCTCAGCTCCCCGCGCTTTGCATGCTGCGTGCTGCCGGCTCCCAGAGTGCTGCACTGGTCCTTCCTGCAGGGCTGCTGGGCTGTCCTCAGCGGGAGGTTAGCTTCTCTGTGTCGTTCTGCGGGTGCTGGGCCTCCAGAAGTTGTTCAGATTCCCCTTTTACATAGTTTGGGGGAATCTGGGGGCAGAGTGGCTTGGATGAGCTGTTTCTACTCTGCCATCTTGGCTCTGCCTCCTCATTTCAGACTCTTAATCTAACTCTTTATATGTCTCTGTTGTTATCCTTGCATTTTATTAGCTGCTTGTTGGTCTAGGGACTTGAGGGGCTATGGGAATATCTGGGCAAGTAGAACAGAGGAACTCCCAGGAATAACTCACTCTTATCCCCATTGGCAGTCCTGCTATTACCCAGTCTGAGGCTAAGTATATTCTGTGGGGAAAGACTCATATCCACAGTTTACAGTTGAAGAAACTGAGGCAAACAGAAGTAAATTACTTTATGTCTTGTAATTGTCTAAGGCCAGATTTGAACTCAGGTTCCAACCTAGCATTTCAAACCCATCCCTCTATCCACTCTGCACCATTATGTTTTTCCCCCTCTAATTGGTATAGTGTATGTGACTATTCAAACAGAACTGGGAAGGGGCAAATTGGGCAATCTCCTGACCCTCAGTCTTCTTTGGCTAAAACACGAAAAGATCATATTTTTAAAATTAACTCAATTTAAAAGACAACAATAGTAGAAATGTAATGTAGTAGGTGAGGTATTTGCATGGGAAAAGGAGAGTCAGGAGAAATATTTAAGAAATATTATAGAGGTAAGGAAGGAAGAGGAGCCTTCAAAAGACCAAAATGAAGAAGAGAGAGAATAATATTTTATTTAATTTTTTTAGAGAATAATATTTCATTGCAATGAATGAGAAAAAAAAGCCAGCCATCTGACTTGCAAAACAAATACTTGAAATGCCAGGGTTCATAAACAGTTCAAATGAGAAGATGGGCTAGGACTCAATGTGCATGAAAAGAATCCAAAACTGTAGAAATTGTACATTGGATCTCAGACAAAAATAGCTCTGATTAAAAAAAGACATGTAAGAAAATTGTATTAGGCTTCAAAGTTTTAAGAAAAAAAGGATTAATAAAGATAAACACTATTGATATTATGTGTATAGATATATATATATATATGTATTGTTGATTAATTTTCACCTTAATTCTAATCCTGATATATTTATATGTTATGCTACATGTGTTACATGCATGTGTATACATGTAATGTGTTTGCCAAATAACAGAGCACTAAGTATTGAAAAAATAAGCTGAGAGATGAAGTGTATTGTTAATGAAAGAGCCAGGAGGCCAATGTCCCTGCATGGAAGAAAGTAAAGGTATAAGGAAAAATAGCCCAAAAGGGAAAATTGGATTCTCTACAAATTATATCAATAAAAAGACAGAAGAAATGAATTTTATATATAGCAAAAAGTATAGTAAATAAAGGAACCTTAAAAAGTAAGAAAAAGGTAGGCATCTTAGATATGAGAAAGGGATTAAGTTTATTACAATATCCTTAGTAATTTGATAAATAAACTGTAAGCTATTTTAAAATTTTAATAAAATAGATGAACCATTAGCTAATTTCATCAAGAAAAAGAAAAATGAAAATGAAATCACCAAACAAAAATGAGGACAGAGTTAACAATACCTTTAGAAGACATAATGACACTTTCAGAAATTATGTAGCTTGATTTTATTCATATAAAATAAAATTTAAAATAAATGGATTTATATTTACCAAAAAAATCACATTAACAGAACAAGAAATGAACAATCAAAACAACCTAACCTTAGAAAGAGAAACTGAGTCAGTCATAAATAAATTCCAAAAGATAGAGGTGGGAGGAACTAGGAATAAATCAAACTACATAAAAGTGAATTCTATCAGAAACACAGTAGAATTCAATGTTACTCTTTGAAAAACTGGAGAAGAAAAGTTTCTTTATAAGACTACATCTATGAAATACGTATGTCCTCATACACAAAGCAAGGAAACATTAATAACAGAAGTAAAAACTATAGCCAAATAGCACAAATATATATGTATACATATATATGATGTATATATTTATACACAAATATTAAATAAAATATTAAAACAAAGAATATATTGAAATATTTCCTGGAATTAGGACTAAGGCCAGGAATTACATGAAAGATTGCTCCTTATTAGAAAAAGTTTAAATATAATAGATGATTTTCATAACCTTCCCCCTGAAGAAACTTTTTTGATAAATTATTACATTCACATATGTTAAAAAGCATAGGAATAAAGGATTATTTCTTAGTATGATCAAAAGCATTTATATAAAACCAAGAACTATCAGAATTGTTTTATGGAGAAACATTAGAAACTTCAGCAAAAGCTAGGATAATACAAGCAAAATGGACAAAATCAAGAGAATGTTTGTTGTATACACAATAGCAATGTTGTTTTAAGAATGATTTTGAGCAACTAAGTCATTTTAACTATTTAAGTACCCAAAACAACTACAAAGGCTATATAAAGGAAGACACTATCTGCATCCAGAAAAAGAACTGATAAATAGATATATGGAATTATTTTACATACATGCCTATATACCTACCGCCCACATATGTATGTGTATTATATATAATAGATATATACATATATATGATAGATATATACACACATGCTTGTGTCTAATGGTAGCAGTCTCTAGGGTAGGGATAGGGGTAGGGAACAACAAAAAGAGGGGGAAAAGAAATTTGCATGAGAACTATTATATATTTAAAAGGAATAGCAAGTTTTATATAATAGATTTCCAGTTTCATGAGGTCATTTTTTTATTTTACTATGTTATGGATATGCTTGTTTTATTTTATGAATTAAAAATAAATACAAAAATAGCCTTTGATAGGATATTGTAAATGTTACCTACAGCAATGTGAAAAGAAAAAAAAAAGGAATTAAGAGAATATCTACAAAGATAAGAAATATCTATGCAATCCCAGAGATTTGGGTGGAGGGGGAACTTCATTAATTTAAAGAGATACAAGATAAATATACATATACACACATATACACATACTTACATATGTATTCATATGCCCATATACCCTCCTATATAGACATATATATGTATACATATGTATATACATATATACATATATTTCTATTCCCTTCAATTATTCTCATACTGAGAAAAAGTTTCATAACTTACAATTATCATTTTTCCATGTAGGAATTTAAGTAGTTCAACTTTTATAAGTTCCTTATGGTTTCTTTTCCCTGTTTACCTTCTCATGCTTCTCTTGCTTTTTGTATCTGAATGTCAAATTTTCTATTCAACTCTGGTTTTTTCATCAAGAGTGCTTGAAAGTCCTATATTCCATTGAATGACAATATTTTCCCCTAAAACATGACCAGATGGATAGGAAGGGATGACACTTAAAAAAGTGAAATTAAGAGGTGAGAGAGGAATATAAGAGGAGATGGGGAGAGATAGAATGGGGTAAATTATCTCATATAGAAGAGGCAAGGGAAAACTGTTACAAAGGAGGGGGAGAATAGGAAGGCAAAAGGAAATTAATCAACCTTATTCTCATTGAATTTGGCTTAGGGAGGAAATTACATACACACTAAATAAAGTATCACACCCTACAGGAGAGTATGGGGGAAGGGGATGAGAGGGGGAATGATGGAAGGGAGGACAGGCTGGGGGGGAGGGTAGGGAAGTTGGAAACACTGACTTTTGAAAAGGGACAGAATCAAAGTAGAGAATAGAACAAGTTGGATGTGGGATAGGATGGAGGGAAATATAGCCAGTCTTTCACAATATGGAAATATTTTGCATAGCTACATATGTACAACCTATATTGAATTGCTTATCTTCCCAGTAAGGGTGGGTGATGAGGGAGGTAAGGAAAGAATCTGGAATTCAAAGGTTTAAATTATTATTATTATTATTTTACATTTAACTGGGAAATAACATATATAAGCACTGTGACATAGATTTCCACCATGCCCTACTGGAAAGTTGGAGGGGGAAAGGGGAAAGACATGAGAGAGAGCAGTTTGGGGGAGGGGATATTCAATGGGATCACTGTTTTGGGGTGGTGGGTAAGGGAAAATGGGGAGAAAATTTGTACCTCAAAATCTTGTGGAACTGAATGATGTAAACTAAAAATAAGTATAAACCAAAAAAGATAAATATACAAAAATCAACAACTATTCTGTATTTTAATAAAAGAAAAGCCATCCAGAAATAAGGAATGAAACAAAAGTCCACCCAAAATAACAATAAAACCCATTTAAAAAACAGAAAGACATATAAATGACACTCTAAACAGTTTTCACAAAAGGAAAAATTTGAAAAATTCAGGAAGCGTGCATTGTTTATTGTTGGGGATTTGCCATTTTAGTAAAAAAAAAATCATGATGTTATCTAATTTACAGATTTAACACTGTCCACATCAAAGTAGAATGAGATTATTTCATCAAACTATTCAAAGTGATAACAAAATTCATTTTCAGGAGCAAAAGTTCTAAAATTTCAAAAGCAATAATGAAAAAAGGAATGAAAGGCACTTTGTAGTACCAGGTCTCACCACATTATAAAATGGTATTCATTGAAACAATTTGGTCATGGTTAAAATATAGAAAAGCAGAACTGCACAGCAGACTAGGTAAGGAAGACACAAATGCTCTCAAACACAATTATGTTTGATAAACTCCAAGGATACAAATAACTGGGGAAGGAATATTATGCTAAAAGTTTTGGAAAAATAAGAAGGTATTTATCAAAAATTAGGTGCTGACAAACATTTTATTCCATACTGTAAAATTTGATCCAAATAAACATGTGGACTAATATTTTTTTAAAATAATATTTTATACAAAGAGAGAACAAAGAAAGGAAGGACCTCTCAAATCCATGGTTAGAGAAGCATTCCTAATTAAGCAAAAGTTAAAAATAATCATAAAATCATAAAAATAAAGTAAATAATTTTGACTAAATGACTGTTAAACATTTTCCCATAAAATTCAATATAGAAAAGATGAGGAAGAGATTTTTCTGCTGGGGGAAAAATCTTTCTCTCAAATGTCTCAATAAAAATGAATATCAGAGATACACAGGAAATTGAAACAAATATAGAGGTGGTCAAAGAAATGAATAATTTTAGATGAAACCCAAGTATATGAATAAATCTTCCAAATCACTCTAATAAGAAACATTCCAAATTAAAATATCTCTGTACCTTGCTTTAATACCCAGCAAATCAACAAATCTGGTAAAAATTGGAAATAATTAATGTGATAGTGCATTATAAATTGCTCCCACCATTCTGGAAAACAATCTGGAGCCATGCAAGAAAAATCACTAAATTATTTATACTTATTGACTCCCATGATTCCATTTCCAAAACTATAACTCCAAGGAGGGTTATGACTAAAAAGAAAAATCTCTAATATACTAAACTATTCCTAGCAGCAAGTTTTGAGGTAGGAAGAAAAAACTAGGAATAAAAAACAAGGGAATCTCCTAATTGGACAATAGCTAAGCCAACAGTGAATGTAAGTAGTGGAATTTTACTATACAGAAGAAATGGCAAATACAAGGAATTTAATGAACAATTAGAAGACTTGTTTGCACTGATTCAGAATGAAGTATGCAGAACAAAGTAACATGATATACAATGTACAAAATTATGTAAAAGAAAGTAATGCAAAAAATGTCAAAACAGATCAAAATCAATGAAAATCATGACTCCAAAGGTATGATGAGGATCTATACTTCTTACTTCTCAGTAGAGATGTGGTAAACTACAGGTAGAGAGTGAAGAACAGACTGTCAATGCATCAATTTTTTCTGATTAACTTTTTTTTTAACAGGAGAAGATTCCATTTTGGAGTTTGGTATAGGGAAACAGGAGAATATAAAAGAATCAAAATTTTTTTTGCTTTTTTTTGGAGGGTGAAGGCAGGGCAGTTGGGATTAAGTGACTTGCCCAAGGTCACATGGCTAGTAAATGTTAAGTGTCTGAGGTTAGGTTAGAACTCAGGTCCTTCTGACTCCAGGGTTGGTGCTCTATTCACTGCACCACCTAGCTGTCCCAAGCATCAAATTCTTAAGAGACTAGTTATTATCATCATTAATATGGTTTTAAAAGGCACAATCTTGAAAATGGAATTGAGTTTCCATGATCTTTATTTATCTGTAATGATGATGAAGAAAAGAACTTATAAATTTTCTTTAAATAGTTTGGTAATAGCCTCTTTTCCCCCTAGAAAATGCAAGGATTTTTAGTCTTCTCCACGTAGATCAGTATTTCCCTTAGCCCTTGAAGCACACACTGAGTTTCCGTAGCACCCTCCAGACAGCCAGTCTCATTTTGTTGTGTCCCACAATGAGGATAATGGAGTGGGCCAAGGGGTAGATAGTCATACCCACCAAAATAAACAGTATAGACACTTTTCTTTTTCTGGGTGTGATATTTGACAATATTAATAATAAACCTGTGTAATACAGAACAAAAAGGAAGAGGAAAGAGAGCGTTGCTTTCATGACCCTCACATGAGCCTCCATGCTTAGGTCTCTAGAATTCATGGCATTGAGCTGCATCTGCCAAGTGTGCCTCCATAGTGACAGCACTAGTAGCAAACGGGACATCATGAATAGGGCAAAGGGGATAATACCCCCCATACGGAAGAGTATCAGGATGGGAAACAGGTGGGGTTTATATTATTGGATCTTCTGAGTCATGTTTATTTTGTTTTCTAGATCATATGTAACTTGGAAAGTATCACTCGTCAATATTGCTATAAGGGAAGTGAGAAAGGAGAAAAAACCACACCCTAGGAGCACCCTGAAGACTCCTCTGTCAATCCTCCACTTCAGCCAGAGGAAGATAGGAAGGGAGTAGTTGGTGATTTTCAGGAAATAAAAAACACTGAGGCAGGCAGCGAACCAGGCACTGGAATTGTTGGCCAAAGTCCACATGACATGAAGTTTTTTTTCATTTTGCTCAAGGCAATTGAAGGATAGAATGAGATTAAAAAGATATATGATGTTATGATTCCTAACAGACCAATTCTGGAGATGGCTAAGCCAATGAGGATAAAATTCAAGTAGGAACATTTTCTGGTCTTGACCCAGTCCATGCAATTCACCATTCCAATGAAGCCATTGGCCAAAAAAACTAGGAACTCTCCAGAAGCCACAGTCACACAGATTTTCTCCACTGTGCTTATCTGGAGAGAAGAAACCTACCTTTATTAAGTAGTATTGTCAAATGAATTCCCAACAAAGTTAGCGGGATGGTTTCTCTTCCTTTTATTATGGCAACAATTTTCTCCTCTGTCTTAATCCCAATCTTATGTCTGACTATAAAGTGTCCAAACCTGTTATGGCCTAAGGTGTGACTCCTGTTGGGACAACTACTGCTGCCCCTTGCAAGCCTCTCACTTAGGGATTTTGTGCCCAGATCCTGAACAAATTCCCTCAGTGTTGTCACATGGTAATTTTCCATGTGTCCACCTGACTGCAAGGCAGAGGTGCTTTTTTTCCAAAATGTAAATAAAGAACAGATTCTATTTCATTATTTGCACTTTCTTCCTTGGACTAATTTGTCTAAATAATCAACAATATTCAACATACAGGTGTAATGGAAGGTGTGCAGTCTCAGAGTCAGAGAATCTGGGTCTTAAAGTAGCTAAAAATCTTCTGGCCACCAATGTGCTAAAAAGACAATAAATTGTAATACCCCTGCTTTCTTTCCACCAACACACACACACACACACACACACACACACACACACACACTCCTATATTGATTCTTTGTGAGATGAACAATTAAGGTCCAACACAAAAATTCTCAAAAAGATAGAGGCATTCCAGAGTTCATCTTAATCTCCATCTTGGGCTAAGGTGGTCAGGACCTCAGTCTCTCCATGTATGTCTTCAACTATTTCTGCTTTAGATGATTATTTGTAGAAAGGCCTGAGCAAGTGTCAAGTCAAGGATCATAGGGTATATACCTACCTGCAAAGGACCTTTGAGGTCATCTGGTCCAAGTTATTCTTTGTATGCCTCAGTTTCCTTATCTCTAAAATGAAGAGATTGAACTATATGGCCTCTAAGTATTCTTCCAGCTCAAAATCAATGATCCTATGGACATCGATGACCCTCATTCTACAACTAAGGAAAATGAGACCTAGGTTAAGAAAGTTGCCCAAGCTCACACAGTGACAGAGTCGAGATTTGAACTCAGAACCTATGACCTCAAGTCCAGTCTTATTTCCGTCACACCAGGTGAAGTAGGGCAGAGTCACACAGTCACTGCTGTTTACACTGATATCCCAGATTCTAACAAAGCTTATGATTTGGGGGCAGCTAGGTGGCGCAATGAGTAGAGCACTGGCCCTGGAGTCAGAAGGACGTGAGTTCGGATCCGACCTCAGACACTTAACGCAAACAAAAACCTAGCCGTGTGACCTTGGGCAAGTTACTTAACCCCAATTGCCCTCCAAAAAAGCAAAAAAAAAAAAAAAAGCTTATGATTTGTATCTCTATGGCAGAAAGTATAAAAGGTAAAAGATGCTAAGGCACACCCTCTTAAGGAAAGCCAATAAAAAAGCTTTGGGTTTCTGCTATCCCTAAGGATCTGTACCTGCTATGGATGGGAAAAAAAAACAGGAAAGATTTTCAAGGACTTGGATGGCTTCTTTTGTCATGGAAGACACAGAGGTACCATAGCTCTAACTATGGATCTCAGAGTTTTCCAGAGCCTTAAAAACAGCCAAAGACTTCAATAGTGTTTTAAGAGAGGTTAACCTCAGGGCAGCTAGGGGGTGCAGTGAATAGAGCACCAGTCCTGGAATCAGGAGGACCTGAGTTCAAATCCGATCTCAGACACTTGACACACTTACTAACCACGTGACTTTGGGCAAGTCACTTAACCCCGATTGCCCTGCTCTTCCCCCTGCAAAAAGAAAAAGAAAAAAAGAAAGAGAGGCTAACCTCAGCCCATTGGGCCCCAGCTGACCATAACCTAGAAAGCAGACAACACAACCTCATTATTCAACAAAGAAAAGAATGTCAAGATTTCTGTAGTAATGGACAATTAACATATTTTAGAGAGGAAATGGAAGTAGATCACAGCTTACAAGGTCCTTATGTAGGCCTCCATGCTGGGATTTCTAGAGCCTGTGACATTGATTTCCATTTTCTGAATGTGTCTCCACAGGGATATGACTAGTGGAAAATGGGAGATCAGGGAGAAAGAAAAGGACAGAACCTCTTCTCTCCCATACTTAAAAATATGAAAGAGAAAGTTCAGAAATTTACTTATTTGGATGTTCTCAGTCATATTTGTTGTTTTCTGGATCCAATATGGGCTCTAAAAATATCACTAACTTTTACTACTAGCAGAAGGTAAAGGAGAAAACAGATGATTGAGATCATCAATAACAATTGACCCTCTTTGTTAATTTCCCACTTTAACCAGAGAAAGATGGAGTGAGAAAAATTAAGGATGATCAGGAAGTAAGAAATGCTGACAGAGATGGCAAGTGATGTGCTTGATCAGTTTCAGGATCCAGAGGACACACACATACATCAGTGTACTAATGCCACAACCTCGGGATGAAACAGTTTCCCAAGTGATCAACGTTATTGCTTACAATAAACCAAGTCTGGAAACTACTGAGCCAGTGAGGATAATCTTTAGGATAATCTTCTGGTCTTGCCATTAACAAATCCAATTAAGCCATTAGCCACACTCCTCACTAGAACTCTCTAGCAGTCACAATAATAAAGATGTTCTCCAGAGCATCTGGATATAGGGAGATGAGTCAGCCTTAATATTGCTGCTGGTTAACGACTTTCCAGCAGGATTATTTCTCTGACTCTTGATGTGGTGGAAACCAAATTTTCTCTCTTTAGAAAGGTCACATCCTTCATCCAGGAGATATCCAGCTCCCTGATGGGATGAGGCCCCAGGCTACTCCTGGAAAACCACTGTTCAGTATTGAATACTGCTCACCTGGTGACTCAGCTTCCATGTGAGTTTCTGACTGGGAAACTGAGCTTTTGTTGGTGAAAATGCAAATGATGGACATATTTTTATTTCATTGTTTAAATGTTCTTCCAAAATTGTCTAGGCAAGAGATATAAGCAACAGCCTAGCACATAGAGAATATAGAGAAAAATATTCATCAAAGGATATATCAAGGCAGCCAGATGTGGCAAAAAGAACACTGGGCATTAGGTTCAGAATCTCAGCTCTAACAAATACTGTTTGTGGTACCACAGGCAAATAATTCAACTTCCCTGAAAATTAAAAGCATTGAATTGAATTTTCAAACTATCACTTACAATGGCATACTTGAGGGCCAATCATGGTATAATAGTAACCTCGCCTTAATCCCACACTCTGTGGGACTCTGGACAAGTGACTTGGGCTCATTGACTGAATTTCCTTTCCTACAAAATGAAGATGTTGGGGCTCCAAGGTCCCTTGAACATTGTTCTATGATCTCATGATTGTGAGTTGAATAAATCTTGAAGACAAATCCGAAGAGAGATCCTCTGTCCTTAACTTGGGACAGTCAGAAATGTGAAGGCCTAAGTATGTAGACACCCTCCCCCTGAAGGAAGATCTTCTAAAAACTTCAAGATTCTGGCCTCTTCCCCAAGTCCTCTCTTTCTATGCCCTTGAATTGACTTGTTGTGGGGTCCTATGTTCTTTTTGCTACAGAGGAAGTCACTAAACCGCAGACATCACACTCCACAACACAGAGGCTGATCTGACTGAAGTGAGGAATGGTTTGGAAGGCAGCTGATGCTGTTTTTTTAGAACTTTACAGAAAAGCTATAGCTGCAGAGACACCAGAAAGCAAGGGGCCAAGCTTCATCTGGTGGGCAGCCTCTTCCCAGAGGTCTTGAAAATCTTTCAAGGACTGACACTAAAATATTTGAGGACTTTGTTTTATCATTTGTTTCTTTCTTTGAGACGTTAGTGTATTTCCTCTACCAAAATCTCTTTCCCTGCTTCATTGTTGTACAGATGTCAACCTGGACAAACAAGGGCAAAATCAGGGAATCCAAACCTCTTAATACCCTCCCCCACTGGCTCACTGGTAGACCGTGTACTTGTGCATAGGGCCAGTCTAAGTTCAGATTAGCCACAGGGCAAATTTTGTTTTATTTTGTTTTTTGGCAACAGCAATTCTGGAAGACTATAAAAGAAAGCAGAGAGAGGCTAAGAGAGAACAAGTCAACACTAACAACCCCATAAGTCTTGAAGGTATAAAAGAGAATTTTTTTTCTCTTTTCTACTTTTGATTCTTTTTTAAGTTTCAATGATTTTTTTTTAATTTCAACACGAATTCCAGATAAATGAACTTTCCCATAGAACAAAGAAAAATATTTCAAGAAAGTCAACCAATACAACACATACATCTGACAGTCTGTGACATTTCACACCCATAGTCTTCCAGCTTTCCAATAAAAGGAGCTAGTTCTCTTCTCTCCACTGCATTATATTGCATGTTTAAAAGGGAAGAAAAGCAGATCAAATGAATGGGGGATGAAAGGGAAGAACAGACAGGATGATTGGAATTAGCTATCCAGGTGAGATAAGGAAGAAATTGAGGAGTTGGGCAGAGGTAGAGATGAAACGAGAGTGATTGGAGAGAGGAATTTTGAAGTTCTGCATTATGTAAGAAGACACAACCATGGGTGATGCTGAGTTAATAATTATGCTCATCCTTGTGTGACTAAATTAAAATGAAGATGTAGATCATTGCTGGTAAACTGAGAGGGATTTGGTGATTGCAGAGTAATCAATGTACAGATTGAAGACCCAAATCCTAAGGACAGGAACTAACTACTAATAAGGCAGATCCTGGTAGACATCTGCAACAAAGATTAGGACCAGCTGATAGAGACAGATGGCGTGAACCTCAGAGAAAGAGAGAGTATGGAGTGATGATGGCAAAGAGTGGCTTTGAAGGATCAGAGAGGAGCAAGGGTTATGCCTACTCCTCTTGTAGGGCAATTAGCAAAGAAAGAATCAGCAGTATTTTAAAAATTAGGAGCAGTGATCATGATGTTAGCCAAACAACAGTAAAAAAATTATATAATTAAGGTGCATAAGAAATACATGGTGTTAAATTTTAAAATATTGTAGACGTTTTAGATGCTGATATTATATATGTATGCATATATTCATTGACTGAAATTTAATTAAAAACTAAAAAAGGATAAGCAGGGGCAGCTAGGTGGTGCAGTGAGTAAGAGTGCTGGCCTCAGAGATGGGAGGACCCGGGATCGGATCTGGCCTCAGAAAATGAGCACCCACACATAAATAATGACTGGCTGTGTAACCTTGAACAACTTAACCCCAATTGCTTTAAAAAAATGATAAGCAAAGTGAACCAAACTTTTTGGAAAACCATTGGATACCTTCTCTCTCTTAAGACCCTCATTGACACCGAGGGGTGTGCTATTAAGGGGTCAACAGCCCTCTCTCCAAAAGAGCAGGACACACTATTAGGTTTAATGTTCCATTTCTTTGTCATTTTTCTAGTCTAGGCAATCAACATAACAATAAATTAAGTGCTAATTTCTGGCATATTTCTGAGGTGAGAATGTTCATACTGAAAATGTAATATCAGGCTGAGCCAGTGGAGCTGGCTTCAGCACACACCTCCAAACACTCCAGATTCTTTCCCAGTCAGCATATCCCCACTGAATACCATCACCCCAGAAGCTGGGAAGCAGTATATCTTTACCTACTGGTTCTGAGAACTGCATTACTTGCCACTTTCAAAAAAATCAAAACAACACCTTGAAACTAAACAATAGTTGGGTGGGGGGGAGATAACCAGGAAGTGTCACTTGACTCTCCTAGCAAAGTGTCCCCTTTAATCTCCATTTAGAGTCATCTCAGCAAGGGAAAGCCCAAGAATAAAAGCCCCAAAGGAGAGAAGGAAAAAAAGTGTCAGAAATACAGATAAAGTGACCAAATCAGGAAAACAAATACAATGTACAATCACTTAGAGATAAAAGATCTCTAGCACAGAACCCCAGAAGAGAATGATTCTGCCTTATCTCCTAAAAAGAGTGCAGAATTTCTCCAAGGACTCTAAAAATGGTTGGAAGGCCTAATAAAAGAACTTACCAAAAAGAATAGGAAAGGGTGAGATAGCCTAGACAGAATCTTGGAAAATAGAATGTAGCAGTGAACAATCAACTAGAGAAAGAAGAAGCAACTCAGAAAAAAGCTATTGAAAACATTAGAACAAGTTTGTTGTTTTTGTTGTGTTTTTTTTAATACAGAAAAATGGAAAATGTATGAGGTATCAAGACTGTAAGGAAGAAAAAAGTACTATTCATAACCACAAATCTGAACGGAATTAGTCTACCTATAAAAGGGTACATTATAGCAAAATAAATTAGAAATCAAACCCAAAGAATTGACTCTTTACAAGAAACACACTTAAAACATGGACAAGCTGGAGAGTTAAAATAGAATTTATGATGCATCAGCAGAACCTAAAAAAAAAGTAGAAGTAGAAATCTTGATATCAGACAACAAAAATAGATATGTATAAGAGATAAGCAGAAATACATATTTATGCTTAAATTCACCTAATTTTAAAAAACATGCTCATATTAAATATCTGTTTATGGCTTGACACATCATGGAATAACATAAAGGACAAATAAATCAATTATGAGGGGGTTATATAATAAATCTGTAATTGGTGTTATTGGAAGATATTTTTTCTAACTGAAATAAAGCTAATAGAAAAGAAAAGAGGAAAGAAGTTAAGGATCTGAACTGAATATTAGAAAAATTAGATGTAATATGCTTTTGATGATGATTGAATGGGTATCTTAAAAAGTATACCTGTTCTTCAGAACAATAAGGAAACTTTGCAAAGATTGACTGAATGTTAGGTCACAAACAACTTATAAATAAATGCAAAAGGGCATTACGTATATTTGTTAATCATCATTATGGGTTACAGACTGGTAAGAGAAAGGGTCACAGGGATGTCTGAGGCAAAAAACAAACCTTGAATTAGATGCATGTTGAAGACACAGACACCAAGAGCCTTCCTTGGGTCTTCTTAGAGAGCTTCCTTTCATTCAGCTTCCTCTCTATCGGATCCTTCAACCTCTCAGCAGTAGGGTATAGAGAATGAGGTTAGCTCCCACAAGGCACCTAGGTTGTAGACTAGATAGAACACTGGCCCTAGAGTTAGAAAGATGAGCTAAATTCTGGCCTCAAGAACATACTCCCCATGTAAGCTGGGCCCAATAACTTATCCTGTTTGCCTCAGTTTCTCCATCGGCAAAATGGGGATAATATTAGCATTTACCTCACAGGATTGTTGGGAGAATGAAAGGAGACATTTGTAAGATGCTAAGCACAGTTTCTTCCACATCACAGACACTATATCAGTGTTCATTCCCCTTCCCTTCCATACTCTCCATAATACAGCAGCCTGCTATATTGCTTGGTCCTATAGAGGAAAACTCCTAATATAATGAAATATTACTCTGAGAGATGAGATTCTTAGATTCAAGCTACAGGAGAGGATAGTTCTGTAATGGCCCCAGAAAAGAATATGAATTGACACAAGGACTCAAAGGTAGATAACAAGACCAAATAACATTTAGCTTTTTGCATATATTTACATATATTAACTCATTTGAAACAAAGGAAGAGGTAAGTAGAGGAAAGGCAGCATAGAATAAAAGTTCAGAAATATTATCATTTGATATCCTGAAGGAGAAAGAGATATCAGAGGCAGAACTCAAAAATTCAATGAAATAATCACAAATGTGATGATGATTATGAATTATTCTCATAGAACTTTGAATATTTTATCTCTTTTGACCCTCACATCAATCCTATGGTATAATTGCTATTATCATCTTCATTTTACAGATGAGGAAAGTGAGGCATACAGAAATTAAGTGACTTGCCCAGGGTCATACAGCTTGTAAAAGTCTGAAGCAAGGTTTGAAATCAGGAATTCCTGTCTCCAAGTACACCACTGTATTGTTGTTCAGTTTTTTCAGTTGTGTCTGAGTCTTTGTGACCTGCTTCGAGGTTTTCTTGGCAAAGATAAGGGAGTGGTTTGGCATTTCCTTCTCTAATTCACTTCCCATTGGAAGAAATTGAAACAAACAGGGCTAAGTGACTTTTCCAGAGTCACACAGCTAGTAAAAATCTAAAGCTAGATTTTAATTCGGGAAGGTGAGTCTTCCTGACTTCAGACCCAGCACACTACCCACTATACTACCTAGCTTCGCACATAAAAGCAAGGCTAAAACAATGAAATTGATATATGTAAACTCCATTTGATAAGGATTGGATGGGGTGGGGGTACAAATTTAAAAATAAACACCATGAATGTAAACAGGATTGCTTAACCCATAAGAAGAGAGTGGCTGAATAGATTATAGAATAAACCATAAATATTTGCTATTGGCCAGAAACACACTTAAAACATAGAGACTAAAAATGTTAAAATGACAGATGGAGGAGGTTTATGCCCCATCAGACTATAAAAACGTTGGAGCAGCAAATCTGATATTATCCATAACAAAAGTAAAATAGAAAAGAGCAAAAAACTTCTTTATCCATCAAGATCATAAATAGAATTTAAAAAACAAATGTCAAACACATTTTCTTGTTGGTCTAACATTTAAAAAAAATTTAAGGGATCAACAAAACTAATTAGAAGGATATTTGAAGGATATCAGGATTTGTTATATATTTCAGGATGCCTCTTTTGGGTTGAAGTAAAATTAAACAGGAAGTGAAACAAGAAAAAAGAGAAAAACCTGAACATTAGTGTTAGAAAAACTAAATGTGAAAACCCTTTAATCATTCCTGAAAGGGAACCTTGAAGACAACTACTTTTCATTATTCTTTGTAAACTTTTCAAAGATCTGTCATAAGCTTAGACAAAAGAAATAAATGGTTTTCATGGGAATTAAAGATACTAAACCCATATTTTAATAACTAGACTAAAACATTCCATTAGG
The DNA here is from genome assembly GCA_011680675.1 of Gymnobelideus leadbeateri. Taxonomy (NCBI): domain Eukaryota; kingdom Metazoa; phylum Chordata; class Mammalia; order Diprotodontia; family Petauridae; genus Gymnobelideus; species Gymnobelideus leadbeateri. The sequence continues at coordinate 1,788,188 of WOXC01008259.1, read as the reverse complement.
TCAAAAGATCTATAACATCAATGCAATTGTCCCCACCAATAATGCAGATAATCTCCCACACTTCTCTGCTTATCCCATGGAATTCTGATCCATAAAATTCCATAATATTTTTACAGGAAGTCTACCTTTGGAGTTGTCAATTAACCTCAGAGAGATACCAATGGGTCAATGAGCAATCCATTGTTTCTCCAACACTCTCACAGATCATTATATCCTTTTCTGATTATAATATTATTTAGTGCCTCAATCTTCATGGATTTCAGGTTTCTTATATCCACCATACCTTCCTCCTTTGTAAAGAACAATCACATTCTAGTCCATAAAGAATTTATAACAAAAGCAAAAGGGCATAAAATATATTCAGCATATCTGGTAAACTGTACTCAAATACTCCAGATTGTAAGGGGACCAAGTGACCATCCAGAGGGTAATTGTTCTTGCTTTGACCTGCTTGGATCTGGGTGTCTGTCTTGGATGGTGGTCCTGGGGTGAAGAGCACCACTGGGCCAGAGCTTGTGGTGGCTGTAGAAAGCATGCTCTCCTCATAACTCTGACAACATCTCTGACAACTGCAAGAACCCCAGTAATTTGGGACACAGCTCACTCCATTCTGGAAGAAGAGTTCTATCATGGCAAACTAACATCAAAAGTTAAGTAATTAGCTGTCAAGATGAGCAAACAGAGGAAGTTCAATCAGATCATTTTGGGAGACAAAAAGGATCAAAACATGGAACCAGAAGAAGACAAAAAGTCAAAACTCCTACATCAAAAGCTTCCGAGAAAAATATGACCTGCTTGGGGGGAGGTCTGGGGTGGGTATCCAACTTGCCAGAGCAGGTAGAGGCTTTACAGAGGCCACCCAACCTCCAGAAGTTGTGAAGACCCCATGTTTGGGAAGGAAGCTCTCCTGTCTGGTGGCAGAGTCCTACTGTGGCAACAAGCCCAAAAATCAAGTAATTAGGTGGCAATATACCTAGGCAAAGGAAACAAAATAAACAGAAAAATGCAACTTTAGACTCCTATTTTGGGGGAAAAGCGGATCAAAGCATGGAACAAGAGGAGGACTGTGAGGTCAGAACTCCTGCACCAAAAGCCCCAAATGAAAATACAAGCTGGCTACAGGCCATAGAGGACCTTGAGAAGCAGATAAGAGAAGTGGGGGGAAATTGGGAAGAGAAATGAGAAAGAGGCAAGAAAAGTATGAAATGACAGTCAACAACCTGACTGAGGAAAATAACACCTTAAAAAATAGACTAACTCAAATGGCAAAAGAGGCTCAGAAAGGCAATGAGGAGAAGAATGCCTTAAAAAGCTGAATTTGCCATATGGAAAAAGAATCTCAAAAGCTCACTGAGGAGATTCATTCTTTCAGAATTAGACTGGAGCAAATGGAAGCTAGTGACTTTATGAGAAACCAAGATGCTGTTAAACAGATCCAAACAAATGAAAGAATAGACAGCGTTCTTTGATGAAGGTATCACCTCTGAAGCTGCAGTCTCTGCCTCTCCTCCTCCTGACTCACTGCTGTTTGCTCTCACTGAGGAATAAGTCGGTCAGGAAGCCACCCCACCGCCATGGCATTCAAAGACACCCGCAAGACCCTTGTGGAGCCCGAAGTGGCCATTCACCGGATCCGGATCACCCTGACCAGCCACAACATGAGATCACATGAGAAAGTGTGTGCCAACCTCATCAGAGGAGCCAAAGAGAAGAACCTGAAAGTGAAGGGACCTGTTCAAATGCCCACCAAGACACTTCGAATCACAACTAGAAACACTCCTTGTGGTGAAGGTTTAAAGACTTGGGATCGGTTCCAGATGAGAATCCACAAATGCCTTATTGATTTGCACAGTCCTTCTGAAATTGTTAAACAGATCACTTCTATCAGCATTGAACCAGGTGTAGAAGTTGAAGTCACCATTGCAGATGCATAACCAATCATCTCTTTTAATAAATTGATTGCAACTATTGAAAAAAAATTTTTTTAAAAAAAGAAAGAATAGACGGCAATGTGAAATATCTCATGGGAAAAACAACTGATCAGGAAAATAGATCCAGGAGAGATAATTTAAAAATTATTAGACTACCTGAAAGCCATGATCAAGGAAAGAACCTAGAAATCATCCTTGAAGAAATTCCCAAGGAAAATTGCCCTGATGTTTTAGATGCAGAGAGCAAAATAGAGGTTGAAAGAACCCAATGATCACCTCCTGAAAAAGATCCCAAAAAGAAAACTCCCAGGAATATTATAGCCAGGTTCCAGAATCCCCAGATCAAGGAGAAAATACTACAAGTGGCCAGGAAGAAACAATTTCAATATTGTGGAAACACAATCAGAATAGCCCAGGACCTGGCAGCTTCTACACTGAGGGATCAAAGGGCATGGAATATGGTATTCCAGGGGGCAAAAGAGCTGGGATTGAAGCCAAGAGTCACCTACTCAGCAAAACTGAGTATCTTGTTTCAGGGGAAAATATGGTCATTCAGTGGAATAGAGGACTTTCAAGCATTCTTGAGGAAAAAACCAGATTTGAATAGAAAATTTGACATTCAGACACAAGAAGCAAGAGATGCTTGAGAAGGTAATCAGGGAAAAGAAATGAAAAGGAACTTATCAAAGTTGAACTATTTACATTATAACATGGAAAAACAATAACTTTGTCTGATGAAACCTTTCTCAGTATGAAAATAATTGAAGAAGGTTATATGGACATATGAATACATATGTGAATGTGTGTATATATGTTTATAGGTATACATGGATAGAGGGAATGGGTTGAATTTGGGGGGAAGGGATGATACTTAAGGGGTGAAGTTAAGAGGTGAGAGAGGAAAGTGGCAAGAGGAGATGGGGAGAGACATGGTAGGGTAAACTATCTCATGTAGAAGAGGCAAGGGGAAGTAGTTGCAGGGCAGGGGAAGAACATGAAGGCAAAAAGGCAAAACCCTATTCTCACTGAATTTGGGTCAGGGAGAGAATCACATACATACTAAAAGGGATATCTCACCCTGCATGAGAGTAGGGGGTAGGGGGATGAGAGGGGAGATGATGGAAGAGAGGACATTCTAAGGGGAGGGGAGGTTGGAAGTACCCACTATCGAAGAGGGACAGGATCAAAGTAGAAAATGGACCAGGTGGGGGGTGGGATGGGTGGGAGGGAAATATAAGCAGTCTTTTACAATATATCTACTATGGTAATGTTTTACATAGCTATACATGTACAACACATACTGAATTGCTTATCTTCCCAGAGGGAAGGGGTGACAAGAGAGGAAAGAAATGGATCTGAAATTCGAAGTCTTAAAATTAAATGTTTCAAATGTATATAAATACTATTATTAATACTATTTTGCATGTAATTGGGAGATAATATGTTCAGGCATTGGGGCTCAGAGATTCACCTTGCCCTAATGGCAAAGTCGAAGGGGGTATGGGGGAAGATATGGGAGAGAGCAGATTGGATAAGGGGATATCTAGTGGGACTGCTATGCTGGGGTGGTGGGTAGGGAAAATGGGGGAAAAAATTGTAACTCAAAATCTGGTGGGAATTAATGATAGAAACCAGAAGTTATAAAAATAATCAATATAATAAATATAAAAAAAGAAAAAATAAAAGAAAAATATGACCTGGTTGCAGGCCATGGAGGAGTTCCAGAAGGATTTTGAAAATCAAGTAAGAGAAGTGGAGGAAAAATTGGGAAGAGAAATGAGAACGATGCAAGAAAATCATGAAAAGTGAGTCAACAGCCTGACTGAAGAAAATAACACCTTAAAAAAATAAACTATCTCAAATGGCAAAAGACACCCAAAAGCTAATGAGGAGAAGAATGCCTTAAAAAGCTGAATTGTCCAGATGGAAAGGAATTTCAAAAACTCACTGAAGAAAAAATTCCTTCAAAATTAGATTGGAGCAAGTGGAAGCTAATGAATTTATGAGATATCAAGATACTATAAAGCAGATCCAAACAAATAAAAAAAAATAGAAAGCAACATGAAATATCCCATTGAAAAACCACTGACCTAGAAAATAGATTCAGGAGAGATAATTTAGGAATTATTAGACTACCTGAAAGCTATCATCAAAAAAAGATCCTAGACATATATGTTCAAAGGATATAGTTTTCAGATGAAGAAATCAAAGCTATCTATAGTCAAATAAAAAATATTCTAAATTGATTAGAAAATTGCAAATTAAAACAACTCTGAGGTACACCTCACACCTATCAGATTGTCTAAGACAGACACAAAAAAAAAATGACAAATGTTGGAAAGGATGTGGGAAAACTGGGGCACTGCTGGATTGTTCATGGAATTTTGAACTGATACAACCATTCTGGAGAATAATTTGGAACTATGCACAAAGAGTTATGAAGCTACGAATCCCCTTTGAACTTGCAATACTACTAATGAGGGCTGTATCTCTAAGAGCTTTTTTTTAAATGAAAAGGACCTATTTGTGCAAAAATATTTATAGCAACACTTTTTTTGGTGGCAAATAATTGTAAATCAATTGAGGAATGGCTAAACAAGTTGTGGTGTATGATTACAATGGAATACTATTGTGCTATACTAAAGGACATACTTTTACTTTCAGAAAAACCTGGAAAGATTTACATGAATTGATGCAGAGTGAAATGAGCAGAACCAGAAGAACCCTGAATATATTAATAGTAATATTGTATGTTGATCATCTGTGAATGACTTACATCATTTCAGCAAGGCAAAAAAGACAATTCCAGAGGATTCATGTTAAAAAATGTTCCACTTCCAGAGAAAGAACTGATAGAACTTGAATATAGATCAAAGCATACTATTTTTCACTTTATTTTTAATTTGTTTTAGTTTGTTTTCTTTCCTAATATGACTAATATGGAAAAATGTGTTTCTTGACAACACATGTATAACCAATATCAAATTTCTTACCTTCTCAATGAGGGTGGAAGTGAGGGAGAAGGGAAGAGAATTTGAAACTCAAACTATTTATAAAGAATGTTAAAAATTGTTTTTATGGGGGAGGTTGGGGGCAAAGTGAATAGAGCACTGGCCCTGGAGTCAGGAGGACCTGAGTTTAAATCCAGCCTCAGAAACTTAACACTTACTAGCCATGTGACCTTGGGCAAGTCACTTAACCCCAATTACCCTGTTGTCCCCCGCCTCTAAAAAGATATATATATAGTATAATTGGAAAAAATGTTACAAATATAAATTGATGACAATGAATGTTTGTTAGAAAAATAGTAAAACCAAATTTTAAAAGGCAAATAAAAGCAGATAAAAGTACCTGGCATATAATGAATGATTATTTGCATATTAAAACAAAAAAAAAGTTAGTGTCATAGTGATTGATTTTGTGTAAACAAGAATTCCAGTGAGGTGGGAGACTTTGTGTTAAGTAGCAAAATTCTATCCATTCATATATTTTATTCTTAGAATTTAGAGGTTAAAAAAAAAGAAATACACAGAAAAAAGAAAGGAAGAGACAAAAGCTTTCCATCTTAGTCATATTGTGAAGGAAAACAAACAAACAAAAAAAAAAACATGAAGAGGAATGAAGAAAGTGAAAAATAGTGTGTTTTAAACTACACTAAGACTTTTTCAGTTCTTTCTCTAAAAGTGAATAGGATTTTTTATCATTGGTCCTTCAGAATTGTCTTGGATCCCTGCATTGCTAAAAATAGCTAAGTCATTAGCAACCGATTATCTTACAGTATTGCAATTACTTTGTACACAGTACCTTTTACATTGCATCAGCTCATTTAAGTCTTTACAGATTTTTTTCTGAGAGCATCTTGCTCATTATTTCTTATAGTACAATAGTATTCCATTAAAATCTCATACCACAGGGGGTGGCTAGGTGGCGCAGTGAGTAGAGTGCTAGCCCTGGAGTTAGAAGGACCTGCGTTTGGATCCCGGCTCAGACACTTAACACGCACAAACAAAACAAACAAACAAACAAAGAAAAAAACCTAGCCATGTGACCTTGGGCAAGTTACTTAACCCCAATTTCCCTCCAAAAAGCAAAAAAAAAAAAAATCGCATACCACAGAAAATGCAAATCAAAATAACTCTGAGGTACCACATCTCACTGGTCATATTGGCTAAGATGACAAAACAGGAAAATGATAAATACTGGAGAGAATGTGGAGAAAATGAAACTCAGGTCTACCTATCCCTGTCTCTTTCATACTGCACATTCCTCTCTCACTCTTTAATTTTAATTTTTAGATAGCATCCCTTCATATTCAGCTCACTCCTCTCTCTCTCTCTCTCTCTCTCTCTCTCTCTCTCTCTCTCTCTCTCTCTATATATATATATATATATATATATATATATACATATATATATATATATATATTCCTTCTAACTACCTTAATAATTAAAAAAAATTATTATGAATTACAAATACCATTTTTCCATGTAAGAATATAAACAATTTAACTTCAGTAAGTCCTGTATTGTTTCTCTTTCCTGTTTATCTTTTCATGCTTCTTCTGAGTCTTATATTTGAAAATCAGTTGTTGTTGTTGTTGTTGTTTAATTCAATTCTGGTCTTTTCATCAAGAATGCTTGAAAGTCCTCTATCTTGTTGAATATCCATTTTTTCTCCTGAAGGATTATACTCGAATTTGCTGGGTAGGTGATTCTTGGTTTTAATTCTAGCTCCTTTGCCCTCTGGAATATCATTGTCCAAGACCTCAGACCTTTTAATGTAGAAGTTGTTAAATATTATGTTATCCTTACTGTGGTGCCACCATACTTGAATTTCTTTCTTGCTGCTTGTCAGAAAGAAATGACCTGGGAGGTCAGGAAGTTGACTGTAATATTCCTGGGAGATTTCATTCTGGGATCTCTTTCAGGAGATGATTGGTGGATTCTTTCAATTTCTATTTTGCCCTCTGATTCTTGAATATCAGGGAAGTTTTCCTTGATAACTTCTTGAAAGGTGATGTCTAGGCTCTTTTTTAAATCATGACTTTTACATAGTGCAATAATTTTAAAATTATCTCTCTGGGAACAATTTGCCAGGTCAATTGTATTTCCAATAAGATATTTCACATTGGCTTCTATTTTTTTTTCTTTTGATTTTGTTTTATTGTTTCTCAATGTCTTAACAAAATTATTGGCTTCAATTTGCTCCATTGTAATTTTTAAGGAATTATTTTCTTCAGTGAGCTTTTGGACCTCCTTTTCCATTTGGCTAATTCTGCTTTCAGGGCATTCTTCTCCTCATTGGCTTTTTGGATCTTTTTTTTTTCCATTTGATCTCGTTTATTTTTTAAGGTGCTATTTTCTTCAGAATTTTTTTGTGCCTCCTTTACCAAGCTGCTGACTCATTTTCATGATTTTCTTGCATTGCTCTCATTTCTCTTTCCAATTTTCCTCTATCTCTCTTACTTGGTTTTCAAAATCCTTTTTTGAGCTCTTCCATGGCCTGAGACCAATTCATATTTTTCTTGGCCACTTTAGACATAAGAATTTTGACTTTGTTGTCTTCTGTCCAGTGTACATTTTGATTTCCCTTGTCACTATAGTAACTATCTATAGTCAGAGGGGTTTTTTGCTCTTTTTTGCTCATTTTCCCAGTCTATTATTTGATTTTTAACTGTTTGTTAAAGTAGGACTCTGCTTCCATGATCAAGGGTGCACTCTCCCAAGTTTCAGGGATTTTGTGCAGCTGATGGCAAATCTAATTCTAAGGACCTGGTCATAGGTTCAGTTCTTGTAAGGTGACATGATATAATGAGAGGTGTTTACTACTCTCCTGGCCTATGCTTTAATCTGTGAGCAACCACAAACACTATTTTCTACCCCGAAACTGTGGGGAGCTCTCCACTTTGAGCTTCTCCAAAACTTCTCCTTTGTGATCTCAAGTTCTACTGTAGTAGTGCTCCTCCCTCTCCTGGGACTACCACTCAGCATTGGGACCTGGATCTGAGCATGGGCAAAGCAGCATAGTCCTGTCTCAGAGATAGCAAAAAGACACCTATAATATCCTTCTGACCAGTTGTTCAACCCTTTACCATCTGTGGATTGAGAGCTCCAGAAGTAGTCACTGCTGGAGCTGATTCAGCCACTTCCAAAGCCTGTTCCTGGCTTATTGAGATCAGGGCTGTGCTGGCACAGACTATACCCCACTCTTGCTTATGCATGACAGACCTTTCCTACTGACCTTCTAAGTTGTCTTTGGCATCTGTGGGCTGAGACACCTGGAAACTGCCACTGCAGCCAGTGATTCAGTCATCTCTAGGCCTGTTCTGGGTTTGATGGGTCCAGTGTGCACTGGACTGCATTCCTCTATAACCCTGATGCAACAGATTTTTCTTGACAACTTTCCAAGTTGTGTTAGGCTGGAAATTTGTTTCCCTCTGACTTTTTGTGTATTCTTCTGCTCTACAATTTGTTTAGAGTCATTTTATAAGGATATTTGGTGGGGCATGTGGGAGAGCTCAAGTGTGTCCCTGCCTTTACTCTGCCATCTTGGCTCCACTTCCCCGTTCATCATTTCTCAAAGCACAACAGTATATCATGACAATCATATACAAGAACTTGTTCAACCAGTCTTAAATTGATTGACATTCCCTCAATTTCTAATTCTTTGCCATCACTAAAAAAGCTGCTGTAAATATTTATGTATACATACATCCTTTTCCTTTTTGTTTTTTATCTCTTTAGGATACAGACCTAGTATTGGTATTGCTTGGTCAAAAGGTATGCATGGTTTTATAGCAATTTGGGCATAGTTCCAAATTGTTCTCCAGAATGGTTGAATCAGTATACAACTTCACCAAAACATTCACCAATGCACCAATACAAGTACATTAGTATATTTTAATTTTCCCACTTCACCTCCAACATTTATCATTTTGTTTTTCTGTCATATCAGTCAATTGGACAAGTGTGAGATGGTAGCTCAAAGCTTTTTAATTTGCACGTCTCTCATCAATAGTGACTTAAGAGTATTTTTATATGACTATAGATAGCTTTATCACTTTGTCTGAAAAATGCCTGTTCGTGTCCTTCAACTATTTATCAATTTAGGAATGACTCTTATTTTTATAAATTTGACTCAGTTCTCTATATATTTGAGAAATGAAGTCTTTATCAGAGAAACTCACTGTACAATATTTTTCACAGTAATAATCACCAACTATGAATTCCCCTCCACTTTATTGTCCCCCCATTTGTCCTACTCTTGCTCTCTTTTTACCCTGTCTATTCTTAAAAGGCTTTTGCTTTCGATTTTTACCTCCTCCAAATTTCCCTCTCTTCTATCAACTCTGTGTCTCCTTATCCCCTTCTTTTCCCACTTTCTTGTATGGTAAGATAGATTTCTATTCTCAACTGAGTATATTTTCCTTCTTTGAGTCAATTCCAATGAAAATAAGGTTCATATGCTCCCCTTACTGATTCCCTCATTCCCCCTCCACTGTAAAATCTCTTTCAGGCTTCTTTTATGTCAGATAATTTATCCCATTCTACCTCTCCCTTTTCCCTTCTTCTGGTATATTCTTCTTTCTCATCCCTTAATTTTATTTTTTTAGATAATTATACTGTCACATTCAACTCACACCTATTCTTTCTGTCTATGTATACTCCTAACTGCCCTGATAATGAGAAGGTTTTTAGGAGTTATAAATGACATTTTCTCATGTAGGAATAGAAATAGTTTAACCTTAATAAATCTCCTCTGATTCCTTTTTCCTGTTGGTTTGTTTTTTGCTCCTTTTGCATCTTGTATTTGAAAGCCAAATTTTCTAATCAGCTCTGATTTTTTCATCAAGAATGCTTGAACATGGGTTGGCTAGGTGGCGCAGTGAGTAGAGCATTGGCCCTGGAGTCAGGAGGACCTGAGCTCAAATCCAGCCTCAGACACTTAACACAAAAACTAGCTGTGTGACTTTGGGCAAGTCACTTAACCCCAATTGCCCTCCAAAAAGCAAAAAAAAAAGGAATGCTTGAATATGGGGTGGCTAAATGGCACAGGGAATAGAGCCCTGGCTCCGGAGTCAGGAGGACCTGAGTTCAAATCTGGCCTCAGAAACTTAACACTTACTAGCTGTATAACATTGGGCAAGTCACTTAACCCCTATTGCCCTGACTTCCCTGCTCCGAGAGAGAGAGAGAGAGAGAGAGAGAGAGAGAGAGAGAGAGAGAGAGAGAGAAAGAAAGAAAATATTTTAAAGTCTTCTATTTCATTGACTGTCCATTTCCCACCCAAAGGATTATACTCAGTTTTTCTGGGTAGGTGATTCCTAGCTCTTTTGACCTCCAGAATATCATATTCCAAGCCCTTCAGCACTTTAATGTAGAAACTGTTAAATCTTATATTATCTTGACTGAAGCTTCATGATATTAAAATTTCTTTTTGACTGCTTGCAATATTTTCTCCTAGATCTCAGAGGTCTGGAATTTGGCTATAATATATCTAAGAGTTTTCATTTTAGATATTTTTTAGGAGGTGATCAGTGGGTTCTTTCAATTTCTATTTTATCTTTTGGTTCTAGGGTATCAGGGCAGTTTTCCTTGAAAATTTCTTCAAAGATGATGTCTACACTCTGTTTTGATCATGACTTTCAGGTCCTCCAATAATTTTTAAATTATCTACACTAAATCTATTTTCCAGGTCAGTTGTTTTTCCAATGAGATATGTCACATTTTTTCTTTTTTATTCTTTTGATTTTTTAATTAAATTTTATGTTTATTTTTAGTTTACAGCATTCATTGCCACAAGATTTTGAGTTACAAATTTTCTCCTCGTCTTTCCCCTACACACCACCCCAAAACAGTGATCTCACTGTATACATGCTTCCCCAATCTGCTCTCTCCTATATCCTCCTCCATTCCCCTCCCACTTTCTGGCAGGGCAAAATGGATCTCCATACCCTAGTGACTGTATATCTTATTTCCCAGTTGAATGTAATGGTAATAATAGTAATTATTATTATTATAATTTTTTTAAACATTTGATTTTAAAACTTTGAATTCTAAATTATTTGCCTTCCTCCCTCATCACCCACCTTACTGGGAAGATAAGCAGTTCAATATAGGTTGTACATGTGTAGCTATGCAAAACATTTCCAAAGTGTATATATTGTGAAAGACTGACTAAATTTCCCTCCATCTTATCCCACTCCCCACTTGTTCTATTCTCTACTTTGAACCTGTCCCTTCTCAAAAGTGTGTGTTTCTAGCTACCCTCCCCCCTTCCCTTCCCTCCATCATTCCCCCTCTAATCCCCTTCCCCTCTTCTCTCCTGTAGAGTATTTAGTGTGTATGTCATTCCCTCCCTGAGCCAAATTCAATGAGAGTAAAATTAACTCATTCCCTTTTGCCTTCCTGTTCTCCCACCCCATTGTAACAGTTTTCTCTTGCCTCTTCTATATGATATAATTTACCCCATTCTGTCTCTCCCCATCTCCTCTCATTATATTCCTCTCTCACCTCTCAATTTCATCTTTTAAGTATTTTCCATTCCTATTCAATTGATCCTATGCCCTCTATGTATACCTGTACACACACACACACACACACACACACACACACACACACACACACACACACACATATTTATATTCCCTTCAACTATCCTCATATTGAGAAAAGTTTCATAAGTTAAAATTATTGTTTTTCCATGTAGGAATGTAAATAGTTAAACTTTGATAGGTTCCTTATGATTTCTTTCCCATTTACCTATTCATGCTTCTCTTGCTTCTTGTATCTGAATGTCACATTCTCTATTCAACTCAGTTTTTTTCATCAAGAATGCTTGAAAGTCCTCTATTTTATTGAATGACCATATTTTCCCCTGAAATATGATACTCAGTTTTGCTGGGTAGATGATTCTTGGTTTTAATCCTTTGCCCTCCAGAATATCATGTTCCAAGCCCTTTGATCCCTCAGTGTAGAAGTTGCCAGATGCTGTGTTATCCTGATTGTATTTCCACAATATTAAAATTGTTTTTTCTTGGCTGATTATAATATTTTCTCCTTGATCTGGGAACTCTGGAACCTGGCTATAATAGTCTTAGGAGTTTTCTTTTTGGAATCTTTTTCAAGAGGTGATTGGTGGATTCTTTTTTTTTACTTTTTTTTTTTAAAGCAATTGGGGTTAAGTAACTTGCTCAAGGTTACATGGCTAGTCATTATTTATGTGTGGGTGCTCATTTTCTGAGGCCGGTTTCGATCCCGGGTCATCCCAACTCAGAGGCCGGCACCCTTACTCACTGCACCACCTAGCCACCCTCAATTGGTGGATTCTTTTAACTGCTATTTTACTGTCCAGTTCTAAAACACCAGGGCAATTTTCCCTGAGTATTTCTTGAAGGATGATTTCTAGGTTCTTTTTTGCAGTTCTTTTTTGGGGTTCTTTTTTAGGATCTTTTCAGGCAGTCCAATAATATTTAAATTATCTGTCCTGGATCTATCTTCCAGGTCAGTGGTTTTTCCAATGAGATATTTCACATTGCCTTCTACTTTTTTCATTTGTTTGGATCTGTTTAATAGTATCTTGATTTCCCATAAAGTCACTAGCTTCCATTTGCTCCAAACCATTTCTGAAAGAATTATTCTCTTCAGTGAGTTTTTGAAATTTTTTTCCATATGGCAAAATCAGCTTTTTAAGGCATTCTTCTCCTCATTGCCTTTTTTGAGCTTCTTTTGCCATTTGAGTTAGTCTATTTTTAAGGTGTTATTTTCTTTTATATTAATTAATTAATTAAATAATATTCTGTTATTTTCAGGTTGTTTACTCTCTTTTCATGATTTTCTTGCATCATTCTCATTTCTTTTCCCAGTTTTTCCTCCAGTTCTTTTATTGTTTTTCAAAATACTCCTTAAGCACCTCTATGGACTGTAACTAGTTCATATTTTTCTTGGAAGCTTTTGGTGCTCTAGTTCTGACTTCATTGTCTTCCTGTCATCCCATACTTTGATCCTTTTTGTCCCCAAAAAAAGAATCTAAAGTCATATTGTTATGCTTGCTTTGCTTCCTTTGCTTGCTCATGTTGCCACTCAATTACTTTACTTTTGAGCTTTTTGCCATCTAGAACTCTGCTTCCAGAGAGCAGAGCTTTGTTCCAAATTGCTGGGGTTTTCACAGCTGCTGGAGCTATTAGTTGGGTGCCCTCTCTGAAGCCTCCACAGGTTCTGGCACCTGGTCATGAACCCCAGGGCTTCCACCCAAGACAGCAATCCAGATCTAAGCAGGTTAAAGCAAGAGTGATTATACTTCAAAATGGTCACTTGGTCCCCCTGTGATCTGCATGCTAGGATCTCTGAAGCAGCCACACACCAGCAGCATCATGGCCACTGCACATCATCTGCTTCTCTTTCCAGGGACAGAGGCCAAACCACACTCTTGGTCCCCTTCTTCCCAAAGTCCACACTGACCTTTTACTTTACCTTTGGCATTTATGCGTTGATAATTCTGGAAATTGCCACAGCTGCTGCTGATCCACTATCCCCAAGGCCCTCCAGATATGGCTGGTCAGGGCTGCCCTGAGGTTAAAACCAGCAATCACTTGGGGCTGGGCTCCATTCCTAAAACCCTTCAATAGACCCTTCCTGCCACCCTGCAGGGCTGCCTCCAGCAGGACATTTGTTTCTCTCTGTCACTTTGTGTGTTCTTGTAGCTTTAAAGTTTGTTTAGAGTCATATTTTATAGGCATTTGAGGTGGTTATGAGGAGAGCTCGTGGAGTTTTCCTGCTTCTATGCTGCCGTTTTGGCTCCACCCCCCTAATCTTTTGATTTTGTCTAATTTTTTTCTTGTGTGTCAAAAATTCATTAGCTTCTACTTTCCCAGTTCTAAATTTTAAGGAATTATTTTCCTCATACAGCTTGTGTATTTCCTTTTCCATTTGGCAACTTCTACTTTTTATGCATTCTTTTTTGCCAGTGAATTTTTGTACTTCTTTTTCCATTTAACCAATTCTGCTCTTCAAAGCATTCTTCTCTTCTTTGGATTTTTGGGCCTCTTTTATCATTTGACCTATTTTGTTTATTAAGGTGTTATTTTCTTCAGTAGTTTTATGCCACCTCCAGAAAGCTGTTGATTCTTTTTTCATGATTCTCTTGTATCACTCTCATTTCTCCTCACAATTATTCCTCTAATTTTCTTACTTGATTTTTTTTGGAGGGCAATTGGGGTTAAGTAACTTGCCCAAGGTCACACGGCTAGGTCTTTGTTTGTGCATTAAGTGTCTGAGGACAGATCGAACTCAGGTCCTTCTGACTCCAGGGCCAATGCTCTACTCACTGCGCCACCTAGCCGCACCATTTAATTTTTTTTCTTTTTTTTTGGAGGGCAATTGGGGTTAAGTAACTTGCCCAAGGTCACATGGCTAGGTCTTTTGTTTGTTTGTGCATTAAGTGTCTGAGGTCAGATCCGAACTCAGGTCCTTCTCACTCCAGGGCCAACACTCTACTCACTGCGCCGCCTAGCCGCCCCCCTTAATTGATTTTTTTTTAAACAAATGCTTTATTAACTTCTGTTTTACATCATTCATTTCCGCCAGATATTGAGTTACAATCATTTTCCCCCCATTATTCCCCTACCCAACCTCCTAGAATAGTAATCCCATAAGATATCGCTTCCTCCAGTCTGCTCTCTCCCATACCTTCTCCCATACCCCCACCGACTTTTCCATTAGAGGAAGGTGAGTCTTTGCATTCCAATGCCTGCACATCTTATCTCCCTATTACAAGCAAAAAAGTATTAATAATAGTATTTATATATATTTGAAACATTTAATGTTACGACCTCAAATTACAGATCCATTTCCTTCCTCCCTTGTTGCCCATTCCCTCTTGGGAGATAAGTAATTCAGTATATGTTGTACATGTCTAGCTATGCAAAACATTATCATAGTAGATATATTGTACAAGGCTGCTTATAATTCCCTCCCACTCATCCCACCCCCCACCTGGTCCATTCCCTACATGATCCTGTCCCTCTTTTATAGTGGGTACTTCCAACCTCCCCTCACCCCAAGGATGCCCTCCCATCCATCATCCCTCCTCCCAACCCCCTTCCCCCTATCCTGCTGCAGGTTGAGATATCCCATTTAGTTTGTATGTCATTTTCTCCCTGAACCAAATTCAATGTTAATGTGGTTTTGCCTTTTTAGCCTTTCTTATTCTCCCCCTCTTTTGCAACCACTTCCCCTTGCTTCTTCTGCATGGGATAGTTTACACTACCCTGTCTCTCCCCATCTCCTCTTGCCACTTTTCTCTCTCACCTCATAATTTCATCCCTTGAGTATTCTCCCTGCCCAACAAATTCAACTTATGCCCTCTATCCATATATAACTGTAACCATATACACACACATTCACATATGTATTCATATGACCACACCCCCTTCTTCCATTATTTTCATAGTGAGAAAGATATCATCAGTCCCAGTTATTGCTTTTCCATATAGGAATGTAAATAGTTCAACTTTGATAAGTTCCTTTTGATTTCTTTTCCTGATTACCTTCTCAGGCATCTCTTGCTTCTTGTGTCTGGATGTCAAATTTTCTATTCAATTCTGGTTTTTTCCTCAAGAATGCTTGAAAGTCCTCTATTCCACTGAATGACCATATTTTCCCCTGAAACAAAATACTCAGTTTTGCTGGGTAGGTGACCCTTGGGTTCATTCCCAGTTCTTTTGCCCTCTGGAATATCATATTCCATGCCCTTCTTTCCCTCAGTGTAGAAGCTGCCAGGTCCTGGGCTATTCTGATTGTGTTTCCACAATATTGAAATTGTTTCTTCCTGGCTGCTTGTAGTATTTTCTCCTTGATCTGGGGATTCTGGAACCTGGCTATAATATTTCTGGGAGTTTTCTTTTTGGGATCTTTTTCAGGAGGTGATCGGTGGATTCTTTCAACCTCTATTTTGCCCTCTGGATCTAAAACATCAGGGCAGTTTTCCTTGAGAATTTCTTGAAGGGTGATTTCTAGGTTCTTTCCTTGATCATGGCTTTCAGGTAGTCCAATAATTTTTAAATTGTCTCTCCTGGATCTATTCTCCAGGTCAGTGGTTTTTCCCATGAGATATTTCACATTGCCTTCTAATATTTCATTTGTTTGGATCTGCTTAACAGCATCTTGATTTCTCATAAAGTCATTAGCTTCCATTTGCTCCAGTCTAACTCTGAAGGAATGAATCTCCTCAGTGAACTTTTGAGATTCTTTTTCCATCTGGCAAATTCGACTTTTAAGGCATTCTTCTCCTCATTGCCCTTTTGGGCCTCCTTTGCCATTTGAGTTAGTCTATTTTTTAAGGTGTTGTTTTCCTCAGTCAGGCTGTTGACCCTCATTTCATACTTTTCCTGCATCCTTCTCATTTCTCTTTCTAATTTTTCCTCCACTTCTCTTATTTGATTTTTAAAGTCCTTCTTAAGGTCCTCTATGGCCTGCAACCGGCTCATGTTTTCCCCTGAGGCTTTTGGAGCAGGACTTCTGACCTCACAGTCCTTTTCCCTCTCTATGCCCCCAAAATAGGAGTCTAGGGTTGCATTTTTCTGTTTCCTTTGCCTTGGCATGTTGCCACTTAATTAGTTGAC
The DNA here is from genome assembly GCA_011680675.1 of Gymnobelideus leadbeateri. Classification (NCBI taxonomy): domain Eukaryota; kingdom Metazoa; phylum Chordata; class Mammalia; order Diprotodontia; family Petauridae; genus Gymnobelideus; species Gymnobelideus leadbeateri. The sequence goes on along the minus strand of WOXC01008259.1, from coordinate 1,771,637 downwards.
TTTTGGGCTTGTTGCCACACTATGGCTTTAAGGCCAGATAGAGGAATTTTCGTCCCGAACGTGTGGGGGGCAACTTCCGTTTCTGGCAAGCTGTAAACCCACCCATGACTTCCACTCTAGATCACAGTCCAGATCCAGGGAGGTTAAAGCAAGAGCGATTACCCCCAAGACTGATCGCTGTATCTCCCTACAAATTTGCAGGCTGGGAGCGGGAGCTGGGAGCGGGAGCTGCCTCTGAAAACTACAAAATGGCGTTTGTCCTCAGAGGCTTCTAGCCCCCAGGGGAGGGAGCCGACGCATTCCCTAATACCAGTCCCAAAGTCCATAGGACACTAACCTCTTACTTTGTCCTAGGCAAGTCTATGTTGATAATTCTGGAGTCGCCACAGCTCCTGGTGTTCTGGGGTTCCTCCAGCAGGCTGCTGGCCCTGCCGCCCTGGGGCTAAAACCTCGGCTCATGCGGACCTGGGCTCGGGTCGGCTCTGCTTCCTGCGCTCTGCACGCTGCACGCTGCCAGGTCCCAGTCCTTCCTGCAGGGCTGCTGGGCTGTCCTCAGTGGGAGGTTAGCTTCTCTGTGTCGTTCTGTGGGTGCTGGGGCTCCAGAAGTTGTTCAGAGTCCCCTTTTACATCGTTTGGGGGGAATGTGGGGGCAGAGTGGCTTGGATGAGCTGTTTCTACTCCGCCATCTTGGCTCCGCCCCCCCCCCTTAATTGATTTTTAAAACCCTTTTTAGCTCTTCCTTGGCCTAAGACTAATTCATTTTTTCTTTGAGACTTTAGATGCAGAAATTTTGACTTTTTTGGCTTCTTCTGACTGTGTGTTTTAACCTTCCTTGTCACCATAGTAACTTTCTATGTTCAGAATTTCTTTCTGTTGTTTGCTCATTTTCCTTTTTTTTTTACTTTTAACTTATGCTAAATTAAGACTTTGCTTCCAAGGTGGAGGTTCCACTGTCCCAAGTTCCAGGTTTGTTGTGCTGCTGTTGTCAGAGGTGATTTTTGGAACCTGTAAGTTTTTGGCTCTTCCAACAAGGTATGATCTAAGGAGATGTGTGCTTTCTACTCTCCTGTAGTGTGCACTGGTTTGTGAGCAACCACAAGTGTTCTTTTCAATCCTGGAACTGCAACCTGGGTCCTTGCTTCCCTTCAGCCACAAGCTGTGCTATGCTAGTGCTCCTTTTTGCACTAGGACTAAGACCCAAGACTATGACCGAGATCCAAGCATGGGCAAAGCGACGATATTCTACCTCTGATGCCAGCAAAGGGACCCCTCTAAATTTCCTTCTGACCCATTGTCCAATCCCCTTACCATCTGTGATCTCAGAGGTCTGGAAACTGCTACTGCTCCATCTGATTCAGTTGCCCTGAGACTTGCTCCTGGTTTGTGGAGCCTGGTCTATTCTGGCACAGCCTGTGTTGAACTGTGCTCTTCTCTCACCCTGGTGAAACAGACCTTTCATGTTGACCTTCTAAGTTGTCTTGGGCTGGAAAATTGTTTTATTTTCTTTTTGTGTGTACTGCCACTCTATAATTGTTGAGTCATTATTTAAAGGTATTTGGATGTTTTTGGGGCAGAGTTCAGGTTAGTCCTTGCCTTTACTCCACCATCTTGGCTTCATCCTCTGGCTTCCACACTATCAACTCTTAAACATAATGCATTTGTTAAACAATAAAGCAGAAGCAAGAATAAGCATAGCATTTACTCATTGAATGCAAATGTAGGAATAATTACAGCTTATATTCAATAGAAAGTAAAAGCAGAAATAATCAAAACGTCACAATTTATCCATAAACCTGGATTATATATGCCCACAAATGAATGACAGTGTCCATAGGGCACAGTGGGTTGACGCTTGTACAAACATAGTATAAAGCACATGAATCGGGAAACACATGTTCCCATAGTAACTCACAATTGTAGATTATGGGTATTATGTATTGGTTCCCTTTTGGAACAATATGTACTTTGTGAATCCTCTGTTCTTCAACCTTTCCCACTCCTTTTTCTCACCACATTTTTATTGGGGAAAGATGATCCTTTCCTATTTTTAAGTTGATAAGTTCATCTCACTTACAATTGCCTTTAACAGGGCACTGAGAATATATTTCACTATTTTAATTAATGACAAGCAATTCCCTTAGGCCAGAGATCTACCAAGTATCTCAGACCCACAAATATCAGGGAATTCTACTTTTCTAATCAGTTGTAATCTGCTCCTCATTGCAAAGCACAGCTCATAGCTAAATAGATAAGTTCTACCTTTCCCATGTTTTCCCCTTTCATACCAGAAAGTACAGAAAAGGGCAATATAAGTTCTTCCAGGAGATTCCCCCTCCCTCAGCCTGTAAAGAATAGCATAAATCCAGTGAAACAGTGAGATTCAGTTGCCAGCCAATTCGCTCATAGCAACTGTTCCAAGCTTTCTGCAGCCAGTCACCAAAGCTAGTCTCCTCTTTCAATCAGCCAATTCTTAGAAAAAAGAGCTGCAGTGTCAGGTATGTCAGACACACATCTTCCATATCTTTTGAACCTGCTTTTTTGTGATTCTTCTTGAGATCAACTTAACCCCTTGATTCTCCTATAGCTTCTTCTCATGACTTTTATGTCTTCTTACATCTTCCACACTGTCGAATCATGTCTTCTGACTCATCTCTATTTTATGTAGTAAAATTCAAGAAATCTTTCAGTCAGGCACATATGAATACATACTCATTCTTACATAATGCTTCTATAGTCTCCAAACCGTTATTTGATTTGTAATTTTGTCAATTATAAACTGGTAACCTTCAAAAAATAGTTACAATACAAAAGAGGTAAAGGAATACAATTTCATGAATCCATCATTACCTCAGTCATTGTGGTACCTGTCCTTCTCTGCAGAGCAGTTCTCTCCCTGTTTCTCAGAAAAATGTTTATCTCTCCTTAAGACTTTATCTGAAAGTCTTTGTTTTTCACAAGTTCATTGTGTCAGTTTTCCTTACACATAGATTTTTTTTTCTTCTTCTGCTTTATAGCAAGTAAATTGTTTGAATATGAAGGAGGAAGTTCATTAGATGTGGTTAAGTCAAACTTTGGAATCCATGATCACTGAAGATGACAACTAGATAGACTTGTAAATTTTCAAATACTCCATGATGGTTTTCTCTGTCTCCCTTTCCTTAGCATTCAGGTCATGCTCTTAAGAGTTTGTCAGAGCTTCGGAGGCAGTGTTTGAGTTTCTACAGCACCCTCAGTGAGGCCTGACTCAACATACTGTTCCCCAAAATGAGAATGATCATGTGTGCCATGGGGTAAATGTTCATGATGATCATCACAAATGTTACAGCCAGGTGGTTGCTGAATACATAGAAATGTAATGTTGCTATGTGGATGGCCATATAGTACAGTAAAAAGAGGAAAAGGAGAGGGGCGGAGCCAGGATGGCAGAGTAGAAGCAGCACCTCCATGGCGCTCCCCCCCACACCACTTCAAACTCATGTAAAAGGGGAACTCTGAACAACCTCTGGAGCCCCACCACCCACAGAACAACACAGAGAAGCTACCCTCCCTCTGAGGACAGCCCAGCAGCCTGGCAGGGAGTGGCCAGCGCAGTGCTCTGGGAGCTGAGCCCAGGACCATGTGAGTCAGAAGTTTTACCCACAGGGCTGCCAGATCAACAGCCGGCTGGAGGGACCCCAGAACACCAGCAGCTCTGGCAATTCCAGAATTATCAACATAGACACGCCTAGGACAAAGTGGGAGGTTAGTGCCCTATGGACTTTAGGACCAGTATTTGGGAATTCATCAGCTTATTCCCCTGGAGGGTAGAAGCCACTGAGGAGGCAGGGCATAGCTGCCATTTTGCAGCTTCAGTAGCAGCTTCAGCTCCTGGCCTGCAAACTGTAGGGGCATCTGGCAATCAGTCTGGGGGATAATCACTCTTGCTTTAACCTTCTTGGATCTGGATTGCAGTCTGGGGAGGAGGTGTTGGGGTGTGTGGTCAGCATGCCAGTGTGTGTGTGGGGGCTTCAGAGAGATCACCCAAATAATACTTCCAGCAGGTGAGAAGACCCCAACATTTGGGACAGAAGGTCCCCTGTCTGGTGGCAGAGTCCTACTGTGGCAACAAGCCCAGAAGTCAAGTAATTAAGTGGCAACATGCCTAGGCAAAGGAAACAAAGTAAACAGAAAAATTCAACATTAGACTCCTATTTTGGGGGCAAAGAGGATCGAAGAATTGGATAGGAGGAGGACTGGGGGCTCAGAACTCCTGCACTAAAAGCCCCAAATGAAAATACAAGCTGTTTATAGGCCATAGGGGACCTTAAGAAGGACTTTAAAAATCAAATAAGATAAGTGGAGGAAAAATTGGGAAGAGAAATGAGAAGGATGCAGGAAAAGTATGAAATGAGAGTCAAAAGCCTGACTGAGGAAAACAACACCTTAAAAAATAGACTAACTCAAATGGCAAAAGAGGCTCAAAAAGGCAATGAGGAGAAAAATGCCTTAAAAAGCTGAATTTCCCAGATGGAAAAAGAATCTCAAAAGTTCACTGAGGAGATTCGTTCCTTCAGAGTTAGACTGGAGCAAATGGAAGCTAATGACTTTATGAGAAATCAAGATGCTGTTAAACAGATCCAAACAAATGAAAGAATAGAAGGCAATGTGAAATATCTCATGGGAAAAACCACTGACCTGAAAATAGATCCAGGAGAGATAATTTAAAAATCATTGGACTACCTGAAAGTCATGATCAAAGAAAGAACCTAGAAATCTTCCTTCAAGAAATTCTCAAGGAAAATTGCCCTGATGTTTTAGACCCAGAGTGGGAAATAGAGGTTGAAAGATTTCACAGATCACCTCCTGAAAAAGATCCCAAAAAGTATACTCCCAGGAATATTATAGCCAGGTTCCAGAATTTCCCTTATCAAGGAGAAAATACTACAAGCAGCCAGGAAGAAATAATTTCAATAATTTGAAAACACAATCAGAATAGCATGGTACCTGGCAGCTTCTACACTGTGGGATCAAAGGGCATGGGATATGATATTCCAGAGGGCAAAGGACCTGGGAGTAAAACCAAGAATCACCTACCCAGCAAAGCTGAGTATCTTGTTTCAGGGGAAAATATGGTCATTCAGTGGAATAGAGGACTTTCAAGCATACTTGACGAAAAAACCAGGAGTTGAATAGAAAATTTGACATTCAGACACAAGACTCAAGAGATGCTTGGGAAGGTAAACAGGGAAAAGAAATCAAAAGGAACTTATCAAAGTTGAACTATTTACATTCATACATGGAAAAACAATAACTGTAACTGATTAAACCTTTCTCAGTATGAAAATAGCTGAAGAAGAGTACATGGGCATATGAATACATATGTGAATGTGTATATATATATATATATATATATATATATATATATATATATATGCTTGCAGGTATACATAGATAGAGGGCACAGGTCGAATTTGGTGGGAAGGGATGATACTTAAGGGGTGAAGTTAGTAGGTGAGAGAGGAATGTAGCAAGAGGAGATGGGGAGAGCGGTGGGTGGGGTTAAACTATTTCATATAGAAAAGGCAAGGGGACAAGTTGTTGTAGGGGAGGGGAAGAACAGGAAGGCAAAAAGGCAAAATAATTTTCTCATTGAATTTGCCTCAGGGAGAGAATGACATACATACTAAATGTGATATCTCACCCTACAGAAGAGTGGGAGGAGGGGGGATGATGGAAGGGAAGGAATGATGGGGGGAGGGGAGGTTGGAGGCACCCACTTTTGAAGAGGGAGAGAATCAAATTAGGGAATGGGCCAGGTGGTGGGTGGGATGGGTGGGAGGGAAATATAGCCAATCTTTTACAATATATCTACTATGGTAATGTTTTGTATAGCTATACATGTACAACTTATACTGAATTGCTTATCTTCCCAGCGGGAGTGGGTGACAAGGGAGAAAGGGAATGGATCAGGAATTTGAAATTTTAAAATTAAATGTTTCAAATATATATAAATACTATTATTAATACTATTTTGCATGTAATTGGGAGATAAGATGTGCAGGCATTAGGACATAGAGATTCACCTTGCCCTAATGGAAAAGTCAAAGAGGGTATGGGAGAAGATATGGGAGAGAGCAGATTGGATGAGGGGATATCCTGGGGGACTACTTTTCTGGGGTGGGGAGTAGGGGAAAAATGGGTAAAAAATTGTAACTCAAAATCTGGCAGAAATGAATGATTCAAATCAGAAGTTAATAAAACATTTGGGGAAAAAAAGAGGAAAAGGAAATAGACCATGAATTTCATGGCCTTCATATGGGCTTCTGTGTTGGGGCCTCTGAATTTTGTGACATGGAGTTGGACCTGCTGGTTATGCCTCCGTAGTGATAGGACTAACAGGAAACAAAAGATCAGACATAGAGAGAAAGGAGGAAAATTCCCTATATGGACGAATGATATAGAGAAAATGTAATAGGTACTAATTACTCGAATCTTTTCAGTGCTGTTTGCTTTATTTCTTTGATCAGAGTAAATTGAATGTATTTTCTCTGTCACTGGAAGGCAAATGAGCAAAAAAAATGATCATGCATGCTATCAGCACCCCTGAAGGCCACCTTATCAACCCTCCACTTCAGCCAGAGGAAAACAGGATGGGAGAAGTTGGCAATCTTCAGGAACAGTAAGACACTGAGGCAGGCATCAAACCAGACACTTGACACACTACCTAGATGCCACAAGAGTTTCAGAATTCTTAATTTATTATCAATATTTTCATTCATATAGAAACCTATCAGCATAGTCATAGATATTATTGTCCATAGAACAATAGTCCTGGATTTGGCCATGCCTGTGATGATTAAATATAATGTGGACACTCTCCTACTGTTGGTCCAATCCATGGAGTTCATTAGTTCCATGAAGACATTGACCAAAACCCAAGTGAAGAATTCTCCAAATGCCACAGTGGCTCAGATGGTCTCCATGACAATTGACATGTCTACAGGGAGAAAATGCTACCAGTTTTTGTTTTTTCTCTTAATAATGGTTTGCCTTGTTGGTCAGATGATGTCCAATCCTGCTAAGGAATGAGACTTTTAGGGCAACCATCATCCATCTTTTGATAATAGCTAAACTTAATGTTTTGTCTCAGACTGTGAGAGTGATCTCCCAGCATGACTAGATGGTAAATTTCCATAGTGTTTTTAGCTGATGGATAGAGTTGTTATTTGATTAGATGCAAATGAAATAGAGCTCCCATTTCGTTGATTTGCACTTTGTTCCTCAGTCTAATTTGCCTTGAATAGAGTTATCAGTAACCATCTAGAACTTTAAGAATATAGAAAAATAAATCAATAAAGGAGGAGATGAATTGTTATAATATTCTCAACCACCACTTTTCCTAGGAATTAGTGTGGCCTTGTATAAAGGAGATGTGAATTTGAAAACCAATTCTGAGATTTACCACTTATGGGATCCCCAGCAAATAACCTAAGCCTAACATTTAGCAAAGTATCTAGCACATAGTGGGCATTTTATAAATGCTTATTAACTAACTGATTTGACAAAACTCTCTGAAAATTGGATTGTACAATTAATATTAATCATCAGAGCTCATCAAAACTGGTTGTCTCTGTTGTTCTATCTTTCAAAGGGTCTTGCCTGATTTTGGCATGGAAAGGACAACACTTTTTTAGTAGAAAACCTTTAAGGTGTTGTTAGACTCTCCCTAAATCAAATGGTTTTTGAAGCGTTGCACATGATCAGTGATTAAAAGTTTAAGTAAAAGGAATAATAAAACAGTGAACAGTGAACTGACTTTTATTTTCTTCTTCATTATTTCTATTTTATGATTGTAAATTTGACAAACATCAATAAACATGTAGTTCATGTATATAAATAACATAAAACAGATTTGTTTATGAATATTTAAAATGCACATCTTGGTTACAGTTAGAGTACTTTTAGAGTCTATATTAAATTTAGAGTGATATTTCTAATACTTGCCTGTCTATGCCTCTTTCCAAAGTGACATTTTTAATTATATATATATATATATAAATATAAAAAATATTTAAAAATATAAAAAATTAAATTATATATATAATTTAATTTTTTCATTGACTTTGTTTTCCTTTTAGTAGAGAGGATATAATTATTAAGATGTCTCCCTATAATCCTCCCTCACAAAGCTTCTTCAAAACAGAAAAAAAAGCCCCCAATTTTCACAAATAAGTATAGTCAAACTTCCTGCCAAGATAACAGTTCAAAATAGAGGCAGGTTTTCCAGTTCCCACCTGCCTACTCCAGGAAAACTCTGAAATTCACATCAGACCAAAGAAAGTTCCAAAAAACAATGAGAAATTAGAGTAAATGAAATTTTCTGCCACAAAACTAAGTAAAAGAAAACAAAACAAAAAACAAAAACAACAGTCAGAAACCACGGACAATTGGTAAAGGGGCCTAGAAAGCAAAATGCTTGCCAATGTGACCAGAAATGAGACACTTATAACTGACAAGGAAGTATGATCTGAGACAACAAAGTGAGGGGACAGTACTCCCCTGAGAAACTTCCAAAGTGATCAGAAATTCCTAAGGTAGGGATTTTGGAATACCTGGGAAGTGCCAATGACTTGTGTGCATTACTGAACAGACCAGAAAATGGAAGGCCCAGGAGTTCTAAAGTCCTAAAGATTCAGCATTCTAAACCACAAAAAGGAAGAGGTGGGGCTGGACCCAGGAGGCAGAGGTCAGTGCAGGAGGCCAGACACCCAAATCCAGATCAAACAAAGCAAATTATTAGAACCAAAAGTGAATAAAGGAGTGAAGCACAAAGTCTGATTTAGGAATTAAGCTAAAGAGATGAATAAATTTAAAAATGCCAATTTGTGTCAAAGGACTCAAAAATGGTATTTTTTTTCATAAGGACTATATCAATAACTAGAAAAAATAAAGCAAGAGAAAGTTTTTTATCAATGAATTAATAGCTCTTTAGGAAAGAACTGGAAAGAGAATAAGTAGATTAAAAGAGAAAGCAGTAAACCTTACTGGAGAAATGGAATCCCAGAAAACTGGGATAGACCAAACAGAAATCAGTGACTCCATAAAATAGTAAGAAAGATTAGAACAGAAACAAACATGATTGAAAAATAGAATAAAATGTAAGACACCCAATTTCAAAACAACTGACCTAGCAAACAGGTCAAAAAGAGATAAATTTAGAAACACAGGACTCCCTGGAAGTAATGATTTTATTCTTAAATTAAACTCTATTTCAAGAAATCACAAATGAAAATTGGCAATAAATGTGAGAACCAGAGGGAACAGCTAGGTAGTACAGTGGAGTGTTGGCCCTGGAGTCAGGAAGACCCACCTTACTGAGTTCAAACCCGGTCTTGGGCACTTATTAGCTGGGTGACCCTGTACATGTCACCTCACCCTGTTTGCCTCAGTTTCCTCTTCTATGAAATGAGCTAGAGTCACACATGGCAAACTATTCCATTATCTTTGCCAAGAAAGCCCCAAATGGGATCAGAAATGAAAAATGACTGAACAAACAACAACACTAGAACCAGAAGGAAAGAGTAAAGATTGAATCTATCAATCACTACTGGAAAGGAATCCCCAGACAGAAATGCCAAGAATGCCAAAGCCAAACTCCAGGGCTATTATATCAAAGAAAAAACACTGCAAGCATCAAGGGAAAAAATAAAAACAGTTCATATACCAAAGAAACATGGTCAAGTTCTCTGCGGACTAGAAACTTGTACTTAAAATGATAGATCTTGGAATATAATACACTAAAAGGCAAATAAACATATAGGCCAATAACTAAAAAAACTTTTCTTCAAAGATATATATAAGAAATCCTACAGGATAGAAATGGGCTGAGAAAAATGGAGATCTTTGAAATATTTCTGATAGAAAAAAAAGCTGAGTAGGAACTTTGAAGTACAAACATAGGAATTCAGTAAAACCTGCAAAGGTTTATTTAAGCTTCTGCAGGGCACTGTATGATGTTATGTGATTTTAATGGGTTGAAAAGAAATGAGTGTCTCTTTACAATCTTTATATCTTCAAAGTGTATGGACAGAATTAAATAGGTAAAACAGAGACTCTAGTTCTAGTCTAATGATTAGAAGGAAAAAAAAAGGAAATGGGTGAAGGAAAAGGAGGAACATACCAGCACAGGAAAGAGTAAGAAGAATATTAAACTTTCTCTTGTTATTAAGATGCAGGAAGATAATATACAAAGACTGAGAAATCCACCTGATGGATAGAAGTCATCAGATGAACTTCACTCTTGTCTGAAATTCTGAAATGGTCCAAGAAGGATTGAACACACACACACCACATTTTGGTGTAGAAATATTTCAATAGTCACAAGTAAAATAAAGCTCCCTGATCCTGAAATGGGAACTAAAAGGGGACCGAGGAGAGAAAAGACCAATGGAGCTTCCATTGATTGGTGAATGGCTGAATAAATTATGGTCTATGTATGTAATGGAATATTATTGCCCCTAAGAAGTGATAAAAGATAAGATTTTAGAGAATTCTGGGTTGTATGAACTGACCCAGAGTAAAGTGAGAACACTTTCTATAAGGACCACAGCACTGTGAAGAACTCTGATCAAAGCAATGATCACCTTTGTCTCCAGAGGAGCTATGACGCTGCATGTTACCAACCTGGCAGAGATGTGATTGATTTAAGGAACAGACACCTACAGTTTGGGACATGGTCACTGTGTAGATTTATTTTTGCTTGACTATGCTTATTTGTTAGAAATTTTTTTTCTTTTTTCTTACACTGGATTGAGATGGGAGATCAGGGAAGGGTGTTTGGTAATAGTGATGAAAGAAAGGTTATTTTAACATTTTAAAATATGAGCAGAAGGGAAGGAAGAAGTTCAGAAGGAAGTACAGACAAGGACAGTTTTGAAAAGAATGTATAGTTATATAGTTGGGGTTTTTAATGAAATGGTAAGAAATGGAATTTCACACTTTCATATGAAATCATTTGTTGTGTTCTGTTGTTTGTATGGAAATGCTTTTTGGGGGGTATTTAACTTCTGAATAAAAATTTAAACTAAAACACAATGTCAAGAAAACCAGTCCACACACAGGTCAAATTTGGAAATGCATCTATAGTCTTCTTTGTCTCTATTATTTCACTGCCAAAAGATGGAAGGCACGCTTCCTCCTCCAACTTTTTTATGTGGGATCAGTTGCTGTCCTACACAGCTATTCTCTCTTACATTATTGCAGTCCTGGCCTATATTGTTTCCTTATTTCACTCTAGGTCTGCTAACTTATTCTACCCATTTCATTCTGCATTAGGTAAAGCAAGTTTTCCCAGGTTTTTCTGAATCCCTCATTTTTACCATTTCTCCCATCATAATCTATTATATTCAGACATTATAATTTATTCAGCCATTTTTCAGCTGATAGATGTACTTTTCTCTTGGCTATGACAAAAAGTGCTGTTAGAAATATCTGTGTCAATTTACATCCTTTCCCTCTTTGTTTGATCTCTTTGGGATACAGACATAATAACGGTATTACTGGGTCAAACAGCAGGCATAACTTAATGATTTTTCAGCTAGAGTTTCAAATGACTTTCCAAAATGGCAGATCACAGTTCACAGTTCCCCCCACAGTGCAATAGTGTCCTTGCCTTCCCTTATCCCCTGTAACAATGATAATTTTCATTTCTTGCCATCTTTGCCAATACATCAGGTGTGAGATACATTGTCAATGGACATTCTTTATATATATTTGAAACATTTAATCTTTTTTTAAGTTAATGAGTTTAATTTGTTTAAACACACATGCAAACACACATATATATCATGCGCACACACACATACATATCTCTGAACAGTATTATCCTTTACACATTTTTGTGGATTATACACTTAATTTCTAAAATAGCACCATTTGAAAAACATTTATCTTTTTTTTTAAATTAAACAAATGCTTTATTAACTTCTGGTTTACATCATTCATTTCCACTAGATTATGAGTTACATTTTTCCCCATTTTTTCCTACCCACCACCCCAGAATAGCAGTCCCACCAGATATCCCCTCTTCCAATCTGCTCTCTCCCATATCTTCTCCCATACCCCCCTCGACTTTGCCATTAGGGCAAGGTGAATCTCTGAGCCCCAATGCCTGGACATCTTATGAAAGATTTAATTTTAAAACTTCAATTTTCAGATCCATTCCCTTCCTCCTTGTCACCCACTCCCTCTGAGAAGATAAGCAATTCAGTATGTGTTGTACATGTATATCTATGCAAAACATTACCATAGTAGATATATTGTAAAAGACTGCTTATATTTCCCTCCCACCCATCTCACCTCCCACCTGGTCCATTCCCTACTTTGATCCTGTCCCTCTTTGATAGTAGGTACTTCCAATCTCCCCTCCCCCCAGAATGCCCTCCCCTCCATCATCCCCCCTCTCATCCTCCTTTCCCCTACTCAGGAGAGTGAGTGAGGGTAAGATATTCCATTTAGTATGTATGTGATTCTCTCCTTGAGCCAACTTCAATGAGAATATGGTTTTGCCTTTTTGCCTCCCTATTCTTTCCCTCCCATGCAACTACTTCCCCTTGCCTCTTCTACATGAGATAGTTTACCCTACCCTGTCTCTCTCCATCTCCTCTTGCCACTTTCCTTTCTCACCTCTTGACTTCACCCCTTAAGAATCATCCCTTCCTTGGGGCGGCTAAGTGGGGCAGCGAGCGCCGGGCCCGGAGCCAGAAGGACCCAAGGTCGGATCCGGCCCCAGACACCCAACGCACAAACAAAAACCCAGCCGCATGACCCCGGGCAAGTCACCCAACCCCAATTGCCCTCCAAAAAAAAAAAAAAAGAATCATCCCTTCCCATCAAATTCAACCTGTGCCCTCTATCCATGTATATCTGTGAACATATGCCATGTACCCTTCTTCAATTATTTTCATAATGAGAAAGGTTTCATCAAACACAGTTATTGTTTTTCCATGTAGGAATGTAAATAGTTCAACTTTGATAAGTTCCTTTTGATTTCTTTTCCTTGATTATCTTCTCAAGCATCTCTTGCTTCTTGTGTCTGAATGTCAAATTTTCTATTCAATTCTGGTTTTTTCCTCAAGAATCCTTAAAAGTCCTATATTCCACTGAATGATCATATTTTCCCCTGAAACAAGATACTCAGTTTTGCTGGGTAGGTGACCCTTGGGTTCATTCCCAGCTCTTTTGCCCTCTGGAATATCGTATTCCATGCCCTTCGATCCCTCAGTGTAGAAGCTGCCAGGTCCTGGGCTATTCTGATTGTGTTTTCACAACATTGAAATTGTTTCTTCCTGGCTGCTTGTAGTATTTTCTCTTTGATCTGGGGATTCTGGAACCTGGCTATAATATTCCTGGGAGTTTTCTTTTTGGGATCTTTTTCAGGAGGTGATCGGTGGATTCTTTCAGCCTCTATTTTGCCCTCTGGATCTAAAACATCAGGGCAATTTTCCTTGAGAATTTCTTGAAGGGTGATTTCTAGGCTCTTTCTTTGATCATGGCTTTCAGGTAGTCCAATAATTTTTAAATTATCTCTCCTGGATCTATTTTCCAGGTCAGTCATTTTTCCCATGAGATATTTCACATTGCCTTCTAATCTTTCATTTGTTTGGATCTGCTTAACAGCATCTTGATTTCTCATAAAGTCATTAGCTTCCATTTGCTGCAGTCTAAGTCTGAAGGAATGAATCTCCTCAGTGAACTTTTGAGATTCTTTTTCCATCTGGCAAATTTGACTTTTTAAGGCATTCTTCTCCTCGTTGCCCTTTTGGGCCTCCTTTGCCATTTGAGTTAGTCTATTTTTAAGGTGTTGTTTTCCTCAGTCAGGCTGTTAACCCTCATTTCATACTTTTCCTGCATCCTTCTCATTTCTCTTCCCAATTTTTCCTCCACTTTTCTTACTTGATTTTTAAAGTCCTTCTTAAGGTCCTCTATGGCCTGTAACCTGCTCATGTTTTCCCCTGGTGCTTTTCGTGCAGGAGTTCTGACCCCCCAGTCCTCCTCCTATCCCATTCTTTGATCCTCTTTGCCCCCAAAGTAGGAGTCTAAGGATGCATTTTTCTGTCTAATTTGTTTCCTTTGCCTTGGCATGTTGCCACTTAATTACTTGACTTTTGGGCTTGTTGCCACAGTATGGCTCTGGCGCCAGGCAGGAACTTTTGTCCCAAATGTGTGTGTGGGGGGACAACTTCCGTTTCTGGCAAGCTGGAAACCCAACCATGACCTCCACCGCAGATCACAATCCAGATCCAGGGAGGTTAAAGCAAGAGCGATTACCCCCCAAGACTGATTGCTGTATCTCCCTACAGTTTGCAGGCCAGGAGCTGAAGCTGCCACTGAAGCTGCAAAATGGCGAGTGTGCTGCATCTCCTCAGTGGCTTCTAGCCCCAGGGGAGGAAGTCGACGCATTCCCCAAATACTGGTCCCAAAGTCCACAGGGCACTAACCTCTCACTTTATCCTAGGCGTGTCTATGTTGATAATTCTGAAATCGCCACAGCTGCTGGTGTACTGCAATCCCTCTGGCCAGCTGCTGGCCCTGCCGCCCTGGGGCTAAAACTGCGACTCAGGCAGACCTGTGCTTGGCTCCCTGCTCACTGAGTGCTGCTCTCAGAGTGCTGCGCTGGTCCTTCCTGCAGGGCTGCTGGGTTGTCCTCAGTGGGAGGATAGCTTCTCTGTGTTGTTCTGTGGGTGCTGGTGCTCCAGAAGTTGTTCAGAGTCCCCTTTTACATAGTTTGGAGGTAATCTGGGGGGAGTGTGGCTTGGACACTCTGTTTCTACTCTCCCATCTTGGCTCTAGCCCCCCCACCCCCCCGCCCGTCAATGGCCATTCTTACATATTCTGTTAAGATTTATCTGTTGAGAGTGGTTCTTTTTCTTTTGTCTTTTATGAATTTCCTGTATATCCTGGATATCCATTCTTTATCAGAGGAAATTTGCTGTAAAGGTTTTCCCACATTCAAATGTTTCACTAATAAATCTAGCCATATCAATGTTACTAGGGGACACTTTTCAATTCAACATGCCTGGAGTTTCTTATTTTACCTTCTGTGATGCTCTCTATGACTTGCTTGGTTAAAACCACTTCCCCTAGGCATATATGTGAATGCTATCTTCTCTGTTCTTCTCTTTGTTTTTAATTATCTAACCTTTTCAATCCAGTTTGTGTTTCCATTTGGAGCTTACTGTGACATATGGCTTTAGATACTTGCATAAATCTAATTTTTGCCAGATTCTTTTCCAATTTTCACAGCAGATTTCATAGATTTACTAGGTCCTTTCTCCAGTAGCTAGGGTCCTTGGATTTATGGAAAATTATTGTACTATTTCATTTGCTTCTGCGCTTAATTTACCTAATCTAGTTCACTGGTCAACTTTTCCATTGCTTTACAATACAAATAGTCTTGGTGATTATTGCTTTGCACTATACCTTGATATCTGATACATCCTTGTTCCAATGACTTTTTAATGTTACCTTGAAAATTTGACTTTTTGTTTCTTCAGAGGAATTTTGTCATTACTTTTCTTTCCAAATAAAAAAACCATTTGGTAGGTAACTGGTATGACATTAAATAAGTAAATTAATTCAGGCAATATTTTCTCTTCCTACTCCTCTCTTTGTTTCATGTTTTATATATTTTTCCTTCCTCCCTCCTTATGAAATCTCTAAAGTTGAAGTTTATTTTACTTGTGATTCTTCCCTCACCAGTTCTTCCCTGTCTCTTAAATTCTCTTTACTCTTACTCTCTTTACTCCATACTCTTAATCCCACACATTTCTCTTTTGAATTTAATGAATGTTTCACCAAATTATTTTTGTGTATGAATGTGTTTGTATGCCTATTTTCCACCTTCCTTTGTCCATCATAATTCCTACCTTTCCCCAATTGCTCTGCTCAAGGCATGAGTTATATCGATGAAATTCCCTTCCCCAATCTTTCCTCCATATTTGGATATTTTTCTTCTCCAACACCCCAACCTGTGATACAATAAGCCCTGCCCCTTCTGGCTCTACTTGCCACCAGTATATTCTTCTCCTTCCCTACTCTTTCCCCCTCTCAAGTCATTTGGATGGTATCTTTGATATCTCTTATGAAAAATTGTCATGGATTTTTACAAAGTTCTTTATGATGGTTTGATGAAGGAAAAGGTGCACAAACAGCTAGCTACTTGCTTTCTTCCACATAGATTGCCTCTGTAATCCAGTCAATAAATATGTTTTAAATACCTACTCTATGCTAGGAACTGTGCTAGGTGCTGGGAATAAAGAGAAATTGAAAATATTGTCACTGCCCTCAAGGAGCTCACAATCTCACAATAGGGAAAGACAAAACATAAAAAGAAGCTTTAAAAAGTGGGAGAAAGGGAGAGACGGTACCTGGAGATGAATTCTTGATGAAGTCTATAGTGAGTTGAGCTCCCTCTTTAAATAAAGGATCTGGAGAGAGCTCTCTGATATCCACCCTCCATATTCTCCCATCAGAGGAAGGGAGGGACCCCAGGGTCAGGGAATACTGAGGAGGTTTGAATTTTAGTGTTTATGTGATCTTGTAGGAAGATGAGTTCCTAAGGTGAGTGGTTATCCAGGAGAACATATAGGTGGAAAATTATGAGGTGGTTTCCCTGAGTCCCCTCCTTAAATAGAGGATCTGGGAAGATCTCTCCAATGTCCACTCTTTACACTCCAATCCCATAGAGCTCTCTTGGGAGGAGTTCCATAGATTCTTTTCATTTAATCTCCATCTGTTTCTAGACTCATTTCAAGATTCTTTCTCTTTTTTTCTTTCTCCTTTCCTCTCCTCCCCTCTTCTGAAAACAGTAGGCAGTTTGAAATAGTTTGTACATATACCATCATGTAAAACATATTTCCATATTCATCATAGTTATGGAAGAAGAAACATATCAAAAGAAAAACATATCAAAAGAAAAAACAACACAAAAAAGTTTTTAAAAATAGGGGCAGCTAGTCCCCCCCCGCCAGACTCACTTTGCGGCAGTGCCGACGTCCCCACCCCCTTTCTCTGCGGAATCACCATGGCAGCCGGGACCCTGTACACATACCCTGAAAACTGGCGGGCCTTCAAGGCCCTCATTGCTGCACAGTACAGTGGGGCCCAGATCTGCGTGCTGTCCGCACCTCCCCACTTCCACTTTGGTCAGACCAACCTCACCCCTGAATTCCTCCGAAAATTTCCTGCAGGCAAGGTTTCAGCGTTTGAGGGTGATGATGGGTTCTGTGTGTTTGAAAGCAACGCCATTGCACACTATGTGAGCAATGATGATCTTCAAGGCTCAACCCGGAGGCTGCTGCCCAGGTGATCCAATGGGTGAGCTTTGCTGACAGTGACATCATCCCCCCAGCCAGTACCTGGGTGTTTCCTACTCTCGGAATCATGCACCACAACAAACAGGCTACAGAGAATGCAAAAGAGGAGGTGAGGTGGGTTTGGGGGCTGCTTGATGCCCACCTGAAGACTCGCACCTTCCAGGTGAGGGAGCGCGTGACTCTGGCTGACATCACAGTTGTGTGCACCCTCTTGTGGCTCTATAAGCAGGTCCTGGAGCCATCATTCCGCCAAGCCTTCCCCAACACCAACCACTGGTTCCTTACCTTCATCCACCAACCCCAGTTCTGGGCTGTGCTGGGAGAGGTGAAGCTCTGTGAGAAGATGGCGCAGTTTGATGCTAAAAAGTTTGCTGAGAGTCAGCCCAAGAAGGAGGTCCCAAGAAAAGAGAAGGGACAGTGAGAAGAGAAACCCAAGGCCCAGGCTGAGCGGAAGGAAGAGAAGAAGGCAGCTTCGGCCCCCGGCCCTGAGGAGGAGATGGATGAGTGTGACCAGGCCCTGGCTGCAGAGCCCAAGGCCAAGGATCCCTTTGCCCACCTGCCCAAGAGCACGTTTGTGTTGGATGAGTTTAAGCGGAAGTACTCCAATGAGGACACGCTGACGGTGGCCCTGCCGTACTTCTGGGAGCACTTTGACCGGGACGGCTGGTCCCTGTGGTACGCTGAGTACCGCTTCCCCCAGGAGCTCAGCCAGACCTTCATGAGTTGCAACCTCATCATTGGAATGTTCCAACGCCTGGACAAGCTGAGGAAGAACGCCTTTGCCAGCGTCATCCTTTTTGGCACCAACAATAGCAGCGCCATTTCTGGAGTCTGGGTTTTCCAGGGCCAGGAACTTGCCTTCCCACTGAGTCCAGACTGGCAGGTAGACTACGAGTCCTACACATGGTGTAAGCTGGATCCTGGCAGTGAGGAGGCCCAGACCATGGTCTGAGAGTACTTCTCGTGGGAGGGGGCCTTCCAGCACGTGGGCAAACCCTTCAATCAGGGCAAGATCTTCAAGTGAACACCCTCCCCTGCTACCACCTAGCTGCCTGCTTCCTCCTCTGCAGGGAGGTGCCAGTCATTAAACGAAACTGAACACAGAAAAAAAAAATAGGGGCAGCTAGGTGGCGCAGTGAGTAGAGCATCAGCCCTGGAGTCAAAAGGACCTGAGTTCGGATCCACCCTCAGACACTTAACGCACACTCAAACAAACAAAAAAAAAAACCTAGCCATGTGACCTTGGGCAAGTTACTTTACCCCAATTGCCCTCCAAAATATATATATATATATATATATATATATATATATATATATATGTTTCAATGTGCATTCAGACTCCATTAGCTCTTTATCTGGATATGAATAGCCTTTTCCTTCATGCATCCTTTGGTCCTTTGTACTTGTCTTGATTGTGTTGTTGAGAAAAACTGAGTCATTCATAGTTGATCATCACATGATGTTGCTGATATTGTTTATAGTGTTTTCCCGGTTCTGCTCATTTTACTTTGCACCAGTTTGTACACATCCTTCCAGGTTTTCCTTTACTCTCTCTGTGTCTCTCTGCTTCAACTATATTTCTTGTTAGCAACATATTGTAGGATATCATCTTTTAATCCACTCTGCTATCTACTTCCATTTTATGAGAGAGTATGCATTGACTGTTATGATTGCTACCTGTGTATTTCCCTCCATCTTATTCTTCCTCCTGTTTACCCTCTCTAGCATTTCACCCTTTCCTATATCACCAGTGTTTTACTTCTACCACCTCCCTGATCTCCCCTCCCTTCTGTCACTCCCCCTTTATTTAATCTCCTCCCTTCCTATATCCCTGTCATGTAAGATAGATTTCTATATTCATCTGATTGTGCATATTGTTCCCTCTTTGAACCGATAAAGATGAGAGTAAGGTTCAAGCAATGCCCATTGCTGCCTGCCCCATCTTCCCCTTCACTAAAATAGGTCTTTTTTGCCTCTTCATGTGAAATACTCTCTACCTTCCTTATGCATCCATTTTACTCCTCATTCTCATCCCTTATTTTTTATGTTATTCCCTCAAATGCACCTTACGCCCATACCTTATGTCTATGTTTATTTCTTCTGTCTCTTCTGTTAGTGATACATTTTAAAAAATAGTGATATTACAAGTATCAGCTCCCTGTGTAGGGATGTGAACAGTTTAACTCCATTGAATCCTTTCTGTTTTCTTTCCCTGTTTTACAGTTCTCTTGGGTCTTGATATCTGAGGTCAAATTTTTGGTTTAGTTAGGTTTTTTCTCCTATAAAGGCTTAAAATCCTTCTTTTTGTTGAATTAAAATTTTCCTTTGATGTATTTTGCTTAATTTTTCCAGGAAAATGATTCTTGGTTATATCCTTACCTCCTTTTGCCCTTCAAAATATCATTTTCCATGACTTCTGATCATTTAATGTTGCAACTGATAAGTTTAGTGCCCTGCTGGTTCTGAGATTTGGCTATAATGTTCTTTGGGGGTTTTATTTTGGGATCTCTTCCTTGAGGTGATCAGTGGATTCTTTCAATGCCTATTTTGCCCTCTGGTTCCAGGACATGAAGCAGTTTTCCTTGATAATATGTTGAAAGATGCTGTCCAGGTGCTCCCTTTGATTATGACTTTCAGGTAGTCCAATGATTCTGATATTGTCTCTCCTGGATCTATTTTCCAGGTCAGTTGTTTTTCCCATTAGGTATTTGACATTTTCTTTCATTTTTTTCATTCTTTTAAATTTGTTTGATTGATTTATATATCATAGAGTCATTCAGTCCCACTTGCACAATTCTAACTTTTAGGGTGCTGTTTCCTCAATTTGCTTTTATATTCTCCTTTCCATTTGGTCAATTGTACTCTTTAAGGAGTTATTTTATTCTGTGGATTTTTGTATTTCCTTTTCCATTTGGCCAATTCTACTTGTTAAGCTATTTTCCAAGTTGTTGAGACTTTTTTCCTGTAATTCTCTTGCATCATTTCATTTCCTTTCCCCATTTTTCTTCTCTCTCTCTCTCTCATATGGTTTTTAAGTTCCTTTTTGAAGTCTTCTAGGAGTTTTTGGGGGAGCTTGAGGTGACTTTCTATTTTTCTCTGGAGTTTGGCACATAGATGCTTTGACATTGTTGTCCTAAGTTTGTGTCTTGGTCTTCCATGTCACCATAATAACTTTCTATGGTCAGAATCGTTTTTGTTATTTTTTGCTCATTTTGGCCTTTGACAGACAGTGAACATCCTGACAAAAAGAGAATGTATGAGAAAGAAACTAAAAAAAGTTAATAAAAGTTAATAATGGAATAAAAATATAAAAAGAAAGCTAAAAATAT
Source organism: Gymnobelideus leadbeateri (assembly GCA_011680675.1). Lineage (NCBI taxonomy): Eukaryota > Metazoa > Chordata > Mammalia > Diprotodontia > Petauridae > Gymnobelideus > Gymnobelideus leadbeateri. The sequence continues at coordinate 1,750,954 of WOXC01008259.1, read as the reverse complement.
TTTGATGAAAAGTAAGATGTTTATTTATTACTATTAAATGGAAGAAAAAGTAATGCAGTCATCATAAACAGAAAAGTAAATGTAATGAACTTACCCATAAAATTGTGTAGGGTAACAAAATTCGTTAGAAAAAAAAATCCTAAGATTTTCACACATGCAAAAACATACTTAAAAATAGAGAGCTTCATATAGAGTTGATATGAATTGTGGGAGGAAATTTTTACATATCAGTCTAGAAAAATAAAAATCACAATACATATTGCATAAGAGTAAAAATAAGCATGACCAAGTTGACAAAATAAGGAATGTTTCACTTAAAAGACCTAGAAATAATAAAAATCATTATCAAATACCTATTAACTGAGTGGAATAACATCTAAAATCTTAAAGTATTAAGTAGTAACTCAACAAATGGTAAGGATATCAAAATGTCCCTTTAAAACTGACAGAAATCCAAGAAGGACAAAAAAGGAAAGAAGTAAAGGATCTGAAGAAAACATTAGAACAGGATTATCATGTTAGATTGAAAACCCTTTGGTGATTATTGAATGGAAATATTAAAAATATATACCTATTGCTCACTTTGTGCAGCACCTTTGAATAGACTGATTATAATATACACCATAAAGTGGCAATAAATTGGCAGGAAGCATAAATATATGCTAACCATAGTTTCCAAGACGTACTTAAACACTAATGTGTCTGATTTCATCAATGTGTACATTACTTCCAAATATGCAGGTTTAAATACATCCATGCCTGTATACCACATAATGACACTTGTCAATGTTCTACTATATTTTTTCCATAGAGAGGCAAAATAATATATGGGGGGATGGATGGGGTGCTTTCATTCTTTCTTTTGATATCACAAAGATGATAATGGAGAAAATAAGCAGTCCATTTTCATCTCTTGTTTTTTGGTTTTTGAGGGTTTTTTTGTTTTTGGTTTTTTTGGTTTTTTGCCATGCAACCACACCATCTTTTTTTTTTTATCACGATACCCTTTATTTTGGTCTTCCTTTGTAATTTCTTTTTTTTATTCTCTAGTTGTGACAGTTTGTTCCAACCTCCTACGTATATCAATATTTTCATTTTAGTAACATTTATTTTCTTTTAAGATTGTACTGTTTCATGATCAAAAAACATCAGTAGATCAGAATTTAAAAGATGGGGCTTTTTTTTAGAGAGATGCTTAGGATTGCTAAAGGAGCTTTGACATTTTTGAAATGACCCTAACACCAACAAGGTTGACTGCCTCAGTTTGCTATTCCCCAGTATAGATAACCATAATTGTCATTGAAAGCATTATGGTAACTTGACTATTAACACAAAGGTCCTTAAGACTCCCATAATGATGTCTAAATGTTAAAGAACAAAGAGGAAGAGGAAGGAGGCCACAGATCCACAGCCCTTCTATGTACCGTGCTGGCTCTCAGGAGCCAATGACATTGAGATGCATCTGCTGGCTATGCCTGCACAGAGAGAGAACTAACAGGAAACAGGATTCAGAGACAGAGTGAAAGGGCAACATCCCCCACATTAAAGAACATCAGAAAAGACCAAGTGTAGCTGTTAGTTATTTGGATTTGAGTCATTCCTTTAATTTTCTTGATCAAAATGGATCCAATAAATATTTATTTTATTTTTTTCATTGGAAGGTTAAAGAACAAGGAAATGATTAAGCAGTCTCTCAGCATCCTGAGGATCACTTTGGTGATCCTTCACTTCAGCCAGAGCAGAGTGGGATGGGAAAAGTTGGAGATGTTCAGGATTGCCAGATACTGAGACAGGAGGAATACTAGGCACTGGACTGACTGCAGAGGCTCCCAAGGGTTTTAATATAAGCCAGCTGACTGGAGAAATATTCATCTATATAGAATTTGACTATAATGAGAATTGTTGTTACTGTCCACAACAGACCAATCCTGGAGATTGCCAAACCAATATGAAAGAAGTCCATTAACCCTTTAATTCTTGACCCAGCCAATGTGATTCACCAGTCCAATGAAGCCATTAGCCAAATTCCAAATTCAATAACTTCCATAATTACATACATGCTCTTTCGTATACTTGTCTACACAGAGAAAGTCCCACCTTCAGTAGTGCTTCTGGTGAATGAGTTTCAAGACAAGGGAAGAAAAATATATGTCTACATCTGGCAATAAGAGCAATTTTCTTTTCTTTCTTAGTTCTTTCCTTTTTGTTTTGTTTTGTTTTGTTCAGATGATGCCTAACCCTGTCATGGGCTGAGACTGCTGAAGTTTTCATAATAAGCAACACTCTCCTTTAAAAATAGCTCTTCTTGTGATTTTAGACCAGATTCTGAGTCTGTCTTTTCAGCATGGACCAGATGGTTGTTTTCCATGAGTACTTTTGACTAAGAGGCTAAGCTGCTGTTTATTCAGATGTAAATGAAGAACAGCTTCACTTTCATTGATGTACACTTTCTATAAAAACCTAATTTGACTTGAAATGAGTTTCTGTGTTTGGAAGGGGGGGGGCGGAATATAGTTATTTTCCTCCCCCACAGGGGAAGTAGTTAAAGAAACCAAAAAAGTATATAATATAGGTAATGAGGTGGTTGTTTATAAACTCATGCCTGCTGACCCTTTACAAATTAGAAAAAATCTATCTCTGATGAAATATAGGTTAATTTAGGATTGACTGGACTGAAAAGTTTGTCATGCCTGGAGAACAAATATAAGCTTGATTGATTGATTAGCTCTGTAGTCAATCATTAGTTGAAACTAGTAGTTGAGGGGGAAACCAAGCCCTCAACTTTTGGGGAATTTCTCCTTCCTGTCCTCACAAGCCATTACACATCAAAGGGGAACTACTGAGATGCTGAGTGAGAAGAGTAGAACCGGGAGAAATTTGTATACAATGACAGACACAACATATGTGTGATGACCAACTATGACAGACTGGACTCTTCAGCAATGCAGTGATATAAGTCAATCCCAAAAGACTCATGAAGGAGAGAGATGTGACATGCAGAGAAAGAACTAAAAAGAGCTTGAATCCTGATGGAAGCAAACTAATTGATCTTCTTCTTTTCATTGTTTGGTTTTATTTCTCCTTTACCATTTTTCATCCCACCACCTTTGTAACTTGCCTAATGTCTAATATGAAAGTATTTGCAGATTCTATACAGGACTAAATGCTGTGGTGGGGGTGGCGGGGGAGAGAGGGAAAGGAAATTTGAAACACAAGGAATTATGGAATTGAATCTTGTTAACTAAAAATAAACAAATAAATTAATGAGAGAGAGAGAGAGAGAGAGAGAGAGAGAGAGAGAGAGAGAGAGAGACAAACATTCTCAAATGTCCATGCTTGAAGAAATGGCAATAAAAGAGGAGTTTTGTGAAGGCAAATAAAGGGAACTACTGAATCAGCAAGAGAGTGGCATCAAGTAGAGCAGAAACACACTCCATGCAACCACCAATACAGAGAGGAAGCCATGTGAGGAAGAGAAATGAACCCTAGGAGTCCATTCATTCATTGACTTGGACAGCAGAGAAAGCTGTACCCAAAGTGGAACTCTGTGAGCACTCCACCAAGACAGTGAGACACTTTCAACCCCACAGCTCTCAGGCCCCTCAGCCATGTGTGTCCCCTGCATGTCTGCTTTACAACCATGGCCCTCTACGTTTTTGCCCACTCTTCCAAATGATGTTTTGTGCATTTGTGGAAGATTGCACCCCAACTTTATGGCAGGGGAGAACAGTTCATGTTTACTGTTCTTATGATACCATCTCAGTAAATGCCTTTGCTTTATACTAATTCTGTCATTTATCTGTTCAAGGTAAACATACCCATGGGAGTTTTTGAGCTACAGTTTTAAGAGTTCAGATCCACCTTGGATCTGGGCATTGCCAGTCCCTAATCCTAGTAATTCAAATAATCAGTTCAAACTGATAAGTTGCTTCCCCACCTTGAAGTCTCAAGGAATGACTCCCTCATAAGCACTGCATTTCTCTTCCACATATATTTCTGTTCTTGACTTCCTAATCTTACATTTAACAGAATCATCCTCTTCCTCAACTGGTTTCCTAGAAAGTATATCTTGCTTTTTAACCAAATCTAAGAGTATGGTTGATTCTTCAGTCAGTCAATAGCTATCTGCTCTCTTATTTTATCTAGCTTGAGCAAAGAACTTCACACATTGTAAAGGCCTTGTTGTTCATTCATATCCAACTCCATTTGGATATCCAACCCCATTTGGGGCTTTCTCAGTAAAGATATTGGAGTAATTTACCATTTCCTCCTCACAGTTGAGGAAACTGAGACAAACAGCATTAAGTGACTTGCCCAGGGTCACACAGCTAGTAAGTATATGAGGCTGGATTTGAACTCAAGTCTTCCACTTCATTGACTACACTAAAGGCTTTGTCTGTGTGGACCACAAAAAAAAATGTGAAAAGTTTTCAAAGAGCTGGGAGTACCAGATCATTTTACATATTTCCTGAGGAAAGTGTATATGGTCCAAAACAAAACAGAACTGAACATGGAACACTGATTGGCATAAAATTGGAAAAATAGTATAACAAGGCTGTATATTGCCACTTTATTTAACTTATATGCAGAGTACATCATGTGAAATGCCAACTGGATGATTCAAAAACTGGAATTAAGGTCGCCAAGAAAAACATCAATAATCTCAGAAAAGCAGATGATACCACAGAGTTAAGAAGAATTAAGGAGCCTTTCGATGAAGGTGAAAGAGAAGAGTGTAAAAGCTGGCTTGAAGCTTAACATAAAAGACAAGATCTTGGCAACTGATCCCATCACTTCCTAGCAAATCAAAAGGGAAAATGGAAGCAGGGTCAGACATTATATTCTTGGGCCCAAAGATCACTATAGATAGCCACTGTAGCTCTGAAATTAAAAGGAAACCTGTGGCAATGTGGATAGCATACTAAAAAGAAGAGACATTACCTTGCCAATAAAGGTCCATATAATCAAAGCTATGGCTATTTCAGTAGAGATGGATGGCTGTGGGAGTTGGATTATAAGAAAACTGAGCACTGGGGGGTGGAGCCAAGATGGCGGAAAGGAAGCAGTCACTTCTCTAAGCTCTTCCGTGAATCCCGTCACTAAACCTTTAAAAATGAATCTGAATGGATTCTGGAGTGAAAAAATCCACTTGGAGACAGAATGAGGCAGAAGCCCGCCCAGAAAAGTGCCCAGTGGGTCTGGACAGGGCAAGTGCAGAGCATGTGGGGTCCGCACAGTTCAGACTTAAGAGCAGAGAAGCAGACTACACCAGAGAGAGAAGAAGCCCAGCCTGCAGACTTACCAAGGATCCATTGCAGTCATCTCACCGTCATCTGACTATGGGATAAGAGGAATCACTGGAGCCAGGTAGGAGAGTGCTTGGGCCCCCAGTGGAGACAACAGCTTCTCCTGCAGCTATCAGCCCACAGCCTGGAAGTTTAGAAATTGCCTGCCTGTATATGCAGGGGCTGGAATGGCAAAGTAAATTCTAGTTACTCCACCCTCCTTCATGAAGTAGAAAACCCAAAGATAAGTCTCCCACCCAGAGAGAAATCCCAAGTTAGTGGAACTAGCCTCAGGCTTGGGAGTCTTCAAGAAGGCATGAAACTGAGGCAGCCAGAAGAGAAGAGAGGGAGTGGTCCCAACAAGCCCCACCTCACCTGATCAGCAAAACCCTACCTGAACTATAGCCCAGGGGTATAGAGGCAGAAATCTGAAGTGGCCAAACCACCTCCCCTCCACAGACAACTCTGTGCAAATCAGCATACCTCTCTAAGATTCCTGCCTTAGCCACAAACTAGACACCCAGAGGCTACAGCATTCAAAGTCAATCACCAGGTCCCTAGCTCACAGCCTGAAAAATTAAGAAATACAAAATCACAATGGAAAGGAAGGAAGCTGAGAAGGAGAAGGGGAAGGCAAGAAAATCAATCCAAGCTTATTATGTAGGTCAAGAACAACCAAATACAGAGGACAAATTGGACTCTTTACCCACACCTGAGACCACAGAAGGAAATATCAACTGGTCTCAAGCCCAAATAGCATTCTTGGAGGAGCTTAAGAAAGATTTTAAAGACCAAATCAGGGAGGCAGTGACCAACTTGGAAAAAAAGTTTCAGTGAAGAAAACAAATCCTTAAAAAAGTAAAATTAGTGAAGTAATTGGAGAAAATACCTCCTTTAAAAGGACCTTCAAAAACTAACCAAAGACTGTAACTTGCTAAAAATTAGAATCAATCAAAATGAAACTCAGAACTCTATGATGCAGCAAGAGTCAATCAAACAAAACAAGATGATTGAAAAATTGGAAGAAAATGCAAAATATCTTACTGGAAAAACAACTGACCTAGAGAACAGATCCAGGAGAGATAACTTAAGAATTATTGGGCTACCAGAAAGCCATGATGAAAAAAGCAGCCTGACAACATCCTCCAAGAGATTGTCAAAGAAAACTGTCCCGAAGTCCTGGAATCAGAAGATAAAATAGTTATTTTTTTTAAGCAATTGAGGTTAAGTAACTTGCTCAAGGTGGCATGGCTAGTCATTATTTATGTGTGGGTGCTCATTTTCTGAGGCCGGATTAGCTCTCGGGTCATCCCAACTCCGAGGCCAGCGCTCTCACTCACTGCACCACCTAGCCGCCCCTTTAGGGCAATTGGGGTTAAGTAACTTGCCCAAGGTCACACGGCTAGGTTTTGTTTGTGTGTGAAGTGTCTGAAGCCGGATCCGAACTCAGGTCCTTCTGACTCCAGGGCCAATGCTCTACTCACTGCACCACCTAGCCGCCCCAAGATAAAATAGTTATTGAAAGAATTCACCAGACTCCTCCTGAAAGAGATCCCAAATTGAAAACTCCAAGAAATAGAAATAGCCATATTCCAGAATTACAAGATTAAGGAAAAAAATACTGCAAGCAGCCAAAAAGAAACAATTCAAATATCTTGGAACTACAGTTAGGATCACACAGGACCTAGAAGCTTCTACATTAAAAGATCAGAGGGATTGGAATTTGATGTTTCATAGGGCAAGAGAGCTAGGACTACAACCAAGGATTAACTACCCAGCAAAACTGAGCATAATATTTCAGGCAAGCAGATGTTCATTTAATGAAATAAGGGACTTCCAGACTTTCCTGATGAAAAAGCCAGAGCTCCATGGAAAATTTGATCTCCAATTACAAGACTCAAGAAAGACATAAAAAGGTAAACAAGGAAAACACAGACTCACACATACATACATACACACACCCACACTCATGCACACATGCACATAACTTGGTATGAAACAGCAGGAAAATGTTCACATCCCTATATGAGGAACTGATAACTGTCAATATTAAAATTTTTATGATTATCATGACCTTCAAAAGGGTTATACATAGATAGAGGGTGTGGGTATGAATGCTCTAACCTGAAGACCTAAAAAAAAACTTATTAAGGGGATCAAAGGGACTGTAATGGGATAAAAGGAAAGGATGAGATAGGAAAAGGTAAAATATGCCATTCAAAGAGGCATAAAAACACATTATAGTAGAGGGGAAAGAAAGAGGGAGAGGAACATCATTTAAACACTATTTTCACTGGTTCTGGTTCAAAGAGGGATCAACTTAATCAGTAAAGTTTAAGATTCTAATGTGAATAGACACATAAATTCATTAAATAGAGGAAAAGGATGGAGGGAGAGAAGCACTGTTTGAAATTTACTCTCATTGGTTTGGTGTCAAAAGGGGAATAACTTACTCTGATAAGTATAAAAACTTATTGTGTCCTACAGGCAGTAGGAGGGTAAGAGGGGGGGAGGAAGGAGGAGTCTAAAGGGGGGGATTAGAGGGGAGGGAAATAGTAGTAAGGAGAGAAGGTAGGTTAAGAAGGGGGGTCACTGGGTGGGAACACTGAGGGAAGGGGAGGTGAAAAGGGAAAACTTCAAGGAGGGGAAGGGAGAAGGAAGAAACAAAAACATAAGCAGGGAAGGGAATAGGATGGAGGGGAAGAGACAGATAGTCATCATTACTGTGAATGTGAATGGGATGAATTCTTCCATAAAACAGAGGTGGATAGCAGAATGGATTAAAAACCATAATCCTACAATATGCTATGTACAAGAAACACATTTGAAACAAAGGGATACCCACAGGGTAAAGGTAAAAGGCTGGAGTAGAATTTATTATGCCTCAGCTAAAGGAAAAAAAGCAGGTGTAGCAATCCTTATCTCAGATAAAGCAAAAGCAAAAAAATAGATCTAATTAATAGAGATAAGGAAGGAAACTATATCCTGCTAAAAGGCACCATCGAAAATGAAGCAATATCATTACTTAACATATATGCAACAAGTGGTATAGCATCCAAATTCCTAGAGAAGTTAAAGGAATTAGAGGAAGAAATAGATAGCAAAACTATACTAGTGGGGGACCTTAATGTCCCCCTTTCTGAACTTGATAAATATAACTTCAAAATAAACAAGAAAGAAGTTAAGGAGGCAAATAGAATTTTAGAGAGACTAGATATGATAGATCTCTGGAGAAAACTGAATGGGGATAAAAAGGAATTTACTTTCTTCTAAGCAGTGCATGGTACATACTCAAAAATAGACCATGTACTAGAGCATAAAAGTCTCACAATTCAGTGCAGAAAGGCAGAAATATTAAAGGCATCATTCTCAGATCATGATGCAATAAAAATTATATGCAATAAAGGGCCATGGAAAGATAGACTAAAAACTGATTGGAAATTAAACAATTTAATCCTAAAGAATGAGTGGGTCAAACAAGAAATTATAGAAACAATCAGTAATTTCATTCAAGAGAATGATAATAATGAGACAACATACCAAAATTTGTGCGATGCATTAAAGGCAGTTCTTAGGGGAAGTTTTATATCCCTGAGGGCATACATGAACAAATTAGAGAAAAGGGGGGGTCAATAAATTGGACATGCAATTGGAAAAGCTAGAAAAAGAACAAATTGAAAATCCCCAATTTAGTACTAAATTAGAAATATTGAAAACCAAAGGAGAGATTAATAAAATTCAAATTAAGAAGACTATTGAATTAATAAATAAAACTAAGAGCTGGTTTTATGGGAAAAAAACAATAAAATTGATAGACCCTTATTCAATATGATAAAAAAGAAAGAAGACCAAATTATGAGTATCAAAAATGAAAAGGGTGAATCTACCTCCAATGAAGAGGAAATCAAAACAATAATTAGGAACTATTTTTCCCAATTGTATGCACATAAATATGACAGTCTTAGTGAAATGGATGAATATGTACAAAAATATTTATAGCAGCTCTTTTCGTGGTTGCAAAGACTTGGAAATTAAAGAGGTGCCCATCAATCGGGGAATAGCTAAACAAGTTGTGGTATATGCATCTAATGGAATAATATTGTGCTATAAGAAATGAGGAGGAAATATGAGGTTTTCATATTTACCTGGAGAGGCTTATACAAACTGATGCAGAGTGAGAAGAGTAGAAAAAGGAGAAATTTGTATATGATCACAAACACAACATATGTGTGATGACCAACTATGACAGACTAGACTCTTCTCAGCAATGCAGTGATATAAATCAATCCTGAAAGACTCATGAAGGAGAGAGATGCCTACATCCAGAGAAATAACTAGAAAGAACTGAGCTTGAATCCTGATGGAAGAAAATTAATTGATCTTTTTCTTTTCATTGTTTGGCTTTATTTCTTCTTTACCATTTTTCATCCCGTCTAGTAAAATACGCCTTTGTAACTTGACTAATGTCTATTGTGAAAGTATTTGCAGATCCTATACTGGACTGTGTGCCATCGTGGGGGGTGGGACGGGAGGGAGGGAAGGGAAATTTGAAACTCAAGGAACTATGGAATTGAATCTTGAATCTAAGAATAAACAAATAAATTTTTTAAAAATTAAAAAAAAAGAAAACTGAGCACTGAAAAATCAACATTTTTGAATTACGGTTCTGGAGAACACTTTTGCAAGTCCTTTGGACATCAAGGAGATCAAATCAGTCAATACTTAAATTAATTCAGGTTATTAGTTGGAAGGTAAAATACTGAAGCTAAAGTAATACTTTTGCCATGTAAAGAGAAAATGGGACTAATTGGAAAAGATCCTGGTGTTGGGAGAGATTGAAGTCAAAACGAAAAGGCAATGGCAGAGGATAAGATGGATAGATGGTGTCATGGAAAAAATGAAAATGAACGTAGACAGACTTTAGGAGATAGTGGGAGATAGAAGAACCTGGAATGCTGTGGTTCATGGGGTCATGAAGGGTTGGACAAGACTGAATGACTTAACAACTTAAAAAAATTTTTTTTAATTTTTTCAAATGCTTTATTAACTTCTGGTTTGTATCATTCATTTCCATCAGATTTTGAGTTACAATTTTTCCCCATTTTTCCCTTACCCACGACCCCAGAACAGCAGTCCCACAGGATATCCCCTCATCCAATCTGTTCTCTCCCATCTCCTCTCCCATACCCCCTTCAACTTTTCCAGTAGGGCAAGGTGAAACCTGTGCCCCAATGCCTACACATCTTTTCTCCGAATTATATGCAAAATAATATTAATCATAGTATTTACATATTGTTAAAAACATTTGATTTTAAAACTTAAAATTCCAGCCCCATTCCCCTCCTCCCCTGCCACCCACTCCCACTGGGAAGATAAGGAACTCAGTATATGCTGTACTTGTATAGCTATGGAAAGCATTACCATAGTAGATAAATTGTAAAAGACTGACTACATTTCCCTCCCTCCTATACCACCTCCGACCTGGTGCACTCCCCACTTTGATCCTATGCTCTTTCAAAAATGGGTGCTTCCAATTTCCCTCCCCACTAGCCTGCCCTCCCTTCCATTATCTCCCACCCACCCCGCCCCCACACTCTCCTATAGGGTGAGATATCCCATTTAGTATGCATGTCATTTTCTCCCTAAGCCAAATTCAATGAGAATAAGGTTTTGCCTTTTTGCTTTCCTGTTCTTCCCCTCCCCTGCAACCACTTTTGCTTACCTTTTCTACATGAGATAGTATACCCCATTCTGTCTCTACCCATCCCCTCTGGCTATGTTCCTCTCTCACCTCTCAATTTCACCCCTTAAGTATCATCCTTTCCCATTAAATTTGACCTGTGCCCTCTATCTATGCATACCTGTAAACATATATACACACATTCACACATGTATTCATATGCCCATGTGCTCTTCTTCAGCTATTTTCATACTGAGAAAGGTTTCATAAGTTACAGTTATCATTTTTCCATGTAGGAATGTAAATAGTTCAACTTTGATAAGTTCCTTATGATTTATTTTCCCTGTTTACTTTCTCAAGCATCTCTTGCTTCTTGTGTCTGAATGTCAAATTTTCTATTCAACTCTGTTTTTTTTCCTCAATAATGCTTGAAAGTCCGCCATTCCACTGAATGGCCATATTTTCCCCTGAAACAAGATACTCGGTTTTTCGGGGTAGGTGATTCTTGGTTTTAATCCCAGCTCCTTTGCCTTGTGGAATATCATATTCCATATCCTTTGATCCCTCAGTGTAGAAGCTGCCAGATCCTGTGCTATCCTGGTTGTGTTTCCACAATATTGAAATTGTTTTCCCCTGGCTGCTTGTAATATTCTCTCCTTGATCTGGGAATTCTGGAACCTGGCTACAATATTCCTAGGAGTTTTCTTTTTGGGATCTTTTTCAGGAGGTAATCTATGGATACTTTCAACCTCTGTTTTGCCCTCTGGTTCTAAAACATCAGGGCAATTTTCTTTAAAAATTTCTTAAAGGATGGTTTCTAGATTCTTTGAAAATGGCTTTCAGGTAGTCCAATAATTTTTAGATTATCCCTCCTGGATCTATTTTCCAGGTCATTGGTTTTTCCCATGAGATATTTCATATTGCCTTCTATTCTTTCATTTGTTTGGATCTGCCTAATAGCATCTTGATTTCTCATAAAGTCACTAATTTCCATTTGTTCCAGTCTAATTATGAAGGAATGAATCTCCTCAGTGAACTTTTGAGATTCTTTTTCCATCTGGCAAATTTGGCTTTTTAAGGCATTGTTCTCCTCATTGCCTTTTTGAGCCTCTTTTGCCATTTGAGTTAGTCTATTTTTTAAGGTGTTATTTTCCTCAGTCAGGCTGTTGACTGTCATTTCATACTTCTCTTACATCTTTCTCATTTTTTTCCCAATTTTTCCCCCACTTCTCTTATCTGCTTCTTAAGGTCCTCTATAGCCTGTAACCAGCTTGTATTTTCATTTGGGGCTTTTGGTGCAGGAGTTCTGACCTCACAGTCCTCCTCCTGTTCCATGCTTTGATCCTCTTTGCCCCCCAAATAGAAGTCTAATGTTGAATTTTTCTGTTTATTTTGTTTCCTTTGTCTACTCATGTTGCCACTCAATTACTTGACTTTTGGGCTTGTTGCCACAGAAGGACTCTGCCACCAGTCAGGAGAGCTTCTGTCCCAAATTTGGGGGTTTTTCCAACTGCTGGAGGTCAGTTGGGTGGCCTCTCTGAAGCCTCCACACACTCTGGCAAGCTGGTCACACACCCCAAGACCTCCCCTCCAGACAGTAATCCAGATCCAAGAAGGGTAAAGCAAGAGTGATTACCTCCCAGACTGATAGCTGGATCCCCCTACAGTTCGCAGGCCAGGAACTGAAGCTGCAACGTGCCAACTTGGCACAACTTGTGCTGGCTCCTCAATGGCTTCTCACACCCAGGGGAAGAAGCTGGCATGCTCTCCCAACCAGTCCCAAATCCCATAGGGCACTGACCTCTCACTTTGTCCTAGGCATCTATGTGTTGATAATTCTGGAAACACCACAGCTGCTGGTGTTCTGGGGTCTCTCCTGCTGGTTGCTGCTCTGGCCACCCTGGTGCTAAAACCTCCAACTCACAAGAGACCTGGGCTTGGTTCCCAGAGCGCTGTGCTGGCCACTCCCTGTTGGGCTGCCAGGCTGTCCTTAGCAGGAGGTTAGCTTCTCTTTGTCATTTTGTGAGTTCTGGAGCTCCAGAGTCATTCAGAGTCCTCCTTTTACATAATTTTGAAGTGTCAGCAGGAGCACTGAGGAAGTGCTGTTTCTACTCTGACATCTTGACTCCTTCCCCTTAGCAACAACTTCTAACTTCAGGCCCAGCACTTTATCCTTTCTTGATATCCTTATGTGGACAGAAGGAGGTGAAGGAAGGAGACTAGTGAAGAGGAGAAGAGGAAAAAGAAAGGGAAAAAAGAGGGAGAGAGGGAAAGAAGGAAAGAAGGAAGGAAGGAAGGAAGGAAGGAAGGAAGGAAGGAAGGAAGGAAGGAAGGAAGGAAGGAAGAAAGGAAGGAAGGAAGGAAAGAAGGAAAGAAGGAAGGAAGGAGTAGTATTATCCAACTGGAACTGTCCAGTTGGATTCCCAGTGGGGCAGTTGCTACTACTCCCTCATTGTCATGTGTCCTTTGTTCTGAAGGAGGACCTTGACCTTAGGAAGGTGATGTTATTTAATTTGACCAAAATGATATCACTATGCTAGAGTCAAGTTTCAGTGTGTACAACTGTGGCTGAGCAGACCAATAGGAATGTTCTACCTCAGGTTGGGCACAAATAGTCTGTTTGAACATCTGGCATGGATTCCCTAAATTTGCACATCTTGCTTTTCGTTTGAGCTATTTCACTTCTGCTTTGCTCATGGAGCACAGCACCTTCTCTGATGGAGGCATGCCATGCTGGGCAATCCTATGTCAGTGTCTCCCATGTCACATAATTCCAAAATTCTTAAGAGGGACTTTGAGAGTGTCCTGGTATTGCTTTTTATGACCAGTTTCCAATTTTCTCCAGTTTCCTGGCCTCATGCTGGTATACTGTCTGGGTTTCACAGGCATACCACAGTGAGGTCAGCACAATGGCTCTGTAGACCTTCAGTTTGGTAAGCAGTCTAATATCTCTTTTCTCCCACACTTTCCTTCAGAGCCTCTCAAACACTGAGCTAACTCTGGCGATATGTATGTCAACCTCATTATCAATGCATAATTTCCTGGAAAGTACATTACCAAGGTAAATGAACTTATTTACAGTATTCAAAATTTCTCCATTTGCTGTAACCAATGTTTCCACATATCAATGGTGTAGTGCTGGCTGATAGAGCACCTGTGTTTTCTTGGTGTTAATTTTTAGGCCAGAATTAGCATGGAGTAGTGAACTTTGCATCAGGAAGATCTATGGTTCAAATCCTGACTAAGTTACTTAATCTTTTTCAACCTTAATTTCCTCATTTGGAAAGTAGGCATAATAATAGCACCTACCTTGCAGGATTGTTGTTGAGCGAATGAAATGCACATGTAAAGCACTTTGCAAGCCATAAAGCACTATATAAATGCTAGCTACACAGGACAATTTTTATTGTCATTCCTTAATTGACAGGAACCTCTTTAGCTTCTAGGTTTTGCTATAATAGCTATTAACTAATAAAAATATGAAAATTCCAGAAGAAAACAACTATTCAATACTAACAAAGAAGAATATGAAAAGACCACGAGGACACAGAGTGATTAAGAGGATTAAGAAATAACGAAAGAAGCAATCAGGAGTGGAATTGATAGCTCACATAAGTGCTGGTCAGCCTTACCACAGTAGTATATACCCTGACAAAGAGAATGGAAAAGGTAGAAATCAAAGATTCAATGATAAAATAAGAAAGAACAAGTGCAAAAAAATGAAAGAATATGTGAGATATCAATTATTATTAAGTAGAAAGGGAAGCAAGTTTAATCATCATAACCATTATCATAAAAAGTTTGAGGGTGCCAAAAGAGCTGAGAAAGCAAATCCCAACAATTTGCTGCTTGCCAAAGAAACATTTTTAAATTCCCTGTGATTCCTAGAGACTTAAAAGAAGAGGTGAAATAGAGTCTATTATGCATCCCTTTAGAATCTAAAAAAGTAAGAGTAATAATCTTGGTGTCAAAAAAGGTGATAATTAAAGTTGATATAATCAAGATAGATGAACAAAGAAACTCCATTTTGCTTAAATATACTATGGATAATTTTAAAAGTAAACATGAAGGGGCGGCTAGGTTGTGCAGTGAGTAGAGCGCTGGCCCTGGAGTCAGAAGGACCTGAGTTCGGATCTGGCCTCAGACGATTAACGCATACACAAACAAAAACCTAGCCATGTGACCTTGGGCAAGTTACTTAACCCCAATTGCCTTCCAAAAACAAAACAAAAACAAAAGTAAACATGAAGTATCTATTCACGGAATAACATGCTGTCTAAAAGCTTAAAAAACAAATTAAATAGTTACAATGAAAACAGTAAAGTAGAGATGTCAGCATATTGCTTTTAGACTGATACAAATTTGACAGAAAGATGAACAAGAACAAAAACTAAGGATCTAAACTGAATATTAGAAAAAACTAGATAGATACCTTTAGGTTACTGAATAGAAATCTTAAGGAGTATACCTATTTTTCAGCATTGTGCAGAAACTTTGCAAAGATTGATGACATTCTAGGTCACAAAAATCACAAATAAAAGTAAAAAGGCATAAAATAAATTAAACATATCTTTTATACATCATAAAGATGCTTCATTATCTTTTCTCTCACCAAATAGATGTTCCCTCCAACAATGTATATCACAGCATAACCAGCGCCACCCAACCAATACAAATCTGGTTCATGATTTCCCAAATGCTACAAAGTATCAATTCCCCTGAGCTGATGGACTTTGTATTTTCTCTTGATTTTAGAATATTAAAGGAGCAAGTGTGAAATTTAGTGTTTTTTCTCTGCTCTTGCCATGTAAAGTCTATTGCTTTTTTGGTCAAAATAGCCTTCTTTATAATTTTGGTATTATGTTTCAAAGTCTACTTAGAGTTACCAAGCACCTTTTTGCTTCCCCCTGAGTCATGTAATTCTTTGGAGACTGCTATTCTATTATTTCCAACCATTCAACAATTTTGGTAGGCTATTGTTATTAAAATGATGACTGTGTCAGAGAGAATTTTGGAGTTATTAAAGGAGTTTTGTCATATTCAAATACAGTTCACATTTCTGTTCCAGCTTCATTCTAAGCACAACTTCTTGTTTATTTCCTAGTACCTCTTTAGTGAGAGACCAAGCAAAAGTTTGTGAAGTGGCAAATAAAGGTCAGCTTCTATTTCATTATTTTAATGAAATTTTATTTTTAAATTTTAAAGAAATTTTATTTCTTCCTTAGCATTTTATCTACAGAAGTGACCCAGATGCAGTGTAAGACAGAGATTATACAAGAAGAAATATGTTTTAAAATTTATCACCTTTCTGACAATCATATTCATTTAGATGTAGATATAGCATATTGGAATCATGGATTTGAATCTTTCTCTCTATGTGTAATCACTTATGGATAATGACTGATTTCTTAAGTGAAACTGATAAATCTTTTCATCTCTGGCATTATAACTTTTTAAGAATCTTGTTCAAATTTGATATAGGAACCATGGACACTTTGTTTGAGGAGAACTTTTAGAGACAGTGTTTTGCTCCCCTAAATAAAATGCTTTGTTAAATAATATTGTTGATTTGTTTTTGTCTTGAAACTATGACTTCATTACTATAATAGTATATATTAAGATATCCCCTTGAACAGTGCAGATAGGTGCCTGTACTGTTGTAGATGATTATGGAAAGTTGCCCAAAGGATTGGGAGTTTATGTAACATCCCTGGACCACATAGCCAGTTGGTGTTAGAGGCAGGACTGAAACTCAAATCTTCCTGACTCAACCTGTTTACAACAGAGTGTTCTCTCTGTTTCTTTCTGAATGATGCTTACTTTTTTATGTGCTGGGGCTCACAACCACATAATGACATTGTTAGAATAAAATATGTGGTTCTTTATTTAAAGAAAAGTTTCAGATCCTTAAATAGACTTTGGAATTTTCCAAAGGCAACTCAGCCCACAGTTCTCTTCCAGTTTAATTATAGATCCAACTCAATGTCCATTTACAATTTTGGTTCATGATTAATATAATTGTGGATAGGCTGTTTGGGCATTTATTTACCTGCATATCACAGTCTAGACCAGAGATGAGGAACCTGCAGTCTTGAGGTCATATGTGGCCCTCTAGATTCTGAAGTATGGCCCTTTGCCTGAATCCAAACTTCACAGAACAAATTCTCTTATTTGTTCTATGAACTTTGAATTCAGCCAAAGGGCTGCACTTGAGGATCTAGAGGTCCATATGTGTCCTTGAGGCTGTAGGTTCCCCACCACTGATCTAAAAAATAGATTTATGTGAACTACTTTGTGGATAATTTATCCAAATTTTGGGTTCCAGTGGTCTTCAATAGGATTAATTTTTTAAAACCTGATAAAATGCCAAGTATCTTGGGATGACTCTTCCCCTTCCACCAAAAAAGAGGTTGTATTTCCTAGACTCCAGACAATGATATTAAGAAGTGCCCAGAGCCATAAATGGATACAACTATTCTGAAGAGCAATTTGGAACTATACCCAAAGAGCTATAAAACCATGCATACCTTTTGATCCAGTAATAACACTTCTAAGTCTATAATCCAATGATATAAAAAGTGGGGGAAGGGGAGTACTACTTGTACAAAACTATAGAATCTCTTGTTGTGGTGGCTAAGAACTGGAAATTGAAAGGATGCCCATCAATTGAAGAAGGCTAAACAAGCTGTGGTATATGGTTATGATAAAATACTATTGTGTTATAAAAAATAACAAGCAAAACAATTTCAGAAAACCTGGAAAGATTCACATGAACTGATGCAAAGTGAAGTGAACAGAACCAGGAGAACATTGTACACAGTAACAGCAATAAATGAAGAATTGTGAATGTCTTAGCTATTCTCAGCAATACAATGATCCAAGATAATCCCAAAGGACTAATGATGAAGCATACTATCCACCTCAAGAGAAAGAGCTGATATTATTTGAATACAGACAAAGCATACTATTTTATACTTTCTTTTTTTTTCATTCTTTTTCTTTCATTTGAGTTTTTATGTGGAAATGTTTTATATGATTGCACATGTATAAGCTATATCTGATTGCTTACACCTCAGGAAGGGGAAAGAGGAGAGAGGGAGGGATAGAATTTAGAACTCAAAACTAAGAAAGAAGAAATGCTAAAAATTATTTAATGTATAATTGGGGGAAAATAAGCTATATATATTTTTTAAGAATTGCCCAGGGCTTTTGAGGAAGATTGAACTGACACTGCTTCTTCAGGGAAAGGGACATCACCATACTGTTCCCCAGGATTAGGAGAGTGAAGTGGGCTGATTGGTAGATGACTATGACCATCCATATCAAGCCACCTTGTTTTCAAATACAGAATAGATTCATTCTTATGATGATCCCCAGATCGTATAGTACAAAGAAGAAGGAGATAATTGATTTCATGGCCTTAATGTGGGCTTCTTTGCTGGGATTTCTAGAACCTGTGACAATAAGCTGTAGCTCCTAGATATGCCACTACAAAGAAAGGACTAGAAGGAAACAGCCCATGAGGGACAAGACTAAAGACCTCGTCCTTTGTTCTCTATTTCAGCCAGAGGATGATGGCTTGAGAAAACTTGACAGTTTTGAGGAGGAAGAAGACACTGAATCAGAATGAAAAGTAGACACTTGAATCACTGATCAGATCCAAAATTAATTCCATGTATCTCACTTTACTGGGCTATGTCATTTAAGATAGAATATGAAAAAGTTGCTACATGTAACTATAATAGACCAGTCCTAAAGACTGCCATGCCAGTAAAGATGAAATTCAAAGTAGACAATCTTCCCCTCTTGTCCCAGTTTATTCAATTGATTGATACAATGAAGTCAAAATTGGTCAAATCCCCCACTAGGGACTCCATCTGTCACAGTCACACAGATGTTCTCCAGTGTGTTTGGCATGACAGCATGATAGATGGTTCATTTCCATGGGTGTTTCTGACTTGGAGGCTGAGTTGATGTTTGAATGTAAATAGAGAACAGTTTCTATTTCACTAATTTGCCTTTTCTTCCTCAGTCTAATTTTACTTGAAAACTCATGTCAGCAAAAATCTAGAACGTGGAGAATGTACAAAAAGGAAGGTGTGGATGGTATGATATCACTTTCCTAAGTTTCATCTTAACTGAGATGCATCCTGGTATGATAGAAAAAATGGACACAGGCTTGAATCCAAGGTCTGGCATTTACTAGCTATGTGATCATGGGGAAAAAAGTTCATCTCTCACAGTCCTGGAATCCTTAACTGACACTGGTGATCAGAGCTCAATGAACATGGAGTTCATGGAAACTCCTTTCAAGGAGTTTTTATATAATTTTAGCATATGAGAAAGAAAACTAAATGATATTGAATCTCAAAACTTATGTTTTGCTCCTTTAAATCAAAGGTTTTCAGTAACCATATACATAGTTAGAAATTATCAAATTGAATTGAATTGCATGAAAAGTCATGTCTTTGGAGGTAGTGATGGTGTTGTTGTTGAAGGCAATATTATTACCATTTTTGTGAGTCTGAAAAACATCAGGAAATATAAACCCTTCCATAGACAAAGAAGAACAGAAAAAAGAGGATTGTATCAGACATTATGAATCTTTATTACATACAGTTGATATATGTAGTATGTATATATCTAGTAATTTAACATGGTAGTTCCAACACTGACCTTCTTGCCTGTGTCCCCTTCTTAACTGCCTTCTGTTGTCTTCTCTGAATTTAAAACAAATTTCCTTGACCCCTTTTTCATGGCATATCTATGATTATCTGACCCTCAAACTCTTATAACATATGCAAGAATTGTGGGAATTGAGTGAACCACTCAGTTATGTGCCTCAATTGTGGATATAGCTCAGCTCCCTTTCTATTTAATTTAAGATGTAGTCTAATTTCTGTCTTTTGAGAAAACTTTATTCAATTATGTAAACTGTGAGAAAACCTTATTGCATTGTTTGAATATAACTCTGAAGGGCTTTACCTGTTGCTTAGAGGCCCTTAACCTAGGTTATGCTGATCAGAAACCCAGTAAGATCTGAAGGATGACTCAAGAAGTTTTCTCTCAATTATGCACCTCAAGCAATCAATGCATCTTGTCTGAAAAATGGCCCCATACTAGTCAATAAATTGTTTCCTTGTTACTTTAATTGAATACAGACATTTGGGAAGAGGAGGACATCTCATTTTTCTGACTTGGGAGAATTGTACCTATTTACTTTCTCTCTCTCCCAGATTGGAAAACCCCAAATTTTTCTTCCAATTAAAAATCAGATTATCTAATCTTGTACTTGGCTTATATCCTGTTAATTGTTTGCTTTTAATGCATAAAATATGTCTTATTCTGTATCTGGGGTCCAGTGCCAAGCTGAGGAAAGCCTGGTCCCAATTTGTTATTCAGTTGACAGTTATTGCCTAATAAATTCACATGCCTGGAAGCTCCAACCTTTGTTTCTTCCATCATTTCAGATTTCACCTGTGACACATGTAAGCATAATTGAAGAAATGAAATGTACACACTAGGTGTGTCAGGAAAAAAAACAGTTCAATTTGCACCAAAAGTCTATAATTTCTCTAGTGAGAGTAGAAAATTTCATCATCGGTTTTCTGGAATTTTGGTTAATTCTTAAATTTTTCACCTTTTTTCCCCTTTGCTGTTTTGTAGTCATAGAAATTGTTCTCCCACTTCTGTTCACTTCACTGTGCATCAATTCATATAAGTCTCCTGAAGTTTCTCTAAATATATCTATTTCATTATTTCTTATATCATAAGAAATTCCACTACATTCATCTACTCTACTTTGCCCAGCTGTTTCCCAACTGAACCCCTTTGTTTCCCTCAAGTATTAGTTGCTTCTTATAGGTATGAGTTGGTACCTCAGAGTTGTTTTATTTCACATTTCTCTAAACAGTGACTTAGAGTATTTTTATATGACTATAGATAATTTTCATTTCTTCTTCTGAAAACTGTCCATATTCTTTGACCACTTATCAATTGGGAAATGATTTCTATTTTTATAAATTTGACTCAGTTCTCTATATATTTGAGAAATGAGGCCTTAATCAGGGAAACTTTATGCAAAAAATTTATACTACTTCATTGTCTATGGTTTCTTTTGGCAAAATAAAGTTTCGCTGATTTTCTCTAACCCTGGAGACAGCAAAGACAGTGATGATGAAGTCCAGTGTGGACATCCTTCTAGTTTTGACCCATTCAATTTAGTTCACCAATCCAATGAAGCCATTGGTCAAAAACCCATTTGAGAACTCTCCACCAGCCATAGTTGCACATGCATTCTCCACAGCCCTTGGCATATTTACAGCAAAGAAAGTCGATGTTAGTAAAACTAATGGTTAATATGTCTGTTGAAATAACATTACGTGGGGCGGCTAGGTGGCACAGTGAGTAGAGCGCCGGCCCTGAAATCAGAAGGACCTGAGTTCGGAGCGGCCTCCGACACTTAATCCATACAAACAAAAACCTAGCCGTGTAACCTTGGGCAAGTTACTTAACCCCAATTGCCCTCAAGGGGCGGCTAGGTGGCGCAGTGAGTAAGAGTGCCGGCCTCAGAGTTGGGATGACCCGAGATCAGATCCAGCCTCAGAAAATGAGCACCCACGCATAAATAATGACTAGCCGTGTAACCTTGAGCAAGTTACTTAACCCCAATTGCTTTTAAATAAAAATAAAAATAAAAAAAAGAAATAACATTATGTTTATTGTCCTTTTCCTCTTTGGTCAGAAATTCCCAAATTCTTCTATGGGATTGGCCTGCCTCTGTCTGCATAACCATTCTTTCTCTTCTTGCAAGAAGGCAGTTATTGAGCTCAGACCCTGGGCTCAAATGCCCTCTCAGCATTGTCAACTGTTAAAGTTCCATGGGTACTACTGACAGAGGCTGACCTGTTGTTTGTGAAGGTGTAAATGAAGGTAAGTTCCTATTTCATTACTTTGCACTCTTCTTTAGCCTCATTTGCCCTGAACAATCAATGTCTGCAATATCCTAGAGTTGAAAGAACATAGGGAGAAAGTGAAGATGGAGTGTTGTCATCTTCCTCTTCACTGAGATACAATCTAAGGAAATAGAAACTGCTCCCATGCATCATGGAGAAATCACAAGTTCAGGGTCTTTGGCTTCCTCTGCTGGTGTTCTAAGAATGAGATCTTTTGAGGAGTTTGTCCTATGTTGATGAGTGGAGGCACTTTGCTGGAGGAGACTTTTAAAGTAGTGATTTGCTCTCCTAAAACAAAAGCTTTAAAAAAATCATTGTCTTGCACATGGTCAGTGATTTATAGATTGATTTGAATTGAAGGGGAAGGAATGCCTTTATAAAGCATATGCTTTGTAATTGCTGAAATTACATTGACTTCTTTTTGCTTTCATTTTTCACATTTCTTCACCAATTTAATCAGAACCCTCAGAATGGAGCAGTCCCCAAAATGTGCCCAGGTCTATGTGATTGGAATGTAGTCTCTAATAGGAAGCCTACTTGTGGAACATGATGTTCTTCTGCTTTTGTTGCTCAGGTATCTGTGACATTATGCTATTATTCTCTGGATGTTTGAGAAACACCAGTGTCCGTGAATTACTCAACTTAAAATCATTCCCCATAATTACTGATTTGAGAAACAATGCACATTGCTCTACATATTAAAAATGACTGTTGGGTATCCAGGTGGCACAGTAAATAGAGCACTGGCCCTGGAGTCAGGAAGACCTGAGTTCAAATTTGGCCTCAGACAATTAACACTTACTAGCCATGTGACCTTGGGCAAGTCACTTAACTCCAACTGCCCTGCCTTCCCCCTTCCAAAAATCAAAAAGCAAACAACAACAAAAACAACTATTGGCATTTGGATAAAATCATTGTCATTTCTACTTTCAATATCTTTGTTTTTTAATTTATATAGACATTTGGAAATTTTATTAATATTTTTTATCACCTTGATTTCCAATTTTTTTTCTTCTTTCTGCCCCTCCAATGCTGGAAGCCATCAACATCTATCTGAATACCTTCCCAGCCTTTTAACTATCACTTTCAAGCTTCCCTTTATGTCAATATATTTGCTCCTTGGAAAGTAAGCTCCTTGAGGGTAGAGAATGTCTTGGTTGCTTGTATTTGCAGCCCAGGTGCTTAGCGTAGTGCCTGGAACAAAATAAACAAGTCACCAAATCTCCCTTCTCCATGCCTTTGGCTATCCCACATCCTAGAATGTACCTTCCACTAAGACATACTCACATAACAGTACTCACATAACAGACGTTGTAAGACAAATGATTATGGGAAAAGTACCAGTGGTTAAAACCACATTTTCCAGAAAATAGTCATAGTGTTCACCTTTTTCTGAGTCTTGGGCTTTAGTCAGTGATAGTTCTAATCTATTTGTCTCTGTCCCTATTTAAATGTCGATTTAGACATTTAGTAGTGCCAGAGGTTCAAGGACTCCGGGGTGAAATAGACTAGAGTCATCTAGGAATGAGAGACATTGATCCAGGTCTCCTAGTCCTTCCTTCCTCCTCTTATCAATATGTCAATGCCTATCACATAGTAAGTACTATATAAATGTTACAGATATTATTATTGCTGTGGTTTCATTCTATGCATTTGTAACCCCAGAATTCAGAACAAGATTTGGCACATGGTTGATTTAATAAACGCTTAGGGTGAATTTTCCCAGTTCAAAAGGTGATCAGTGATAGGTGAGAGTTTCCTGGAGGAGGACAGTTGAGCTGCACATGTTCACTTACATGTCCCAAGGTGAGTGTTGATGGTTAATGCTCCTAAAACCTTACCACCTAGTTAAGGGAGAAGGGAAAATTGCCAGGCATTGTGGTTCTGAAGTCTAGCCTTATAACAGAGAAGGAAGACTTCTTGGTAGCCCTGGCCTTGGTTCTTTCCTCCAGGGTGGTCCCAAGTTCAAAAGTTCAGCTATCTGACATTCTATACACAAAAGTGGGTTCCTATGTATCATGTAGGTTGGAGAGAAAGCCTTCACCCATGAATCCTCTGCAAGAGATGAAGCAAAACCTACAAATGATGGAACAGAAAATCTGGGAGAGGAGTCACCTGGAATGATGAAGTAACAACTCTCCTGGCAACCTCAACTTTAAGTCTCTGCTGAGGGAAGTCCAACCCTGAGTAGCATACTGTTGGGAGGTTTGGGGACCCTAAGAGAAAAGCAGTACCCAAAAGAAAGGGAAGAAGTTCTAGACCTTCCTTATATGTATTGTCTGCCCCATAAGAATGGAAACTCCTTGAGGACATGGACTGTTTTTCTTGTTCTGATGTGGATGTCAGATCCTGGAGAGAATAGAGACAAAGCTCACCTATAAAACCCAAGGGCCCTAGTGATAGAGTCTGAGGATCCAAAGGAGGGGACTAAGCAAGAGAAGGGGCATAAGGATAACTGGAAAGCAGGTGGCATGGATTGGAAACATATAAATGTTCTATTTGAGGACTTTATATATGTGCGTATATGCATGTTATTTTTGGACAATACTCAGAATAAACTCTAGGTGGGAACAATAATGTGTCACAGTAGCCACTGTGATTGAACCCAGTTTAGTGTGAGCCCACCATGAGAGGTTCCATAGGCAGAATTCATTCTTGGTCTTATTCTACTTAAGTTGGTGTTTCTCTTTGTGGAGATAATCTCTAGGTGGCTGGAAGACTCATGCACAGTAAGAATTTAGTAAAAATATGCTTTTAAAGCTCAATTAGCAATATAATGGTAAATATGTAACTAAATGAGTGACAGACTGAGATGAAACTAGAAGAGAGGTTTAAAATGTAGGATAGAATCAAGGAGAGGGCAGCCTCAAAGTGGGAAGGAAAGAGAAGAAATATTTAACAGAGCAGAATTGGATCAACAAAGAAACACAAACAATAATAACTATGAACATGAATGGGATTAACTGACCCATGAAATGGAAGAGTATGGTAAGATGAATTATAAACAAAGCCCAGTAATTTTGTGTTTGTAAGAGATATACTTAAAATATAAACATGAATAGAATTAAAATATGGAATAGAATGGAATTTATTATGCATCAAGAAGATCTGAAATGTTAGGAAAAACAATCTTGATATCACCGAAGGCAAAAAGAACAACAGCAACAATTAGCATTTATAGAATTCCTGTTATCTGACAAGCATTTTGCTGGGCACTTTCCAAATATTGCCACATTTGAACCTCACAAAAGTCCTGGGAAGTAGGCACTATCATTATCCTCACTTTAGAGGTGTGAAAACTGAAACAAACAAAGGGTAAGTGAGTTTCCCAAGGTCACATGGCTAGTACATATCTAAGAACAAATTTAAACTCAGGTCTTGCTAATTCCACCTCTAGTACTCCATCCTCTGTGCCATCCAACTGTCTAGTGGTGTAGTAATATGATAATGCATCAGATTTTTATACCACTTTAAGTCCTTTATAGCCCTTTCTATATTATCTTATTTCATCCTCACAACACCCCAGGAGGTAAATGTTATTATTATTACCCTCCTTTTTCAGATGGAGATACTTCACTGAGAGATGAAGTGATCTCTTTAGGGTTCACAGCCAGTGAGTGTTTTAGGTGGGCTCTAAATCCATGCCTTTCTGACTCCAGGGTCAGTACTTTTCCCACTATGTGAAGCTACTTCTCAAATGATTAAAAAAGACAAGCAAACAGATTCTATTTTGCTTAAGGACATGATAGAGTATAAAAAACTATATATTATATACATATAAGCATATATAGATACATATGTTCTCTAAATAGGTTAACATCCAAGAACTTATAAGATAAGCCATTCAAATTACAGGTAGTCTAAATAATACTACAGGGACTGTTAGAAATTTCATGACACTTTTTTTCTGATTTAGATAAATCTAATAGAAAGATAAGCAAGAAAGAAATGAAGGATTTGAACACAATATTTTTAATACTATATGTGATTGACTACTTATTTGTCAGCAAAATACAGCATTTAGACAAGACTAACCATAAGCTAGGATATGAAGAACACATAAGTTAATGCAAAAAGACAGAAATAATAAACATACCCCTGGGGAACCAAACTCAAACCTCCTGTGACCCCATTAAAATGATTGTTCCTTGCACTAATGTGGATTATGACCTAGTAATGCATGGGCTTCCTATGTGACTCTTGTACACATTCTCTCTTAAGTCTGCCAGATGTGGTTCTTGACATCACAAGGCCACCATTAGAATACACAGGTTGTCCACTTCTTGTTCTCCTCACATGACCAGTCCATTTTATTTTTCTGGCAAACATTTATTAGGTGATATCCTTTTTTAAAAATTCTTCATACTACCTTATTTGTCATTTTGATAGTTTGCTTTCATTCAATCTCTGTCTCTCCATTAGCCTCTGAATGATACATTCTTTTTAATTCTTCAGAGACTAAGGCATTCCATGGTTCACAGAATTACAAAAACAGGAGTAGATTGTTGCTATTAAAAGATGGCCCTTTGCTTTAGGGGAATGTTTGAGATCACTAAAAGCATTAATCTTTTCATTCTATTTTAGACCAGGCTTAACTTATTTTCCATATGAAATATCTGTCCAAGATCCGTATATGGACAAGCTCTATAGGTCGACCATCTAATTTTGTGCTATTATCTGGAAAATAGGTAGGCTTCACCCACTTCTTTGTTTCCTGTGTGGATGAATAAGCCAAACTTTGGATTTCAATGTTTGTAATGATTGCTAATTACAATTAACAGGATAAGATAAAAAAAAAAAAAACATTCTTCAAGAGCTCAATGCAGCTTCGTTTCTATCACACCCCTCTGTGAAAAATTCAAGTTTTCTCTAAGTACAATCTCTGCCACTTAGACTTTCCCAGGGACTTTGAAGAAGTGTTTGAGCTTCCCTAGTACCATCAGAGAGGCCTGCCTCAGCTTACTGTGACACAGAATTAGAATAATAGAGTGGGTCATGGGATAGACATTCATTACCATCACTGAAAACATTGCCACAAGTTGACTTTTTAATGTAGATAGGTTTACGGTTCCTATAGTGATGCCCAAATGGTATAGCACAAAGAGGAAGAGAAAGGAGATTAAGGCTTTCATAGCCCTCATGTGGGCCTCTGTGCTAGGATCCCTGGAGCCTGTGGCCTTGAGATACATCTGCTGGGTGTGCTTCCACAATGATAGTACTAACAGGAAACAGGAGATGAAGGACAGAGCAAAGGGGACCAATGCCCCAGTATTGAAGAACATCAGGATGGAAAACTTTAGAGATTCAAATCCTTGGTTATTATGAGTAATATTTGTTCTATTTTCTTGAGCAATTAGAATTAACTGAATCTTAGCAACTCTCTCTGTCACTGGAAGGATAATGAACAAGGATATGATCAAGCCTCCCATCAGCATGCTAAAGACAACCTTATTAATTCTCCACTTCAGCCAGAGGAAGGTAGGATGGGAGAAGTTGGCAATCTTCAGAAAATAGAAGATACTGAGGCAACTTATAAACCAAGCACTTGAATGGTTGCTGAGATTCCAGATAACTTCTGAAAACACCCAATTACTAATGACATTTCTTTTAAAAGAGAAAAAATCCAAAAAGTTCAGTGTCATTAGTGACCACAATGTGCCAATCCTGGAGAAGGCTAAGCCAGTAAGGATGAAATCAATTAAAGTCATTCTTCTGGTCTTCACACTGTCAATACAGTTTACTAGTCCAATGAAGCCATTAGCCAAAATTCCCACTATGCACTCTCCAGATGCCATGGTTACACAGGTATTCTCCAGTACACTTATCATGTTTGTGAAAAGAAATTCCCTGGAACCTTTAATACTTTTTGTGATGAATGGATTTCAAGCTAAGGTGATCAGAAAGAGATTTATGTCTCTTAAAATAATAGTAGTTTTCTTCTCTCTCTTGTGGTCTCTCTCTATGATCAGAAAACACCACTTTTCCTTCTAGCAGTTAAGGTGATTGTTAGCTCTCAGACCCTGAGAGGATAGTTTCTGGATTATAATTACCCAGGTGTGCTCCTGCCTAAAGGGCTGAGTTGTTGTTTTCAAAGATGTAAATGAAGGACAGGTTCTATTTCATGGCTTTGCACTTTTAACTCAACCTAATTTGTCTATTTAAGAGAAATAAACAGTAGCATCCATCATAGAGAATATAGAAAAATATAGGGATGGAGTATTATCAACTTTCTGACAATTATATTTCCTAGAATGCTGTGAGGTCTAGTGGAAAGAAGACTGGACCCTTGGGTCTAAATTCAACTCTGACATGCTCTGGCTTTGTGAATGTGGGCAAATCAATCAACCTCTTTAAATCTCAGTTCCCTCCACTGTAAAATAAGAGGAATAATTCCTATAAGATGCCAAACATGCAAGGAAAGCACTAATTTAAAAGGCACGTGAGAGTCAATGGGACTAAGAAGTTAAAGATGCCATGACACCAGCTCTAATTGGGGTTTGAGCATTCCACAGGTTATATATTAGCTAACAAAAGTGGGAGACTGATGGGCAACCTCCTGTCTAATTCCTGGGTAACCTCCATAGTATGGCAACCTCCATACTAATTTGATGGTTTATGTAAAAGCATAGACTGTTTTTCATGTAAAGTCAAAAGCCACCAGCCACTTTTCAATTTCAAAAGGGATGTTTATTCATGTGTATGGCACTACTTACCTGGGTACCATGTTTCAAGAAATCATTAAGCAATACCACTCAGTTCTATTAGAAACAGAGGGAAGGGGCGGCTAGGTGGCGCAGTGAATAGAGCGCCGGCCCTGGAATCAGAAGGACCTGAGTTCGGAGCCGGCCTCAGACACTTAATCCGCACAAACAAAAACCTAGCCATGTGACCTTGGGCAAGTTACTTAACCCCAATTGCCCTAAAGGGGCGGCTAGGTGGCTGCAGTGAGTAAGAGCGTCTGCCTCGGAGTTTGGATGACCCGAGATCAGATCCGGCCTCAGAAAATGAGCACCCACGCATAAATCAAATGACTAGCCGTGTAACCTTGAGCAAGTTACTTAACCCCAATTGCTTTAAAAAAAAAAAGAAAAGAAACAGAGGGAAGAAATGAAAATAGAAAAAATCCACTGGCCATCTCCTGAAATGCCAAACTGAAAGCACCCAGGAATTTCATAGCCAAAATCCAGAGCATCCAAAACAACGACAAAATACTGACTGCAAAAGAATAGAAAGAAAGAGTTCAGGGCCCAAGGTACCACTCAGGATCTGATTATGCTGCAACTACTAGAAAGGAGAGGAAATGGTGGAAACTGATGTTCCAAAAAGCAAAAGACAAAGGTTTATAAACACAAATTACTTATCCTGGAAGCCTAAGTATAATCCTACAGGGGGAAAATAGACTTGTAAAAGAATATCATTTCTAAAGAAAAGGAAACTTTTTTCTTTTTTAATTAAAACGCATTTATTTTTATTTTTAACCAAAAAAGAATAATTAAAGAAAGCATAAGAAATTTGCATGAGATGCATGGGAAGATGATAACTGAAGGAAAATTTAGATCACTTGTTATTTTATTTGTTTCTTCTACAAAAGAGACTAATCCTTACAATTGAGATAGCAAAACTAACTTACACAGAGATCATTCCCAAAATAAATAAGGAGATTGTAGATGAGCACCTAACTACTCTGGATGAATTAAATTCAGTTGGCCAAAATGAACTACATTCTGTGGTTGTAAAAGAACTGTTAATGTTATTGCTGAAACACTGTCAGTTATCATGAAGGAAGTACCATATAATTGGACAATGGCATGGGTCCCAATTTTTAAGAAGGGAAGAGAGCAAAGCTTGCAAACTATACACCAATGAGCATAAGTCTCATTCCTAGGAAAATTTTCAAAAAATCAGTAAAGAGACGGCTTGTGAATATCTAGAATGAGAAATGGTGATTTCAATGAAGTAGCATGGCTCCATCAAAAAACAAGCCATACCAGAATCGTCTTATTTTGGTATAATCACTATCCTAGGAGATGAGTAGGATGCCATAACTCTTGTTTGCCTTCATTTTGGCAAAGCTTTGGGTGAATATTTTCATATTCTTCTAGTAGAGAAGTTGGAGAGATGTGGATTAAACAATAATACAATCAAATGGATTCAGAAGTGGTTGAATGATTATCCTCACAGTGATGTTATTAGGGGGTAATTATGAAACTTTTTTCTGAAAAGAAAACATGTGAGTTAAGAGAAACCAAATTACCTTTGAGGAACTAGAAGAGACTAAACATTGGTGACTTTAGTGAATTCTAACAGGAAGAAAAAAGACAAGTGTCATTCTAGAAATCCACTGCTTTCAAGAGTGAGATTGCAAGGACAAATACAGAACCGAAAGGAATTTTTGTTCTGTTTTGGTGGTTTCAAAGAGAAGAAGGAATCAGGAAGGAAATACAAAAAGAAAGAAATGAGAAAGAAGAGGAAGGAACTTATTTTTTTCACAATTATGACTGTGATAAGAAGAGTATACAAAAATGGAGGAAGAACTTGAAGGGGGCTGTTTCATGAAACTCCACTGATTCCTCTGAATCACACAAAAGAGGGTCACACAGAGTCTGATGTAGAAATACATTAAAATCAAGAAAGAAACAGATGGAAACAGGGAGAGGGAAGTGGCATGTTTCAAAAGTAAAGTTAAGGAATGAATAGACCCAAGGAAAAAATTTCAACTTCTGAGAGCACATAGTAAAGTAGGAATTAAAAGGAAAGAAATTGCAGTATTTGGTTAAAGGAAAGGGCAGGGGAATGAGAGCAAATGTCTTTGATTAAAGGTAATTATTGTTGATCACCTTCCTTTTCTTTCTCTACTTTCTTCCTTATGAAGAGGGAGGGCAAGGTAAAGAGAGGAAAAAGTATAAAATTATATTATGGAGATAAATAGACAATTAGCAATCATAACCATGAATGTGAACAGGGTAAATTCACCTATAGAATGGAAGATAGGAGAAGAACGGATCATAAAGCATAATGCAGAAGGACTTTGTTTATAATATTCACACAGAGTTAAGATGAGGGACGGAAACAGAATATATTATGTTTCATGTGAACACCAAAAAAAAACAACAAAACCACGAGTATCGATCATGATGTCACCCAGGGAAACATTAAGAAAAGACTGGGTAAAAAAAAAAAAAAAAAAGAAAGATAGAAAAGAAACAGAGGAGCAGGAAAACTACATTGTGTTTAAAGGTACAATAGATAAAGAAATAACATGAATAATTAATTATCAATTATTAACATTATGTACTTAAATGACATAGCATTTAAGTATTTTTACTCAAAATGATTTTATGTGTGCTAGATGTATATATTTACAGTAAATAAAGACATAAGTGAATTATCATAGCTAAATTGCACATAATACCAATACAGATGATGTTAGCCATCTCCACAGCAGACCAAAACAATTTTTTAAGAAAGGAAAAATGGAATGGAAAATATCCAAAGGGTAAAACAACTATCAGGCCAATTTTTTAAGTCTTCCATATGACCAATCATGTTTAACTATCAAAAGAGTAAATTGACAATGGCAGTTATT
This sequence comes from Gymnobelideus leadbeateri, assembly GCA_011680675.1. Classification (NCBI taxonomy): domain Eukaryota; kingdom Metazoa; phylum Chordata; class Mammalia; order Diprotodontia; family Petauridae; genus Gymnobelideus; species Gymnobelideus leadbeateri. The sequence goes on along the minus strand of WOXC01008259.1, from coordinate 1,719,448 downwards.
TCTTATGGTCACCTTTTTCTTCTATATACAACTTTTCCACCTAATGTCCTTAATTCACATAGAAGAGATTTGCAACCATCAATAATCTGGTTCTTGACAATAAAATAAAGACATCATTTTTTTGTCCTAGGAAATAACATTCTTTGAAGCACAAATGATAACTAGATATATGTTCTATAATATGAAGAGGAAAATGTCAGTTTCCATGGAAGGTCTTTTGAAGCACAGATGCCTTGAGAGAAAATAAAATGACCTTTCAATAATTGCTCCACATTTATATTTCAAGAACACTTTCATCTTAAGCACTGTCTCCCTCAGACACATACTTCAAAAAGGTATGACAACTTTAAGAAAGTCATGAGTGGACATCTTTAGACACAATGAACCAAGCTATTTAAGATTAGGAGGATATTCTTCATTTTGGATAACTTAATACTTAGGAAAACTTTAGAAAAATCTTGAATCAACTTTTTGGTTGTAAATTTCTTAAAAGAGTCATTTTTATTTGACTTGTCATTTTTTTTCTAGAGCCCTTTTTAAGCCTTCTTTGGTGTACAACTGAGGATTACAGCCTTGATCTACATATTCAAAAAACTTTTATAGTACACTTATTAGTATCATGAAACTGCTCTTAGCACTCATCAATGTTCTGTAAGTTGGTCATGATACAATTCAGCTCCTGGTTAAACTTCACCTAGTCACTGGGCTGGAAGTTGCTGTCCATAACTCGGAGCTAGTAGACATTCTCCACAAACTTCTCCAGATATACCTGCAGGTGTTCACACTTCTCCATCATTGCCTTGGCCTAGAACCATGGAACCACCACCTATACCTCTTCAGACCACACGAAGTAGACCTCACTGCTTTTACTTCTCTTAATATCTAAGTATTTATAGGAAAAGTTATTCAAAGTATAGGGGGAAAAGAGCAAAACTATACTAGCTGGGAACATTAATACATCCCCTTTAACAACTGAATAAACATAACAAAAAGGTAAAGAAAAATTAATTAAGGATTTGAAGAAAATTTTAGAAAGATTAGATATTAGAGAAGTATGGTGATTACTAAACATAAATTTAAAAGGATTATACATATTACTTAGGTATAAGTGGCACCTTTAAAAACCTGACCATATTCTAGGGCATAAAAACCTATTGAATAAATGTAGAAAAGTTGAAATACTAAACACATCCATGCAATAAAAATTATAATCAATAAAAGACATTTTAGGGGAGCCTAGGTGGCACAGTGAGTAGAGTGTAGGCCCAGAAGGACCTGAGTTTGGATCCAGCCTCAGACACTTAACGCACACAAACAAAAACCTAGCCGTGTGACCTTGGGCAAGTTACTTAACCCCAATTGCCCTCCAAAAAGAAAAAAAAAGACATTTTAAAAGAATCAAGCTTAAATATAGACTTAATTGTCTAATCCCAAATAATTTATATGTCGAAATACAAGCCAAAGAAACAGATAAGTTCACCAAATAAAATGATAACAATGATAGTCATATCAAAACTTTTGGAATATAGTCAAAGTCTTTGTGTCCTTTCTAGCTTTATCTTCTAGTCTTTTCCCATTGCATGGCCTGACTTACCTTTTAATTAAAAAATGCTTTTTGACTCCATCTGATGTTTTTGTGGCAGAGATACTGGAGTGGTTTGCTATTTTCTTCTCCAGCTCATTTTACAGATGAGGAAACTGAGACAAACAAGGTTAAATGACTTGCCCAAGGTTACACAGTTAATAAGTTATTGGACCCTACTCCATTTGGCTCAGTGTAGTATGAGAGCACATCTGAGACCATAAGTAGTCCTCAAACACAGGAGGGGTGGAGACCCAGAGCTCTCCTGGACTATTAGAAAGGAAAGGAAGGATAACTGCAGAAGTGCCTGCTCAGCAGTTGGAAGACAAAAGGGAGCACCAGAGCAAAGCAAGCCCTTGCCTTGAAAGTACCCCATCAATGCAGGTCACAGTGACCTGCCTGTGACTTAGAAGATAAATCGTAGAAAGGCTGTCAAATACAGGGGGTAGACTCAATGACTTTGAAGGCCCTTTTCAGTTCCAAATCTATGTTCCTATGATCATTCCAACTCTCTCTGAATTGTCTGACATCCATAGAGCTTGTGACCTTCCCAGGCTCACTCAGTAAGTGTCAGAGGCAGGATTTTCATTCAGGATTTCCTTGCTGTCCCCCATCCAATGTGTTCCCTACCCCCACCTTCAGCTTTGTGTCACCTGATGACTTGGTCCACATCTTCTGTGTCCTCATCCAGGGCATTGACAGAAATATTAACTGTAATGAGATGAAGTGCCAAGGTTTGGCAGCTTGGAGTTTCCACTGGACACTCTGCTGAAGATCTCTGTCCAATGACAGAGCCTTCAAGAGGGCACTAAGGCATCAGAGGATGGATTTTGTGTGTAGTCTGCATTCTTTATTTATACTGAAAATCTTCAAAGACCAATTTAGGATTACTTTTAAAACTCTTGAAAACTTTTAAGTATTTAAAGAGAAAGTCTTACTAGACAAAACTTTTGTCCTAAGAAGAATTTTAAGATGGAGATAATTTCCAAAATGCTTATTGTGATGAAGCTTCTAGGACGTGGCTGGGTGCACCTGCAGCCTTGAGGCCACACATGGTCCACTAGGTCCTCAAGTGCAGCCCTTTGACTGAATCCAAATTTCACAGAACAAATCCCCTTCATAAAAGGAATTATTCAGTAAAATTTGTACTCAATCAAAAGGTCATACCCAAGGTCCCAGAAGGCCACACATAGCCTCAAGGCCACAGGTTTCCCACCCCTCTATCTAGTCCCATTTGAAAATGAATTAATGAATGAAGGTTGAAGCTAATAGAAAGAAGAAATGTTCAAAGGTGTTCTCTCTAGCCATCCTTCATCCAATCAACAGTCATTTATTAAGCACCTTCTATGGCCTAGGCTCTGAGCATGTTGTTCTTGTTCTTGTTCAATGGAGTCCGACTCTTTGGGACTCTATTTTGGGGTTTTCTTGGGAAAGATACTGGAATGGTTTTCCATTTCCTTCTCCAGCTAACTTTTTTTTAAACAGATGGGACCAAAGCAAACAGTTAAGTGACCTTTCCAGGGTCACACTGCTAGTAAGTGTCTGAGGCCAGATTTGAATTTACAAAGAGGAATCTTCTTGACTCTAGGCCTGAAAATCTACCCACTGGAGAATTTAAGATTAGAGCCAGAGGCACTTATAATTTTGACATTTTGAAGGTCCTCGTGTCTCTGGCCAGTATCCATACAGCATCATTAGGAGAACACCAATATCAAACAGATAGGCTTTGGGAGCAAGGGGCTACTAAGGGCCATTCAGGGCCCTGGGGCAGTTTCCCTCATGCAGCCTGGCCCATCTAGTGAGCAGCATGTAGCCCAGACACGTAGCCTGATGGAGTCACTCAGGGACTTCCTCATCTCACTCCAGACACCACAGAAAACTGTTCAGGGGCTGACTAGCATGTGCAGAATGCAAGCCTCAGCTCCTGCCTTCAGGATGGGAGCTCCACGCTGCCTACACACACTTCCACAGCCTGAAGGACTCTGGCCACTTCCCCAGGCTCTTCCTTAGGACTCTTCCCTATAAAGGCTTGGTAGGGTTGGGGGAAGGGCAAGGGGAGGATGGATCTCTCTTCAAGTCTTCACAATCTTTTCCTCTACATTTCTAGAGATTTCACTTTCAAAATCTTGCATTAACCTTTGGAAGCATCTGATGGCCTCTGCACCTCAAAACCAACTTCTTTTCTTTTTAAATTGATATTTAAGGGGAAAAATGTAAGAGGGCGGGGATACCTTGAGTATCCAATTCAGAGTACTCCCCTAGAATGTGAAATGAAATGTGACCCGCCAAGTTCTCTCCATTTAAACCTAAGCAGAATGCAAAGCTGGACAGACTCAGGCCCTGTAGCAAGCTCGAGATATACCCAAGGAATCCGATTACAATACTCCTCCCTGGGCTCTTTCTCCATCTAGTCCCCTCACGAATTACGGAGCGAGCGCACTCCTGGGCATCTGGATAGGCGTGGCATGACTCTGCGAAAATCACGCAGCCCCTCGGAATCTGCTTCCTCATCAGTAAAACGGAAATGATACTGACACCCACCTCAGAGGTTGTGTGAGAATCAAATGAGCCAGCGGTGGGAAGTGCTCTGCAGACCTTACAGCGTGAAGTCACTGTGCACCGGGCATCATCTTCATCATCAGTCATACTGTTCTGTTCCTTTTAAGTTTATAGGAGCCCCTCTCCTGTCAAAAGAATGCTCAGCCAGGGGGTGGCTTCGTGGTGCCCTGAATACAGCACCAGCCCTGGAGTCAGGAGGACCTGGGTTTGGATCCAGCCTCAGACACTTAACACAAAAATGGCCTTGGGCAAGTCACTTAACCCCAATTGCCCTCAAAACAAAAAGAATGCTCAGCCAACAGTCCCCCCCCCCCCCAGAACAAAGATGGAGTGGTCAAAAGCCTTTAGCAGCTTTTCAAGGATTGAAAACACAATTTGTCTATGCAAACTTTGGGATTCTTTGTGGTTTAAGGAGGGTCCCCACACAGATGCTGAAAGAGGAACAGCCAAGCCTTTATTACTCAGGGATTTATCACCAGAGCCCAAAGCCCTCCCAAGCCCAGGCGGGGTTCTGACTGGCCTCTGGGAGCCAGCTCAGCCCATTCGCATGCCACTATAAATGGTGCAAATCATGAAACAAAACCACGGGGGAGAAAGATCAAAGCTTTGCTAGGCATCGCCAAACGAATAATCATACACAGGCACAATGTCTGGCATGTCAAGTGGAGACATTAGTCTCGATATTCAAATGCAGACATGACTAAACACATCTTCTTCGAGTCCCAAAAGAGGTGCACTGTCTCTCTGGAAATATGGTGCTCGTTTAAAAGGAATCAGGAACAATAGAAGAGGAACTGAGTGCAGGTACTCGCTCTAGTTAGCAAGCCTGGTGCCCTTAGTGGGGAGCCAGGCTTACTCTCCACCAGAAAGAGAATTTACAACAGTCTTAAAGATGATACAGTTTCCTGGAAAATAAGTTTTCCAGTAAAATAAAGACACCAGTGGATATTCATGGTAACAGCCCAGTTAGAGGGAATTACTTTGATGCATTAATTCATAAGCATTTGTTCAGTTAGCCCTGGGGATACAAAGTTAAAAAAAAATGAAATAATCACTAGCTTCAAGGAACTTATATTTCACTGAGAGAAACAACATAAAATAAAAAAGGAAAGGAAGGAAGATTAACCCTGGATATATAGGTCTTGGAGCATCTTCATAGAAAGAGCAATTGAGCCCATAGTTATCAAGTAAAATTGTAGAAAGAAAAGAAATTAGGTCCCAGGTCAGAACCTTGGTGGACACTTAAAGTTGCTGGGTGTGACATAAATGAAGAAATAGCAAAGAAGATTGAAATGCTATGGACAGTTTCAGAATCAATCAGATCAACAAATAACATTAAGCACCTACTATGCACCTACTAGGCATTGGGATTCAAATACCTAGAACAAAACAATCTCTATTCACAAGAAACCGCAATTCTAAACCAATAGACATTAGAGTCACAAATGCCCAGAGAAAAGAGAGTTTCCAGGAAGAGAAGGTGATTAACAGTGTGCATAGTTACAGAGGGGTCAAGAAGGATTAAGACTGAGAAGGGGTTCTTAGATTTGTCATTTAACAGATTGCTGGTGATTTTGGAGAGGATAGTTTCAGTTGAACAAGGAGTATGGAAGCCCGATTGTGGACAGAGCAAATCTGTCCACATGTACTACAATACTGGCTCCCCAGAGGTCTGAAGTCCACAGGTTGGGACAAGCTGAAAGAATCTAACCCATTAGAATCTCTGGAGAAAGCTTCAAGGAGGTCACAGGAACTGCACCAGCAGCCAGGATGTAGGTTGGCTATCTACACCAGCAGAAGTACCCACATTCATGATCTCACTAAAGGTGTGCAATATAGAGCTTTAAAAGCTAATCCAGACTGCCCAATTTGGTTCATTCTTCCACCATGCCATCTCCTACTTCATTTTCCTTCTCCCTAGTCACGTTATTACCACCCCTGCCTCATCCCCTTTCATTGTAGCTACAGCCTTCTAACTGATCTCCTTGCATCTAACCTGGCTCTTTGCCAGTCCATTCTCCACACCCATGTCTCTCCCCTATTCAAGAGCTTCCATGACTCCCTATGACTGTTAAGATTAAAACCAAGAAGTGTCCGCGGCTGCTCCTCAGGACTCCCGACACTCCCTCCTCTTCTCCTTCGCCCTGTGGGTGGGGGGAGAGGCGTGATGGATACAGTAATTCTTTGTGGATACAGAAGCAGATGCTGAGAACATAAACCCAAAGAAATTTTGCCCAACCAGCCATCACTTCCTCTTCTGCCCCCTAAAATTAAAGATGACAACAGCAACACGACAAGAAGTTCTGAGTCTGTACCGCAGGATTTTCAGGATCTCAAGGAGATGGCGTGCAGCCTCAGGACAGAAGGAGGACACTCTCAGAGAAAAGCAGTACATTATAAATGAAGCCAGAACGTTGTTCCAGAAAAACAAAAATCTTACGGATTCAGAACTAATTAAACAATGTATAGATGAATGTACAGCAAGAATTGAAATAGGATTGCATTATCAGATCCCATATCCAAGGCCAATTCACCTGCCTCCAACGGCCCTCACTCCCCTACAGAGTCGTGGACTTCAAACCCAGGAGAAGCTAAGGAAACTTTCCAAACCATTATATCTCAAGTCTCACAATGAAGTTTCTTAATCCAAGAAATAGATTCTCTGTAAGAACTGTGGGCCAGGCAGAGATTGAGCACAAACTAGATGATGAATCTTTTCTCCTTGACTTAAGTCCAGTCAGAGAAAAGAAGAACAAATAATACAGAGTCTTTTTTCTCTTAAACACTCAAAGATTTGGGTCCTTAATCTCAATAACACTATTTTAACGTCCTTGAATTTGTCAGTATCAATGTGTTGCTACTAGATAGGAATATGCTAACTCGCAAAGATTATTCCTAATCATGATCTTAGTAACATCTTAGATGAAAATCTGAACATAGCAAGAATTGAGTTTAAATTTAAATTTTAAAAATTAAAATTTTTCGTGGAAACAATATAGCTGTATACACAGAGAAAGCTGCAGAATAGAGACTGCAGTACCTGTTAGTAAGTAGCTTTCTTGGAAGTTCTTAAAATTACTGTGACAATCAGATACTAGCTTCAGACTTGTAAATCTCTGTGGGCTTTAATTTCTTTTGTATTCAAGTGATGGATACATTTAAAATAAGACCTTTTATGTTTCATTTGTTCTCCTGATACCCTTTTTTGGCTCTCTTGACTCAAAGATACACTTTTCATTAATATTCAAGTAGGCTAGCTTCTCCTTTACCACACTAGCATATTCCATTATATATATACCCATCATCCCCTTAACTGTTAGTGCAAGATATCATAGTATCTCAGGGAAACTTTGGGGAGGAGGGAAATATACCATATTTTCAGAAATTGATATAGTGTTTTTAATTCTGCCCATTAAATGCATACACTGTACAGTTTCTAAAACATGCGACTTAATAATTCTGGTCTCAAAGCCTCACTGCAAACTCATACTACAAAAGGTAAAAAGTAATCTCTATTTCTACTTGACAAAAAAATCGGAATCTCAGAAGCAGAAGAACATGCTGTATAAATTATAAGGCTAGGCCGATTTGAAATTATGTACAAATAGGAAAAGGAAAATCTAGATCAAAAGTAGAAAGGACTGTGCCTTTGTGATAAGCCACTGAGAGTCACTATACATCAGTGTTTTCTTTTTTGTTTTCAAAGATGAAAATACTCAATAAAACTATTCATAAAAAAAAAAAAAAGATTAAAACCAAGATCCTCCATTTGGAATTTAAAGCCCACAGCTTCTTTCCAGGTTGAGTACTCTCCCTCCTGCATTCTAAGTTTGGGCCAAAGCTGCCTACTTCTTGTTGATACTCCACAACATTCCCATTTAATTAACTATTCTGTCCTATTTCTGGGACTTGAAATGCTCTTGGAACCCCAAGTTCCTTTCAGGCCTTAGCTCAAGGATGACCTCCTCCAGTAGATCTCTCCTGATCACCCCCCACCCATCATCAGGGCCCCTGTAAATGATTTTGAATTAATTTTGTCTGAATCTTGTGTTTACACATTTGGGTCTAGAGTACTTGCCCCTTGTTATGCTCCAATATAATAAGTCTTGTTTGTGTCTTTGATTGTCAATGCCTAATGCTGTGCCTGGAAAATAATGGGTACTTACCACATGTCTGTAGAATGGGATGGGAGGGAATTTCTTCAGAATTCTGCTCAGATCTGAACTTCATGTTGGAAGAAGGACATTAATAATCTGGGGCATGTCCAGGGGAATTCAATAAGTGAGAAACTCCTAGAGACTGTGCTACATAAGCATTAGCTGAAGGAACTGAGGATTCCCATCCAAGAGAAAGGAAGCTTGGCCCCATATGTCAGATGGCTCCATGGAACAGCTGCCCTATGGAAGAGGCCTCATTTGGTCCCAAAGGTCAGAACCAGGATCCATGGGCAGAGGCTACAGAGAAGGAAATGTAGGAAACAGCCTTCCTAGCAATTAAAGCTATGGTCAAGCGTAATGGTCTTCCTGGGGAGGTAGACAACTCCCTCACCTTGGAGGCCAAGCTGGATGGTCACTTGTTAGGAATGTGCTTGGAGTCAGATGCAGGTTGGAGTAGAGGCCCTTCCATAGGGGGTATTGTGTGATTCTGTGACCTCCCCCCCTCACATCTACCATTTTAATTTTCTCTTTTATATCCAAGTCAGAAGAGCAGGCTCAGCCTCCAGGCACAAAGGCTAAGAGAAATCAGGGTGATCCAAATGGAAATTAGCCAGTGGTTCTAATGAAAAGAGGGCCCTTTCAAAATGCATTTTCATCACAGGAGAATAAGGCAGTTCGCCTAGAAGCAGCCGATTACCATCTGCTTTGCTGTACTTTGCCCCACAACTTTGCACTGACCTTCCTACTAATCTGCACCTTGCAGGGCCTCTGAACTGCATTTTGAATGCTTGCCTTTCGATCTTGCTGAAAGATAGGCAGGGTTGGACAGGAGAGAAGGGGAGGAAGCTTGACCAAGCCCAGGCAGTCAGTGAGAGCTCTTTGCAAGGTTTCAGCCCAAGATCCATCACTTCTGAGCTTGAAAGGGCCTCTAAGACTACCCAGTCCAACCCACCATTTTATAGGTGAGGAGGAATCAGAAGGGCAGAGAAGGGAAGAGATTTGCCCGAGGCCACCCAGGGAACAAGTTGCAGAGTTGGGATGGCCGCCCAGGTCATCTGGACTCCCCAGATATTGTTCTTCTCTCCTGTTCCACGCTGTTCTTCCCTTGCAGAGAACTCAGCCTACCAGCTGTCATCCCCTATGAAGTTATTATCTGTCCTGTGAAAGTTACTGTCTGCTTTTAGGAAAATACAGGGCCTCACAGAAAGGCCAAACATGGAGATAGCATCTCCTTCCTAATCCCATTGAAGAGGGAAGGGGAAATATTTTGCTTCCGCTACTTGCAGAAGGAAAGCAGACTATAGAAGAAGCCAGTGTGAAGCCTGATTTCAGGTATATTTGCATCATTTATGGTGGAAGGAGGTCAGCCAAGGTCCAAAGACCAGAAGGATAATGATGCCCCAGCCAGTACATCATGGCACAGAAGCTTTGGCCTCTGCAGCATTAGAAAGGAAAGGACAACCAAAGGAAAAGACAGCCCACAGATGAGATTTTCCCTTCCAAACAAGTCAGCAAAGATGGACTTAATACCAATAATGAGAAATGAGGGGAAGCAGGGTGCAATAGTGGACAAAGAGTGGGCACTGAAGCCCAAAAAACCTGAGTTCACATCATAGACACTGGCTGTGTGACCCTGGACCAGTCATTTAACCTCCGTGTTCCAAGCAGCTCTCACAGGCGTTCTAGACTTGGGGTCTGTAAATTTGTATAACAATTTCAATATAATTGGTTTTCTTTGTAGCCCTATGTAGTTTATGCATTTAAGCACATTATTCTGAGAAGGCCTCCCTAGGCTTCACCAGTCTGATTGCTAAAGGGACCAGGACACACAAAAAGGCTTAAGAATTCCAGATTTAAGGTTCTAAGCAGCAAAGAAGATACTGAGGGGAGATAGAGACCCTAAAAATTAAGAGTGGGTAGACAATTCAAGAGAAATGTGGTTGACTGGGGAGAGTGATGCTGTAATGGAAATGCAAATTTAAAGATCTTCCCTGCCCCTAGCTTAAGTGCACCTGGAGCCTGTGGTGGGAGGCTTGTTTTTCAGGGAAGCCCACACCTTGATACTTTGTGATTGGGCAGTGCGTCAAGGAGGTTGTTACATTCTCTGAGCCAGGAGAAGGCTATATAAGCCCTGAGGAGAGGCTTTGCTTTGGGGCTCCCTTTGAGAAGTGCTGTATGATTTGACCAGATGAAACTCTGGGAAGCCGTTGTTGAGAGCCCCCCGGCTTTGAAAACCCAGATGTTGATACTTCCCTCTCTGGTAACTGTGATTTGGTATTGATATAATGGTTGGACAGTTTGGAAGCCTGTCTGTTTGATCTGTAAGTGCTGTAACTCTGAAGTTTGGGGTGCTGACCTTTTCCCCCTGAACTAGGTAATGTATGTTTGTTTGATTAAAGTAAGCTTGTTAACCCATTTGGAGTTGCTTTCCTTTTGAAAAGCAGATCTAAGAACCTGTGTTGGCAGTCACCCTGGGGATATTGGGGTGCTTGCCGCTACAGATGCCAGGGCCCATCCAGGGACTGGCAGCCAGGGCAGTGAAGCATTTCCAGAGTGTGCCATCTGAGAATTCAAAGGATCAGAGGGTGTTTAATCAGAAGGAAAGAAGATTAGTAAGAATAAAAACAATAACTGACCATTATACAGGGCTTTAAGATCTAAGCATTTTGTAGACTTCTTCTCATCTCAGCCTCTTAACAGCCCTGTTATATAGGTACCTAAGGCTTATATCACCCCATTTCAGAGATGAAGAACCTGAAGGTCAGAGAGGTAAAGCTACTTTTCAGGGGTTACACAAGTACTACTCTAAGTTCAGCAATCTAATTGTCATAGCCAAGACTGCGCATTTTTCTCCCTTAAAAACACTTGGATGTTTCAGCTTCTTCCTCTGCAAAAGAACAAAAATTCTCTAAAGCATGTTCTGTTAAAATACTTGAAAGGTTATTCCATGGAAGAGGGACCTTCTTTGCTGTACTTGGCCCCAGAGGACAGAGTCAGAAGCAATGGATGCTAAAATGGGTGCTTTGGGCTGCAATAAAAGGGAACAATTTATAGCAGTGAAAAATTGTCCTCCATGCATAGAATGGGTGACCTTCTGTAAAGCAAGAAATCTGAGGGGAAAGTAGGGCCATTCCTCCAGAAAGCATTGAAATGGGTACTTAATTCATTATTCATCTATCCTCTGCCTCCTGAGGCTGGTCTTCTCTCCTCCACAAAGGAGGGTTTGTGCTCCCCCTCATAGCTTCCTCTATTCACCCCCCCCCCATCTTCCTTTACCCCTGCAGGGATAATATCAGCTGAGTACAGAAAGCAAAGTTTAGATAGAACCAATCACACTAAGGTTGTGGTTGTGGTTTGTCCTTCGTTCTCAAAGAGGACCACAACATCAGGGAGGTGATGACATGATGTGCAGTTGACTTGGATTTGGGGGACAGAGGGCTGTGCAGGGTCACCAGCCTCACTTTCTCCTCCAGAGCCATCTGGGCCCAGTGGCCAGATATCGAATAGGATGCCTGGAGATGGCCCAGGATGCAATGGGAGACCTTGCAATGGGAGACCTTGTTCAAGTTAAAGTCTTTTGGGGTTCTCACTTTGAGTAAGGGAATGCCCATTCAGTGAATAGGCCTGTTCAAGAAGTGAGTCAAGGGGTGGCCCCTTTAAAAAATAAAATCAAACTGGGAGAAGAGAGAAACAGTTACTATTTACACTAAGGTATAAATTTCAGATTAAAGCACCCTACCCCTCTTCGGGAGCATTTATTTGCTTCTGAACTGAAAAAACTTTAAGCCTCTTTATGGGGAGGGTAAATCTTTGGTAATAGTGGTCTTATTGCCCCTCAGATTATACCATTGTCCTACTCTATCTATGTTTATCACCAATTCTATGAAGGAAGAAGGGAAAAGTTTATTTTTTTGTCCCCATTTGTCCCCCCACCAACCCATTTACTCTCACTGGTAGGGAAGTTAGCCAATGGCCTCCTTCCTTTTCTCCCACCTACTTTCTGCTCAGAGTTGGAGCCTAAGCCTGGTTCATACTGTCCTCTTCCATCTTAACTCCCATCCAAATAAAGGAGACCACTGAAGAGGGCCCCCTAAATGGAGCTTGGCCCTAGAATCCCACCATCTGTCTAATCTTAGGTCCAAACTGGAAATAATGGGTGTATCTGTCCATGAAAGAAATTAGTTCCTCAAAACATCTTGGCCCATTGGAAAACTCTTGGTACCCTTGGGGCTATGGAGGTAGTTGTCTTTGAAGGGTTTCAGGGGAATTCTTGTCCTCTCTAGGCCCCCTCAGATGCCAGCAGACAGGCTTGGTCCTTCCTAACTCTTAGAGACTCTGGGTGTTCTTCCATAACAGACTCAAGCTCAAGATAAAGCCCATACCTATCCATTTCTTGCACCAATGGACTAAGACTTCGTTCCTTGGAAGCTGAGGTGGGATCTGAGTAGCTCAGGACTAGCTCCAGGCAAGATGTGAAGTGGGCTCCTTTTGAACTTTTAGTTTAATTAAAATTTAATTGTATCTGGACCTTTAATTTCACTGGTAGAGGGAACTCTAGGTGAAAAAGCTCTTCATACCAATACAGAGCAAAGCCTGGTCTGTCATTTAGCATCCAAAAGAGCAGCCACAGTCCTGGTAGGTGAGGATTGACCCTGAGTCACCCAGACAGTCTGTGTCAGAAACTGGGCTGAAGTCCAGTCTTCCAAACTCTAAGCTGAGCTCTCTAGCCTCTACACTAAAGTAAAATACAGAAAATCAAATTGAAATGCATGTAAGCTCTTATTAGCTGCCCAAAATACTTATGAGACTTTTCTTTCCAATTCTATTAAAAATGTTGTTATTTTTAAGTCTCTCCTATCTCCTCTCACCAGAAAAGAAAGAATTAAAGAAAGAAGAAAGAGAAACTAGAAGAGGGAGAGAGGGAGGAAGGAAGGAAGGAAGGAAGCAATGAAGGAAAGAAGGAAGGGAGGAAGGAAGGGAGGGAGGGAGGGAATTTTTGCATGATAAAAGCATAGAAGAGCAAAACAAAGCCCCACATTGGCCACATTCAAATCCTACCCAAACAATGACTAGTTATGTGATTTAAACACTATCTGCCTCATCTGTAAAATGGGGTAATAACATCCCTCACCTCTCAGGGTTATTATGAAGATCAAATGAAATAGCATATAGAAAGTATTCTGTGTGCCTTAACGTGCCCTGTAACTGATAGATATTGTCAGGGGAATGGGGTATAGTAGTCAGGGAAGTCTGAAAACAGAACAGAGGCAGGATTCAAGACTCCCTTTTGGGAACCAGGAAAACCTGATAGCAGATCAATTCAATTCAATTTAACAATTTAACAAATATTTGTTAAGCACCTACTATATGCTGGGCACTGTGCTAGGCACTGGGGCTAGCACAGTGCCCAGCATATAGTAGGTGCTTAACAAAGCAAAATGAAACAGTCCCTACCCTTGAGGAGCATTATGGGAAAAAGCATTATGGGAAAAGTGAGGAGACAGAGGGCCCTGTCATTGGGAGAATGTTTCTCCTTCTGCCTATTAATTCACCTTTCCTCTTCCATGAGGTAAGCAATGTTCCTTTTCATCAATTCTCTGGAATCATGATTGGTAACATCATTGATCAGAACTCTTATGTCTTTCACATTTATTCAATATTGATGCTATAATATTAATTGTGCTCCTCATTCTTTTCACTTTAATCCATATCTGCTTATTCAAGTCTTCCTAGGTTTCCCTGAAATTGCCTATAATGCTTTGTCCTGGATTGCCTCTCAGTCCCCATTAGCTCCTAAATGATATTATGCAGAGAGGAAAGGACCATAGACCCATCGATTTGGGTCTGGGAGGGGCCTAAGATCTGTGCATCTGGGATCTTTCCACCTCTCCCTCTATATTGTCCACATGACTCCAATAGAGTGGAAGATCCTCAAGGGTAGGGACTGTTTCATTTTGGTCTCTGTAGCCCCAGTGCCTAGCACAGTGCCCAGCATATAGTAGGTGCTTAACAAATATTTGTTAAATTGTTAAATTGAATTGAATTGATCTGCTATCAGGTTTTCCTGGTTCCCAAAAGGGAGTCTTGAATCCTGCCTCTGTTCTGTTTTCAGACTTCCCTGACTACTATACCCCATTCCCCTGACAATATCTATCAGTTACAGGGCACGTTAAGGCACACAGAATACTTTCTATATGTTATTTCATTTGATCTTCACAATAACCCTGAGAGGTAAGGGGTGTTATTACCCCATTTTACAGATGAGGCAGATAGTGTTTAAATCACATAACTAGTCATTGTTTGGGTAGGATTTGAATTCATCTCTCTGACTCTAAATCCTATGCCTCCACTCACTAGGCCACCTAGCTATAGGAACATTCCTTTGGGATCCACTACTGAACCTCCTAGATATTGACTTCTTATATTCCTGGACCTCTGATGTTGACACCATGTTTGCCCATCTACCTGTACCTCTGCCTGCTTCCAAATGTGGGATCTCCATAACCCCAACTATGCATTTTTCTAGACTCCTGCCTGTCCCCTACCCAGTGGGACTGACTTCTTGCCAGGTCTTAACTATTCCCATATTGTTGCCTATAAAATGCAAACTTAGTGAGGGCAAAAATGGATTGACTCAAGTCTCTATATCCCAAAGCATGGCAGAGAGGAGGGGCTTAATGGATCCTGCTTGATTGGTTGGTCAGCTTGATTGGTTGATTCCCTGATGATCTGTCCCACCTGTCCCACAAGATCATAGCCCCCTGTTCACAATTGAATAGACATTTAAGTGTCTCTGGCGCTAGGGATACAGAGGAAGAATTGCAAAGTCCCTGCCTTCAAAAGGTGAACTACATGTTCTACTATCAGGGGACTGGAAGCGTGGAGATAGGGAATGGCATCATGGGGGGCAATAGGGAAAGGCCACACACAGAGGGCAAGATTTGAGATGAGTCTTGAAGGACACCAGGCAATCCAGGAGGCAGAGGGGAAGAGGAAGAAAGTTCCAAGCTTGAGAGACAACCAGGAGACAGAGATGGAGTGTTATGTGTGAGAAGCAGTAAGGAGACCAGTGTCACTAGACAACAGAGGACATGGAGGGGAGTCAGTATATGAAGACAAGAAAGGGTAAGTCTGTGAAGGGCTTTAAAAGCCAAACAGGATTTTATATTTGATCCTGTAAGTAAAAAGGAGCCACTGTTGTTTATTGAGTAGTAGACATGGTCAGACCTGTCCTTTAAAAAGATCACTCTGGCAACTGAGTGGAGGGTGTAGAGTGTAGAGGAGTAGGGTGAAGAGGTTGGAGAACTCGGAGACCAACCCAGCAGGCTGCTGGTGAGGGATCAGGAGCCCCTGCACCTGCATGGCTTCTGTGCAAGTTGGTGGGGGATGTATATGAGATACGCTATAAAGGCAGAAATGACAAAACTTGGTGATAGACTGGCTATGTGAGGGATCAGTTCGACATGACCTTCCAGCTTGTGAACCTGGTGGGGTCCTCACCAGTAATAGGAAAATTAAAAAGAGAGGAGGAATTGGAGAAAAGAGGATGAGTACTCTTTTGGATGTATTGAGTTGAAAACATTTACAGGATGTTCCGTTTGAGATGTCCAATAGGCAGTTGAAGATGGAGGATGTCAGCAGAGATGACAGAACTGGGGATCATTTGCAAGTTACCACCTTCCTGAGTGATTGACTTCCTCATCTGTCAATAGAGTGGGATGGACTAGATGACTTCTTGAAATCTCTGATCTTAAATACAGAGTAATGTAGTGGGGAGATGGAATCTCTACCCACTAGAGGGGCTAGAGAGAGACTCAGGGAGGTATCAAAGGGAGGTATTCAGGGAGGTATGAACAATGTCTTATAGCAGAGCTAGGGAGCCCACCCCACCAAACTTGATTTCAGCCTTGCTAAAGGACAAAAGTGCTAAGTCCATAATAATGGCCTGTTAGGGCCCGCCTTACAGGGCTGACATCAAACTCACCTCTATAGCTGCCTCTACGGCACTCCAACCGCCTTCCACGATTCTTGTCGCCCCTACGACTCGGGTTGCTCCACAAACCCTTCTCCAGCTGCTCCTACACCTCTAGTCACTCTGGTCACCCCCACAACCCTGGTTCACCCCCACGAACCCCTCTGGGGAGACTGCTCCTCCAAGAACAGACAAACGAGTCCTGACACCAAGATGTGAAGTATCTTGCCATTTAATCTCTTTCTCATTCACAATCCCCTCTTCTCTCCTTCCTCCCCCTTTCACCTTGCCTCCCTCCTTTTAGCTCCTTTCCCCTCCCCCAACTCTATTCTCCCATGTGCCTCAGCAGTAGCAGGCTTCTCATGGCAGGGGAGTGCTTCCCTGTTAGCAGCGCATACTCAAGACCCCAAAATCACGGGAGTAGAATACAAGCTCAGGTGCCTCCACCCCTGCTTGAGTTGCTCTGTCCTTTGCCTGAGTTTTCCGTGGGTTCTCAGAGTTTGGGTAGAGTCTTAAAGGGACCCAACAACAGCCCATAGAGATAAGGATTCTCTTCACCTTTAAAAATTTTTCAAAAACAGTCTTAGATATATTCAAAATTTGGGGCAGGATTTCAGGGGTGAAATGTAATCTCCCTGAGGCAAGCAATATTTGTGAGTTTTGTCTTTTTTTTTATACCTCCAGCAAAATCAAAGCTTGCCTGGCACAAGGTAATTGTGTTAGTTCCAAAAATAAATGTTGATTGCTTAATTAATTGGTTGGTTGATGGGTTGGAAGGGTTACTCTTTAGCAAGCATGAAGCAACATAAACTCAAGTTTTCTGCTTGCAAATTGCAAGTTTATTTCATTCATATATTATAAACCATCCACTCTAAGAGCTTCTTTGGATGTGACTTAAGTGGGAATTGTGAGATCACTTTGCCTATTCCCTGATCTCTACCCAGATTTCCATTGCTAAGGTCACCTATCACTCTACAGTGAAATGTTTTCACATTTCTGAGAAGGCATCCTGCTCTTCGACAGTCTTCTTGATCCAAACATGACTCAGCCCACTGAGGGAACTTCAAACTTGGTTCAGGGTGGTGCCCATCTTGTTCCAAAAGAAGAAAGAGAGCCAGGGGTTCACTTTTCATTTCTGCATTGATGAAAGCCAATAGGCTGTATGTGTATGTGTACTACAGTCCAGAGTTTCTTATGAGCCTAAAATGTCCAAAATCATTGTATTTGATGTCTCTAGACAATGCTTCCTTGTTTTCAATTGCCATTCATCCATTTCCAATTTCCAGCTCACCTGGACCTCCCCACACAGAATCATTTCATGGGCCATTCTGGATGTTGTCCTAGAAATGATCATTGTTTTCCAAACAGGGTTCCAGACCAGTATTCAAGAGTCATCTATGGAGAGATGTGAAGGAGACTATTTGTCTTTTACAGATAAGGAAACAATGAGCAGAGAGAGGGCCATCATAGGCATGCCATGCACCCATGCCTCTGCCTACTGTCCCATGGGTGGGCTTAATCTGGAAGGTAAAGATCATGCATGAAAAATCAGAATTCTATAGCAGGTAGGCTAGGAAGGGGGTTTTCATTTTTAAGATATATAATGACTTACTTTAGGACCAACTTTAATGAGGCGTTACCTTAGTGGTCAGGTGGGGAGCTGGGACCAAGAGATAAACAGAAAGCCTGGGAAATGTGAAGGATGGATATAAGCCAAAGGGAATAAAGCCATGAAATAATAGTAATAGCAAGTAGTCATCATCATAATCATCATCATCATCATCATCATCATCACCATCATCATCATCATCATCATGGAAGTAGTGCCATGGTGGCTGGAGAGCTGGCCTTGGGCTCAGGCCCCACCTCTGTGTGATCCTGTGTGACTGAGCAAATAGTGGTGGAAGGCAATGCTCTAAGACAGTAAGCTGAAGGAAAGATACCACTCTTCATTGGCGGGGGACACTGGCTCTAGAGTGTCCCTAAACCAGAGAATTCCCAAAGCTTCCCCAAATTGTCACTATAGGAGAAGTAATATTTCAATAGGATGTAAGCTCAGAGTTAGCTCCAAGTCTGTTTTCACCTTTGTATCCCCAGCAACCATCAGAATACATGACATAGGAGAAGAGCCTAATTAAGGCTCCTTAAATAAATAACTAAATAATAAGCCCAATTTATGTGATCCTTTCTGGATTTGCAAATCTGTCTCCAAAACAACTCTATGAGGTCATATTGTGTGTCAAATGTATGATCTCACTGTTGTGGGGAATTCCTGTTTTGGAAACTTCCTTCACTGATACAAATGGACAATTTGTCTTGGACAGCTGCCTGGCACTCTGAGAGATTAAGTGATCTGCCCTCGATTATGCAGTATATGGCAGGGTGATGGCTTTGGAGTCAGAGTATTGGCTCTCAAGTCGTAGGACCTGGGTTCAAGTCCTGTTTCTCACACTATCTCTTTGACCTTGGGCAGATCACTTACTTTCTCTTTATCTATAAAATTATGGGGTTGGACTAGATGGTATCTGAGTTCATTTCCAGCACTAAATTTATCCCACTGAGAAGTGGTGCAGAATAATAAGTAGAGAGCTGACATAGGCAGGGAGGGCTGAGTTCAAGTCTCACCTCTAGAACATGCTGGCTCTGTGATCCTGGACAAGTCACTTAACTTTGAGATGCTCTAGCCAGTTCTCCAAGACTACAAGTTGTAGAGAAGGTGGGGATCTGCATTGGCAGAGGGCATTTCCTCATCCTTGAGTAGTCAGGGCCAGTCCCCTTCCTGCTATGTTCCTATGATCCAGTTTCCAATCCCAGATCTAGTATTTGCTGCTTTGTGACCTTGTGGAAGCCTCAGGTTCCTCCATATGTCCTCTGAGGTTCCTTCTGGATCCATATCTCTGATCCTATGTGACAGGGACAGGACTTGATCCCAAGTCTTAATAACTCCATCTACTCCTCCATGCCACCTCTTGGTGATGGAATGAGTAAGAGTGTACATGTAGATACATCAAGTTAAATTCACCAAGGAAATTCACTCACACAGGCATTATAAGAAGAAGCTCTGAAGGGTTAAGTTATGAGTTCCTCACTATCACACAGCTGAGTGATGTCCAGCTTGTAGCTGGGCACTCAGCTGTGCTGCTGTTAAGAGCAAACAGAAGGAATAGGACTTAGAAAGATGGGACTCATTTTATCCATTTCTATGCAAAGCAACTACAAGACCTCCAAGGGCACCAAGACTTACAAACACAAAGTGGAATTATAAGAGTCATTAATGTCCCTTTCCTCTCACCTGAATCCCTTCTTCTACTACGACCACATCATAGACTACAAAACTGAGAGAACTCAGATGGTAGTTGATCCAGACATCAGGCTGCCCCAGGAGTCAAAATTACTTGTCACAGTTCTGGTCTCAACCTCCCAACTCAGTCTATTTTTACAATCTGGGAGTCAATTTAACAGTGGAATGTGAGATACTATATGTTGCCCTTGACAAAAGTAGACACATTCAGCGAATAAGAAGGTTGACTTGAATGTAGACACACACACACACACACACACACACACACACACACACACACAATAATAAAGCTTGATGAATTATTCTGCAAACTCAATTAAACATTCCAACAGAGGTCAATGTGTATTTAACAGGAATATTTCTATGAACAATAAGGGCACATTCCAACACCTCCTTCTCTAAGAAATTCATTATTAGAGAGAATAAAGATGGGGGGGTCAAAGGGGTACATTACAGGGTGTCACAACAGGGTGCTAGCAGTCTGGAGAAAAAAATACTCCACTAAAATAATGATGTGTCTTGACAAACATAAAATATCTGGCTCAGGGCAGAGGTAAAGGTAAAGGTTAAAAGCAGATATGCTTGGCCAGGGAACGATGAGGGTGGAGTCATAATAGGGAAAGGCCTTCAGGGAAGATCAATCTGAAGAGGAAATTGGCTGCAGATCCAGGAAGAACCTGGAGACGATGGGAAATTCTGAGTCAGAAGACCCAGGCTCCATTGCTGGGTCTTCTGTTTACTTCACTGGGCAAGCCCCAACCTCTCTGGGCCTTAGAATCTCTTCCAGAAAATCAAAGAGTTGAACTAAATGATTCCTAAGGTACCTTCCAGCTCTGACATTGTAAGATCTGTGATCCTACAAGTTAATTCCTAGGAATGAGCCCTAGCCTACATTTATAGGATCATAGATTTAGACCTAGAAGAAAGGTCAGAGGCTATCAAGTCCAATGCCTTCATTTTACAGCTGAGGAAACTGAGGCCCAGAGAGGGGGAATGATGTGCTAGGGGTCACCTGGCTAGAAAGTATCTGAGGCAGGATTTAAGCCCAGGTCTCCCTAACTCCAAGTCCAGCACTCTATCCACCATGTCACTGAGCCAGACCAGCCTGTTTCCTTCTCTAGACAGGAAGGACCAGATCTGGGATGACTTCTCCAGGTTTGGGATTGAGCACATAGTCTAACTCCACTCCTGGACACAAATCCCCACCGCAGATTCCCCAGGCAAAGTTCATCCTCTGCTTGAAGCCCCCAAGTGATGGGCCACCCTTTCCCCTTTGGGGCTACTTTTGCATTTGGAAGTTTTTCTTTCATCCAGACTAACCTGATTTGACATTTCTGTGAATTACCCCTAGTTTTGCCTTCTAGGGTTGAGCAAAATAAGCTTTATTCCTCTTCCACAAAGCAGCCCTTCAAATACTTGAATCAATGGTCTCCAGTTTTCTACTCTTCAGAATTAACAACCCCACTTCATTCAAAGGATCCTCATTTGGCAGCAGCTCAGGTCCCTTCAACATTTTGGTTGCCATCCCCTGCAGGACCCACTTTATTCATCTTCCAGACCTCTACTCGTTCCCTCCTATGACCACATCTCCTTCCAACAACTGCCTAATACTTGAAATGCCTTTAATAGGAACCAAAGCCTTCACTGAATAATTTAAAAGAAAAGATTTAGCACCCAAAGAGTGCTTTAAGATGAGTACAAATAAGTGCAATTCCATTCAATTCAACCCATGATGAGTAAAGCGTTTAGCTAGTGATGTGAGACACAGACAGAAAGTAAATGAGACTCAGGCCCTGCCCTCAAGAAGCAGGCATTCTACTGGGGAACAGTTAGTTTATTCCCTGCATCCTCAGCCATCACCAGTCATACTGACTTTTGTCTTGTCACTGGCCTTCAATCTCTCTAGGGAAGGGAGTGAGGCTGATGACTTTGCACAGCTCTGGTTCACTTCAATTCATACACAAGTCAAGACATCATTGGTCCTCTTCTAGTACAAAGGATGTCATTGGTCCTCTTCGAGTACAAAGGATGTCATTGGTCCTCTTCGAGTACAAAGGATGTCATTGGTCCTCTTTGAGTACAAAGGATGTCATTGGGCCTCTTCAAGGGCAAAGGATGTCATTGGGCCTCTTCAAGGGCAAAGGATGTCATTGGGCCTCTTCAGGGACAAAGGATGTCATTGGGCCTCTTCAGGGACAAAGGATGAATAACAACAAAAACAAAATATACTGAGGAAGACAACTATTGACAACTAAGGGTATCTGAGAAGGCTTCCCAGAGGAGGTGACAAGTGACCTGAGCCTCCAAGGAAGCCAGGGTTTGGGAGAGTTAGAGGTGAAGAGGTATGAACATCTTTGTTGCAGGTGTGTGTGTCAGCTTGTGGAAAAACACAAAGGTGTTTGAGAGAATACTGAGTCCAGGGAAGTCCAGCTTGACTGGACCAAAGAGTTAGAAAGGACACTAATACCCTCTGTCTAACGGTAAAGGAGCAATAAAAGGGGGAAAGTGTCAAATCCCATCTTGGTCCTTCATCTGGAAGGATCGAGGAGCTGGGGAGCCAGATACTTGAATGACAAGCGCACTGACAGGTATGTAGCAATGGAAGCCTTGCTGAGCACTTTAGAGCAGGAGCTCCTTTGCACCCTGCCCCCCAGCACCCTTCCAGGGAGTGCCTGTCATTATTAGCCCTATTTTGAAGAAGAAGAAATTGAGATTCAAGAGTTTCCTCTGAGTAGCCTAGGGTCACACAGCTGCTGTTCATCTTGAAAGTACCAGTCATTGTTCTCATTCCCAGGTTTGTTGAACATCATTTTCATTTGTTTCTAAGAAACAAACTTGGGAGAAGGTTTTGTGCCCGCAGCTGGGAAGGAGCTTGGCTTTGAAGAGCCGTTCCCCCTGAGGTGTGCCAACCCTACACTCATAATCAATGGGGACCATCATCATCTTTTAAAAATAGCACCAATTTGGTTGTAAAAGGAGTTTCATTCCCAGAAGATTCATTAGTATAAGAGAAATGTGGATTACCGATCTCTATCCCTACATTAGTCAGAGGGAGAGGAGTGAAGGGGCATTTAGGGGGAAAAGATGGACTTGTTTAGTGCTGTTTCTAAGAAAACAAGGGAAAAAGGTCCTCCCAGAAACAGTCCCCACCCTGTCATTTCTCAGGCAATACTCTGGAAAAAAGATGGCAAGAAAAGAAAACCAAAAGTAGCCCACCTAAGCAATTTTTTTAACTGAACTGCTGCTGATATATAACAATCAGCCCAAGAGCCAACATTCATTAAGCTCCTACTGTGCTAGCATTGTGCTAGGTGATGTCCGGGATAAAATACAATGGATGGAACATCCTTGCCTTTAAAGAGTTTTCATTCTAATCCAGGAGACATCTGGTAAGGTGATGTATGTGCTCAGAATAAATTAAAAAATAAACACAAAGTTGTTCAACATGAGAAAACAAGGGAGAGCACTAGCATGAGAGGTGTGTGGGAATCCCAATATGCCTTGGGTCTTCTCCATCCTACCCTCCCTGGCTGAGGGTTTCCAGCTGTTTGCCTTGCCCTGGCTTATTTATAAGAACATGGGAGCCTAGAGGGAAAATCCCTTCACTTTACAGGTGAAGAAACTGAGGCTCAAGAAAGTTGGCACCCACAACCAAACAAATACTAAGCCATCAAGTCAGGATTTGAACTCAGGTGCTCTAAGTATAAGATCAGCACCTTTTCAAAGTCACCAGGAAGCCTCAATGTCAGAAAAGAAAAGAATGGAGAGGAGAGGAGAGGAGAGGAGAGGAGAGGAGAGGAGAGGAGAGGAGAGGAGAGGAGGGGAGGGGAGGGGAGAGGAGAGGAGAGGAGGGGAGAGGAGAGGAGAGGAGAGGAGGGGAGAGGAGAGGAAGGAGAGGAGAGGAAGAGGAAGGAGGGAAAGGAAGGGAGGGGAGGAGAGGAGGGGAGAGGAGGAGAGAAGAGGAGAGGAGAGGAGAGGAGAGGGGAGAAAGGAAAGAGGAGAGGAAGGAAGGAGAGAGAGAGGGGAGAGGAGAGGAGAGGAGAGGAGAGGAGAGAGAGAGGAGGAGGAGAGGAGAGGAGAGGAGAGAAAGGGAGGGGAGGGGAGGAGAGACCCACCCCCAAACAAAACAACAAGCTATTCTGCAAATTAAACCCCAGAATTTAATGCTGGAAGAGCCAGAATCAAATGCCATAGGCTTATTACCAGCTCCAGAAAATCAGAGAGACAGGGGGCCTGAGGTCATCCAGGCAGGCCAGACATTACAGATGTAATGTGGATGAGGCTCCAAGAGGACAAGGGCCTTATCAGGCATTTAATGATCAGTAAAGAGCAGAGCTGGAATTCAAACCTATGCCTCTTGATTCCAAGTTCAATGGCTTCTTCCACTATTCTCTTTATTTTCATTTTTTCCTTCCTTCTTCCTTCCTTTCTTGTTTTCTTCCTTCCTTCCTTCCTTTCTTTCATTTTCCTTCCTTCTTTTTTCTTTCCTTCATTCTTTCTTTTTTCTCTTTTTCTTCCTTACTTTTTTCTCCCCTTCCTTCCTCCCTCCCTCTTTCCTCACCCCACTGTCTCTTTCTCTCATTTTTTGAGGGGGGAAGGCAAGGCAAATGGAGTTAAGTGAGTTGCCCAAGGTGACAAGAGTTGGTAAATGTAAAATGTCTGTGGCCAGATTTGAACTCAGGTCCTCATGACTCCAGCACTGGTGCTCTATTCACTGCACCACATAGCCGCCCCTGACTCTCATCTTCTGCAGGACTTAAAGGTTTGCAGAACACTTTGCAAATGTTATCTCATTTTGTGCTCACCACAACCCTGTCAGGTAAGTGTTATTGTGCCCATTTATAGATGAGAAGACTGAATGTGAGAGACTCCCACTAATGAGGCAGGAATCCGCTTCAGGTCTTCCTGACTCCACATCCAGCTCTCCATTCAGGGTGCCACTTAGTTAATGAGTATAGAAGACTCAATGTCTGAAAGAAGTTGGGGGTTCCCCCTGTCTGAGCAAGCTGCCTAAGGCTGTCTCCCAAGTAGTGCCCTGCATTCCCTCCTCCACTCCTTCATTAGAATCCTTTTCTTCCTTCAAAACTCAATGCTGCTGATTCTGCCACAAGGAGCCTTTCCAGGGTGTCCCTCCACACCCCCTCTTAATTCTCCTGTCCCCTCAAATTGTCTTTTATCTGCCTATTTCTGTACAAGATAACATTCCCCCAGGAGAAGGCAAGCTGTTTCAGAGAAGTCACTATCTGGCCTTTGTCTTTATATGCCTAGAGCCTAGCACATCGCCATGCTTAATACATATTTTTAAAAACAAATTGATGATGGACTTCAGGTTAAGGCAGCATAGGATTATAGGCTCCTAGGTCTAAAGCTGGTAGGCCCAGAGGCCATCAAGCTCATGCCCCATTTTATAGTTAAGAAAACTGAAGCCCAAGATCATAGAGGTGGTAAATATGAGAGGTGAGATGTGAGCCCAGGTCTCCTAACTCTGGAGTAGTGTTCTTTCTGCTGTACCTGGGGCAGACTTTGGTCTCCAGTTTTATTTCATTTTTCTGTGTAATATTGCTATCAATGACCATCTGGATTCAGTTAACTAAATCCACAGATCCGGGCTCTTGCATCCAGTCCCCAAGAAGGGATGCCATGGTTATCTTTATTTCAGGCTAATGTCTCCCAGCATTTCTCTACCTTATCACCTGATTCAAGAATGAAGGGGACAGACACAGGCAGCTAAGTGAAATCTTCCCAGCTCAGACTTAATAAATTAAAATGCCACTAACAGTCCTCTAAGTGTGAGGGGCCAAGGGTGAAAATTCTCCTGATAGGAAATATGTACAAGACATTCTCACTTGACACCATTCCCCCATCAGATAGCAGAGAAGGGAGGTCCCTTAAGGAAAAAATTTTTATAAGATCTTGGTTTATCACAAGCTAAGAATAAACTCTAGGGTAGAATCTGACAATGGCCTGAATTTCTTTAAAATAGTTCCAGATAAGCCAGAAATATCAATTCATTAGGATCTGTTCCCAAGAGAAGGCACGCTCTCTCTCTCTCTCTCTCTCTCTCTCTCTCTCTCTCTCTCTCTCTCTCTCTCTCTCTCATCTTTTTTTTGGCTGAAGTGGGAGTAACTCAGGAAAGTAGCCTCCCCACCTTTGGTCAGGTAAGAGGACAGGCAGATTTCCCCAGTAAAACAAAGACCCTTCCAAAACGATGTTATGTGAAATTCTCCAGTAGATTCCCTAGTCATTCCCTTCACCTGGCCAGAGCAACCATGGGAAACATTTGTTAACCAAATTCAGGTGTGTTGTATTCAGCATAATGAATTCCCAACCATGCCCCAACAGTAATTCAGGACCCAAATTGTAACAGACGTTGATACCTTAATGGCGTCTCCCTAGAGGTACTGCTGGGGTGTGCAATATTGGCCAGATTTAGATGGGACTGGGATCTGAAAGTCAAATATTTTTATTTCAGATAACAAAAAGTGACCTTAGGTCACATAATCCATATCACTTCTGAAACCACAGAAGGACTTAGACTGCCTGGCTGTGCACTCTGTGAATGGTCTGATTGTTCCTGAGTCAGCCTTTCTGTTCATTGCTCTAAAGGCCCATTGGTCTGACTTCCTGGGGCTGCCTTCTTGCATGAACTATGGCTCTGAACTTGACTCTGTGTGTGTGCATGTATATTTGACATTTTGCAAACCCTGCTACCTTCAAGCCAGCAGGTATTAGAATTGGGTCTGGCTCAATGAATGTGTAATTAATTGTCTTTCTGTTCAGGGATCTAGAGCTAATATGGTCTAAGGCTGCATGAAGAGAGGGTTGGCTTCCAGAAACAAGGCTGTCAGAGTCACAAGATGATAAGATCCCAGACCTGGAAAGCACCCCAGAGGCCATCTAGTTCAATCCTTTGATTTTACAGATGAGGAACTGGGGCCCAGAGAGGGGAACTCTCTGGCTCAACTGAATGGCCCAAGGTTCCTCTGAGTCCTGCCCTGGTCAGGCCGCATTTGGAGTACTGTGTTCAGATCTGGGCACCACAGGTCAGGGAGGCTATTGATAAGATGGTATCCAGGAAGACCGTGGCCAAGATGGTGAAGGATCTCAAGAGAATCAGTCAAAGGAACAGGGGATGTTTAGCCCAGAGAAAAGAAGTCCTAATGGGGGCCACAAGTACATGGAGGACCAGGCAGAGGAGGGCTTAGGCTCCTTCTGCTTAGCCCCAGAGGCCAGAATGATGAGCCTTGGAAGGAAGATGCAAAGAAGGAAATTCGAACTGGCTTGGAGAAAAGCTGCCTACCTGTGGAACTGAACCATTTGGTCTACTCGGTGGAACCCATTGCTACCAAAGATCGTAGACTGACAGTCCCTGGAGGGATCCCAATTAAAGGCAGATTTTAGTAAGGGGTGACTTGGACCAGGTAATTGTTGAGGTCTCTCCACCACCGAGGCACTGGGAAGGTCAACTAGAATGTTTTTAAAAATCTGCCTTCTCTGCCATTCAAGTATGAAGATCCCATGTTAACATTAAAAAAGTGTTCTATGTTGCCTTGAATGAAGCTTCAGTCAGTCCTAGTTATCGAGCCTTTATTAAGCACTATAGGTGTACATATACACATGTATACATGCATTTACAATACGCCGTGTGTGTGTGTGTCTGTGTGTGTAAATCTATGTCAAACACCATACCAGGCACTGGGGTACAGAGAAAGGAGCTCACCTTCTAACAGCTGGGGGGAGACAACGTGGAACCAGCTGTGTACTATGCACTTATAAGGTGAAGCCAGTGAAAACACCGGGTGCTCCAGAAAGATAAGCAGAGTCGTGGTAGAGTGCTGGGGTTACGGACTGCCCTGAGGTAGGGTTTCTTGCTGAACTGAGGGAGAGCATTCCAGGCATGAGGGACAGCCGGCACAAAAACGTGGAAGCTAGAGATGCTGGACTGTTCAGAATGTTCTGAGTTAGAAACCGAAAGAGGCCAGATTAGCTGAGCTGTAGAATGGACGGAGGGGACTTGAGTCAAGAAGCATTTGTTAGGCATTTTCTATGTGCCAAGCACTGTTCTAAAGGAATTCACAATCGAATGGAGGTGACAACATGCAAACAACTCTACATACAAAATACATTCAGAGGAAAAAGGACAGAATATAACGGGAAAAATAAGAGGAAAAGCATCAGAAGGGCTGGGTCTCTGAAAGGCTCTAAATGTCCACAGACTCAAGATTTGATCCTGAAGGTGCGAGGGAGCCACTGAAATTGATTGAGTTGGAGGAGGGAGTGAGAAATTGGCACAAGCCCACCTGGCTTTAGGATCTTTGGCCACCAAGTGGAGGGTGGAGAGTGGAGGATGGACCAGAGGGGCAAAGACTTGGGGGAGGGAGATGGGGCAGAAGGCTGCTGCAATCTCTCCAGTATAGGTGGCAGTGTGGGATGGGTGCTCCCCAATTCATTGTCCCTCTTTTTACCTCCAACATTCAGGAAAGCTGCCTTCTGGGCTGGGCCAAACTTTGGAGGGAGGGGGGAGGGTGATGCAAGAGCAGTTACTAATACTAATTTGAATGAGAAAATATGGAAATATCAAAAAGTCCTACTAATTCAGTGATGTTTTTAAGTGAACTTGGAGTTTATTCAGTCCAAGGGCATCAACAGATTTTGAAAAATAGTAACACAAGAGGTCGGTCATTCAGTCTGCGGTAAGGCAAGCTGACCCATTCATGGATTCAAGGACACTTCGTGAAAATTCTGTGGCTTCCCAGGGATTCAAGGGTCACTAGTTGGGAACAATAGCCCACAATATTTGAAAAGAAGAGCTAAGGGACCCTCAGCAGCAGATCTGTTTCCATTAAACTCAGTAAATACTTATCGAGTGAGGGCTTACCAAGCTCCAGGCAGGATTCCAAGTGCCAAGGATAGAAAGACAAAAACCCAGCAGTTCCTGCTTTCAAGGGGCTTACATTCTGCAGGGACGAGTAAGCACAGAGTATAAAGCATATTCAAAGTTCTACAAATTAATTTTTAAGAAAAAAAAGTTTTATTAATATGTTTTATTTTTACACTACATTTGCCGATCACTCTCATTTCCAGAAGTCTCTTATAACAAAGTAAAACAGTTCAGTAAAACTAATAAAACAGTGACCTCACAGGAAAGTGAAGGCAACATTCCACATCTGTAGCACCCCCTCCCACAGCTCTGTTTTTTACAAACTCTAATAGAAATCGGTTTTCTCTCCCCCCAACTCCCCACCCCATGGGGGTGGGGGAGGAAAACAAAAATAAATTTCTTGTTACAAATATACATAGAAAAGCAAAATAAAACCTCCCAGTGTCTGGTGTGTGTGTGTGTGTGTGTGTGTGTGTGTGTGTGTGTGTGTGTGTGATTCAGCACCCTAAATCTGTCACCTTTCTGGACAAAGAAATTTCAAGAATTCTGCTGTACTGCCAACAAAAGTTTAGTAAAGATCTTTATACCCTTTCTTAGTTATTAAAAAAAAGACTCCCAGTGGAAATAACAATAACTGAATTTGTATAATTCTTCACATATATTTTCTCCTTTGATCCTGCTAACAATCCTGGGTAATATGAGTGTTTCAATCCCCTTTTTAAAGGGAAGATGAGGTTTCAAGTTTAAATGACCTGCCCATGGCAGCCAGCTAGGAAATGTGTGAAACTGGAGTCATGCCCACCTCCTCCTGACATTCAGTCCAGTTCTTTATCTGCTGGGTGGCACAGTCGTTGTCTCCCTCTCACTTGTAAACTCACACATACACAGACACCCACATTCTCTCTCTCTCTCTCTCTCTCTCTCTCTCTCTCTCACACACACACACACACACACACACACCCCACAGGTCTGTCTAAGCAGAATTCACATTTATGATGTAAGTAGAATATAATCTTGGGAAGGGCAGGGGCTGTATCAGTCTTGCACTTCTACCCCCAGCACCTGGCACAGTGGAAGTATCTAAAGAAAGTTGCTTGGTTGGTTACACAGAAGTGACAAGATGATTCTGGAGGATTAGCTTCACTGGGCTCACTGGATAAGGGGGATGCTGGGGGAAAGCATAAGCTAGGGTAACTCCGGGAGATGCCCTAAATTCTTGAAAGTCAGAAGCCTCTCCAATCAGAGCTGGCGGCACCCTGGGAGACTCTGTAGTCTAAATGCCCCATTTTCAGATGAGGAGCCTGGGGTCAGGAGAGGCCCACCACTAGATTCCACATACAAGTTGGGAAACTTCATTAACTCAAGGAGGACTTGGAGCTTAGCATTCCAAGTCTCCTCTCAGCAGGGGCCATGGCATATGGTTCACCTCCCTCAGCCACCAACAACGACTTCAAACTCATTTCAGGCTTGATGAATACATAACTGGAAACCGCTCCACCAAAAAGAGTTCTGGAGAGATGTTTGCTAAGGGCCCCTCTCCCCTCATACTGTGTGCGCGGCAATGCCCAAGAATAAGAGATCACTGAATGATATGTGCCAATGGCGGGTCTCCCGCTAGGATTTCAGGCTCCGCTGGAGGTTTTCAGATGCCTTTGCGTTTGATTGCTTTTCTGCCAGTTATTCTGTGACTCGGGGCTCAGGTCCCCTCAGTTCCCTTAGGTCGAATCTGCTCGGGAGGTCTTAATAAACGCACCCCATCGCTTCATCTGAGCGACAGAATAAAGTCCTTGGCAAAGGAGCTGCCTTCATTCCTTTGCTACCTGCCCCAGGTGGGTTTCAGTCCATATCTGCTTCCATGAGATGAGCAAAGTGTCTCCAGGACCTCCCACTCCCTCGGCCCCTCCCAATTAACCTGGGGCCTTGTGATATATAAACAAAAGTGTGGGGGTTCTTTTCATTCCCTTAATTAAAAATCTCCATGGTAAAATAAATAAATACTCTCTCTGGAGCAACATCAGGATAATAGAGGCAGGGCTGCTTCCCGGTGTGATCGCCAGAGACGCGATGAGATGAGAGATGCCAGTTATTTGGTTCTGCCACCACCTTCCTGGGTGATCCTCATCAGACCCTCTCCCCCTTGCCTTCTTTTTCTCATCAGTAAAAACCTTTCAGGGTGGCAGGACCAGCCAAGGAATGTCTGTGGAGCGCTTTGAACTCCTCCGAGATCAACACTAAGTAAATACACGGCATTATTAATAAACCCCACAGAGCCACAGAAAGTTTGAAACGTCCCTTTATGATAAATAGGCTCCAAGGTCTGCCAAGCCCAAATTGAATGGGCAAAGGCATCGTGCAATTGGCTGAAACTTAATCCTAACTTGGCTTCGAGGCCCAAGCTCGGCTTGGTGGAGACAGACATGAAGGGGGAGACCTGGAGAGCATAGGAGCGTCCTTCCGTGGGTGGGAGCTGCTCAGGGCTTTCTTCCTCTATGCTCCCCACTTTTTACAACACAAAATTAAGGAGCACCAAGTAAGGAATAGAGTTTTCTTCCCATGATCCTAACAACACCAACTGGATGGACTATCACATCCCAAGCCCAAGGACAGAAGCTGGTGACAAATGATGGTAAGCGGCTCAGAAGCTGCCTTTATGGGCTCCCACCACAAAGGTATGTGCACGAATAGTATGGAGGAGTAACATCTAATGACCTCCATTAATCAGAGTACAAAATCTTAACACAGGAACACAAGCTCATCAGAGATCCCGAGTTGGGAGAGTCTCATCTAGGCCCCTTACTTTACAGAGAGGAAACTGAGTAATGGGGAGGTTATGTGACTTGTCCAAGGTCACACAGGCATTGAGTGGCCAGGCCAGGGTTCTATCCAAGGTCCTCTGACTCCAAAGTTATCAATTTTTCCACTTGCAATCACACTAAGTGCGGGCATTTAGAAGGCAACACTAACTAATATCATCAAGGGCCCAATATTTCAATATGCCTCCCTTTCATCAGTTTAGAGGGAAAAGGTGGCTTCGTAGACTTAGAGACGAAGACAGGAATTCAAATTATGTGTGAATACATTTATCAATATAGGAACTTATATATGTGCCTCTGTCCCATATATGTGTGCATGCACATACATATGGATCTGTGATTTAATGGAAATCAGTGACAAAACCAGGGGAAACAATCCCCTTCTCTCACCTCATCAAGTCTCTGGTGCAGGTTGGCCCCTTCTTGGCAGTCTATGGTCTTGGGGACACATGAAGCCATTTGCTAAGGTTGGTCCAGCCAATGTGTCTAAGCTGAGCCTGGAGCCCCAGTGTCCCTGGCCCCAGGGCAGGCTGTCTGTCCTGCTAGCTCTTGTCCTGTCACTCTCTGTTCACCTCTGTGTCTTTGTCCTTCTCTCCCTTTCTTTGTCTCTCGTATCTCTTTGCCTTTTTCTTTCCTCTCTTTGTTCTGATCTCTCTCTTCTCTGTATTTACATGTGCATGTCTATGTATATATGCACACGTATGTAGATACATTTTTTAAGTTTTCAACCAAAACAATCCTGATGTGTCAGGAGCAGGCCTCCTTGGATATGTCACAAATTGCAGAAGGTCTGAGTGGGCAGGGACCTCAGAGTAAGCTACTCCCAAGAGTACTCCCATACATACCTGAAGGATAGTACTTTCTAAATATTTCCAACAGGTGGCCATCCAGACCTCAGGGAGGAAGAACCCACTCTATTGCTCCCTTGCCAGCTTGGTCAATGTATCCTAGGCTGACACACCCTGGACGCTTTTCTTCCCAATTCTTCCCAAGCTAAACAAGTTGACGTTTGGAAAAAAGCAGTGCCTTTGGAATCCAGAGGCCTTTGCCCTTTCCCACTGAGGTGACCTTGGGCATTGGCTAGTCCTCAGGTCTGCAAAATGAGGCGGCTGGATTAGGTGACCCCCAAAGTCTCTTCCTGTCCCAGAACTGCCAAACAGCAGGGATTCACAATCAAATATTCCCAGAGCATCACGATGGCTGGTGAGGGAGCTGAGAAGGGAAGACCGCACAGGCACTCCCATTTGGCTGATCTCTGAAAAGCAATGCTCCAGACCCTTCTCCCCTGCTCTTTGCTACCTCCCGCCCCTCACCCCCAACCTGGCCAAAGGTAAAAGCAAGAAATGAGATGTGTGCCGGTGCTGCCCGCCATCCCTGAGAGCCTGCCTCAGCCCTGCTCTAGCCCTGTGTAAATTCAGACATAAGCCTCATCCTTATAGAAGTCCTCATGGAACACATTTCCCAAGCAGTTCACTCCAGGATTAAATTCTTATAGGATGAACTGTTAAAAGATACCTTTGGAAGGAGGGGCCCTTGGGGATAAATCAGCTTGAATAATTCTGGGGCTGGTTGGACAGGAGGGAAAGAGAACAATGAAATAGACACCAAAGCCAAAGCCTTATTTATGGGTCGGGGAAGGGGCTGCTGTGTTGTCTCTGGGACGTACTTTGAGGAAAAGGGGATTTTCTCTCTAACTTTAAAATGAAAAAATGCACGCCTGCCCACACAGCCTTTGGGGAAATGTTGGCATGGCAGAGAAAGGGAGGTAGTTTCCAGGGATGGGCTCCAGATTGCATTCTGGCCACCAGACTTCCTTGGTCACAAGAGCATGGAGTGTAATCCATTCTGTTCAGTTTTCATTGTAGCGTTTGAGCTGATCTTGCTGCATGACTTTGAGAAAGTCTGTCCTTCTAGAATTTAGGGACAAAGCATTCTTGCTTTGGGATTCTTCCTGTGTGGCTAGGGTTGACCCTGCTACTTGATGCAATGGATAGAGGGCCAGCCTGGAGTCAGGAAGACTCCTTTTCCTAATTGCGTGATCCTGGGGAAGTCACTTAACTACATTTGCCTTAGTTTCTTCATCTGTAAAATGAGCTGGAGAAGACAATGGCAAACCACTCTAGTGTCTCTGCCAAGTAAACCCCAAATGGGATCACAGAGAAATAAATATAATTGAAACAACTAAACAACAACAACTTCCAAGACTGTGTGAACAGGGACTAACCCTGAAAGGAGAAGAACATTCCAGATCTCATAGTGGGAGGGCCACACATAAACAGGGCCAAACCAGAGCAAACAGAACCAGAGGTTCAATGTATAGGGAATTGGTAGGATGTTAGATTTAGATGCAGAAGGATCCTTAAAAGCGATCTAATCCAACCCCCTTATTTTACAGAAAAGGAAACTGAGGTTCATAGAGATGAGTAAGTTGCCCCTGCAGAGCTACAGAACATAGATTAAGGGCTGGAAAGGACTTTGGGGACTATGTCGCTCAATCCCCTCATCTTTTTCTTTTTTTTTTTTAAAGCAATTGGGGTTAAGTAACTTGCTCAAGGTTACACAGCTAGTCATTATTTATGCGTGGGTGCTCATTTTCTGAGGCCGGATCTGATCTCGGGTCATCCCAACTCCGAGGCCGGCGCTCTTACTCACTGCGCCACCTAGCTGCCCCTTTAGGGCAATTGGGGTTAAGTAACTTGTCCAAGGTCACATGGCTAGGTTTTTGTTTGTGTGGATTAAGTGTCGGAAGCCGGCTCCGAACTCAGGTCCTTCTGACTCCAGGGCCGGCGCTCTATTCACTGCGCCACCTAGCTGCCCCCAATCCCCTCATCTTACAGCTAAGTAAACTGAGGCTCAGGGAGATGAACAGACTTGCCTAGATCCTAAGTGATAGGATACTTAAACTGAGTTTTCTTTTACTTCAACAAGAACCTAAAGGAGCAATGGGATTTTTTTTTCCTTTTTTTGGTCCAAGGATCAGCCTAGCTAGATTAGAAGGGACTCATCACCAGGTTGACAAGTCCCTTTTCTCTACCACAGTACCTCTCCAGAACCATCTACCCAATCTAAGAGCTTGGGACCTCAGTCACACGGGAAGACTGGGAGCATCATTGGTCCTTAAAGATCTGAAACAGTCACTAGACTGAAGTTTGACTGAGAAATCCATGAATGGGAATTCCCTTAACCTAGGGAGCAGAGAAGTTCTGTGTGAAAAGCAGGGCCTTATAAGATCCTGTGCTGAACCGAAAGCAAAGTCTGACTTTGGGGATATAACGTAACCTTTTGGGAGCTTCCTTGCTAATACAGGACCTGGGCTGAGTTCTTTGTCATGGAGCATCTGAGGACACTAAGACTTCAAAATAACATTATTATCCTTAGGGGGCCTAAAGAATCTATTTGTTTGGACAGCAGGTGGGGAAAGGAAGAGTTTTCAAGCATATTTTGGCTGCTTGTCTCAATGTGGGCCAGAGGCCTTCACAAGAGCTGCCAGAGCATTTCACAAGTGGTGCCAGTGAAACACAGCCTTCAACACAAATGCCTCATTATCTCCTTTTCCAAATCACTGCCCAGGAAGGTCAGACCCCTCATCTCAAGGCACAAGAACTTCAAGTCTTAGTCCTAACTTTGAGAAATGTCAAGAAGGGAGCAACGGAATGTTTCCCCTCCTTGCTCTAGGTCAGGGCCTTGGAGCATGAATCAGGGCTGGTAACAAGAAGAGCGCAGCCAAAATGAGGGGAGCCCTGTCATGTGTGTGGGGGAGAGGGAGGGCAGACACTGGACCCTCTGACATCCTCACTGCCCTCCCTCCAGGACGTACCATCTCTCACCTCTTCATCTTTTTACAAGTGATCTCACTCAAGCACCATCTCTGTGAGACCATTCTCGAGATCCCCTTCCTGTTCATCCAACTTTTGGTGTTCCAAAATGATTTTGTTTCACGTCATATGTTACAGATTTCTTTGCGTACCTGTTATATCCCACCCACTTACCCCAAGCAGAATGGACTTAGCACCCTTGGGCACAGTGTAGTTGGAACTTCATAATTGCTTGTTAAAGGCCAATACTATGGGCCTAAAAGCACCTTCCTCATAGGAAAGGAGCGTAAATGTTATTACTGTTATAAACTGAGGCCCAGAGAATCTAAGGGAGCTGCTCAAGGTGCCACAGCTAAGCAATAGCTGAGCCCAAAGGTGAATTCTACGTCCTGACTGAATCCAGTGAATCCAGAGCTCTCCTTCTTGCAGAGCCTTCTCTCCAAGGGCAGCCTCCAGTGGGAGGCTATGAATACAGCTGGCTAGCTGCCAAGCCTTATCTGCATCTATCTCCTGGTTTTCAGTATGTGAGTGAATGTGGAAAGAAAACAGAGAGGAGCTAAGGGGCGGGAGCTGAGACAGGAATCATGGTAGCCAACGTGCTCTGGGCAGCTGAGGGACAGGTGAGGAGGCCCTGGAGATGGGGGAGAAGGAAGGCAGAAAGGGATGGGGCCACTGAGAAGAGCATGCATGAACTCACCCTCACCCTCACACACACATTTAGTAGACACATACACACTACTCCCACACTGACACATGCAAATTTATAGACACATGCATACATATGTACAGGGTCAACTAACACACAAACACACTCACACATACAGACATTCTTTATAGATATATACACAGTCACATACATACACGTTCACACACATACAGACACAAATACATTCATATGTACTCATAGACATACATGCACTGACACACTTATACACACTCACACTCATGCACACACATTCGTGCACTCACACACTTATACACACATACACACTCAGACACATATACACACTTAAACACATTCATACTCACTCATTCACACGCAAAGACTCACATAGGCTGACATATACCAACCCCTAGTGAAGGCCCTGAGCTGAGGCAAGGAGGAGGGAATTCCAGCCTGAGGGAGGGGAAGGAAGGGTCTGGAAGGCCATGCCCCAAGCAGCTCTGGAGCGTTTTGTGGTGAAGCAGTTGCCTTGTTCAGGGGCACTTTGCCTATGGAGTTCAGGGCAGAGATGAGCTCTTCAGAAGAGAATGGAAATGAGTTTTTTGGCCCAGATAGCAGCTTCTATCTCAGAAACCAAGAATTCTGTGCTAGTAAAGTTCCTTTAAAATTGAATTCATTTAAACAAATGTTCTCTGAGAACGTTCTCAGGGCCCTGTGTCAATCTCCCTCTCAGGGAACACACACACACACACACACACACACACACACACACACGCCGCCTTCCTGACCTCAGGGAGTTAACAATATAAATGGGTGGAAAGGGAGGGCTGAGAATCAACCTCAGAGATTTAACCTTGGAAGGATGTTAGATTATCTAATCTCTGTCAATTTACTCCTTACAAGACTGTGGGCTGGTCAAACTCCTCTCTATGGGTCTCAGTTTCCTCATCTCTGATTTGGACTCAACAGCCTCTAATTTGATCCTAGTTCAACTCTCCCTCTTTCCAGATAGGGAAACCAAAGCTCATCAAATGAAAGATGCCTCTATGGAGACAAATCCCCATAACTGGGAGGATAGCAGTGCTCTCAGGCCTGGGCGTTGGGTGTATAGAGACAACCAATCAACACAGTCTCTGTTTTCAGGAGCATACATTCTAATGGAGGGGGAAAGTAAAGACAGGGCACTGGAAAGGGGAAAGCAAGGCTGCTGCTGGGTGATGGGCCAATGCAGAAAGCCAGGAACAGAGCTCAGAGCGGTGTCAGTGTGCTCTGGGGACCTTTTGGTGTGTAGGCAGGGTCTGAGCCAAGGTCTCACTGCCCCAGAGCAAAAGAGAAGTGGGACAGCAGGCAATTCCAAGGTGAGAAGTCTAGAGAATGAGGACTTTCATTCTTAACACAGTGAGTAGGGGGCATTCAGGTGGAAGTTCACCCCTGGCCTTTGGGAACAAGGGAGTGGAATTCAGGGAAGAGATCAGGACCGAGTACATAGATTTAAGAGCCATCTGCATAGAGAGAAGATGGGATTACCAAAGGAAAGATTGGGAAGGGTGGGGGTGAGAGAAGGCCCAGGACATCTGACTATAAAGACCACAATGAATCCAACAATCAACAAAGACTGAGAAGGAGATATGAGATGGACAGTCAAAAAACCAGGAAAGAAAAGTGTCATGGAACCCAAGGGGGAGGAAGTAGCCAGGAGGAGGAGGCAGGGGGCCTGACATTGCCTAACATTGCCAAGGGGTCAAGGTAGCTGCTGACTCTCTACTTACTAGATGATCAAATTCACCTTCCACAGCTGGAGAATTCTTTCCCCTTCCTTTGGCCTCAGCCTCATTAGCAATTCCTCTGGCAATGTATGTTACCTGTTACTAACCCTTAGTAACCAGGGAGTTGTTTTGATTTTAGAAGGGGGAGTTTAGAATGATAGTATCTCCTATCACAGAAGAGAAAATAAACAGAAAGGTAGCTAAGGATTAAAAGGAAAATACTTCCAATTTGCCCTCCAAGCCTGAGGCTTCTGTTTTCCCTGTGGAAAGTCAGTGAGTCAAAGAGCATCTCAAACAAAAAGACAAAATACAAAAATCTGTCTGTGCTCTCACTGAGCTTACACTCAAATAGGAGAAAACAGTCAAAGGAAGATGAAAAGGGAGTAGGGGAAAATACCAAAGTCCAGAGAGGCTCAGCCAGGAGAATAGACTTGATTATTTGACCCTCCTCCCTCCCTCTTCCAATTTAAAAGGGTCTTCTACTTCATCAGGCAAAGATTTGTCCCCTCCAGTCCCAAAGAACAGATCACCTCCACTTTGCTATCTGGAAGAGGCTGAGTGGTGTACTGAAACGAAAGCTCCCTTCAAAGCCGGGAAGAACTGAGTTCAAATCCCACAGCTGACTAGGGGAGGACACTTCAATTCCTCGGAACTTCTGGGTTTTTTCTCCCTCCCCCCTTTTCAGCTCCCTCTGACAGACTTCACCTCTCTATGTCCCAGGCAACTCATTCCAATCACAGAAAAATTGCTGATGGAATTATAAGTCTGCAGTAGCAGCAGCAGTAGGAAGAACAGCAGTAACTCAAGTTTTATGCACCACTTAGATTTCCTGAGTATTTTCTTTGCTTTCACTTATCGTATCACACAAGAACCCTGGGAAGTTGGCACATACACGTAGCATTATCCCCCCTTTGCAGATGAGGACACTGAGACTCCAAGGTTCAGAATGTGCTCAGAGTCCTGGGGCAGGATTCCAAGCCCTAGGTCTGGTCCTCCAGCTACATTGCCAGGCTGCTTCTAGTACAGGGAACACCAATGAGGACGCTCCCTCCACCAGTGAACTTCCTCTTTGGCTGCTCAACTTAGGAGGCAGCCTGGGGCACTTGATGACGGCCTCAGGGCAAACAATTAGGAGGTGACAGGGTCAGACCTTGAACCCAGTCTTCTTGACCCAGGGGCCTTCTCTCTGTTCTATGCTATAGGATTCCCCTCCAGCTATCACACCAGACAATCAGAATGTTTCTGCACCTCCTAGTCTAAGAGTGTTATCTGGAATTCAAAGAAGTTAAATGAGCTGTCCAGGGTCACACAGCTAAAATGTGACAGTGCCTGGACCTGAACCCAGGATCCTCCTGTCTCACACTTCTGTCCTGCTCTCCCCAGTCTCAAGGTCACCACCCCAGTCAAATGCTTGCCACCTCCCCCTTGGACTACATCGATAGCTTCCGAGGTGGCTTCCCTGCTTCTAGTCTCTCTCTGACTCTACTTCCATGGACATTGTCTTTCCTCCCTTCAGACCTCTGATGCAATCCCCTTCTGATGCCCTCTTCTCTTCCCCCACCCCACACTAGGCATCCCTCCCCCTGGGCTGAATCAGGCCCAGAGTCCTGTCTTCCCCTGCGATTGCACACATAGGCAGAGATGCTGCAGGCAGAATCTGGGAACTCCATCAAGGCAGCCTGAACCAGAGCCTGTGCAATGTTCACAGCAGCCTTTCATCCCAGCTCAGGGAGGCTGCCTCCACATAGCCTGGGCAGGGCAGTCCCATCCATCAGAGGGGTGTAGCAGCTGTCCAGTGACCACCTATCTCATTGTCTGGGAATGCAACAGACCCTTTCTGCCCCATCATTAGCATGCTCCAGGCTGAGCCTGGTGACCATGGTGTCAGTGACAACAGCTGGGCCTTTGGCCAGGCTAGTTTCCTGACTTCTGGCTCTGCTAGAACCAGGAAGAAGATGTGTGATTAGATCTTATTGGCAGGATCTATCTTCAGAAGAGAGGAAATGTAGAAGGATGGCACTTTCATTAACTTTCACCTACTACTGTTCACCGAAATATTGTTTGGAGTGGAGACTTGATCTGTGCTTTCATCAATGTGGGCAGCTCCTCGAAACAATGCAGGTAGACAACTTGGTCAGGAATAAAAAACAAACATCTACTGGGTGCCCCACAGTAGGAAAGCATGGTGTAGCAAACAGAGGAGTCAAAAAAACCTGAATTCAAATCCTACCTCTGAGCTATCCTGGCTGGGTGATGCTGGGGCCTTGGGACTGATCACAGAAAGCTGGAAGGGGCCTCAAAAATCAAACCAAGCCCCTTGATTGTACAGATGAGGAAATTATAGCATAGGATTTAAATGGCTTGCCCAAGGTTACTTAGTTAAAAACAGTCTGAACCAAATGCAAAACCAGGTCTTCTGGACTCCAAGTTCAAGGCTCCCCCATCCAGAACAAAATATTTCCTACCATCATTTAAACCCTCAGTGGCTCAGACTACTCTAAGATTATTAGTTGCAGAGAGAGTACCCATCCACATTAGTAGAGGGAGGAAGCTTCCTCACTGGGAGTGCTTTAAGGCAATAAAATCACAGGTCTTGTCCAAAACCAAAAATGTGCCAAGCATTATGCCTCGTGAAAATGAGATAGCCTCTACTTTACATAGCTTATAGCCTAAGAGAGATGCCCAGGGCACTGAGAGATGAAGGTTCATGAAACTAGGATAGGTCAGAGGGAGAATTTGAACTCAGGTCTCCCCGAACACTATAGCCAGTTCTATAGCTACAACGCCACAATATCTTACCTACTGAGGATACTCTTAAAGCATCACAGAATCTCCAGATGAAAGAGACCCCTGAGCCCACCCAGCCCCACAACATGGTGACAGGTGACCATTTCACTGATCCTAGATGCCTGAATGCCGATGGCCCCCTTCTCACTGCTGCAAAAAGAGAAATAAACAATTCCAAAAAGAAGATCTGGGAACTTATCGTGCAGAGGCTTTGCTGCTCAGCTGCAGAATATACGGGGCACCTGGATGCCCAACCTGTGACTTTCAAACCACTCATTGACTTTCAAGCTCAGTCCAATGCAAGCTGACTCCCACTTGGGCTCTGAGGCACTTCTAAGAAGGAGGGAACCATCTGGACACTAGGACCAAGCCATCCCCCCTACCTCAGGTCACACATGAGTCATTCTCCCACTCCCTGTGGGTTATTCAACTGTCTTCACCCCCCTTTACTGGGAATCATTCCACTTTTGAAAGGTCTTGAGAGTTCATGAGCTTACAGAGGAGTCAAATCACAGGTGAAAAGTCTACTGATGACTGACAAATAGTCAAAGGAAATGAGCAATTTTCAAAGAAAGAACCCAAGCTATTAACAGCCATATGAAAAAATGCTAAAAACAGCAAATAATCAGAGAAAATCAAATGAAAGTAATTCCATCAGATTAGCAAAATCGACCAAAAGTCTCTAGGGGGTGGGGCACAGGCACACTGCTACACTATTGGTGGAGCTGTAAACTGGGTCAGCCATTCTGGAAAGCACTTTGCAATACTACCCCCAAAGCCACCAACCTAGGAAGACTCTTAGGCCCAGTGGTAGCACTCTGGTCCTCAAAGAATCAGAGAAACAAGAAAAGGATCCATATGGACAAACAGCTACAGCAGCTCTTTTCATATTGGCAGAGACCTGGAGATGAAGTGGGTGACAGCTGCTGGAGAGTAACTGAACCCATTCTGATGTATTAACGCAAAGTGATGTCATTGCGCCCTGAGAAAGGAGGAGAGGGAGCGTTTCAAAAAAATTTGGGAAGATCCGTCACACTAATTCAGAGCGAAGCGAGCAGAATCGGGAGAACAATCTGTACAATGAAAACAGCTTTGACCCGGATGGATGG
Organism: Gymnobelideus leadbeateri; assembly: GCA_011680675.1. Taxonomy (NCBI): domain Eukaryota; kingdom Metazoa; phylum Chordata; class Mammalia; order Diprotodontia; family Petauridae; genus Gymnobelideus; species Gymnobelideus leadbeateri. The sequence goes on along the minus strand of WOXC01008259.1, from coordinate 1,678,042 downwards.
AATTAAGACTCTGCTTGGACCTCGCTCTAAAAGACATATCCTTGTTGAGTGAGTCTATGATTGACCGGATCAGTTATGATTATTTAATACGATGAGTGCAGTGGTTCGGGATGTACAGAAAAGTAAATATGAGTGTCAAACGCAATTGTTCCAGCAACAAAAAGGTTGACATTGCTTCGGTGCTGCTGCGCAAACAGACAAATGTCCACCCAAATAGGGAGGACTGAAAAGGAAAGGAAAAACTTCTCAGAATTCACGAGGCAAGTGGAAAAGTAGAAAAAAAAGCCAACAAGAAGTTAAGTTGCTGCATCCAATTTGGCTGGAGGGAGCATGAGCCACGTGCCTCGGTCGTTAGGGCTGAGGTTTGGGCAAGTCTTCAAAATTTTTTCCCCAGGAGGCTCTCAAAGCTCCTCTTGATTCCAATACAAGATGCGTGTTCAGACTTTTATTGCCCTCCAGTCTGGAGGGAGTAGGAAAGTCCATCCCATCCCTGCCCAAGCTCCTTTCCACATATGTGTTGAGGTTTCTGGGCTTGGTTTACCCTGGTTGTTCCTGTATGCCAACAACATTGACCTGTCAGTCATTCTCCCTCCTCCTACATTGAGTATTTGGCTCATGAAAAAGAAGTTCGAGAGAACCAGCTATTTAACAGATAGGATGTCAAATCCAGTAAAGGAGCTCAGGGTATGCAGCACAGAGAACAGAAGACCTCGTTGGGAGGAGAGAGCTGACTTCAGGAACTGAAAGGGAATTCAATTAGAAAAGCAAGTCAACTTCTACTTGGCCCCAGAGGGTCCAACAAGGACACATAGATAGAAGGTGCAAGATGTGAGTCTGAAAGGGCTCGATTCAAGTTCCAACTTGAACGCATATTGGCTGTGTGACTCTGGGTAGGTCATTCTACCTGGGCAGTGCCCTGGGCACCTCTCTAAGACTCAGAAGGGGCTGAAAAAGGTCAGGTCTGCATTGGTAGAGGACATTCTTCAGCAAGAGCTCCCTACACCAGAGAAATGACTGCTCCCAGGAAGATGAAGGGGGACCACAAACTAGAATATACATTTCTTCATCTTGAATGAAAAAGTTGGGCTGGATAACCTCTGAGGTTCCTTCCAGCTCTAGAGTCATGACCCCATGATCCTCAGGGCAGAATAAAGGCATGGGCTTGGCATCTATGAAAGTTCGTGTGGGAGGTGGATTGGGATCCCAGAGACCAGGTTTGGATTCTGGCTCTAGTGCTTACAGGTGAAGACTGTGAACAAGGATCTTCACATCTTGGGGACTGAGTCTCCTTGCTTTTAATATGTGGCCATTGAACTAGATGACCTGGGAGGGCCCTTTCAACTCTCAATACAGTAGGCTCAATTCAATCAAAATCTATTAAGCACTTTCTGTGCAGCAGGAGCTGTGCTAAGTACTGGGTATATAATGACAACAAAGGAAAATTGTTCCTACCCTCAAGGAGCTTACATTCTACTGAGGGCAGAGAGTGATATGTACAAAGTAATGCAAAGTATGTATGTGAGTATATGTATATGTGCAGATATGTATGTATGTGTACACGCATGCTTACATACATATGCACATTTATACAGATACACGTGTATATAAAATAATACAAAGGAATTTCAAGAGGAAGAGAGGGCTGGTGCCCTGGGCATTAAGAAAATCATTGCAGACCACTTGGCAACAGATCTGGATTACAAGGAAGCCAGGAATTGGCTCTCCTGAGTGAAATCCTGCACTTTGACATGTCCATCTGTTTAATTCTGGTTGTGAACCTATAGAGAGTTAGTAAACATCCCAGTATTTGTATCACATTTTGCTTCCATGGTGTCGTGAATTTTACAACAACCCTGTGAGATAATCGGTGTCAACATTCCTATCCCATTATATAGATAAGGAAACTGAGGCTCATTGAGGTGAGGGGCTTTTCCAGAGTCCTTCTAGTAAACACCAGTGGTGGGATTTAAATCCAGATTTTCCTGGTCCAAGACCAATGCCTTTTCCACTAGGCGAGGCAGCCTCCATCTTAGATAAGGACTTCTATCTAACCCCATGGAAGAGTCCAGGGTTTTGACAGCCCTAGCTGTCATAGCAGCATCCACAGTAGGGAAAGCAAACAGAACTTGGAAGATAAAATGGAAAACCAATGCTGTCCTTCTGGAGATGGGTGGAGTGGGTGGAGGTTCAATGGCATCATAAATCCTTGTGGACTTCCCTCTGGCTCTAGCCCTAGTATGAAACCCAACCAATGACCTTGACAAAATGTTCTAACCACCTGCTAGTGAAAGTTTCCTATAATTACAACTGACAGGAAAGGGGAGTCTCTAACCAAAGCTGAGTCTTTCCATGGGGAAAAAATGGAACATTGGCTTGGTTTTTACTTTTTTGATCCTTCAAAGAGATGCCTACATGCAATGAAATCAAGTTCATTTTTTTTTCTTCTCTTAAAGCACAATCATTCCACCCTCTGTACTCCCTAATAATGTGGCCAGTCTTTGTGGTTTGAGGCAGAAAAACATTGGGAAAGGACTCAATCCATATCTCAAGACATCTGAATTTTGTTTTTAGCTCTCTCAAAATTCTACATTTAAAAAAAAAAAGGAATATGACCTCAACATCTCCTACTGTGTATTTTGAATGCTCATGAAAATCTTTCTCTTAGTCAGAATATGAGACAGGACCACAAGTGTCCTGTCATGTTCACTGCACAGCAGTTCATTCTCAAGCTGCCTATCAGAGATCTGGCTCAACTTTCCTTCACCAGTATTTTTCATTTGGAGGCAGAAGGTCGATATGGCCTTTTTTTCCAAAGATAACACCCATATATTATTTCCATTTCTGCTCCTTTTCCACAAAGGCCCCAACTGGAAGCACTCCACAAGTTGGGGCAGGAAGGTGCTGAGTAACTACAATGTTTTTGGTATCCTGTATTCCTAAGCCCTTCCTTAAGGGCTCCTAAGTGGAAACCTGCTTCTGTCCCAATGGCCAGAGAAATGCAAAGACATGAAACCAGAACCTACAGCAGAAAGATATCCTTGACCACAGAAAAGGGCAGAAATTGAGCCCCAGAGAACCTATAGTTAGTAGATATAAACAAATAACCCCAGCTGAGAAGGGACAAGGCATATTATCAACAGCTAGAGCTTGTGGCCGCTAATGGTTCCACAGTTCTTATTGGTAGTTGTCTCATTAAAGGGGGTAGCTCCACAAATGGAGCAATGGTTTTTTCAGGGGTGGGGGTAATTTAAAGGACTCAGGATTCAGAATTTGGAATCAAAAGTTCAAGTTCTATAACTTATGAACTGGAACAGGTCATTTCTCATCTCTGACCTTCACAGAGTAGACTAGCTGACCTGCTAGAAGGTAAGCTCCTAGTGAGTAAGGCTTGTTTCTTTCTTTGTACCTGTATCTTCACTGCCTCATGTACTGCCTAGCACATAGTAGGTGCTTAATAAACACTTGTTAATTGATTTGATTGTTGACTAAAGGGCAGGAGACCTGGGTTTGAGACCTGACTTAGCCCAAGTCACCCTATGTCACCCACTGCCAATTGGACATTTCCAATTGAGTGTCCTCAACTCAATGTGGCCAACAGAACGCATTTCTGTTGAGTGAAACACTGCATTTTTGGTCTCTTGAGTTCAAAACCCCAGACTTATACTTGCCTCTTTCTTCTCTCCTGTCCCCATATCTAATCTGTTGCCAAATCTTGTCAGTTGAACCTTCGCATGATCTCTTCCACTAATTTTTTTATATCTAATCACACAGCCAGTGCCCTAGGTAAGGAGCTCATTACCTCCTGCCTGAACTTCTGATCTCTTAATTGGTCTCCCTGCCCTAAGTCCTTCTGCTCTGTAATTCATCTGCCAGGCAACTTCCAACTCAATCTTCTTAAACACCAGTCTGACAACTCCTCTGCTCTAAAAGCTTCCCTGGCTCCCTAACACCTCTGAGTTAAAGCTCAAACTCCTTTATTTAGTGTTAGAATCCCTTCCCAGTCTGGTTTCAATCTATCTTTCCATGCTGATTACATACTGTTCCCCTTTACTCTTTACAAAGTCCAGATTCCAGGCAAGGTGTCACACTACCAATTCCCTATACAGGTTATTAGGACTCCATCTCCAACCTCCATACTTTTTGCACAGGTTCTTAAGTTTGGAAGACATTCTCTACTCACCTTAGAATACTAACTCCTTAAGGCTTAGCTCAAATATTCCCTCCTGCACAAGGACTTTCATGATCCCTCCAGGTGCGAGGCACCTCTTCATCACCCCCAGCATACTTGGTTTTTAACTTTCTATACATTTCCTATTTACTTTTGTCCGTAGTGGTTATTTTTCTCCCATAGAACTATAGTCCCTTCAGGGCAGGAATGGCCTTTTTCTTGCTTTGTGGTCTCTAGCACCCAGAACAGTGCCTAGTAAATACTGCATGAATGAAGAATACCTACTAATTGTGTAACTTTAGGCAAGGCACATTCCTCTCATAATCTCAGGTTCATGATCAATAACATGAGAGTTTGGGGAACTTGATCGTGGTACACAGTAAGCACTCAACATATGCTTTTCCTTCCTTCTATCAAGCAATCAACAAACATTTACTACATGACTAGTGCTCAGTTATGTATCAGGGATGCAAACACAGAAATGAAGTGATCTCTGCCTTCAAGTAACTTCAATTCTCTTGGAGGAAATTCAATTCAATTTCAAATCTTCAAGTAACTTCAATTCTTTTGGAAGAAACACTATGTAGACATATGAGTAAATACAAAATATATTTGTGACACGAGGTGAAATTAAAGGTAAAATTAAGGCAGCATCTGCCCCGGAGAGGCTTGTTATATCAGGGGAAGACAACATGGTCCCACATAAGAACTTGCAAATTAAATACAAAACGAATTCTAGATCATTTCAGGATCCAGTTGGTCAGCAATAGAGGTGGGGGAGGCACTCAACTCACTTCAACAAGCATTCATTCACTAAGTTCCTAGTATAGCTACTTGTATTGTCTATTGGATACTAGAGATTCAAAAAGAAAGAAAAAATGGAAGAGTCCCTGATCTCAAGGAGCTCATAGTTTATTGTCAGGAAACCACATATATCTAGAAAACAAAATACAGCAAGTATGTACAAAGCAACTTCCAGGAAGAGGACACAGGGCTAATGTGAAAGGCAGTTTGTTAACAATAGAACAGGAGTTGCAGAGGGCACTAAAGAAGCCTAAGACAGTGGGATGGGTCCCTGGGATGGATAGGGGTGACATAGATGGGTATGCAGAGCAAGGACAGCTGGAGGAGCAGATAGCCTCCTCCTGCCCATCACAGGAGCAATCAAATGATACTGATTTGATTACCAAACTCTAAGTTGGAAATGGAAGGGGTGAGGCAAAAGGGGCCATATAGGGTGGCAGGGCAGATGGGGAGTCCCTAGTACTTTCCATTGGTCAAGAGAAGATCAGTGGTGTCTTAGAGTACAGGAGGTTCTGGAGAGGGTGAGGTATGCTTGAGATGTTCAAGCCCCCAACCTCAGCCAGCACTGGAAAATAGACACAGACCAGGTTGGTAGCATGGTTCTGACTGGAGCTCAATACATACGGAGGCATGGAGTAATGACCAAAGTTAAAGGTCTCTCCAGAAGAGCTTCCTCAGGCAAAGGCAGAAACCAGAGAGGGGAGAATTCCAATCCTAACATTGAGAAAAATACCCAACGAACTGCAAAGAGGAGGGCAAAAGGATCACAGTGCCCAGGTTAAAGAAAGGAGGAGATCATTACTTCAGTCAGGCAAGTAGTTTCCAGTGAGTAGCCAGATCAGCCTGACACATCCTTCCACTCTCCCTACTGCCCTCACTGCTGACTCCAAATGAGAAGCATCTGGATTGTGGCTAGGAAAAAAGCTGCATCCCTGATGCCCTATGCTTCATGGTTATCTGTGCTCCCTCATAGACTAAGTACACTGTTTCAACCTTCTAGCCAGCAAAACTGGTTCGGTTCCAAATTCCTTCACTTAACCCTGGGCTTAGGGGAAAACATGAGGATAGAGCTGGACTCCATTTCAAGCAAACTCACCACAATCCTCAGAACTTGGAACAAGTTCAGCTCACTGTCCAGGTCACCAAACCACCCCCTCCACCCCATCCCACCCATTCTCGGGAGTTGTGCTCAGAGAACATGGAATGGCCAGCTTGGAAAAATGGTGCCAAGAGCAGCTCACTAGTAAGGATGATTCCCCAGTGAAATCTGCCCCTGGGACCTGGACTCATTCTCTCCCCCACCCCCCAGGCCCATGAGGCTTTTTCAATATTCTTGTGAGGAAAGACCTCGACCCAGGTTGACCCATCATGGTTTCAGCAATGCAGTTAACAGATGTAATTAAATTAGTGAAATGACCCTAATGGAACTGAAGATAAGATTGTAGATGTCCCTTACAGTAGATTAGCAGACATTTGTCAGCCTAACCCTATTGGGAACGAACCAAGCTTCCTTTTACCATATCCTGGTTCTGATCTTCGAACTCTCCTCCTGCTCCTCTATCCTTTTTCATCTTCACAACTACTGAAGCCTTTCTCCACCCCAATTTTCATGTTCCTTAGTATGTGTGTATTGTCTCCCTTGATAGAATATAAGCTTGTTGAGGGCAGAAACTCTTTCGCCTTTGATCCCCCCCAGGCTGGGAAAGTTATAGAACCCAGAGGACTAGGTGGCAGCAATCCTTCCCACTTCCCCACTGTAGAACCCATTGGGCACTAGAGGGAGGAGGGTGCTGTGATGTACCTACCCACTCCCGTCCTAAGGTTGTCCCCTTCCCCTGTGATTCATCCTTCCTCTCATTTCCTGGCAGCTTCTCTTTCAGTGGATCCCCTTCTGGTTTCTGACTCCCCTCTTCCCCACCCTTAAAGGAAGAACCCCAGAACACCTGCTCCACTCTGACCATGGGCTTACTCTCAACTCTTCAACTGCTGTGAGCTCAGTCCCCTCCCTCCCATTGGCTGCAGGGTTGGTATGATCAACAGGAGGGCACCAAGTACAACACTTCAAGTAAGATGATGGGTCATTGTGCCTTAAGAACCATGGCTCCTTGCTGCTGGCTCTACTAGTCCCCCTGGATTGACATCTATCCTGAACCATCAGGCCCAGCCACCTGCCCTGTAACTGCCTCCTCCAAGCTGCCCCAACATCCCTGCAGCTGAACTCCTCTATATGGACTGATTGCCCATCACTTCTTGAGAACTGTCTTGATTTCCACCCTCGGCACTTAGCATAAGGCCTGACTGTGTAATAGCAGTTTAGTGAGTTTTTATTAGCTGAATGATTGACTACACCTTTGCCCAGCAGGGCTCCAGAGGTCTCAGTGTAAAGGAAGTCAGTTATGCTTCTGGAAACAAACAATTCAAGGCTTGAGAAGCACATGCCAGTCTGAGCTGCTCCCTCTATATGAGGGTCACTCCTTCTACCCACTTCTGACAGTTCTTTCTGGCCTTGATGTAGTGAAGAGAGCATGGAATGAGCTTAGGCCTGGGTTCAAGCTCCCTTTTCTACATTTCCTAGCTATTGAATCTTGGCCTACTGTGCCGTGGAATCTCCCTGAGCCTTGGTTTCCTCCTATAACAAACAGGGCTAATAATACCTGTAATGATTGGGGCAAAGTACTTAACCTCTCTGTGCCATTAGCCAAATCTCTGAGATTGTAAATTACAGAACTGTTGACAATCTGCTTTGGTAGAAGAAACGTCCTCATTGGTACTAAATTAAATTTCTGGTCTGGTTCCAATCCCCTCCTCACTCCCCCACCCCAAAAAGGCTCCCCCTCCTGAGGTGAGATTTTCATAAATCAGGTGGCTGCTTAAAGGAATTCTCCTGTCATAAGTTTTCATGAGTGGCCTCTCCCTATTTCACAGGGACATGCCCATTGCTAAAAGCAGCTCAGATAGAATCTCAATGGCTAGGCTGACTCAAGATGCATTGGCTAGTTTGGAGTTGTCCACTGGTGCCTTGTAGGGGAAGGGTTTCTGTGTCAGGGCCTCGCCTGGGTTGGTTCAGACTCATGGGAGGATGGACACTTGTGGAAGACATCAACCTTTTGTAGAGATCAATAAGGGGAAATGACAGACACATTTCACTTTCATATGTATAAAAGCTTTCAGTAATCCTCTAGATTCGAACCTGGCACTTCTATTATTTTTAGATTTGGGCAAGATCTGGAAGCTGCCAGAACAGACCATCATCTCATTGCCCTTGAAGAAAGAGATGTTGCATTCCAGTTCACTGCCAGAAATATGTCAGCCCATCCTTAAAAGCCCATGTGAGCATCCTGGGTAGAGAAGACCACCCAGTGGAGCTGCTGAGAGCAAGCAGAGAAGGGGCCATCTTCAGAAGGCCCAATGTGGAAGGCTGCATGACATCATGGGGAAAGCCCTGCCTATCAGGCTAGAGGAAAAAGGTTCAAATATTGCTTCAGAGGTCTACTGCCTGGGTGATGTTGAGCCATCCACGAACCTCAGTTTTCTCATCTATACAATTAAGAACTTAGCAATCTCTAAAGTCCCCCTTCAATACCGCATCCATTCCACTGCCCAAGGGATCTCCCAAAAGCCGGGATCTCTCCATGTCATTTCTCTGCTCAGTGGGCCCCAGTGACTCCCTATTAGGCCATATAAAATTTAAAACTTTCTCACTGGCTTTTCAAACCCTTTGCATCCTGGTCCCTTCCTATCTATCCAAGTCCCCTGACACCAGCTTTCAGGCTGTTCCTGGCACACCCCTTCCATCCCTCACCTCCATGTCTTCATTGGCTCTCCCTCATGCCTAGAGCCTTTTCCCTCCCCTTCTGTCTCCTTCCTCACTCACTTCTCTGATTTCTTCAAGACTCAGTTCAAACCCTGCTTTTTGCATTTTCCTGGGCCCCTGAATTGTTGATGCCTTCCCCCCAGAGAGCTCTACCTAAGTATTTCTTTGTAGGCACATCTCTGTTGTTTGTTGTCTCCCCCAGTAGAATGGGAGCTCCTTGAGGGCAGAAGCTATGTTAACCTCCTTTTGTACCTCCACTTTTTAACATAGTGTCTTTCTTGTTGACCGTCTGACTCAAAGCTCTAAATACATGATTATCAGTCACAGCTAATAGGGTGACCTATCTTGCTCTCCTCTCATGTATTGTCAGAGAATGTGGGATCCCTCAATCCAATTTCCCTGTGTGTCTCAATTCCAGAGTGGAGGACCCCTTCTGGGTCAGCATCTTCGCAACTGGCAAAAGATGGCCATACTTCAACAATGATAAAATCCTGACTATGCTTCGAGCAAATTCCATTTCTCCACATTTTCCCAAAATTACTGTACTGTATCAAGGACCTCAGGGTGGTGCTTAATAGTTCCAACCTGAGGGCAGAAGGGGAATTCATTACCACCATGGCACAAAATCTTCCACCATGAAGGAAGGGCCTTATCTGCCTTATTATATCAGGGGCATGCTCAGGCTTAACATGGTGCCCGGTACAAGACAGGCTCTTAATAAATGTTTATTGACTGACTGTGACTGTCATTAGGGCATAGAAATAACCTTGGGACACAATGCCAGCAAAAGAGTTACTGAAGGGATTGACTTATAGTTCTCTTGGGAGAGAGATTTTCTGGATTTGCAATCTAGCATGAATTTAGAATTCGTTTCTGAGCTCATTGGCTGGAGTTGGTCACTCCAGTTTCCAGTAAATGTGTGAGATGGTGAGGGGGGGGCGGGGGTTGGAGGTATAGAATGGACGGGGCTGAGTCTGTCCTAAAGGCCCAAGTGCAGCCTCTGAAACTGGTACTTTCTTTGGTGTAGATTGGGATCATGTTTTTAGAGGTTAGTATGAAGGTCAGTCCCAAGACAGTCTGAAGTACTAAGCTTTATTTAAGCCCAGGTATTCTCTGTTTTGGGGACTGAGCTGGGTGAAAGAGCCTAGCAAGGCTAACAAGAACTGTAGACATCTATAATCTGACACTTATAGGATCACATTTTATCTAAGTTACTCAAATTGCCCTATGCATTAAAAGGAATTTGTTTGTTTGTTTGTTTGTTTTAAATTGGCCCTGTGATTTCATTTGGAGGGACCTCCCAAGCAGGAAATTCTTTCCATCTGTGCAGAATGACACCCATTCCATCATTTACAATCCAAGAAACTTGTCTGGAATGCTGAAAGGGCAAAGGTTACACAGCCAGGATAGGGCAAAGGCTGAACTGGAACTCAGGTCCTTCCAGTTTTCAATCAACTCTTCCATGAAAAAAACATACTGATAATGTCCTCTAGATTATAAGCCTTATACAGCCTCAGAGAAGGACAGAATAACCTTGTACTTACTTCCAGCACCAGGTCTCTAGAACGTTGCCACTCTTTTGTTTCCAAGGATATGTGAAGGAGTAAGCTGGCAAGTGAAGGGTTGGCATGGATCTTTAGCATGAGAGAACTCTCCTCAGACATGGAAGGAGAGGCCTTGTTGGGGGAGTGAGCTTCCTGTCCCTAGAAGTGTGGAAGCAGAGGCCAGGTGATGATCATCTAACTAGAAGCTTGCAGAAGAGGTCTGTCCAAAATGGGAGGATGGACCCAATGATCTCCATCTCTGTGGCTCTAAGTTAGAAAAACATTGGGTATGAACATTGGAGATAGATAGATGAGTCTGCAAGTGTGACAATGTGTTAGACTGGGGTATTCACTATCCAAGTGGCCCTGAATGTTCTGGGTACAAGGGCAGGTTCTGACAATTATCTCAACTCATTTGTCTTCCAAGGGCCAACTTATCTAAGTTCAAAAATGTCATCAACCTCTGGGTCTCCTAGTGACAATTCTTTTCATCTCAACAACTCACATAGGCTATCTCCTAAGCAAAAGAGTGAATGAATGAATGAATGAATGAACAAGCACTTATTGTGTATTCTATGGAGCCTTGATATGATCCAAGTATTGAGGGCACAAATAGAAACAAACAAAAAGAAAAGCAAGGTCGGCCATGGCCTCAAGAAGATTCTATTTCAGTGGGGGAAAACAACCTACATAGGAAAGTGGCATCTAGGACGAAGTCTGGTCAGGGAAGTGAGCAAATAAAGAGCAGGATCATCAGAGACTGATTGGTATATCCTTTCTGGAACTGGTCTGGTGCATTTGATTTCTATTCTCAGAGCCAGAAGTGGGATGGCATGGAGGAGGGAATGCAGGAAAGAGAATACAAGTTTTCCAATCAGAAGCATGATTTCAAGCATTGACATAACAAAAGAAATGATTATGGAGGAATCGCTCAAATACTGAAAACTTTCAGAAGATTCAGTTTACAAATCTGGATATGGATATTTGTTTGGAAATTCTACCATGCCTCCTTCCAAAAGGACTTACAGACTTTACAAAATTAAACACAATATAAATGCAGGACCATTAAGAAAAACAGAACAAAGGTCTTCTCAGAGAAGCAGAGCAAATGTCAGGCACCTGAGATGAACAGATTGCTGTAATTGGCCCCTGAGTTTGGCTCTAGCTTTCTTGGCACAGTTAAAGCAAAAAGGATGGCTCCTTGGATTGTCTGATGAAAGGAAATGAATTTGTCTACAGAGGCAAACCACCCTAGAAATTAACCCACAGAAGAATTTAGTACTTGAGTTCTTATTTAAGAGAGACCTCAGGTATTGGAACAGAAAGCATCTTCAGTTATGACTCTTGCTGAAAACTTGGCAAGGCTAACCAAGAGGTTCTTCTTGGACTCTTCTTCCCCCTTGTCAAGGCTAAGGATATAACATTAAGTCATCACTCAGTGAGTACCTCCCCAGAAGAGGCCCAGCTGGTGAAGAGGGCTCCGGTTCTGCTCACTGTAGTCATCTAACTTCATGGAAGTACTGACCATGGAGAAGGCAGGAGAATGTAGAGTAACTACATCTGCCATAGTGCCTCCCAAATATCAGATTCTTAAGTAAGATTTAGGTGACTAGTGGCTTCTGGGTCATTTACTGCTGACTTCTTTAGCAAGGACCCATGAGACAGATAGGATATGTTTCTTGTGGAAGGAAGAAACATATGCCTTATATACCAAAGGTGAAGGGCAGGGGGTAATGCACCATCATCATTCTGTGGTGAACATTTAAAACAACAGTCCAAACACCTAAATATCTGGCTCATGATGACCATGAGGAATTCAGGGAAACATGAGATTTGTGTGAATTGATACAGAGTGAAATAAGGAGAACCAGAGAATAATGTGCCAAATCACTACAAGAATGTAAACAAAAAGGCCAAGGGGAAGTTGAACTGAGTAAGTGAAAACCCAAAAGTCCTGGAAAGCAGATAACGAGACGTGAAGCCTCACTTCCTCTAGAGGCAGTGCCCAGGGAGGGGGAGAAGCGGTGTGTGTCAGCAGACACAGTCACTGTGCCTGCTCATTTTGTTTAACTGTTTTTTTTTAATTATAAGGGAGAGAGGGTAGGCATGGAATGACTCTTATATAATAAATAAAATCAATAAAATATATATTTTTAGAAGCCAACTTGGTCATGAGGATAAGGTAGTGCCATCCCCTAAACCTCCTGAAGGTCTTGAAGGTGCTAATAAAAGTCTACTTGGCACCTAGGATACTCAGAAGGTATTTGTCATCATGGAAGGTACCAAATAGATTGAGGGAAATGTAGTTTCTGGTATAGGCTCAGGGAATAATTATGGAGTCTCTAGAAGTATCTGAATGGTCAGTTTTGTGTGGATGTCTCTCATTAAGGAATGGCTCTTACCTTGTTAGGAGAAAGGAGCAGGCTGCTGAGTGTCGTAGACCAAACCATTAAGGCAATGTGAAGAGACTGAATGTGAGAGTGATTTTGGATGCAAAATTCTCAAGACTTGGCAAACGATTCAATATGGGGAAGGAGGAAAGAAGGAAGTTCTGTGTGTATCTCGGGTTGCAACCCTGGGAGTCCAGAAAGATGGTGGTGGTCTCAACAGATTCTTGCTGCATATGTATAGCAACAACCCCCGTTTAGATAGCAAACCTGCCACAGGCTCTTGGCACAGGATTTGGCTTGACTGAAGATATCTAAGCTTCTCAAGCTTGTACATGATACAAAGTTGGAACCTTTCATTAATATGACAGAGAACAGAATGGGATTCCAAATATGATGTTTCTGAACCAGAAAGATGGACCAAAATGGATTAAAAAATTTTAACAGGAATAAATGTAAAATTGTGATATTTAAAAAGTTCTAGAGACATAGTTTCTGGGTAATCATCTCATTAATAATGCTAGTGTTCTATAAAGAAAAGAATCAGCAACACTCTGAAATGCCAAATACCAATCATGGTGGTGAGCTCACAGTTTATATGCCCTAGGAAGAGTGGGTGTTCCCAAGGGAGGTAATCAACTCCAATTGATTAACAATTAATGATAGATGGACCTATTCTAATTAGGGACTGGAAGAGTGACATCAAGTTGTTCTTGGACAAAGGAACTACCTCTACACCCTGGACACCCACAGCCTTGGGCAACCTCGACCTAAAACCTACCTCCACCCAAATTAGCTTAAGTGGAACACAGTGGGCAGGAATTAATTTTAAATTCAAAGTCTAATCTAGTTGGGTGGAATTCCCAATACCCAGAATGAGGAGAATGTCAATCCTATCTTCCATCTGCCTTGTCCTAGAAAGATTAGTTTTAGGACAAGGAAAAAGGTCAGGGAAAAAACTTGATTCTCCCCAATTTTAATAATTGACTATTATTATGAAAGAAGCATTCCTCTCAAAGTCAAGAACCTGGATTCAAAAACTCAATTGCTCTAGTACAAAATGGTGGAGGCTTAGAGCATTTTCTTACTTTCCAGTACATAAGACAACAGTGGATCTGGGGGATGAGGGGACTTAAGTAGTCAAGATATACTGAGAGCAAGATAGGGCAGCCAAGGGAACTGATGTAACCCCTGGTGGTCTTAAGAGAGGGAAGCACCTGTTGAGGTCTAGGGGTGCTGAGAACCTGAAATGCAAGGACAAGTGATGGAAGTCCTGCCTCAAATGAATTCAACCCAGCTCTTCTTTCATTAGAATGGGTGGTCTGGTGGACAAGATTTAAGAATCTGCCCTAGCATTACATTTGTATTGAAAAGAAAGTGGACCAGACCAAATCTGCACCATTGGTCAGACTCTTAAGGAGTCTAAGTAATTTAAATAGACCTTGTAGACAGAAGGACTGGGGGAGGATCTAGAAGTGGCTCAGTGGTCTGGGGTGACTGGGAGGTGATAGGAACAGGAATGGCCAGATGCCCCAGGGGAATCCCAGGGACCTGGGCCATATGGGAAAGCCAGGGGCATTTTTTCCTTTTGGGGTCCAGATCTCAAAGACATGATCTTTTTCTCTGGGAGTTCAGATCCCATCCCCATCACACCCCATCCTTCAGTACTGTGCTCTAGGTAGCAAGCAGCTGGAGTACTCTGGACACCACATTCTAATAGGGACCTTGACACATTGGAGCTCATCCATAAGGAAGCTAGTCAGGATGAAGAAATAGGTAAAAAACATGTCTGAAAAGTCAGTCCAGAAGACTGAATTGTAGAGAGTCCTGGACATGAAGCCCTACTATGTGCTGCCTGAATGATTGTGGCAGGTGATACCTTTTCTAAGATGCTTTCCAGCTCAGCACACTCTGATATCCTGTGATCTTTGGGTGGCTGCAGCTCCTGGGTGGATCCTAAAGAGGAGAAGACTTCAGAGCAGGGGTGGTGAAAGGGAGTTTGGAGGCTGCCTTCAATTGCAGCTCTGTTACACATGGACAACAAAATAGTCCTCCATGTAAGACTAAAGGAGAGATAGGGACAAAAGGCTGTAGGTGCCATGTAGGAGGGTGAAAGTCCAATAGAAAGAAGACCACTGTAGGTATGCAAGCTGCCCTCAAACATAAGAGGCTGCCTTGGGATTTTGTTAAGGGCATTCTGAGAAGTGTCTAAGAAAAGACTGACTGGCTTTCTGGCAGGGTGCTAAAGATAGCACTCGTCCACCGGGTCAGAGGTTGGACTTTGTAGCCTCAAAGAACTTTCCAAAACTAAGATGCTGTAATTAAAGAGATAGTATCCTGACCTAGAGAGACAGCCAGCCTCAGTCACTAAGAGCCAGGCTCATGTTCCACCTCTGGGCACAGTCACTTCATCTCTCAGTGGTCCCAAAGCCACTCACTGAGACTACAAATGGTGGGGCAGGAGCAGCTTAGAACTGCTGGAGGGCATGTCCTGATCTGGAGCTCTATATCTATACTAACAGAGGCATCAAGCCTGTTCCCCCTCCTCTCCAAAAGAGTTATGATCACCATCCTACAGTCCAACGAAGTTATGAGTCATGCTTCCCCCACAGCACCTTTCAAAGCCTCCATTTACCATGTCACCTGTGGCCCAAGGGCGAAGGGTTCTAGTTCTGGCCTCTCCACACAGCTCAGTGTCAGTCCTGGGCAAGACTGATCACAGACTGGGGAAGGACAAGTTGGTCCCTGCCATTTCCCCTGCGAGATTGCTGAACATATTCCACTTGCACTTAAATTCTCACTGTCTGAACAGTAACTCGGGATCCAGGTGTTCTGCCTGATGCAGACCAAGGTGACCTCATCAGTGGGTAGCCCCAGCTCTTCTTGCCAGTCAGCACCCAGACTCCAAAATTGCTACCCCCCCCCCCCAAGCTCAGCAAGTAGCTCCCCAAACAGACACATCTGTCTCACGATCGATATTTAGTCATCTGTGCTCCGGGAAAGAAACAGAAAGAAGAAATCTTCCTGCACTTGAAGCGATGTTCTCAAGCATGAGTTCTCCATGACACATGCTCAAAACTACTATAGCTATCACAGGAGAGGGGCAGGGGAAGGGATTCCAAGCCTGCCTTTTGAGAAGCCCAAGGGAGAACTAGGAGAGTTCCAAGACATCCATTCAAAAGTGGAGAGAGGGCCAAGAGCAGAAGTGGCTTCTCATTTGGAAGCATCTAGTGAGTGACCCTTTCTCTTCAGCACAATAGGATGAGGGAGCTATGGGAGTCTCTGGTTACATCTCTGTCCCACTTGTCATTTAGCAATGGACTAAGGGAAGTGTTGTCAAAGGTGGTCCATGCATGGGGCCCATGGGAAGGGACCAAGCTCAGCTCCATGGGAAGTACCTTATTAGAGCAGATCACAGAGATGCCCATGATTACCCCACTATATGTTGGTGAAAAAACTGAGGCTCAAAAGAATGGCCCCACATCTCTATTGCCTGACATGGGGCCTCTGGCACCTAGAATGATGTTCCACACAGGTGCAAACTGATTAGGAAATATTTTTTTTTTTATTGAATTAAAGTGCCTGGGCTACAGTCACACAGCTAATAGGTGAAAGAGTGAGTCCTGAACTCAAATCGTCTGATTTTCAAACTAGTGCTCTTCCCACCATGGCCAACTAAAGCTTCAAAAAAGGAAATTAAATACTCCAAAAGAAAGCATGTGCTTATCATCTCAGCTCTAAGAGTCTTGAGTGAAAAGGATGAGCTGAGATGAAGGCATCTCCCTGGGGGGTTGACTGCTGGTGCTTGAGTTTGGTCTTCATGTAAGCCATTGAAAGTGAGCCAAGCATGTTTAGAAGTTGCTTTAGCCCTGGGGGAGTGAGGTAGAAGGGACAAGGGTGGTTTTCATTCACTGGACTGAAACAAGAGTCCCATCTGTCATCAGCACCTCAGAAGAATAGGTGAGAATTTATTGCTTGAGGTCGAGGAAGTCACTCCACACCAGGTGATGTGAGCAAGAGCCAATATGGCATAATGGATGGAGAGATGGCCTACATGCAGTCTCATCTCTGCTGCATCCTGTCTGACCCTGAACTTGACTTCTGAAGGGCCCAGGCAAATCTCTAAGACTATAAATAGCGAAGGAGATGCCAGCCTGATCTAGTAGAAGATATTATTCAAATGAGAACTCCCTATACTGATAAAACCTCAGATCTGGCCAAAAGAAAGATCTAAATCAAAATGGGGGTAGGCACATATCTCTCAGTGTAAAATATCAGACCTGGGGGGAACCAGGAGATCATCTAGCCCATTCTTCTCTTTTTGCTGATGAGGAAACTGAGACTTAAAGGGATAAATTACAGAGGATCAAAGTCATTCTTTTTAGATTGAATTTAATGAACATTTATTAAGCACCTATAACTTTTAAGCACTGGGAATAGGAAGAAAAAAAATGAAAGGTCCCTGCTTTCCTTCTACCCAAATCCCTGCCACAATTATATTTGGTTCCTTTATTCCAAGGAGATAGAAAAAAATTCTGGAGACAGTTGTTAAAACATTCATGAGTGTTTTGCTTTTTTTTTTCCTAGATGAAAGGACTTCAGCTCTTGTGACCTTTCTACAGAGATCCTAGTGATGAAATGTGACCAGGACAAGCCCAAACAGGAGACACACACATACACATGTGTTTTTCCTGATGAAATGGCTTTTGTTAACATTTTAATTTATTATTAACATTTTTTTAATTTTGAGTTGCAAATTCTCTCTCCCAACCCTCTCCCACCCACTGAAAAGGCAAGCAATATGATATCAATCATACATGTGAAGTAATGCAAAACATCAAATGTCTTTTGATGCCACCACCCAAGGGAGAGCTTCTGAGGTTGAGGATATCTCCTCAAAGATCATGCCTATGAGACCACAGCCCTTCCCCATCACTGATAACATTACAAGATGAAGGCATGTCGCTTTAATTAGAAATTACATGGTTGCATGCCTGGAGACGTCCAATTTGGAGGATGAGGCTATCCTTGATGCCAAATGAAATATTTTCACTTTCTGTGCCCAGAAGAAAGAGGTCACAACAGCTTTCAAGGTGAAAGCCTATCTGAGACCATGACAGGGCCATAAATATAGGGTGCTTTTTTTAGGCCCACATGTTAGTTCTCAGTCTTTATTTTTTTCAAGGTTGCTTAGTTGCCTAAATACACACTGTCAGAAAACTGTATCTAAAGGCAAAGTGGTCCTACATTACATTTAGAAGTAGATTTTCTCCATCTCTTTTCTTAGATCTTCACCGCAACTGTTATTTAACAACAAAAACAGTCATGTGTATGATATGTGTCCTGCCTGGCCTTGGAGGTCAAAGCTCTCTGCCAAGCTGGAGGGAGAGAGCATACTGGGACTGAGATTCATGGACTCAGGAAACAAGAAGACCCATTTCTGGCTAGAGTGAAAGGGATCGCTCACTCTCTAGCATGCAGAAGGAAAGTTCCGTTGGTTTGTCCTGCTCCCAGGAAGGAAATCTTGAAGCAGGAATCCCAAGGAAACTTCAAGGCCTCCTCTTACTCTGAGTGTCTGAACAGGAGTGGACAGAGGTTGGAGAAAGAGCCTGGCCTCTGCCTTCTCTGAGCCTCAGCTCCTTCTTTCCTACAATGAAGAGGCTGGACTAAACAACCCCCAAGGTCTCTTCCAGTTTGGACATTCAATGACTCTCTTTGTTGAGCATGCAAGTGCCCAAGTCTTTGGAAGTATGAATAAAAGGAAACAAGATTTTTCGTGATGATGATTCAATGCTAGGCAAGAGTAAAAACGTCATGTCCTTGTACATTACTGAGTAATTCCAGAGCTTCCCTCTGCTCTTGTTACTTGCCGATATTAATAACAACAAGACAGCTATTGTGTGCGTTGAGTATCTCATTATTGTGGTCTGACAGGTACAAATTAATAACATGCTTTGAGGAGAACTAAAGTTCCCGTTCTTCCTATATGCAGCCAATAAAATTGTACTGGCAGTCTGCAGAAGAATTATCCTGGGAAAGGAGACAGGGATGCCAGAAGTGTTGGGAGGGTCTACAATCAAGGCTAGCCTTGGCCATGGCCAAGATCCTTCTTGAATCTCAGGCAGGAAGCACAGCTTGGTGAGCTTCCACAGGTGGAAGAACCAGAGAAGGAAAAGACACCAAGGGAAGTCCAAGGCCAGACTGCCAAGTCTTTGGAGGGTTTACAAGAGGCTCTGAAGGCTAGCCATTGGTTTTCAGAGATGTACTGCCTGGGAGGAGGTCAACATAGGACCCTGGTGAGGGAGGGAGGAAAGGAAGAAATTTTAAGAGTTAAGGATTCATACCCTGTGTAATTACACCTGTAAGTGTAAGTTCCCGTGGGACAGGATAGCATATGTACATGGACATGTTATATTGCTGTAGCAGTGAGCACCTCAGAATACCCAGGGTGGCTGCCAACACAGGTTCTTAGATCTGCTTTTCTTTTCTTTTCTTTTTTAATCAATTGGGGTTAAGTAACTTGCTCCAGGTTACACAGTCAGTTATTATTATGTGTGGGTGCTCATTTTCTGAGGCCAGATCCGATCCCGGGTCCTCCCATCTCGGGGGCCAGCGCTCTTACTAACTGCGCCACCTAGCCTCCCCTAGACCTGATTTTCTAAAGGAAAGCAACTCAAAATGAGTTAACAATCTTGTTTTAATCAAACACATGTCATTTACCTAGTTCAGGGGGAAAAGGTCAGGACCCCAAACTTCAGAAAATACAAAGGTTACAAGCAGACAAAAAATACAGAGAAACATCAGCAGACAGGCTTCCAGCTGTCTGACCATTACATCCGTACCTAGTCAGTTACCAGAGAGGAAAGCACCAACATCTGGGTTTTCAAAGCCAGGGGGCTCAACTGCTGCCCAGAGTCTCATCTGGTCAAATCACACAACTCTTCTCAAAGTGAGCCCCAAAACAAACCTCACATCAGGGTATATATAGCCTTCTCCTGGGTCAGAGAATGTCACAACCCTCTTGACCCACTGCCCAATCATAAAGTATCAGGGTGTGGGCATTCCTGAAAAACAAGTCTCTCACCATAGGCTCCAGGTGACTACATTCAGCCTATTAGGGGGCAAAGTATATTTTCATATCTAGAAAGGTTCTCAGCGTCACTTAAGCCTGTCAAAGGGCCTAGGGGCAGGGAAGATCTTATATATTTGGGGTTGGGGGAGGTGCAGATCATTCCCCATGAAGTCAACATGCTTCCTCTGAGACCATGAACCCACATGAGTCATCATTCATGCCAAGAGGACATTCTTTCCTCATCTTTACCCTCCAGAATTCTTCTTCAAGGCTCAGCCCTGATTCATTCATGCCACTTTCCACTGCTCAATTGTGAGTGTCCTCCAATCGTGTGCTTGGGTAACTCACTTAAAGCTTTAGGGTCTGGTTCTTCCTCTGCAGAATGAAGGACATTGGTTGGATGACATTTTTTTGGGTCTTCCCACCAGACGTTGTCGCAGGGCTAAGATTAATTAATGCTGGCAAATGCTTTCCAAGTGTTTTAGGAGTTTAATATAGTCAGTTATCACTGCATTCTCTCTCCTACAATTAACTGGCATTCCTCTTGTCTCTGTTTCATTCCATCTGCCACCCTAAGAGGCTCATAAATAATAAATTCAGAGTTGGAATGGAAGTTTAAGATCCTTAGCCAAATTCCCATATTTTACAGATAAAGAAACTAGAGCCCAGAAAGGTTCAGTGACTTGCTCAAGGTCACAAAATTGAAAAAACTCAGAGGTGGAATTTGAACCAAGGTCTCTGACTCCAAATTTATCCATCTTTCTACTGGTTCACATGGCCAATGGAAGCCAGCCTCTTTGAGAGGTGGAGATGGTTTCTTTTGGGTGTCTGTGTCCCCAATATGTAGCACAGTGCTTGGCACACGAGGGGCACCTAAGATACAGGACAGAGCCACATGGCAAGTATTTTATCAATTTTCTCTCTCCTCTCTCTCTCTCTCTCTCTCTCTCTCTCTCTCTCTCTCTCTCTCTCTCTCTCTTTCTGTCTCTGACTCACTCTGTCAGTCTCTCTGTCTCTTGGTTGGTCTCTGTCTCTCTCCATCTATAATTAATTTATGTTTAGCCTGGAGATAAGAAGATTGGGAGGGGGGAAAGGATATGAAAGCTTGGGTTCATATATTTGAAGGGTTATCATGTTGAGGAGGATTGGATTTGTTTTGTTTGGCCCAAGAGGGCCCAACTAGTCACAATGGGTGGAAAATGTTAATCCAATTTAAGATGGATTGGTGGAAAATCAGTTAGCTCTCTCCACAAGTGGAAGGCGCTGCCTTGGGAATTAGCGGCAGGTTCTATCTCCCTGGAGGTCTTCAGCAGAGGTGCTCTGAGAGCTTGTTGGCTTTGGGGAAGTCTGGGATTCCTTTGGGGTATGGGTTTGGGTTGGGCTGAGATGACCTCTTGGGTCTCTTCCAACTCTCAAATTTGTGATTCCATGATATGCTTATAGAATGAATTAGAATAAAAATTATTTCTCCCAGTCTAGTGTTGTTGTTTTGCAACCATGAAAGAGAGAAGCAAAATCAGAAACCAAACAGATGGACTAATTAATGCATGAATAACTAACCTGAGGCTCTCCCATTTTTGCATCTATTATAGGTTAGGGTTTGTGCAGGTGGCTTAGAGAAAGCCCAAATAGAATTCAAGTTGAGACCTTGCCTCAGCAAGGGGATGACTCAAATTAACTACAAGACTTGTTGTGACAATCATATGGGCAGAGAAGCTATGATGCAGTCTGTGCATGGCTAGTGGTATTGAAATCACTATACTTGCCTCATCTTCCTCATTTGCCCCTTCATCCAGTTTGATCACTAAGTGACCCATCAGAAGTTACCAGGCTAAAGAGAAAAACAGCTAAGAACATTGCTTAATCTAATTTCCTCCTGCGTTCTGCAGTTGGAGAACTACACATGGGAGTTTGAGAAAATTGGAGGTCTAGGGTGACTAAGAACCTAACTCAGCAGTAGTCTGGGAATCCACTTAGAGCTTTGATTTGCTATTTTTATCAAGCTAGGAAATAAAAAAAAAAACACTCACAAGGAGTACTAAACCAGGGCGTATTTCTCAATTCGATGATTTCATTTGACTGGACTCAATTCTACAATCTAGACAAATTGACCTTGCTGTTGATTCTTATGTGGAATCTCCCATCTCCCTGTCTTTGCATTGTCCATTAGAGGACGACCTCTGACGGTAAGGAAGATTTTATTTTCCTTAGTCACTAGGTGACTACTACTCAAGGGTGCTGTAGAGATGATTCCTATCATTTGAACCCTAAGGTGCCATCTGACAGGTATTTCTTCTTCTTCTTCTTCTTCTTCTTCTTCTTCTTCTTCTTCTTCTTCTTCTTCTTCTTCTTCTTCTTCTTCTTCTTCTCCTTCTGCCCCTTCTTCTCCTTCTTCCTCTTCTTTTTATTTCTTATCTTATTTAAGCTAGAAAAATTCTATTTGGTTTTCATATATTTCTTGAAATATAGCTCCACAAAAACAGACTTTTTAAAAAGTTTGTTGTGTTTTAAATGGAGCTGCATGACTATACCTTTAAACCTAAGTTATTCTGGCTTTCATTGAATGGCTAATTATAGCCCCCAACCCCAGCCTCTGTGGCTCATTGTTGAAGTTTTGATGGCTTATGGGAGGAAATAGCAATTGTTCTCTGTTCTGTCCAGAAACTCTGACAATCTTCCCCTTCCAGAGTGATATCTTTGTGAAGGCAAATTGGACCATCTTTTTTTTTCTCAGTTCTTACCTAGCCATTAGTCATTGAATGGGCCTGGCCTCAAATGAACTGGGAAAGAGACCTGGGAAAGATCTGAATTTAGAAAAGTCATCTTGACCTAAGTCTTGCCGCTGGACTTCAATGATTCTGGAGGAGAGATTCAGGCTGAGGACATGGCCCGCTCTGCTTCATTTAAATCCAATTCACATGCAAGTCAAGACCACAGCTTTTTGATGTCTTTGGTCCTCTCCTAGGAGGAGCAATGGGCAAAGACAATAACAATAACAATATAATTCTATGACTGTGTAACTGATACTCCCAACCTGTGATGAGTAAATTATTTCCACGGCCACGTATAAATTCAGGAAATGCATAGCAGACAATTGACTTTGAATAATATTCATGGCAATTAATAAGACGTCACAGAATCCAGAAATCACACTCTATCAGTCCAACGTGTACACTTGTAAGTATCTGCAAAATATGCATCAAATCATTGCCAAATAATTGGGGGGGGGGCTCTCTGGCATAGAAAGGGATTTGAAAAGGTCTGAACTCTGTCACATGGCTTATAATTCTCATTAAAGCTATTCAAATTAAATTGACTTTCACACAGTTTCCAAATTTACACACAGCCATGAGACAGAATTTCCTTGGGAAAAAAATTCTCCACAGATCTGCACAGGAAGCTGGTCCCCAAGCCCATCCACAAGGTCTCTGCCCAGAAAGTGTTCAAAGAAAGTTATATTAATGAACAAACTTGACATATTGTGCAAGGAGCCAGCCCCAAGGAAACCCCAACAATGCCTGTTTCCTTCTTTTCAAGTTACAAAGATCCCATGAGAGTGATAATGATGCCAGCTGGCATTTTATACAGTGCTTTACAAATATTACTCCATTTTAGCCTCACAACAGCCTTGGGAGGCATATATAATATTATTATCCTCATTTTTCAAGTGAGTAAATTGAGGCTGAGAGAAGCTTACCTAGATAGGGTCACAGAGCTGGTTGTGGTCCTTCATTCTTGAAGAGGACCCAAATCACTAGGTTGGGGCCAAGGTACGGTGTGTCCGCCTGTGACTGATCAAATCAATGCAAGCTTGGAAGGCTCTATCACAGGTCTGGTATAGGTAGCTCAGATAACAGTGGTTCATGTGATAGCATGTGAGGTCACATTTGAACTCAGATCTCCAGATCCATCTTTCTGCCCCCTGCACCACCTACATGACTCCACAATCAAATTTTCCATTTCTTAGTACTTCATTTTTCCTGCCAGTGTCCTTGTTCCTGGGGAGTTCCAGAGATTTCCTGTTCACAGGCCACAGCAGACTGGTCAGTCACTTCCTTGTCACCCTACCACAGTGCACAGATATTAAGGGCTTGACTGTATGGGTTATGCAGCATTCACTAACCCTCTTTGAACCTGGTCACTGAGAAACCACAGGCCAGTTTCACAATCTCTTCTCCAAGCCACAGAGATATCTTCTGTTATTCCAAGAGCACTGAAAAGAAGGGGAGGGTGTCAGCCCTTGAATATGTCACATGTTTACGTGCAAGTCAGCTTGAGTCTCAGCTCTCTGACGTCCCTCTCCAGAACTGTCAACCAAACTGAGAGAGGAAGGAAGAGAGTAGGGCAGGAAATCATGAAATAATCTGTACTGTACACCAGCAAACAGCCTTAAAACTCAATTTCAGGGACATCTTGATGGATTATTTCTCTCTGTTTTTTGGTAAGGCATGTGATTTCACCAGGCTGCAGAGTTGCCACTGTGGAAACACCCTTTGCCAATGCAGATCAGCAATCATCCTGAAATTTCAGTCCATAAAAGCTGTTCATACCAGGTGAAGTTAAAAACCTCATGATTACTAGTACGTGTTAGAGTAAGACTTGAACCCAGGGCTGGCTGATGCTGGCCAATCAACCAATAATCATATATTAAGTTCCTACTCTATGCCAAGCACTGAGGATACAAAAACAAAGATGAAAAAGTCTCTGCCTTAAGGGAGTTTCTAATCTATCAAAAGAAAGCTCATACACAAACAAGTTCATATCCACATACAAAGTAAATTCAGGGGGAAAATTGGCAGCTGGAGAAGTCAGAGAAGACCTCATGGTAGAGGTGGTGTTTTTGAATGGAACTTTGAAGGAATTCCAAAAAGCAGAGGGGAGGAAGGAGAGCATTCCAGGTGTGGGCACAGAGATGAGGGATGGGGTGTGGTCCAAGGAACACCAGATCCAGTTATGAGGTGGGGAATGTGTAGCAGGACCACAAAGGCAGAATGGAGCTAGACTTTAAGCTGGGCCCTGAGCCACGCTGCCTCTCTCTAGAAGGCTTCAGAGCTCATCTCAAGAGCAGTTTCTGAGGCTCTTTATCAAAAGGAGGACTGGAAAAATGAGAGGCAAGTTGTGACCTTTCCTGGGCAAATGGTAAGAGGAGTGTGGCAACTGCCAACCGGGGCCAGGCTGTGTCTATTTTCTTTAAGAGAAAGTCTAAATTTATCTCCTGTCAATTGGAAAGATTTGGTCATGGGACATTTATTTTCACAGGAGACTTATAATTTTAGAGCCAGAGAGCATAACTGCTGTTTCTCTTCCTTCTTGGGACATTCAGCAGGGGAGTAAAGGGGTCTCTAAGAAAGATGAAACCTGTGGTGAATTATGGCATCTGTGAGAAGGGACAGTTACGGAAACTAAATTTAAACAGCAGTGTCCAGAAGCAGCCTCTCTTTTGGCAGGAGATGAGCCTGAGCAGAGCTGGTCTGGAAGGCGTGCCCATGAGGATTAGTGGGAAAAGTGGAAGGTGTCACACCTGGAGAAGAGACTGCTCTCTGGACACAAGATTATCTGTTTCCTTTTTTAAAAATAAAGTAAATTACTCTCATCTCCATATCCAACAATCTCATCTCTCTCGGGATTGTCAGTCTCCTTCCCCCCGTTGTTCTGGACTGAAGATGTTCGTGCTGAGGACTTGACAAGACCCTTCCCCTCCTCCCCATCTTCACACCTGTGGGGCAGTCCTATCCTTACCTTCCAGTGACTGAGCTATTTATCTTTTTTTCCTGGAAGCCCAGCCCCCTGTCATTTCTAGTATCCTCCCATTCCTCTGGGTGTCTCAAGCCAGGCAAGTCTCAAACCTGTTCGAAATGGGAGTTAAAATATGACTGTATGAGAGTCCTGTTGCTTTTAGCATTGTTGGCCAACCTGTCTCCCTTCTCTGTAAAGACCTCTCAGGAGCCAAATATCAGTAAAGGGCTAAAACAGCCACAACATTGAACATTCTGTTTACAAAATGTTTCACCATACATTATATCATTTGGTCAAGAGCATCTCATTATATAATTCTAGTCATACTCTTGTGGTCTAGAGACACTTTATATTCAGCTCATTTTTCTCATTTTTCCTTTTATTTCCAAACTCAAATACCAGAACACTGTCTACCCAATAAATATGCTAAAAGATTGGCATGTTGGGGTGGCGGTGGTGTCTATAGACATATCTAAGAACTGAAATGGTGCCATGGAAAGAATGTTGAATCAGTCATTAGAGGATCTGAGTTCAAATCTTGATGAACCTATGGAACCTTGGGTAACTTACTTTCCCCCTCTGGATCTCAATTTCTTCATCTGTAAAGTGAATATGTTCAACTAGATGCCCTCAAGGGTCCTTTCCCATTCTAAACCAATGAAATTTATCTTCAGGGGCAGCATATAAAAAACACCATGGCTTCATTACCTTAGAGTCACATTTTTATTTTTGTTTTTGACCACAAATGAGATTAGTCAATTTGATCAGGTACTTTATGTACAAGACATGAATGTGAATATCTTATCGCTGATTCCAGAAAATCAATTATTCTCTTAAGGAAGATTTGCCTTCACCAAAGATATTCAAGAGAACGTGCTGTGGGGTCTGAAGAGGACTCTGGAAGTGGGATCCCAAACAAATTTACAAATGACCCAATGAAATAACCTGAACAAACCAATCAAGAAGAAGTCATTGACAATGAGATGGTGTAGAAAAAAAGCATCAGGACCAAATGGATTGACAAGCAAATTCTTCCATTCCAAGAGTAAGCTGTCACCAAATTGTATAAAGTGTTTCCATTGTGTGGGCTTGCTCTCTGGGCTGGTTCACTCACCCAACCTTTACTCATGGCAGAAGGTTATTCCTAAACACCACTGATTCTTAAAATATTTACTAAACATTAAATCAAGAGAATAATAGTAATTCTTTATTTAAAGGAAAGAATAAGCAGAAATAATCAAAATATTGCAGTCTAGCCATAAACCTGGGTTATACTCTCCACCAATGCATGATATTTGTGGAGTAGGATGGACATACATTTATAGAAACCTGGCAAAAAGGATATGGAAAGGACTATGACCATGTGCCCAGGACAATTCACAACTCTACACTGTGGGTCTTGATGTCATTGGTCCCTTCAGGAATAATAATGTACCACACAAAACCACTTTTTTGCTATCTTTCCCCTTTCAGAACATCCCCAATGTCTTTATTGGTTAAACCACTACTCTTTTGCTCTTGAGCCAATGAAGTAATGACAAGTTCTTTTTGATAATGGCCACTCTTAATAGGGCAGCAAGAAAATAGTATGCTTTTTTTCTTTTATCAAAAACAATATCCAAATTGCATTTATTCAGTAACAAGCATTTCCATTAAAGCCAGAAAACAAACTGACTCTCTTGGCAATACTAGCCAGCTCTTCACTCAACAGGATTTTTCTTTCTCTCATCAGCTTCTCTCAAGGCAAAGCTCCTTCTCCAATAAGCATACCTCACAGCAAAATAATGTAAAGTCTAGCTTTCCCCCTCTGTTCCTCTCTCTCAAGCCACAGAAAGAACTAGAGGCACCCCTGAGAAGTTCCACCTTTCTATGTACAGCCCTAGAATTCCACTGTCCTCCAGGCATCACAGCAGCTGAAGAACTCTGTCACCTGGCCCAGCTAACTCAGTCAATCAGCGAAATAATGACTCTTTCCCAATTGACAGGCATCTAGCAAAGCAGTGGAAGAGCCTTACTGTCACAAGCTAGCTGTCTCATCTGGAAGCAAGCTATCTGCCA
Organism: Gymnobelideus leadbeateri; assembly: GCA_011680675.1. NCBI lineage: Eukaryota > Metazoa > Chordata > Mammalia > Diprotodontia > Petauridae > Gymnobelideus > Gymnobelideus leadbeateri. The sequence goes on along the minus strand of WOXC01008259.1, from coordinate 1,650,459 downwards.
GCCTTTTATATCATCTGCCTCCTCCTCTCCCTCCTCCTCCTCCCTTCCTTCTTCTTTCTTTCTACATCATCTTCTCTGACTTCTACCTCAAATCAACACCTATTCATCAGCAGTGATTTATCTCAGACAGGCACCAGAGTGTGGTAGAAAGCACACTGGATTCAAGTCAGAAGACTTGAGCTCTGCTACTTACTGCCTGGATGACCTTGGGGAAGTCATTTATCTATACTGGGCCTCATTTTCTCCCTCTATAAAATGACAGAACTGAATCAGGTGACGTCTGAGGACCTTTCCAGCTCTAGATATAAGCTCCCATGTTTCATATATGGAAAATGAGGCAGGAGGAGAAGGGGAGAAGAGAAATGTCAGGATTTGATTTCTCTCAGGGCCTTCTGGCTCTTCTGCTAAGCAGTGATACTACTTTCTCAGGCCTGTGGCATGTTCTCCTAGGACAAAGTCATGGCAAGTTTAAGTGTAGTTTCAGTCTGGTTTCCTCAATGGGAAGGTATTGAAAAAGCTTTAAATACTAATGCTGTAGCCTCCTCCCCTGTCCCCCATCCCCTGCTTCCCCTCTGGTCTCTCTTTTCTAATGCTGTCCATATGAGTCAAGTAGGAAAATAATCATCTCAATTCCTGGTGAATGAAGTACTGTTGGATCCCCAGTTCCATGAGTTCAAATTACATTCATCCATTTCTGCACAACTCAAAGAAGCTGACGTATGCTTCCACTCGCACGCTTCCCCGATTCCCATTTATACACTGTATGTGAGGGAGTGGAGACCCACTGTCAATGGCAGCCTCCAGATGATTCACATCTGAGCCCCAGACCCTCGGACCTCCCTTTCTTGATGCCTTCTCCTTGGGCTGGATCCTCCTCCCGCTGCCCAAACTTGCTCTAGCTTTGTCCAGGGAAGCATGCCACAGTTCTGAGAAAGCTGTGTTGCTTTCATAGCCAAAGAGCCAGAAGGATTGTAGAGCGCATAGGATCCTGACATTTCCTTCTCCCCTCCTACCTGGTGTAGAGGTCATTGGCATATGCTAGTGGAAAAGGACTTGCCTTCCCATAATGCCATGAGCCTTGAGGCTTCAGCTCTGGTTATCAGCCTGGAGAGATTGTTAGGAGGCAGCAGACAGCTACGTGATGGGATAACAAGACGTGCTTAGGAGTCATGGTTCCAGTTAGGAAGAGAGAACAAGATGGCAAGGCTGGCCGGCTGGTGGCTGGTTAGACCAAGCAGAGCATGGGGGCTATGCATCTGGCTTTGACACACAGAACAGGCATGGACCAGGATCTGAGAGGAGGGAACCTGGCATGCAGATGGGATAGTGCAGTCCCCAGGGAAAGTCAGCAGGCAGGAAAGTGGGACGTTGCTCTCCCTGGAATTCCCAAGTGCATCCAAGCTACAGGATTCCCCTTTTGGGTTTTGTGAATTGGTTATTCAAGAAGGGGGCTGCCCCTCTGGCAAGGCTGAGCATCTTCCCATTAGACTGTCTTCCCTGTTAACCTAGCTTATGGACAAGACACGTTTCTGCACTTTTATCTTTCTCATATCTACATATTCTTCATGTTCAAATGGCTATTAGAAGTTTATGAGTGACTGATTACCATAAAGGAAAAATGAGTCAAACTCAGTTATTTCCAGAGGGGACATCTGGATGGGGACCAATCCAAGCCATACCAGTATTGAAGAGAAGATTCATAAGTTTGAATAACCCCACCCTGCTGAAAGTAGAGGGGTCTGGGCACCCCATGTGATACAGGGAGACACATGTATGTGAATGGCCTCTTCCCTGCTCATGCCCCTTCTGCTTATACCATACAGACAATCCTTATTCCATCCCTAGAAAAATCCCTGGCAGTAGGTGAGGGATAATAAGGGAGCCCTGGGGGATTTTTCAAATAGTAAGAAGTTTAAGAGATAGAAAAAAGGCACATGTCATCTCCAGAAGAGGCTCTTATGGTGGGCCTGGATAAACAGGTTTACACATCCCAACCACCCCAGGCTTCTGAGGGAAGATGGAATCTTAGAGTAAAAAAGGAGTTTGGGCTCATCTCTCCCAACACTCTGCTCGGACCATAGATCTGAAGCTGGAACCTCGGGGGCCACCTAGCCCAACCCCCTCATTTGATACAGGATATGAAAGTCAGGCCAAAGCCTGTCCAGCCCAGGTCTTCTGATATCCAAGCTCTCCAAGGCTTTTTCCACTCTGCCCAGCTATCTTCCCTCTGTAAGATGGCAAAGTGAGTCAGGCAGGGTCTGAGGCTAATGGATCACAGAGGAGGGGAATGGAGTCATTGCTGGATGAATCACTGGGTGATGTGCTGTCTCCTGCAGACTTTCTATGGCATCTCAAGTGGATATATCTCCTCATGACAGTGAGTCATGGAGCAGAGCGCCATGAGTCTAGAGCTCAGAGGGACAAGAGAGGTCATCTGATATACCCCCCTCGTTTTACGAATGAGAGAAGTGAGGCCAAGGGCATGGAAGGGAGCAGGGAACAGAGCCAGGATTCCAGCTCAGGTCCTGGAGTTCAATACCCCACCCACTGGACTATGCTGGTCTGTGCTGCTGGCCACTGTCCTTGCCAAGTCTCATCCGTGGGATGAAGAACAAGCCTCCTTCCACACTCTGGTCAGTCCTTTAAGGGAGTCTGGAATGAGCTGCCTTTTCAAGAGGCCAGAGGCAGTGGGGTGTAGTTGACAGAGCACTGAGCTTGGAGGCAGAGAGATCTGGGTTGGAATCTCGCTTAGATACTGACGCAGGGAAAATTCACCCAACTGGTGAAGTGGGAAAGTAAGAGAAGTGGTAGCCACATCACTGGAGTGTTATGAAGATTCAGTCATCCGTTCATCAGTCAGCAAGCCCTTGGTAAGCACAAAGAGGATACAGCCCCTACCTTCAGTGAGCTTCCATTCCATTGACTGACACGTGTGCAGTGGCAACATGTACAACATGTAACTCTCCAGTTCCCACAGCCATGCCTTTGCATTGGCTGTCCCTTAAACCTGGAAGGTCCCCCCCCACATTCTTTTTTCTGGGGGGGAGACAAGGTAATTGCGGTTAGGTGACTTGTCCACAGTCACACAGCTAGTAAGTGTTAAGTGTCTGAGGCTGGATTTGAACTCAGGTACTCCTGACTTCAGGGTCAGAGCTCTGTTCATTGCTCCGCCTAGCTGCCCCCCCCCCCCCACTCTTTTCTACCTCTTAGTTTCTCTGGCTCTCAAGATTCAGCTCAAGTTCTGCCTTCTGCAGAAAGCCTTCCTTGGTCCTCCCATCTGGTAATGCCTTCCTCTCCAGGATCACCTTCTATCTACTCAGTCTATAGGGACAACCACGTGGCACAAAGGATAGAGCGCTGTGTGTAGAGTCAGGAGATCTGAGTTCAAATCCGGCCTCAGGAAATCACTAGCTCTATAACCCTGTTTGCCTCAGGTTCTTCATCTGTAAAATGGGATGGTGAAGGAAACGGCAAACCCCTCTGGTATCTTTGCCAAGAAAACCCCAAATGGGGTCACAGCGACAGCACAGCCTCTGTGGGTGCCTTGTAAGACACAGCTCTCTCCTTGGAATCAGGACTGTGCTCGGCCTCTCTTTGTGCGCCAACGGGGTATAGGGAGTGAGCATTTAATGATTACTGACTGATTAAATTCAGAGTAACTGGGAAGGGGGAGGGCACTTAAAATGGAAAGGATAAGGAAAATCTCAAACGAAATAGCCAATGTGCCCCAGTCTCCCATGAGTACAAGGAGGATGAGTCCTTAGGGAATCACCTTCTCAGCCCGCCAATATCTCTGTGGTCAAGATAAAGATGCCCTGTGGAGAGACGGAGGAAAGGGAACTTTTGCAGAAACCCTGGGCTGATATGAGTCAAAAATCCCCATTACTCCATGCCATCATGCCCACCCCACCCCACCTCCATGCCCACCCCATCACCATGCCCACCACACCACACCACCATGCCCACCCCACCACCATGCCCACCCAACCTCCATGCCCACACCACCACAATGCCCACCCCGCCACCATGCCCACCCTGCCACACTCCCACAAACAAACGACCCCTGAGAATCAGACCTGGGCTCAGCCTGCTCATCACCAACCCTTCCTTAGAAGGGAGATCAAGAAATCCAGAAGAGACCTCAGAGGCCATCTCTGATCCTACAGTTGAGGATACTGCGGCCCAGGGAAGGTCACCTTGGTCACCTAAGGCCACCCAGGTAGCAAGCCTCAGAGGTGGGGTTTAAGCACCATTCCTGTGACTCTAGGGCCACAGAGCTCTCTGTCATCTTCCAACAGCAGACAGTAGCCAGAAGGAGATGGGAGTGGGCACCTCTTCAGAGCAAAGGAGAGCCAAGGACAGAGAGCTGGTCTATTATTTATCCAATTCATAATGTGTAGCTATGATAAGTTTGTTGAACTGTTTATTTCTCCCCTCTTATACTCTTTGTAATGAAGAGTAAGTCTCTAGGAAGAGAAGAGAGATGCATTAGGACATATAGGCAAAGACAGCAATAAAAATATTTTTTAAATTATTAACAATTTACAAAAGTGTGTTCTTATGCAATTTTATCAAACTGTGATTGATTAATAAAGGTTTTATTAAGACCGTTCCACTATGCCATCTTATGCTTAAATATACTCTTTTTAAATTAAGTGTGGCTCTCAAATCATGCTGAGAGGGTGGTTTGTGAGGGGGTTCTTTGGGTCAGGAGAAGGTCTAATACTGTGATCTCATCAGTAATAGATGGGAAACTCCCTGTCTGGAAACTTCTCTCACAAGGACAGATATGCAACTCACATCTAACTGATAGCCTTTGAATGTTGCTTGACTTACTGAGAGGTTGTGATTAGCCCAGGGTTAGACAGCCAATAGAGTCAGAGGAAGGACTAGGCTCCCTGAGTCTATGGCCAGCCTTCCGTCCACCATGATTCAATGAAATACAATCTGCAAATTGCAAAGCTCTAAGCATGACATGTTTGCTGTTCTTGATATGAGGATTCACTTTTACATCATGTTTCCCAGGACAAGAATCCTTATGTGGACTAAGGCCAGTTTGCTTCCAAGAGATTCCTAAAGAAAACTAAACCTGACAGAGAGGAACACCACCTCTCAGATGCTGGAAAATTATGTGTTGATTTGACTGAGAAAGTTGTGAACCCATTCTCTGAAAAGGAAATTCAAGGGACTCTGGCCACCTCTGCCACTTCCTAGTGACAGTGGGACATTGAACAAAACCCTTCCATTCTCTGGGCCATGGTGTCCTTCTGGTGAGGGTCTCTGAAGTCATATGAAGCTCTAAATCTGTGGTCCCATGACCCCCCAGTAGAGCAGAGGCTCCTGGAAAAGAGCCCCAGACTTGGACTCTCCTAATGCTGTGTGACCAAGGACAAGCCCTGGACTCTCTGAGCCTTAATTTCATCCTTTGCAGAACGGGGGAAGGAAGACCTGCATTGCCTATGTCACCAGGGTGTGGCAAGGAACTTCAAGCTTTGGGAAATCTCCTGGGCTTCCAGAAAGAGAGCTATTTGTTATTTCTGTCAATGCCTGGGTCCTTGGGCCAACTCTCATTTTCCCAACTGTGGGTGGCATCACCTTCATCTCAGGCTCGTATGAAAACAAGCCAAAAGTCCCCCAGTGTGATTGTCCAAGCCCCGGCATGATTCTTCGCTGCCAAAAAGCCCTTCAATCCAATTGCTTGGAGGGGAGGGAGCCCCACAAAAGGGAAGCCTCATGGGAATAAACTAAGAGGAACAAACAAGGACAACAAGACACTCGACCTCTGTTATCTAGGAAATGGTTTGCTTTGGGAAACAAAAAAAAAAAAGAACGACCTCAGACAGCAACAAATCAGAACCACCCAGACTGGGCAAATTAACTCCAAAGTCACAATAACTTTCAAAATCAAAACACAGAAGAGGGCCAAGATCTCCGGAGGGGGAAACAAAACCTACTTGGCAACAAGCAAAATAAACCATCACAAGAACACTTACCTCCACCTTCTCAACGTCCATCATTGAACATGGCCATTCTCATCATGTTGGGTGGGAGAGGAGGAGAGAAAAGAGAAGGAAAGAGGGAGGATGGAGGAGCTAGAGACAGAATGAGGGAAGGAGGAGAGAGAAAAGAAGAGAGAAAGCAGAGAAGGGGTGGGGGAGAAAAGGAAAGGAAAGAGAAAGTAGAAAAAGGAAGAGTAAAGAAATGATAAATAAGTGTGTATAGAATGAGTTTATACATACATTGGCATGTATTTGTGTCTATTGGTAGCCATCTGGGGGGAAGAGCAGCAATTTATGCGATAAATTCATTATACATTTAAAAGGAATAGCAAATTGTACATAATAGACTGAGGGAGTCATGTGCAGCCATCTTTGTTATCCTATGCTATAGAAATGCTTGTTTTATCCCATAAATTAAAAATAAAATTTAAAAAAATACTTTAAGAAAATAAAGAAAAGGGTTGGGAATAAAAGATTAAGATGAAATACGTTTGGGAAAGAGACAGAGAGAGAGACAGAGACAGAAAGAGACAGAGAGAGAGAGAGAGGGAGGGAGAGAGAAAGGGAGAGAGAGAGAGAGAGAGAGAGAGAGAGAGAGAGAGAGAGAGAGAGAGATGAAAGACGGAGACAAGGGAAGCTGATTAGGCATTTCTTTTTTTTTTTTTTTAAAGCAATTGGGGTTAAGTAACTTGCTCAAGGTTACACGGCTAGTCATTATTTATGCGTGGGGGCTCATTTTCTGAGGCCGGATCTGATCTCGGGTCATCCCAACTCCGAGGCCGGCGCTCTTACTCACTGCGCCACCTAGCCGCCCCTTTAGGGCAATTGGGGTTAAGTAACTTGCCCAAGGTCACACGGCTAGGTTTTTGTTTGTGTGGATTAAGTGTCGGAGGCCGGCCCTGAACTCAGGTCCTTCTGACTCCAGGGCCGGCGCTCTACTCACTGCGCCACCTAGCCGCCCCCTGATTAGGCATTTCTTTCACAAGTTGTGTGGGAGCCCATCATGACCCAGCTCTAAGACATACCTCCCCATTCCCTCTCCCTGACCAGAAGAACACACACACACACACACACACACACACTTCAGGTGGGAGGACAGCCTTTGTTATAATAGACTTCACTAGGACAGATACTTTACTGACACAGAAACGTGCTTATCTCACCCCAAAGCCCATTGTCTCCCAGAACTCTTCAGTAACATCTTTTGAGCCGTTTCTAAACTGTGCCCTGAGTCAGGAACGTTTCCTTATGGGAGATGAGATCGGTCATTATTGCAGGTGTTATCGCCTCCATTAGACAGATAAGGATTTTGAGGCTTAGAGATGGGGAAAGAGGGGAGGGGGCAAGGATTAATGAAGTGCCTATTGTGTGCCAGACACTGTGATGAGAACGTATGTGCCCAAAGTCAAAGAGGAAATGAAAGCAAGGTCAGAATTCAAAGCCAGGCTCCTGACGCCAAACCCAGCGCCTGCGCAGCCACTGAGCTGAAGTGTGATTTCAGGAGAGTTAGGGGCGCCACATTCTCATTCTCACCTCCCTTTTCCTACTCTCGAGGCTTCACCGTCTAGTGCTCTCGGTCTTTCTCCCCTTTCCTCCCTCTCCAGAAACCTCCTGGACTTTCCAAACTAAGGGTAAACCTTGGGCCTAAATACCACTGATTTTGTGTCTCCTGCAGAAAGGAAACAGGGTGGAGGCAGCAGCAAGGTGGCTTCCAGAGGGATGGAGGCTCCTTCTCCAGAACGTCTGACTCCTCAGAGGGGACGACGAGGTAGGGAAGACTTTCCATAGCAGATCAGTAAACCTGGATCCCAGGGGCACCTGGCACCTCCGCACTGCATGGCCACTGAGCAGCCCCTTTCTAGGCCTGGGCCCCTCTTCTACAAAGCGAGGAAGGGAGAGGCTGCCCCAACCCGAGGCCTGCTCTGAGAGGTGGTTGGAGGAGAGCGCGGCCCTCGCTGTCGCCCAGCAGCCTGGTGGGTTTGCTGAACTGTCTTTTTGGTTATTTCGGGGACAGCTCTTGGCAGGGCAGGCACGCTTGGACATGAATGAGATGTTAAAAGAAAGCTGCCAGTGAGAATCAGAGGTTAAATCATCTGGTCCAGCCCTCTTGTTTTCATGCACTGCTGGCCCTCCGCACCCTCTGTGATGGGCTTAGCACAGAGCCTGGCACAGAGGAAGGGCTACAGCAAAGCTAACTAGCAGCAGCAGCAGCGGCAGCAGCAGCAGCAGCAGCCGAAGCAGGGGCAGCAGCAGGGGCAGCAGCAGCAGGGGCAGCAGCAGCAGGGGCGGCAGCAGCAGCAGGGGCAGCAGCAGCAGCGGCTGCCTCAAGATCCTCTAGGAAAGGAGGTCCCAGGAAGAGCTGCTGAGAAGAGAAGAGCTGACTGGACAGCCGTCTTGGCGGCCGCAGGATCACGGACTGGGAGCTGGGAGGGGCCTTAGAAGCCACCTCTGTCCTCCTACGTAAGAAGAGGACCAGAGAGGTGAGGGGACTGCCCCTCGGCGCACAGCACGGCCCAGCTCCTGCCTCCTCTCTCCTTTTGTGTCACGTATTTAGATCCTGAAGAAGCCCCTCATTTTACAGAATGGAACTGAGGCTCACAAAGGGACCTGTGTCTACACAGCTGGTCAGCGCTGGAATTGGGATTTAAACCCAGACTCCCTGGTTCCACATCCAGCAGAATTTTTCCTTTGATGAAAAGGAAAGCGATTCCCAGCCCGAGGTCACACAGGGCAAAAACAGGAGCAGTAATCTGCAGCAAACACTCATGTCCAGCTTCCCTCTACATTCATCTCCTTTGTTCTCAGAGGGCCTAGGCGGTAAGTGCTGCTATTACACCCATGTTACAGGCAAAGCACAGGCTAAGAGACTTGCCCAGGGTCACACAGCTAGAAAGGATCTGAAGCCAAATTTGAACTCAGGTCCTCCTGACTCCGTATCTGCAGTGTCCATGCCACCTATAAAGCACCACATAAACATATGGAACCAGGCTAAAGTGTTCTTCTGGTGCTTGATGAAAGTGTAGATATAATCCTGGGTTCCTGAGGGCTGGCCAGTTGGCATATGTACCCACAAGGGCACACACATGCACACACACACACACTGGCTGGTCCAACAAAGCCATCTTGGGAAGAAGAGGCATGGCCAAGCATGAGGTCCCTTGTGCCTCTAGATTCTTTGAAGACCTCATGTTGACTCTTTCAGGAATGGAGCAAACTTTCCCTTTTCCAGCCCCAATTGCCTTAAAATTCAGAATTAAAGGATCCGGTTGATGCCAGAGACTAAAAGACAGACAGCATTTTCTGTTGGTACCAAGTATAGCTGGGGGTTCCCACTCCCCTAAGTTTGGCTCTGATCCAAAAGAAACTGAGCCCAGCCCAGAGGGTGATGTAGTTTCTACGGAAAACTGAAGTCAGGCCTGAGCTGACTTGGATCTTAGCCGGGGGTCAAATGTCTTCATGACCCTGACCACAGTTTCAGATTTCTTTGTGCAAATCCTCCACACCTATTCTGGACCAGAGCCTGCCTGGATCCCCAGGAGGCCCATTTGAAACACGTGCAGAATGATGTCTGTGAGCTTTCTGGAGGCCTGAGACTTTGTAAAGTGAAATCATTACCCAGAGGCCCCTGGAAAGGAGCAAGCTGGGATGGGGGTTGGGAGGGATGCAAAGATTATTCATAATTTTTGAGGTTTTCTGAGGCTTTCCTACGACAGGTTTGATAGGAAGAGAAGGCAATGCCTTCCAAGAGTGTCTTGGCTCTCCTAAACTCCCCAGTTCTTTCTATGTTTGTTCAGGTTCAGCCACAGGCTTCAAAAGGTCACTCAGGGAGAGCTGGTGGGGGCTCAGGCCAGAATCAAAACTAGAAATCCGATGGAAACAAGCCAGTCCCTGCAAATGGGATAGAAATGGCCAGTGGATTCCAGGCGAAGCTGACCGCTCTCCTCCCCAGAAGGGAGCTCACCAGATGTCTCTTTATTACAGTTTACAATAACAGCCTTCCCGTGACATCCATCCATCAGGAAGCCTGGCACAACCCCACAAAAAGTCAGCAACACGTTTCTCCAGCAGGGCTACGTTCTCAGAACTTTTATGTGCTTTAATACTTGACAAATCACTGTGTGACTCCATCTTTGTCCCGGCTCCCAGTGGGGCCCAGCCCAGCATCTCTATTCAAGGCCACGCCGATGGGCGCCACCGCTCATGGTTTTCTCTCGGCCTTCCTACTAGATTGCTTTGTTTCTTTCCCTGAAGACGTTTCTATTTGCTATAATAAATTATACATTCCCCTACTTTATACCTTTTTAAATAGTCTCTCTCCCAAGAATCTCCAGAGAAGGGATTTTTCTTGAACTGAAAAGAAAAAGAGGATGGGAAGAGGCTCCTCATCTTGTTAGCGATTTTATCACCCCCGTTTTCCTTTTCAGATCTCTCTCCTGTTTCACCGTGACAGGCACACAGGAACTCGACATCCTTGCGGCCCTTTGACAGGAAAAGGAACTCTTGAGTTTATCGGGGTCTTTTCCTTTCTTGTATAATTGTGGGTGAAGAGTCAGTGCACCCAGTGAGGGGGCCTGATGGGGTGGAGCATTGGCCAGAGAGTCCAGTCCCCCCCTCTAATCCCCCTCTGACACTGTTTGGCAATGGTCCCATCACTTACTGTATCAGAGCCCAGATCGCTCATCTCTAAAATGGGAGTCACCCTACTGCAATCTGCCCTGTGAGTGAGGATGCGGGAAGCAGAAAGGTCCCTGGATGCCAATCAGGAAACCTTGTGCCTCAGTTTCCTCACTTGTAAAATGAAGGGGTTGGACTGGAAGACCTCAAGGTCATCTCAAAAACTCTCATGCTGTGAGCACATATTGAAGGTTTGCTTTGCAAACCTAAAAAAGGACCCTTTAAACAATAGTGACTGTTACCATTACTCCATTCTTGTTTGTTTCGTGATGATCATTAGGATGGATATTGATCTCGTGATGATGAATGGCACCCACAGAAAAGCCTCATCACTCATGGAGATGCAGAAAAGAAGGCAAGCTGGGCTGGAAGGTTACACAATATGGAGAGATGGGAGACTTCCCAAGGCACGAGCTTTAGGACTAGAAAGGGAGCATCGGAAACCCCCAAGTCAACATGGCAGCCACTGGCTTCTGCTACTTCACTGTCTTTCCCCACTCCCTACCTTCTGCTCTCATCCTGGGGAGCTTCACCATACATGCTGGGGCTTCTTTTCTCCAAGGCCCTCCGTTTCCCCATTTCCCATTCCTGGCTCCTCCTCCCCACCTCCACAGATGGTCAGACCTTTGAGCTCACCATAGCCAGCCAGTGCCCCACCTCCGACTTCATGGATTGCAAAATTCCTTTAGGTGACCACAGTCTTTCACCATTCTATCTTTGCCTCTGCTTTATGAACCTGAAACCTGATTCAACCTCAGTATGACCCCCATGCCCTCTCTTCCTCTTTCTTCCAAAGCCTTCATCCTTGTACTGACTGCACTCTCCTCCTTTCCCTGTCCAGATCAATTCATCTCTACACTATCCTATATATTCTCCTTTACTCCCTTGCCCTATCACCAGTCATGCCTTGCCAAACCCCAAACCTCAATGATTCATCCCATCTCTGGTCTTCCTCCTCTTTACATCCTTCTAAATGGATTTGCAAAAAATTATAAAACCTTGCTGATGGGGTCCACTCCAGATTTATGTTCTGTAGCCCCAGTTGGGCCCTGCCTGCTGCTACGTGATTCTTTTACACCTCCCTAATTGACTCAATATTGCTCCCCCCCCTGCCATATTTTCTAATCTTAGCAATCCCTCCTCAAGCCTCACATGGCTCCTCCCCCCACAGCCACTGAGCTGAGAATCTTGCTGCATAGTTCATCAAAAACATTGAGGCCATTTGCCAAGAGACCCCTCTTATCCTCACCTCCTTGTCTCCCATCCTTCAGACATCTTCTCCCACCATCTCCTCCTTTGCCCATCTCCTCTGAAGGTCACCTTTCTTCATGCCAAGGCAGACCCTTTACCTGCACAAAGGCCTTCCTTGCATTCCCATCTTGTCCAGAATTTTGCTCCCTCTGTCATCCCCACTATCACTTATTTTTTTTTTTTAAAGCAATTGGGGTTAAGTAACTTGCTCAAGGTTACACGGCTAGTCATTATTTATGCGTGGGTGCTCATTTTCTGAGGCCGGATCTGATCTCGGGTCATCCCAACTCCGAGGCCGGCGCTCTTACTCACTGCGCCACCTAGCCGCCCCTTTAGGGCAATTGGGGTTAAGTAACTTGCCCAAGGTTACACGGCTAGGTTTTTTTGTTCGTATAGATTAAGTGTCAGAGGCCGGCTCCGAACTCAGGTCCTTCTGATTCCAGGGCCGGCGCTCTATTCACTGCGCCACCTAGCCGCCCCTTATCACTTATTTTCAATCTCTTCCTGTCTTCTGACTGTTCCCCTGTTCCCTACAAACAGATTCACATCTTCAGCCTTCTTTAAATAGAAAACAAAACTCAGCCCCACCACCCCTACTAGCCTTTGTCCCATATCTTCCCTCCCCTTCTCATAAACTCTTCTAGAAAGCTGTCTACACTGGGTGTCTCTACTTCTTCTACTCTAAATTACCTACTTCTAAACCCTCTGCAGTCTAATTTCTGACCTCATCATTCAACTGAAACTGCCCCTTCCAAAGTTAGCTATGATCCAATTCTCCATTCAAATGGACTTCTCGGTTCTCTCCAAGGCATTTGATGCTGTTCACGACCCTATTCTCATGGAACTTTCTTTTCTCCAAGTTTTCATGATGCTGGTCACTCCTCACTCTCCTCCTCAGTCTCCCAGCCCTTAACTATGGGGGTCCCCCAAAGCTCTGTGCTGGGTCCCCTTCTCTTTTCCCTCCCTCCGGCTCTTCAAGCCCTGCACACCCTGTCTGCTTTACCTTTCCTGTCTCCTGATGCCTAGTGTCATGAAGAATGCCACCGTGCTTTCTGAGATCCAGCTACCCTGGCCTCCTCTCCAGCTCCACTGTGTTTGCACTGGCTGTGTCCTGCCTTCCCAGAAGGCCCTCTCTCCTCACCTCTGCCTCGTTGTTCCTTGGCCCCTTTCATTGCTCAGCTCAAAGCCAGTTGCTGTGGGAGGCCCTTTCTGCTGCCCCCACCCCCAGCCAGATGCCAGTGCCTTCCCTCTGAGATGCCTCCCACTACTTCTCATATGTTTCACACATACAGAGCTATCTGCATGTTGTCTCCACCATTAGAATATGAGCTCCCTGAGGGCAGGTGCCTTTTTTCCCCTTTTCTTATAATCCCACTGCCTGGTGCATGGAAGCTTCTTGGTAACGGGATGAATTCAAGCACTCACAGGAACATAAGGGATTTGAGGGATCTCAGAGACTGCCTACTCCTGCCCCTTCATCTTACAAATGATGGGACTGAGGACCCACCTCCAGGGCCAGTCACACAGGCAGTAAATGTCAGAGGAAAGATCCGGACCCAGGCCCTCTCTTCCCAGAGCCATCACTCTTTCCCCCAGGCCACACTGTCCCAACTCTGCCCACCCCGTAACTGATAGTATTCTACCACCGTGCCAGCTTGTGTCTTGTGCAGGGAACCCCAGGGGAGAAATCCTCTCAGCCAAAGTAGATCCACATCTACTCCTCAGTTTTCAGCCATAGAGCTGCCTGGGGGCACTGAGGGGTTGCGGGACTTTCTCACAGTCACACAAGAGGTGGGATGTCAACCCAGGTCCTTCTGAGTCCAGGACCAGCTCTCTCTCCCATTCCGCCTTACTGCCTTGTGTGGCTAGGGCCCTTAACCAAACTCCTCAGAGCCTCAGTTTCTCCACCAGTACTATAAGATTAGACAATACTACCCTAAGGTCTCTTTAACTAGAAGATTACAGTTTCAACATCTCCCTGGTGTTCTCTCTGCTCAAAAATCAGAAGTGGCAACCGAAATGTGGCAGGTTAATTACCTTCCTCTGTTTCTTTTTTTTCCTTTTCCCCAAAGATGGCAAGTATATTGTGATTTATCTCTCCTATTATTGTCATGTTTTTCCGTTGCTATTCTCGCTATCATGCATCGTGGAGCTGGCGAGCCGTGGCATCACTTCACGGGGCTCCGGTAATTTTTCGGGGGCTGCTTTATGTGCCTTCACTTCAAGCTTCAGGACTGTCTTCTGTCTTGTGATGAGATTCTCTCTAGCATGGCAAAGGCCTAGGGATCCTGTGACAGCTGACATATCACATGAGAACAGCTGGGAGATCTGTCTGAAGTGGGAAATCATGATTAATTGGTGGAAGATGAGGCAGCCCTGAGAACTCAAGGTGAGGCCCTTGTCACCTGGTCTTTATTAATTAACTCAGAAAAGTGCCATATTTACTCTTGGGTAAAAGTCTATGAGGAACCTGGGAAAAGAATTAGAAATAGGTCCTGCCCATTTCAGAGAATCATTCGTGATGGTTCTAAAAACAACCAGCTGAATGTGAACGTCTGTCCAGTATAAGCAACACCTTCAAAGTTCCCTCAGTTTCTTGTAGCTAAAAGAAATCTCCTCCCTTCAACAATTCAACACCCACATCTGAGGAGATTGTTCTGGGAACAAATGAAGGGAACAGTCAGTGTTGGAGGGGTTGTGGAAAGATGGACATATGGTGCTGCCACTGGAGCCATGAATGGGTCTACTCATTCTGGAAAATAAATTGAAATTATTCAGAGAAATTGAATAACATGTCCATACCATCTGACCAGAAATCTCACTGCTAGACACGTATCCTGAAGGAGGTGTGCCATCCAGTCATGAAAGATGAAGAGGGCCATCGATGGTGTCAAAGGACAAAGACTGGGGGAGGGGGGCATATCAAGGAGGACAGCTGCTGAATGTGTCGATCACAAGGTCGGCTTTGAGAGAGCAATTTCAGCTGAGTGATGAAATTAGAAGGAAGTCTACAAGGGACTGAGATAAGAGCATGTTGAAAGGTAAGCTTTGGGTGAAGACTACATTTGCAAGAAATTTAGTAATGCAGGGCGGCTAGGTGGCGCAGTGAGTAGAGCGAGCCAGAAATACCTGAGTTCGGATCGATCCGGCCTCAGACAATTAACGCACACACAAACAAAAAGCCTAGCCGTGTGACCTTGGGCGAGTTAACCCCAATTGCCCTCCAAAAAGGCCAAAAAAAAAAAAAAAAAAGAAAAGAAAAAGAAATTTAGTAATGCACAGAGGAAAAAAATGGCCTGGTAGCAAGATGGTAGAAGGATCAAGGAAAAGCTTTCTGAATAGTGCATAGGCTTGTGTACAGGGACAAGTGCTGGGGTGGGAACAGCACCAGACTTGGACTTAGTAAGGCTTGGGCTCAGATTGTACCTTCAAGGTGATCTAGAACTCTTACTCTGAGTTGCAGTTTATTCAGTTATAAAATAGGGGTAGAATTTCTACTTCTCAGGGTGTTGTAAGAATCAAATGAGATAATGGGCAAAGCGGACATGTCAGACAGCAGAAAGTTGAGATACTCCCCAGAAGTGACCCAAGCCGATTAAAACATAATAGGGAAATATTTAGCAAAATAAATACAAATCAATAGACGATAAATAATGTTACCGTGTGACTTTCTAAGTATAGTGGCCTTCAGGGATCCTTATGGACAGCCCCCTTTTCTATTTGAGTTTGACACCATTGTGAAAAATGTTTTTGCAAACCATAAAGCTCTATGCAAATGTCAGTTAGCATTGAGGAGAACTCATAAGAATGGGCCTGGAGTCAGTAGCATTAGAAACATATGCTAAACCCTTCAGGGCTATACCTAGACCCCTGAAGGAGAGATGTAGCTAGCCATGCCTTTGGATCCCCAATTGGTCAATGTGCATGGGAGTGGGGATAAGGACATCCTAGGGACATAAGGACAGCATGTGATTGTAAGCAAATGGAAAGAGAGACAGAAGATTCATGAGAATGACAGGACTTCTATTGAGGTAACGTTCTTGTGAAAGCTGAAGGGGGTGAGTCCAAAGGCACGGGTAGAGAATAGAAAGAGAAATATCTTTCTCTAAGATGGAGGGGAGGAGAAAGGAAGTGATGATACAAGGAAGCTCTGAAAACTAGAGGAAAGGAGTGAAATAAGTCTTAACTTTCTCAGCACAGTTGGAGGCTATTGGAAGGCTAAGGGGTAACACTATACCCATAATCTTGTGATTAAAGCCTCTCTTAGTGTTTGTCCCTCCAACTCAGAGACTTTTAAAAGTTTTCCTCTTGAACTGGGATGGTTTCATGGGCTGCCGACCCAGCTCAAGAGGACAGACCACACAGGAGCCCTATGACAAAAAGCAAAGATAAAAAATAGGCTTCAAGTAGAGTCGAAAGTCATGGAATGCTGAATGCTCTGGAGAATTCAAGGACAGGGTCACTTAAAGGTCATCAAGGAGTCACACATTGGGTGTGAGCAAGCAGCAATGCGTTACCAATGAAGAATTGCACAAGGGGACAGAGAGATTTATGGAGAAGAGTGTGGGCCAGCCATGGGGTGAGAACAATGGACAACTGCTGAACAGCCCACAGGCTTTGTCAGGAAACACTCTCCATGTGAAGGGATTTTAAAGCCTACTGCCTTGTGGAAGATTATGGGAAGATAAGAATTCAGACAGCATTATGGGCTGCCACCTTGATTGTTTGTGGGAAAATGGCCCCATGGACAAGATCATGAAGCCATCCAAGTCTAGAAGCTTGGCCACCACTCCTGGGCTTCTGGCACAATAAAAAGAGCCCTAGGTTTGGAGTCAAGCTTTCCCTCAACTTATTACTGAGTCCCATTGGGTAGCTCTTCCTCTCTCCCCCTCTCTATCTCTTTCATTGTCTCTGTCTCTCTCTCTGTCTGCCTCAGTTGCCTCATCTGTAAAATCAGTAATTTGTACCAGATATAAACCTACGATGAGAGGCTCATGGACTCAGAACTGGAAGGAACCTTAGGGATCAAATAAGTAAATCCCCTCATTTTACAGGACAAGTGATTAGCTCACAGTCACATAGGCAGTCAATATCTGGAGGAGGGTTTGAGCCCCGTTCTCTCTGCAGCACATGCCCAGAGCTGCATTGAGTGACTCTCTGGAGGGAGGGAGCCTCGGCCAATCTCCATATGCCGGCTGGGGGTCCTGACTTCTCAGCTGTTTGTACCACCTCCCCTCAACTCGTGCCACTTCTCCCTGATGACACCTCCTGCTTGGGCTCCTCAGAGCCAGGCGAACATCAGAGGCAGTGATTTCAGAGGGCATGGAGCCTGCCATTGTTTCCACTGCCAACACTCCCCCAGCAGTCAGCAGAGGGGCCCAGGCCAAAGAGTAACACCAATTACACAGCCCTAACAGAACCCAGCCTTCCCAGGGCCAGGGCAGCTCTAAACACTATCATTGTTCAGTGAGAGAGAATTCAAAGAGGAAGAATGTCATTTCAAGCCCAAGTGCTTCCACTGAGACTGGGGGAGACAGACAGGGCCGCTGAGGAACTTGACTGGAAACATATGATGGTGATAAATTGTACTCTGGCCAAACTGCTGAAATGTTGGTAATGGAGAACACCAGGGCCTCTTAGCATCAGCTGGACCTGGAGGAAAACCCCAGCCCCGGCCCCTCCTCGTTCCAGACTTCTCCTGCCTCCCTTCTCAGGAAGACGATTTCTGGAGGGAAGAGAGCTCTCCATCCAGGCTCCCGTGGAGGCAGATGGGTTTGTTTTCTGCATGGCCTGAATGGCTTTCTCACTGGATCTTGGTTAATAAAAGCCTCCTATTCTAGAAACAGTTGGACCATAATTTAGTCCAGGAAAATGGATGCCAGGAGCTGAGATACAGAAAGCAAATGGGGTGTGGGGGCAGGAGAGTGAAGGGAGAATAGGACCCACAGCCACTGGGAACACTCAATTTGTGTCCAGGGATGAGATCTGGGGCAGGAGGGAGGAGCAGGAACCTAGTGTGATTTGGGGTGGGGGGAGGGATTAACAACTATCCTGTTGTTTATAGTCTTTGACTGATGCCTGGGGATGCTGAGAAATGAAGGGACCTCCCCAGGGGTACAGAGCCTGGCTGTGTCAGAGGCTGCAGATGAGCCTAGGTCTTCCTGACCTTGAGGCCAGAGTGCTGACCACTTAAGAACTCTGCCTCAAGTAATGTTAATGGGCTTTAAGATCTTCCTCAACCATTAATAAACCCCAGGTGGAGTCCATTAAGGGAAGCTTGCTTAGGGGAGGCTTGCTTGTAGGAAGGCTTTCACACCTTGGTAATTTCTAATTAGGCTCAAAGTCAGGAGGGTAGTGATGCCTTCTGGTTCTGAGAAGTGCATACACTCCTAGTTGGTATTTTGCTTTGGGGGCTACTTATGAGAAATATCTTGTGATTCCCTGGTCACTCTCAGTGGCCTATGTTTAGAGCTCCCCGACTGCTCAGATGTAAAGGCTCTCTCAATCCAGGGATTTATGCAAAGTGTTTAGTTTATTCAGGCAGTTGGAGCCCTGTCTGCTGGTCTTTCTTTCTCTGCTTGTATTTTCTCTCAAGTTCAGGGTTCTGACTTTTCCCCTGAATTAGTGAATATAACTAAAAAGATTGCTGACCCCATGAATAGCTCTCTTTCCTAGTAAAGCAGATCTAAGACCCTGTGCCAGCAGCCATCCTGGGCATGCCAGTGTGATTGCTGCTACACCTCACGTTAGTTTGTCAGATTAAAAACTACTAAATACACCCCTCAGGTCTTGGTCTCAGTGTTTCCTTCCTCTGTACTTAGCTTGTCTCTGCTCTCTGCGTCCCTCAGGAGGCAGTCTCAGTCAGGAAGACCAGACTCCATGTCTCCCCTCTGACACACACTGGCTGTATGATCCTTTCCATCTGTAAGATGAGGCTATCATAACACTGCCCTCAAGGCTGCGGGGAGGTCCAAGCCAAATGGGGTAAGTGCTTGGCAAACTTCAAAGCACCACACCAAATTAGGTTGTTGGTGAAGTTTTGTAAAACCCAGAGAGTCATATAAATGTCAGGATGAGCATACGCCTTTCTCTCTTGTCATCTGAAACTTCATCTGGCGATGTTTCATGGACTCATGCTCACTCTCCTCTTTTCTCTGTCCTCTTGCTCTCTGATGCTCTTCTTCCCTTCTTTTCTTTGAGATGAAACACCCCACAGGAATAGCATAGGAGGTGAGTGGAGTCAAATAGCCAATGCTTGAGTTTTGGGAGAGCCATCCCCAGGGAGGTGGCCCCCAGGGGAGACTGGGGCAGGCCAGGGAGAACAGGCAGAGACCCTGGGATACTAATATGAAGTTGCTTCTGGGGAAGTTGCCAAGGCCTGGGGGAGGGAGAAGGAATTCACCCCAACACCTTAAAGACCTGCAAGTCACATCAGTGCCCTGAGGCAAAGCCCCACTGGCCTCAACCTAGTACCAAAATCCAGGGTGAGTATCCTGGGCCTTTCTGGTCCTTTCTGGGTCTTCTTGAAGTCAAAGAATTATCAGACTGTGTCTTCCCAACCTGAGACAGTTAATGCCTGGAGATAGCTTAAAGATCACCTAGTCTGAACCTCTCCTTTTCTGTCCAAAGCTGCTGAAATCGTAGATTAAATGACCTACATGAGAAAAGTCAAAAAGACAAGAAAGGCCAGGGCTGTGTGAGGTCCAGGGGCTGGTGGGTGAAGGGCAGGGACCATGAACTACTTCCTGGATGTGGGGGCTTTGGGGTCACACTTTAAAAACCAGAGAGGAAGTCTATAGCCAAGAGGAGAGAGGGCATCCTAGAGAGAGGGAACAGCGCTCTGCCCATCTCGTTTCTGGCCACAGGTCTCTGATGACATCCCCTGTGCTAGTCCCTAGCATAATTCTTGGTCTGTAACCTGTAGCAGACTCCTCCCTCCTGCTGTGTGCCTTTCCATTGTCCTTTGGGTGACTCTCGGCTTTAGTCCTTTGGAGACTGTGGATGTCCATCATTCTTATTGGGAAAAAATGTATAAAATGACATTAAAAGCAAGGCCAAGGTCAGAGAAATCATTATGAGGGAATACAGTGTTTGTCTTGGCATATCCACCTCTTGTCTCCTGCAGATGACGGTACACGTATGGGTACAAAGAACTTGGCTTGTTCAGACACTTTTTTTATCTTCATTTTTTTCAAACATGACTTGGCAAGTCTCTGAACAATTACTTTGGATTGAGCACAGCTATCTCAATTGTCACTGGTAACTATATTGCAAACCTAGCTCTCTCTGTGACTCATGGGCTCCCCTACATCTCTGACCTTTTTGAAGTTTGAATCCCACCCTTATTTCTAGCCACCCCACAATCCCAGGTTGTCCCCCCTTTCATTAGCTACACCCTCCTCCCTTCCCCACCCGGATCCCCCTTGTCACTGATCTTTCCTGGGTAAGCTCCATCGTGGAGCACTCCCATTGCCCACCACCTTTGCCCCCACACAGGCTGCAGAGAATCAGGAGACCACGCTGACTAGGTCTATAACAAATTTATGTCCAGTGGCCTCTGCTGGGCCCCGCTGCTTCACGAAGTCCTTTGACACCTCGATAATTGCCGGGCTTTCCCACTCACCACCGCACTTTCCCCAAACCTCCCGGGGCTCTCTCCCTTGCCCAGCTGAGAGCCTCGCTTCCTATTCACTGACACAAGAGGGCTGCCTAACTGTCCCTTTTCTCTCATCGCTCCAAAGCCTTTGCCCCCACTCCTCCTTCACCCTTGTATTATTGGGAGAATCTTCAGTCTTCTTTCTGCTCGCCCTTTAATTTGAGTTGGGATGTTTAAATGGCGGAGTCCTTTATTACTGAAAAGCTGGATTTCTTCTAGACAGAAACAACCAACCCATAAAGAGGTAGCCTTCCTCCTTGCTAAGGATGGCCGGCCTGCATGCACAAGCCACCTCCCTCCATCCCACCCTGTCCTGCAGGTCGCCCCCCTCCTTCCTCCTCTCTCATTTTCAGCCCTTCCCTGGCTCCTTTCCTATTGCCTACAAGCATATCCATGCAACCCCCAGCCTGGACCAGCCCCACTGGCCATCTTCCCCTATCTCTCCTAACTTTGTGACTAAACCCCTTGGGAAGCATATCTACACTTGGTGGCCTCCTTCTTTTTTCACTCTCTAGAGGCAGTGAGGGAGCTCAGTGCAAAAACTGGTAAAGTCTGAGTTCAAATCCAGCCTCAGTCACTTACTAACTGTGTAACCCTGGGCAAGTCATTTAAGCTCTGTCTGCATCCGCTTCCTCAACTGTAATATTCGCCTCCCCTGCCCCCAAGTTTGCTGTGAGGCTCAAAGGAGATAATATTCCCCAAGGGCTTTGCACAGAGCTTGGCCCAGAGCATCCCTTAGGTAAATTCTCCTTCCTCTGCCCTGTTCTACCTCCCTGCAGTCTGACTTCCAGCATCATCATTACATTGAAACTGCTTCTTCTCAAGTCCCTGATCACCTCTTACTTGTCCCATCTAATGGCCTTTCCTCAGTCTGCCTGCAGCCTTTCCCCCACCCCCCCTTGGTCACACTCTCAGATATTCTTTTCTCTCCAGGTTTCTGGGGTATCATTTTCTTCTGGTCCTCCTCTCATTTGGGACACCCAGTCCTCCGTCTTCTCTGATGCATCGTCATTCAGACCAGACTCACTAACCAGTGGTCTCCCCAGTCTCTGTCCTGGTCATTCTCCTCTTCTCCCTCTGTACGATTTCACTTGTCGATCTCATCAGCTCCCATGGATTCAATGGCCATCTCCATGTTGACAGTTCTCAGACCTCCCCTTTCATCCCTTACCTCTTTCCTGACCCCCAGGCTCAAATCTCCATCTGCCTATCAGACATCTTCAGTTAGATGGCATGTAGACCTCTTCAATGCACCATGGCTAAAATGGAATTCAATCTTTCTCCAAAAGCCCACCCCTTCTGAGCCTTCCACCCTCCTGCCAGTCAGCCAGGCTCACAATTTAGGTGCTGTCCTTGGCTCCACATGTCCAGTTTGTTACTGAGACCTGGCAGTTTTGCTCTCCCACCATCTCTCCCACATGCACTCTCTCTCCTCTGGCCCTTCTAGCACCCTGGTGCAAGCTCTCCAGCAATAATCTCCTGCTTGGTCTCCCTGCCTTGAGCAGGTAAATCAATATTTACACATTGATAGTAGCCCACTGTCTTGTCTTCCCCCTTTTTCAAGAGGTTTTCTCAGACTGAACTCTTCTTCCTGGTCGGCTCTGGGAAGATCGGGCGTGGGGCTCGATGGAGAACCACAGAACTGGCAAGGGTGGCTGAGAGTCCTACCTATGAAGCAGCTGGGTTTGAGAAAGAAGACTCCCCACCCTCCCACCCTGAGATGCTCCAGGAGGCCAGCCCAGACTCCCCTCCTCCTCCAGCCTAGAGTAGGACTGCCAAGATTGGGATAGGTGAGTCCTCGGGCACCCACAGGCTTTATCTGGGGGTTATCGGATTGTACAGAGGCCAGCTCAGGTGACAGGGTCACCCCATGGATGGGCAGTGTTGGACCAAGACCTGCCTGGCTCAGCCTCTTCGGCAGAGACGGGTATTGGGGAAGCAGCTGGCCATGTAGCAACAGCAACAAGAGTGGTGAGTATTCATAGTACTGGAAGCAGCACTCACTGCTCCCCACATGCTTTTTTCACAACAATCTTTGAAGATAAAGGCTATTGTGAGAAAACTGAGGCAGTAAGTGGCTTGTCCAGCGTTGCACGGCCAGTCCTGTCTTTGGCAGTACTGGAATCCAGGTCTTCCTGACCCCGGGCCCAGCACATGAGGTCCTGTGCCCTGGAGCTGCCAGAGGTGAAGAATAAGAAGAATCTAACATTTCTGTAGAGCTCTCTGTGTGCCTGGCACCATGCTGACTCCTTGGAACCTTGCCACAGTTCTGGGAGGGAGGA
Organism: Gymnobelideus leadbeateri; assembly: GCA_011680675.1. Taxonomy (NCBI): domain Eukaryota; kingdom Metazoa; phylum Chordata; class Mammalia; order Diprotodontia; family Petauridae; genus Gymnobelideus; species Gymnobelideus leadbeateri. The sequence continues at coordinate 1,627,597 of WOXC01008259.1, read as the reverse complement.
GCTGGTATCACCCCCATTCCCCTCAGGGAATCTGAGGCAGACAGAGGTTAAGTGACTTGCCCAGGGTCACACAGCTGGTAAGTGTATAAGACCAGATTTGAGCTCAGGCTTTTTTGGCTCTAGGACCCGGCCCCAGGAAATGGCAGCACCAAGAGTCAAAACCATCCACAGGCCTTCTGCTGCTCAAGCCTGGGTCCTGAGGTTTGCCTGCTGGGCCCAAGCTCCTTCCTGGCACCTGATCTGTCCCTCTCCTCTGCTCCGCTGTCCCCTCCCGCACAAGACTCCGCCATCTTCCCTGCAGCTGTCCCTGTGGTTCTTCTGCTGGCACCTGGCAGACCTCCCGTCCTTTCTCCTCCTGACCTCACACCCCACAGAGGCCTGTATTTGTATACACTCTCGCAGCTGCTGGGCCTCTTCAGATGGTGACCTCCAGGAAGGCTCCTGGCTCTCCTCCCAGACACCTCCTCCTTGAAGCTGGAGTCAGGGGCTCTGTGGGCTGGGGCAGGGAGTCCTGTGAGCACCCGGTGGATAAAGCCCCTCGAGGAACAGAGATGGAGAGGCATTGAGTCCAGCACTTCCCAGCTGAGGAAAGGGAGACCCACAGAGCAGAGCAGGAGTGACTTTGCCAAGAGCCCACAGACAGGAGCACAGACATGGAATGAAATGGAAGAGATGCCTTCCTTTTACAGAAATGGAAACCGAGGCCCTGGAAGAAGCACCCAGGATCACAGATCTAGGGAAGGGAACGCATTTAGAGGCTGTACAGTGTAACTTCCCCCTTTCACAAAGACAGCCATAGTTGATAATTCCAGTGACCTGTATGGTGCTTCCTGTGTTCCAGGCTCTGATTCCATCTGATCATCACGATGACCCTAAGGGGTAGGGACCACTACTGTCCCCATTCTACAGAGGGGGAAACTGAGGCAAACAGGATGAAACACCTTGCCCAGGTTCATACAGGTAAACAGTGAGAGAGCTGCTGTCTCTGATCCAGGTGTTTGCTCCTCACCTGAGGGGCACCATTACCAGCCATACTCAGGCTTGGTACAAACCAGATTTAGGGAAAAACATGTCTTGAGTTCATCTCTTCCCTTCACTTTCACGATGACCACCCTGGTTCCCATCCTCATCACTGCCCTCGGCCTCCTATCTGGTCTCCCTGCCTCAAACTTTGGCTCTTCCCCATCCACTCACAATGGGGTTGGGCAGCATCCATGTGTAAAACTCTGGGTGGCTGTTCCCATGAGACTTCTGGATCTGGCCTAGAAGGATAAGCCTATGGAGCCTGAGAGTCCAGGAATCCAGGCTGGACACTGAAGTGAGAGTAGTCTCATCCCAGAGAGCAGAGGCAGGACCCTTTGCAAAAGTAATCCAGCACTGAGTGCGTAAAGGCCCTTAAAATGGGGAGAAGATAGCCAGTGGGGACTGGGCAGATGCAGAAAAGAGACAGCCCTGACCTTGGAGAGCCCAGAGCCAGGCGGATGTAGCAGGGCTTATCCTGGGCCAGTGTGGCCAGAACCAACCAGCCTCCAGGCCTTTCACATAGACCCCAAATCACCTTTCCACTAAACACACCAGTGACACCCCCTGATCAGTTAGAGAAGCTACAAACTCCTTCATCTGGTGAGTAAATTCATCCTTTGTTGGCACGGTATTTAGTCCTGAGCTTGGAGTCAGGGGAGACCTCCCCTGCTGCTTGCTCCGGACCCCTGGCTGTCCATCCCCAAGCCTCAGTTTCTTCAGGAATATTCTTTAATAGCCCCTGCCCAAAGTCGGCACCTCCCAGGCTTCTTGTGGGGGTCATATGGCATAATGTCTGCAGAACTTTGGAGAGATGTCAGCTCCCATCATTAATCTGGCTCCAGCCTCCTTCTCCATTGTCCCCCTTCACACGCACAGCCTTCCAGACAAACCAGACTGCTCCTGACCATCTGTGGAATGTGCCCTGTCCTCGGCTCAGCCTCTGGGACCCTGCTTTGTCCTCAGGGCTCAGCGCAGGGGCTGTTTCCTAGCAGGAGCCTTCCTTCCCTGGGCCCCTGCCTCCTCCTCCTCCTGCCCATCACTTCCTATAATCCTGGTCTCTCCTCTGCCATATGACTGTCCTAGTTCCCCCTCCTTCTCCAATGTGGGCAGTCACGTGGTACCTGCAGTCATCTTCCTGAGACCAAATCTGACCTCAGGTACTTACTAGCTGTGTGACCCTGGGTAAGTCACTTCACCCTGTTTACCTCAGTTTCCTCGTCTGTAAAATGAGCTGGAGAATGAAATGGCAAACCCCTCCAGGATCCCTGCAAAAAAACTCCAAAATCGGGCCACAAACACAGAGCAACAGCCCCGTCCAAATGGAATGTCCCCCTTGACATCTGGTATTGTATCACCTCCCATAGGACAGGTGATCAATAAATAAATCTTTGCTGAATTGAAAAGTTTAAATTAGACCTCCAGCATTTGGGAAATTCATTCCAACTCCCTGCGGCTCAGTTTCTCCTCTGTAACACGAAGGGGTTGGACTAAAGAGCCTCTGGGTCCTAAATCTACCACATTTAATTATACCTTTGAGTACATGTCAGAGAGAGGTCAGTGTGGCATTGTGCACAGAGCTGGCCTCAGAGTTAGGCAGACCTGGGTTCCAGTCTTACTATAACACAGACCGGCTAAGTTACCCTAACTAAGTCATTTAATTTCTCCATATCCAATCAACTCCATGAAGGTATAAGCCCCAGAGGAGGTGGAAATCTGCATTGGGAGAGGGAATTTCCTCTCTGGGAGTTCCCTACCCCCATGAAATCAGTGGCTTGAACAGGAAGTGACATGCCCAGGGTCACACAGATAATAAGTGTCTGAGGCCAGATTTGAATTCAGGAAAATGAGTCTTCCTGACTCAGGGCTTTGCATATTGGGTCACCTAGCTGTCCTCATTCCCACCTAATATCAGTTCCACAATGAATACACATAAAGGCAAAAAAAAACCTCATCTGTGCAGGTCATAGCAAAACAGAAATCAGACGAGAGAGAGGGGAGAGAGAGAGAGAGAGAGAGAGAGAGAGAGAGAGAGAGAGAGAATGTGTGTGTGTGTGTGTGTATGTGTGTGTGTGTGTGCTGGCTCTCCCCCAAGGGGAAACCCCCTAGAGCAGCAAGCTGCAGGGAGAGACGGGATGGAGCCTACCTGCTCCTCCCATGTCCTTTCGGAGTCTGCTTCTCTAGCAACCTGCCGTAGTTGGCCTCACCCATCTTCTCTCTCAAAACTGATGTGAAGCTGCACTTGAGGAAGATTCTAGCCTGGACAAGCCTCGGGGGCCACTCCTGCTTGAGGAGTCCCCAAAGAGGAGACTGGCTGAGAACCAAGGTTCTTGCCTCCCTTTGCCACAGGGCAGGGCCTTAATCTCCACTAATCATAGAGGATCTGATCTCAGTGGGCTTGAGCACAGGAGGAGTGCTCAGATGACACAGAGTCAAGGCCCCAGGCCTTCCTGGTGCCCTCCTCCAGCCCCTCAGTGTCCCTCTGTGCCCCTTCCCACTAGTCCTCCAGTCCTCGTCTCCCCAGCACCAGCATTACCATCAGCCTGTGAGGTCCTGAGGGCAGGGGCTGTCTCTCGACTTTCTTTGAATCTCTAACACATAACACAGTGTTTGGCACAGAGTAGGTGCTTAATAAATGCTTATTGACTGTCTGGTTCTTCACCTATGACACCCAGAAATGAACACAAAACTCTGGATGTGCTCTGTCAAGGGGAATGTACAGTCAGACCAGCACCTCTATCATCCTAGCCACCAGGCCTTTCTTCAAGCAATTTTCTTTATTACATCATCATCATCATCATCATCATCATCATCATCATTATTTTGGCTGCCATTTCACAGGTAGGTGAGGTCCACTAAGACCCTCAGATATTTGGGGCCAGACTTCTTTCTAGCCATTCCTTCCCCTCATCTTATTATATTCAGCCCAGTGCTCTAGCCCAGAGGTATCACACACCTATTTATAACTCCTGAGTTCAGATTAAAATGTAACATATTTGTAAATATTTAACAAAATAAATAAGAATACAATAGATAATGCTATATGTGGCTTTCTAAGTCAATATTATGATTTAATGCTTCCCCTTCTATTATGAAATACAACTGCTCTAACCTGTCAAGATTTTTTAAATTTTGATTGCGTTATTTAGTGTGTTCATAAAGCCCCCAGCTTCGGGCCTCTGCAAATTTGAAAAACTACAAAATTTCTGAGGTGGAAAGGCCCTCCAATGTCATTTAGTCCAACTCATACCAGGAAAAGGATACTTATACCACACACACACACACACACACACACACACACACACACACACACACGCACACACGAACACACGCACATACATACATACATACAAAACAAGGTCCTTTGACCTTTGCTTAGGACACCACTGAAAATCAAATGCTTTGAGCCAGGCCCACGTCAGGACAGCTCTCCTTGCCAGGCATCCTTCAGTACTTTCTGTGAATGTCATAAATAGTCCACATATTAATAAACTCTGAAGAATAATTGTTAAGTGGTGTGCATTAATCTCTATTCCTTGGAATCTGGAACTAAACTAATTTACTACCCCACAGGGTTATTGTGAGATCAAATGAGATAATGGACATACAGTATTTTGCAAGCCTTAAAGCCTCATATAAATGTCAGCCATTATTCATTTCCCCTGCTGCTTTGAGACAGCCCTACTACCCTACATTGAACTGTAATATGAAATTGTCCAGTGACTTTCAAATGTCTGCAGAACCAGACTTTCAGAAGGGATACGTCATAGTGACGTCTCAAATAAGATATGTTTTCCCCAAAATTCCTCTATTTTTTTTCCCAAAAGAATCTCTTAAGGGGAATCCACAGTGTTGATTTATTGAGGTCAATAAAAGTATCCTTCACTCCCTACTGGGGTTTATCAGATATTTCTGGACTTTCCTAAAAGAATTCCAAAGAGAATCAGTGTCTGGTAGAAAAGGTCTGACCTCCCTCAGATCATGCACTTTGCTTCTCCCCTCCTCCCTCCCCCTACATTTCTCATGACACTGTAGTTTTGAGAACCTGAATCATTAACTGCCTTCTCTCAGCCCCCATTTCAACACCTTAGAGTCTGAGAAAGAGCAGGCTGCCCCCTTTCTCTCGCTTCTGTACAATTTCCAACAAGGTACCTTTGCAGTCCTAGGGAAGGAGACTTAGGTGGCAAACATGCCTGTAGCATAACCTCCAATTCCAAAAAGAGTAGATGGTAGGGGTGGGGGAAGGGGGCCAGGGCCACTGCCAGGAGAGAAGGGAAGCCGATACTCAGACCAATAATTGTGAAAGGAATTGTATGTTAGCTCCCAAGAGTGCCTGTGAGTAAGCTTGATATGTGGAGACCACACATCTATAGATGGGGAGAAAAACACAGCGAAGGACAATGACTCTAAGTCACCCCAAAGTCTATGACTGCTCGTTGTAAATTTCAGGTTGTAAGAGGGGCCAGATGGCCAGCCATGTGTCGAAGATGATAAAATTAACAGGATTAATAAAAACATACCTTCCACTGAGTTTTTCTTGGATTGATGCAAAAAAAATGGTTTTTTTAAAACCCTCATTTTGCAAAACTGTGGGTCATCTTGCAATCCAAATGGCACAGCCTCTCTGAAATGCTGAGACAACTTGGTCTGGTAAGTATATGGAGTTCTGGGAGTGGAGTGTAAAAGATCTCGGATCAAATCCTGCCCCAGCTCTGAGGTGAGGCCCTCAGCAAGTTATCTCAGGCCCCTCCTTGGTCCTTCACAGGGTTAGCAAGAGCCTTAAATGAGACCCCAGACTTTGCAGGTCCCAAAGCTGTTTCCCTGGCAGCTGTGATCACTAGCTATGTGACAGCATGTCTTGGGGCCCCTTCTGGGGCCAGTGACATGGAGCCATTGGTACTTATGTACCCAGTCTTGCAGAGTGGTTGAAAGAGCTACAGCCGCATAAGTTATTGTTCTCCTCCCTATTCTCTCCCTCCCTCCCCTTTTCTCTTCCATCTCCCTCTCTCTCCCCTTTCCTTTCCCTCTCTCTGTCTCTGTCTCTGCCTCTCTCTCCATTTGTATCAAGTATTCCATTGCTAGTTAACTGTATCCATTACAGAAGGAAGAAGATTTGTAATTGGGGCGGGGCGGGGGGGGGAGGGGGATACTAAAATACAAAGCGCCTTTCAGAAGCTCCAGATCTGGCTTTAGATTTGGGCTCTCCAGTCTTGCTTTAGTAAAATGAAGCCCCCACCCCCCCAGCTGATGCCGATGGGCCCCAGGGAAGGGGGAGGGAGGGAGAGAGCAGGTCCCCTCACTTGCGATGGAAACAGCTCTACTTCTGCCTAAAGCCCTCTGGTGAGGCTTCTTTTACTACAGGAACATTCACCCCATCTCTGCCTCCCAATGGCCAGATCCAGGCCCTCCCCACAAAGGATTTAGGAAAAGGACCCTCGAACCTTTTCCAAGCTGCTGAGCTGTGCAAACAAGAAGGGATTCGTTTTGTTTGATTGGGGGCTTACAAACAATGGGGGAAAGCCATCCTGCTGTTATCTCTTTTTTCCTCCTTTTAAATTGCTGCCCAGGTGTGGTTTGCAATGGATTCCCCAGGATCTGAAGTTTGCTTCTGGTTTAGAGAAGGCACTCTGCCCTGGCTAGGTCAGCTTTCTGTTGTGTGGTTCACAGATTATCAGGACTGAGACAAAGGAGATGGCTGTGATAAATACCCCTTCTTTTAAAAATGGTCGGCATTCATGGTGCTTTAAGGTCCACAAAGTGCTTTCCACATTTCTTCCTGTGAGGTAGCTGCTATTTTTAACCCTATTTACCAGTGAAGAATCTCTCTCTCTCTCTCTCTCTCTCTCTCTCTCTCTCTCTCTCTCTCTCTCTCTCTCTCTCTCTGTCTCCCTCTCTGTCTCTCTCTTTCTCTCTCCACATGAAATAACTAGAAATATTATGCCCTTTTTACAGATGAGAACACTGAGGCTAATGGAGGTAAAATGCCTTGCCTAGGGTCACCTTGTTCTTTTGCAGAACCATAGACCTGGATCTGGAGGCAGACAGCTTGGGTTATAGTCCAAGCATCTATGTGAGCTGGCCCTAGTCGTTGCTCCTCCCCGGCCTTCACTTACTTCATCAGTTTGAGGCCAGGAAGACTGGACTAGACCCAATACACATTTATTTGGTGCCTCCTATGTGCCTGGCACTGTGCTAGGAACAGATGACCTCCAAGGTCCCTTCTATCCAGCTCTGGTTCTGCCACTCCTGAGAGCTGTACTAGGACATCTCCTGATGCCCTTGCACAATTGAAAAAAGAATCAGACTGTCTCTCCAGCCTCAGCTTGAAAGGCTCCAGGGAGAGAGAGCTCACCGTCTCCAGAAGCCTCAGGTGCACTGTGAGGCAGCTTTTATGCTGGAAGGGTTTTCTTTCTCAAATCTCTAATAACTAGAGCAGCCTCCAGGTGAATGATGAAGGTGTTCGCTCTTTCAAGCCACCAGACGAGCTCCTGCTATGCCAGCTGCTGCCATGGAACTTCAGGGCAATAACACAAACTCAGAGGAGGCAGCGTCGAGCCCGGTCAGACACTAGCACCCCCAGCCATCGGCAGAGCACTGGGCACAGAGCTAAGGAGAGCCCAGAGGTGTCAGGAATCCAGCACTGCAGCTGACATCAGGAAGACACAGCTGTGAATCCCAGGCTCAGAGGCTTGAGAGGGGGGTCTGTGTGGCAAATCAGAGAACCTTCCTCTCTCAGCCTCGATTGCTTCGTGTCTTGAATGATGAGAATAAAAACATCTACTTTAGAGGGTTACTGTAAAGACCAAGTGATGCAGAGAATGAGAAAAGTGTTAGTGCTATGTAAATGTAAGCCAGTATCGAAAGAGGGCCAGATGTGGAGGCCAAGGCCCCGGCCCCGAATTCTGGGTCGACTCGATTTCACTTTGTGATCTTGGCTTATTTACTTCACTTCCCCTGACCTCAGTTTCCTTATCTGCAAAGTGAAGGGGCTGGACTGGATGCCCTCTGACATCTGTCTAGATATAAAACCATGATCTCTTGATCTGGAGCTCCCTTTCCTTCTCTGGACCTCAGTTTCCCCCCTCCCCATTTAAAATAATGGAATTAGATTAAGTGGCCTCTGAGGTCCCTCAATCTTAGTTCTTCATCTAGAAATCTAGGACCCCATTTCTGTGGGGCACCCAATGCTCAGCTCTCACTCATGTTTACTGAAGGTAACTAAGTTACCCTGTGGAACCCTGGCAAGCAGGTCCAGGTTCCAGATCTCATCCTCCCACCATTTACATCCAGGCACCTCAGGATCCCATATGGATCCACCTGGCCTGGGTTCATCTGATTGAATTTCCATTGCTGAACCCACCGAGGGCACTCGGCTGAAGGCTTTGTTTTCATAGCATCTCACAATGCTGCTGTTTTTATTGGTTCAGCTGCTCTCCACCCCCAGCTGCTTCTAGATGCGTGATAGGGGGTGGGGGAGGACATGACATGGACAGAGATGAGACAGAAGCTAGATTCATTACCTCCAACTGTAAGAGCTTTTCCAGAGGCTCTGGTTTTCTCATCTTGGGCCCGGTTTAACCCAATTCTCACCCCCTCTGCAGATCAGTGGAGGCAGGAAGGGCTAGGGGCCCCAAGCCTAGGGCGGGCTAACAGACCTCTCTAGGGAAACAGGACTCAACCTTTGGGGGCTCCAGAGATCTGGACTCAACCCAAACAGGCCCCAGAGGCCCATTTTAAAGAGATCCTGCTTCCTTAGCTTCCCCCCAGGGGTCCCACAAAACCAAGCTTTATTGACTTCAGGGAACGAAGCCCAAACTTTCTCTTGACTGCAGGATTTGAGTCAAGCTGGGTGTGGTGGACAAACAGCACTTGTCTGGATCTTTCCTGGCTCACTGGTAGCAGGCATAGAAAGATTCTGGAATGTTGTGTGTGGATCCTCAGGGAGAGAGGTTTAAGCACATTTTCCACAGGTCCTTCCCAGATTGCCCTTTCAAAAGGGAAATGATTGCCATTCTCCAAGAAATCAGCAATGGTCCTGATTTTTGCACTTTTGAGTCAGGAATCCAATGTGTAAACATTGGAGAGCTTATGCCCCAGGGCAGAGAGAGCGAGCTCCTAGGGAGGCAGTATGGTGAATAATGATTCCTGGGACCTGGGCTCTGGTCTGGTTTTGCCACTAACTGCTTAATGGGATGATAATCCCACTTCTCTAGGCCTCAGTTTCCCTCCTTGTAAAATGAGGGATTGGCGTCCATAATCTACAAGGTCTCTTCCAGCTCTAAAATTATGGTCCTGTTATAGTATCCCCCATTCAAGCATGTGCAGCCACCATTCTGGTTGAAAATTTGCTCCATGACTTGCCAGGTAGAAGAAGAAGCTTCCTAGATACAGCCTTCCAGGTGACAAGACCTGATCTCATGAGGGGGAAGGAAGGGACATTGCTTCTCTGCCCCAACAAAATGACACTACCCCCCCCCCTTAGTTCAGTTGGGCTTGCCTTGCCACCAAGCTGCCATTGCTTGTGTATTTTTTTCCTTTAGCTGGGCAAACGCCAACATGGACATCTCCCACCAGGGAAGAGTTGGCACGGCATCCCCCAAAGGGCACCCGCTAATGACAGAAGGAAATACTCGCTATTTGACCCCTAGCAGAAAAAAGATCAAGAGCAGCTGTGTGATCTCACAATGTCCAGCTTAGAGGTGAAATGTGAAATGACTAATTTGCATAATGGCCAAAAGAAAGTATTGCCTTCTAGCAGATTGTAACAGTAATTATAAGTAAGCTACTAGATTCTGTTCTGATCATTCTGTAATGAATGCTATGATTGTTCCATGATGTCATTCCTTTTTCTATATCGGTATAAATAACCTGTTCTAAATCTGATACATGTTTGTACATAGAACACCTTAAAAAAAAAACTTCCCACCTTTCTGGGAAACCACTTGAATTTCAACCCTAACAACTATTACATAATTAACAATTTTCTCCAGGACTAGGAACAGAGTGATCTAAGAGTACTGGAGGAAGATACTTCGATGGTTCCAGGATGAGATGAGAGTGTGTCTGTTCTGTGCCTGGGTTGGACTTCATCTGGAGTTTTGTGTTCATTGCATTTGGAGGCTTTCCAGTGGAGGGTGGCCATGATGGGCCATAATGATGTCTCCATATGAGTTCACAGGAGAATCAATTGGGGGATGTTTACCTGAAAAAAGACTAGAGACTCAAATGGGATAAATGCTTGTTGATTGATCACTGGGGACAATACAGTAAGTGAGAAGAGCCCTGACTTTGGAGTTAGAGCTGTCCTGCTCTGATGTTGATCCCTTGAGTGTGCCTTTAAGCAATCCACTTAACTTCTCCTGAGTTTCATCATCTGTACAATGAAGGGTCTCAGGGGACCCTTCCAGCTCCAGATCGAGGATCTTTAAGAAATTGTTTAATAAACACCTATTCCCTGATTGATTGATTGATTGATTGATTGATGGAGTGTAGAAGGCCCAGGACAGACCCTTAACCCCACCTATGTCTTAGGCAGCCATTCTCCTTTAGTGATAGAGAGGAACATGGATAATAGAAAGAAGGCTGGAATTGGGGTAAGGAGAGACTGAGTGGTCACCAGCAAGTCACTCAAATCCCTCATTCTTGGTTTTCTCATTTGTAAAATGATGTTAGAAACTCTGGTACTTCTCACCTCCCACTCCATGAGGTATTGGGAAGAAGGTTTTCTGCAAGCTTCGAAGTACACTAGAAATGGAAATTATTGGTATTTCCTTAGTTGTCTTGGGGGGAGGGAGGTATCCTTCATTTCATTCGAAATCCCAGGCCCAATCACTGGCCCTCTCTCCAGGCACTCTAAGGTCATATGAGATTTCTGGGCCATCAGTGTTGACTCACTTGGGCTAGAAGTCAAGGAAGATCTCCAAATGAGTCTCTTCTGGTAAGCACCAAAATGGGAAAGCACCTGCTGGGTCACTTTCTGTTTCACTGGAGAGAGCTCCTTCGTCCATTTGAGTCCAGTGCATGCCAGAGGCAGGATTCACACACTGCTTGGCTCCGAGGCAAGCTCTTTCCATACTTCATCACTGACAATAAGGTGCCAGGACAAGGGGTTTCTTCCAGGTCAGGTTTTCCTGGACACCCAGTCTTCCTACAGGATGATATTCCTTGAGTCTCAGCTCTTGTCCTGACCAACAAGCAAGCAATCTCTGTTTGTAGATTTTCTTTTGGAAAGCAGGATGATGAAGGGGGCTGGACCTATTATTCTAAACATGTAGGGAACTCCCCAGTAAGGAAACTTTCTCTTCCAATGCAGATCAGTACCTGCTCTGCAACTTAGGTTTTAGACAATTGTCTGGGAAGTTGACCAGGGACTTGCCCAGGGTCACACAGTCAGGCAGTTGGTCAATAAGCATTCATTAAGTGCCTACTGTATTCCAGGCACTATACTGAGTTCAGGAGGATACAAAGAAAGACAAAAGACAGTCCCTTCTCTCAAGGAGCTCATAGTCGAATGGCCATACTGTCAGTTTGGGTTAAATGAAAGACTAGAACTCAGATGTCTATCCATTAAGTTATGAAACCTCTCTATTTGCAGATGGGGACCTGATTCCTTGTCATCCTGTCTACATCCTCTCCACATTAAAGTAGGTTGAGTCTCGAGGTTGGATTTGCTTTTGGTTTCTTCTGGAGCTGGAGAAAGGGCTTTCATTGCCACCCTTCCCCCCTCCCCACCCACTACTGTCACTTCCCCAAACCAAAATGCCCCAGTCAGTATCAGGGTGGCTAGTCATTACTCCCTTAGTTCCTCTGAGGCAAGAGGGCTGGATTTAGACCCTGGGTGCCCAAAGTGGATGATACCACCCTGGAAAATGTAGGGGCACAGCAGTAGACACAGGGGCAATTGGGGGCATTAAATAAAAATAAGGAAGCCTAATGAAAGAAAAGAAGAAAGTTTTGAAAAACCATTAAGTACAAGTTTTATCTATTGTGCAACAGAGTTAAAGTCATAGCAATTACATCATGTTCCAAATAAATGTACAAAATGCAAGTTACAGCCAATCTGTGGTCAAGTCCCCTGATAGAGCTTAACATGCAAGTGTTGGCAGGTGAGCACGCTGTGAATTGTTGGAAAGATGTGTTCATCAGCAGGAATGTGTGTGTGTGATGACTTGTTAACAATACAAAGCTATAGGATTACGCGACACAATCATCAAAATTTCAGTGCAAGAAAAACCCCACAAATTTACAATACATTGATAAATTTAAGATGCATCATTTTTAAAACATATTTTATATTTTTGAAATGATGTAAATTTTTAGGAACAGTTAAAAGGTTAAAGATTCCCAGGGGGCACCGAGTCATTTTAAAAGGGGGTGATAGGTCAAATAAGTTTTCAAACCTCTGATTTAGACCAACAAATATCTAAGCACTGCCAACTCTAAGTAAAGAGCTGTAGTAGGAAGGTCTTACACACTGTGTCTAGTACACAGTAGGTGCTTAATAAATGCTTGTGAATTGATTGACTTTGCACATGTGTAGAGGAAGCTGAATACAAAAGGGTAATAATACTAATTAACAGAAAGTGAAAAAGTTGTTCTTGATTTACAGGGTGTCCCTAAAGTCTTAAGCTATTCAAGCTTAAATTGATGCTCTTCGAGTTTAAAATGGCACGGGGACTTTTCAGAACCCCAGCAAGGGTTGTAAGTAAGGTTGGTAATGTGCTTTGCTCCATGACTACTGGAGCCTCTCTCCCAAGGACCCTGGGAGATAGGTGCTATTCTTGTCCCTCACATGAGGGAATTATTTTCTAGATGAGGAAAATAGAGGTTTAATGAACTCAACGGATTTGTCCAGAGTCAAAATTAGTCAATGTCTGAAGACGGCTGCGAACCCAGATCTTCCTGGCTCTCAAGCTGCCGTCACTCTAATTCCCCCCAAACCCATTGTTTCCTGAAAAATTGGCTACCACCTGCAAACAGGGCCCAAGGCATCACAGCCTCACATAGAGGTGAGAGGTACCATCAGGCTGAGGCTACAGTTAGCCAGTTAGACTTACAGGACAGAAAGTTTGACTTTAGAACCAAAGAGAAAGGTTCCTATTTTCCAACGGTACCTCTGACTGCCAGTGGGGTCTGCCCTGTTTAGTCAGGATAACTAAGAGCCAGAGGTGAGGGGAGAAAGCATTGTCGATATGGGAGGCAGAGCAAAGGCATGGAATGGGAGTTCACCTACCTGAGGTGTCAGAATCCCTACTTAGGTTCTGTAAGAGGGGAGAAGCCCCCAGGCTCCAATTGCTCCTTTTATAAAAGAAGAGACAAAGAGGGAAAAAAAGGCTTCCTGACTTGTCTGAGGCCCCACCGCAAGCAGCAGGATATACCTAGTCTCGCTGTCAGACAATCCTCTCTGTAAGTGTGACACTGGTGCCATGCTTGGCCAGTCGCAAAGCATTAGAGAGCAGTAACAACTTTCCCTAGGAACAGGGAGCACAAGTCTCTTTGGCTGAGCCACAGGGGGGGCCACTCCCCTGATCTTTCTGTCAGTTCATCTGGACTGACAGGGGCTAGTTCAAGTCTCAACCCTGTAATTCACAGACAAACATCGATCCAATGGACCAAGCTGGAGCATGAACTGAGATTCACCTTTGGCGCCAAGGGTCACTAGTCAACAGTCAACACATTCTAGCTCATGGACAGAGTCCAACATCTGAGTGCTCCCATGTGTCATTCTTATCATCTGAATGTATAATATAACCAAGGTTAGGAGCACTCACATGTCCTCCTCTGAATTAAGCCATTTCACTCAGTCTTGGCCATTCTGATCGACAAGTCTTACCCCGACAGCCTTGTACCTGGGGTTTTGTACCTGTTCCAGCTTTCAAATGGCAAGGGCGGGGGAGGGGGCAGGTACAGTGGACCAAGGACTCAATCTGGGGACAGAAGCCTTGGTCTCTGACCCTTGCTACTTGTGTCCTTGGCCAAGTCACTGTCTATCTCAGCTTCATTTTCATACTGTATTAAATGAAGGAACTAGATTCAGTGGCTTCTGGGGTCTGTCCAGCTCTATGATCCCATCATGTTATTTTATTTTTTATACTTCAGACCAAGTAAAAGACAAAAAAAAGTTGGGAAAAGGGAGATATTGAACCCACCGTGGCCTTATCCCCATTATAGAGCATTAGGATTTGGAGTCAGAGGACCTGAATTGTATGTTCTAACTCTTGTTATTAGTGTGAGTTTAAAACTCACCCAAATTCTCTGAACCTGACACCACTCCAAATGTCTTTCTCTAAATCTATAATCCTTTAATAATAATGAAGTGGGGGAGGGGACCAATAACTGTGACAGAGGAGAGGCTGAGATCGAGGCAGAAGACTCGCCCATCTGAGGGAGCCTCATGGAGGAGAAGCCAGCACCTGCAGGGGGCCTTGAAAAAAGGGAAAGCAAACAACGCTGAAAGATTTAAGAACTCTGAGAATTACTGACCAAGTACAAGTCCCAACAGGATCCATCAATCCTGCTACCCACCTCTTTGAATTTGCTTGGCTTGTTATACATATTGTTACACAGGTTCCATCCCCAACCTCTTTTTTTTTTTCCAGTGGGAGGGTGGGAATGAAAATAAACTCTTCTAATTGGAAAAAAAGAATTAAAAAAAAGAAAGGATAGACTTCAATATGTAGAGATCATGGCCAGCACACTCCAAATTCTGAAGAACAGTGTCAACATAGTTACTGAGAGGGGAGAGGGACACACACAAGGGGGGTAGGAATAATACAGTGAGTCCAGTCTAGCTGAACATGGAAGGCACAATGAAATCCAGCTGACAAAGAAGGCTGAGGACAGCTAGCTCATGGAAAACCTTGAACTGAGCAGTATCTACTTTATTCTGTAAACAGTGAGGAGCCCCTGGAGATTTGTGGGCAGAAGTGATGTGGAAGACCTGTTCACCGGGCAGCAAAGTGACTGATGGCTTGGAGAGAAATGGATGGGGGCCAGGAAGACCAAAGCAAGGTGATGAGCATAGTCCAGGTAAGGGATAATGACATTCTGAACTAGAATTAGGCAATGGAGAAGAAAAGGAGGAGAAAAGATGGGAGAGAGCTATGGCAGACATAGAAGTGAGAAGACCTGGCATCTAATTTGATCTGGGAGCCTGGGGGAAAGAGAACCAAAGTTGACTCAGAGCTCGGGTGGTGGGAAGGGAGTAAGAAGACCAGAAGCAAAGAATTAGGGGAAGAATCAGGTTTAGTGAATCCTCCCTGCTTCCTTCTGGGTGATCGCATTTACACTTCTTCAGAAATTGAAGGGCCCCATGTCTCACAGGCACACTGGAAGTATGTTGGTGCTTAAGAAAAGGGCTTGGATTTCTGGGAAAATTTTGATGTTGTTAAGAGAATTTGACAATTTTCTAAGGCGATCCAGCCTGCTCAGTCTGGCCAAGATGTATATATGCCAATGGACAAGATCAATGGGCCATCCATTCAATGCATGTCATACTCTGAATAACTGGCATTTTTATCCCTTTAACTTTTTTTTCCTAGAGTAATAATAATAATATTTACATGGTCATTTAAGGTATTAAAAACACCTCACTTGACCCTTACAGCAACCTTGAAGGTAGGTGCTATTATTATGCCCATTTTATAGGAGAGGAAACTGAGGCAGACAGAAATTCATTTGCTTGCCCAGGGTCACATAGCTAATAAGTGCCTGAGTCAGGATTTGAACTCAGATCTTAATGCTGAGTCCAGTGCTGTTCTCTATGCCATCTAGCTGCTCAGGCCAAGCCCCTTTGAGTGATGAAAGACTTTCTCTTCCAGGAAGCTCTGCAGAGATCCAGGTCTTGGCACAATCAGTACAATATCATTCACATGTAGGAGCACCTGGAGGACCTCACCATCCATAAGGAACTGTCCTTCCATTTGGATTCTACATTGGATCCCTGCCATCATAGCAGCAAGCTTTGTCATCCTTCATTCTTGAAGAAAAGCAATGACCTCATGGGGGTGATGTCTTGACTCGCAGGAGAATAGGATTTAAGTGAGGCTGAGCTGCACAGTCCTCAGCCCCACTCTCTCCTCCACAGTCATACAAGTCCAATGGCAAGACAGAAGTCGGTATGACTGGCCATGGCCGGGGATGCAGAGCATCACCTCGGTCTTTCTAAATGAAGGTCTCTCCCAAAACTCGGTCTGCCTGAGGGATGCCTTTATATTTCATTAGAATATAAACTCCCTGAGTACAGGGACCCTGCTTTTGCTTTCAGTTGTATCCCTAGTTATTACAATGTCTCACCTGTAGTAAGCACTGAATGCTTATTGACTGGAATTAAACTATTCAGAAAGACCTGAGTTCAAATCTAATTTCAGACACTTACTAGCTGTGTGATCCTGGGCAAGTCACTTAACCCTGTTTGCCTCAGTTTCCTCATCCCTAAAATGAGCTGGAGAAGGAAATGGCAGACTCTTCCAATAGCTTTGCTAAGAAAACCCCAACAGAGGTCATGACTGGGAAATGACTAAAAAATACTGGAGACTAGATCCTCCACTGCCCTCCTCACTTGAAGCCTTGCTATGTGGAAAGATATTGCCCCAAAATTTGAGCATGACATAAATAAATATGAGTGATTGGTGCCCTTACATCATCTCTTTTCCAGAAGTGGGGTGGGGTAAGATTAGGGGGAGAGGGAGGGAGAGAAAAATATCTGAATGACCAGGGCATGTTAGCCTAGGATTGTTTTCATTTCAAATGCTTTGGTCCAAAGGCATTTCACGTTTTCTCAATTACTTCAGAAAATCAGATGGGGTAGGGGTAGGAAGATTTGCTGAGTTGGCCAAATGCCCGAGTGAATGAGGCCAGAGTGATGGTGGGCCTTGCAGAGGACAGTGCTTATAACAGAAAGCATGTTATGCAGACTGCCCATCCCGCCCCAGGCCTGCAGTTTCTGTGTCACAGAAAGGGCTGAGGGAGAAAATCACAGTCTCTCGCTCCTCCCTCCTTAGGGGAAAAGCCACTCCAACTGCTCCTCACTGACTGCCTGTCTTATTGCTGCTTTCTCATTTTCATGGGCTTCTCTCTCTGTAGTCCCTCACACTTGGGCTCCTCCTTTTCCCAGAAATCTCCTCCTATGTTAATTCTGTGGCTATGGAGGCAATATTAGAGCTAAATGTTTTAGTGAGGAAATTGTGGCTGAGGCTGCTGGGAAAAGACTGCACAGATAGGAGCTTTAACAACTTCCCTGCCACAGATTTGGGAAAAATATCATAAACACTAGTAACTGGAGGCCCTGGAAAGGATGATTAGGCCATTGGAGGCAGCATGGCATCTGGAAGACCTGGGTACAAAGCCCAGCCAAGACAGGTACTGGTCAAAGAACACTGGGGTTACAATGAAGTTTGGCCAAGACCATCAAGACACAGTACTGTGCCACATGAACAGGGGCTTGAAATCAGGAGAGATCTGGGTTCAGATTCTGTGATGAAGTCTGTGTGACCATGGAGGAATCATTTCAGTTCTCTCACGACTTGTTTCGTCATCTCTAAAATGGGCATCAAAATGCCTTTCCCCGCAGGGCTATTGTGAGCCTCAAATGAAATAATGTAAGTCAAGTACTTTACAAATGGTAATTTGCCTTACAAATGTTCAGTCATCCTGGGCATGATGGGGGCTGTCACTGCTGAAGTCATAGGCAAATGCTGGACTGGGAGTCAAAGGACTCAAGTTAGAAACTCAGCTTTTCCACAATAACCTGTATGTCTTTGGGCAAATCCCTTTTCTCTGGCCTCAGTATCCCCGTGAGTAAAGTGGAAGGATTAGATTAGATGTTCTCTCAGCTGTCTTCCAGATCGATCTACATAGGATCCAATGATCTCATCCCAGAGTTCCTATCACCTGTCATTGCTCAGCCCAGATTGACTCTTCAAGTTGGAAGGGATTGCTTAACTCCAATGCAGATGTGAAGCCCAAATCCTGTTACTGAGAAGGGCCATCTGATCTCTGCTTTAGGGTGGCCTCCAGAGATTGGGAGTTAACTTGGCATTTTTAGGTGACATATTGAAGGGAGAGCCACATGACTTACCTGATAACAACCAAAGAAACATGGAGGCAAGGCAGAGACAACAGGTGGGTAGCATGATGGGACCCAAGGCATCCCCAATGGTTTTGAAATAAATCCAAATGTTGAGAAAGTTTTCCTTACACTGAGTTGTAATATGCTTTCCCTGATCTTCTACCATTTTTTAATTAAATGGGCCCTTCCTTGGCTCACTTTTTTTTTTCTTTTTGGAAGGCAATTGGGGTTAACTTGCCCAAGGTTACCCAGCCAGGTTTTTGTTTGTGTGTGTTAAGTGTCTGAGGCCAGATCCGAACTCAGGTCCTTCTGACCCCAGGGCTGGCACTCTACTCACTGCACCACCTACCTGCCCCCCTTGGCTCACTTCTTAAACAGCCTTAATCACTGAATGGGTGTTACCTCAGTCAGAGTGAGAACTTGGAAAAACTTTAGCTTAAAAAGGTCAAGGTCTCCCACTGAATCCAGGGTGATTTCCAGTTGTCCTAATCTATATCTTGCCACTGGACTCAGATGACTCTAGAGGAGAAAGTGAGGCTGGTGACTTTGCACATCTCTCTCACACTTAAATCCAATTCACTTACAAGTCATGGCATCATCTTCCTGATGTCATGGTCTTCTTTGAGAATGAAGGACAAACAACAACTAAATGACCCCTCAGGGGTAAAGCAAAACTGTCCAAACCACTGACCACTCCTCTGATATCTTGAGATGACAGTTCAAGTCAATGATAGGGGGATAATATTGTCCCAACTCCTGGGGGTTTCCTATTCAAAAGTATTATTTGTGAAGTGAATAGTCTCACCCTGACTGGTTGTTTTAGAAAACCCAGATGTTCAAACATTGGTTGACTTGAAAAGGGGTCCAATGTTGGTAGGCTCCAATGTTCATTTTTCATTCATTTTCATTCATTCACTTATTATTTCCTTGTTTTAATGGGCCTGGCTTCACCTACACATTACAACAGCTATGTCTTGGCATGACTCCAAGTGAGATTGTCAGATCCAAGAGCAAGCTAGGGCACTGGGCTAAGTCTAATAGGATGAACGAAGTTCAACAGGGATAAATGTCATCTTTTACTTGGGTTCAAAAAGTCAACTTCACAAGTGCAAGATGAAGGAGGTGCATCAGAGACCTCCATGTGTCTGGGAAAGTTCTGGAAGCTTTACTGGACACCAGCCTCAGTGAGTCAAAAGTGTGACATGACAGTCAAAGGGCCTCCTAATCACCAATCCATCATCCAGCATTCATTGCTTCTACTATGTTCTAGGCACTGGACAGACAGAGACAAACATGAAATAGTCCTGCCCTCTGGGGCCTGCATTCCATCAGGGGAGACAATACGTCTGTATATAAATACACACAAAATAAATATGAGATCATGGGGAGGGAAACCTTGCAGCAAGGGGAGTCTGGAAAGGTGGCACATAGAAGGTGGTACTGAGGGAAGTAGGGATGAAGTTAGCCTATGAAGGCATTGAGATGGGAGATGAAGTAGTGTGTGTAAGGAATAACCAGGTGAGCTCTTTGTATGGACCATGGAGCTTAAGGGAGGGGATTCATAATAACACCATAATGGTTGATTGCAGTAGGCTACGTACTAAGCAGGGGGGTTTATATTTTACTTTAGGGGTAATAAGGAGCCACTGGAGTTTATGGAGTATGGGAATAACATGGTCAGATCTTCACTTTAAGAAAATCACTTTGGAGTTGAATGGAGAATGGACTGGAGAGAGAAGAAACTTGAGGCAGGGAGAACCACCCAGAGGCTATTTCAATAGGTAGGTGAGAGGTGATGAGGGCTTGAGGCAGAGTGGTAGCTATGTAAATGGTGACAAGAAATTTGATGCTAGAAATGTGATAGAGAGACAATAAGATCTAGGTAGCATTAAGTTTGTTCTAGTTAGCCCCTGAGGACAGAACCAGCAGCAACGAATGGGTAGAAACTATGAAGAGGTCAATATCAAGAAAACCTTCCTAAATGATGAGAGTTGTCCCAAATAGAATGGGGTGCCTCCAAATGGGTGTGAGATCCTTCTTCAGATATTAGCTGGGGGTCCACTTGTTGGTTATGTCACAAAGAGAACTGAAGTTGGCGATAAGGCTGAACTGGAGATCCTCTGAGAGCTCTGGGATTCTGTTGGGGGAAAGGGGGGGCAAACCTTGCCCATCTGTAAAAGGGGCAGACACCTGCATGGTGACTGGCAGATGGGCTATGCCCAGCTTGCCCCTCTCTCACTGATTTTCCACAGTTCCATTTGTGGGTTTGCTTTTCATACATTTATCCATAGAGACCTCTCCAACTGAAATTCAAAATACTTGTCAGTCATGCTGGGCTGTCCCAAACACATGCTCTAACATGGAGATGATTTTTTTTTTCAAAAATAGCAACAAAACCCAGTTCATTGCATCAAGCTGTGACTTCATCGATCATTCATCTTGATGCAGACAACATTCAGAGATGTCTGGGACATTCAAAAGAGGGGGAAAAATTCGAGTTTTCATAGTCATTTCCGGAACTAAACTGATTAAGTGCATTTCCTAGGTGGGTCTGAAATCTTCTTTTAATGATTTTTGAAAAGAAAAACAAAAAAATTGTCCTTGCTGTAATGCTATTAAATCTGCTTGGATAATTCAGAATATCGGTTGGCAAGGCAACATCCTCCCACAGCCGCCACAGTAAACCTGCGTCGTAGCAGGGTTCTTGTAGATGAAAGGGGCTCGAGTTTCAGTCAATCTGGAGGCTTTGGCTTCCTTTCAGCCCTGAAATGGACAGTCTTGATTCTTGGTTTTTCCATCCTTAATATAGGACAGCTCTCAAAGGGAAGAGACCACTGGAGCCTTCCTGGCTGTCACCCTTCTCAGGATTTGCTTTATAGAAGTGTCAATAGGATTTTGGATTTATCCAAGTGGCCTGGTACTTGGAGCCAGGAATGAGAGTACCCTAGCTAGTATGAGGAAGTGAGAATGGCAATCTGTCAACCCCTCACCTACTGCACCAAAATCATCGTGAAGGAAAGTCTACGTAAAAGGGATCAACAGATTTTCTTAGGCACTCAAAGTAGCAATCAGAAACACCTAATGGTTTCTTTTTCTGGGCCAAGGGTTCTCACCATGACATGATCAGCCTGTGAGATCCAAGGCATGCCATCTAAACTCTAGTGCTTACAAGAAGTGGCCATGACCCAGGACAATCCCCAGGAACACTCCATGGGATGGCCTTGGGGATGGAGTCTTGATCTTCCACAGCCTTTCCTGTTCTAAACCTATGACCCCACTGTGACACATCCCTCCAACTCTCTGTCGTCAAGTTTTCTCAGTAAAATGAGGGGGTGGGACTAAATGATCCCTGAGGTCCTTTCCAGCCATACATCTACGATCCTCTGCAACCCACTTAACTGCTTTGGGCCTCTGTTTCCTCAACTATTTAGTTCAAATCCAGTCTCGGATACTTACTAGCTATGTGACCCTGGGCAAGTCAAGTCATCCTGTTTGTCTCAGTTTTCTCATCTATAGAATGAGCTGGAGAAGGAAATGGCAAACCACTCCCATATCTTTGCCAAGAAAATGTCAAATGGGGTCATGAAAGATCAAACATGACTGAAACAACTGAACAAAAACAAACAACAGCAACATCCAGTGATGTGCTGCAGGTGGCTGAACCAGCTTGAGAGCTTCTTGTTAAATTTTCAGCATAAACATTTATACCAGAAATCAGCAAATATCCAAAATCATGACCTGATTTATTTTTTATGGTGGTGGTGATTCAAGAAAGTGATGGAGAAAATGTTAAGAATACTGATGGAACTTAAAAGTGTGTCCTATGTACATTTGTTTCCAGAAGGCTGGTAAATATATACCAGCATAGTCATGCTTGTACCACATCCCCTTTAGAATTAGTGTAAACAGTGTTGTTATAGGAAAATGCATTATAAACCTTATAGTTCTTGAGAAATGTGAGAGGGAGAAGGAAGATGGCATGGTATAACAGTTAGAGACCTGTTCTCAAAGTTAGGAAGGCAGGAATTCAAATGCTGACCTACACCAGTTATTTTAGCCTTAGCAAATCATTTGACCTCTCCAGTGCCATTGGCATCTCTCTAACATTATAAGTTATGGGAACTGAATGCTTGACCTTGGATCATAAAGACTTGAGTTTAAATCACATTTCTGATGCCTAGAAACTGTGTGACAATAGGCAATATCTCTGAGCCTCAGTCTCTTCATTGGTGAAAGAGTTGGACTCAAGGACCCTTGAGGTACATTTCAGCTCTAAATATATGATCCTCAGCTTGAATTAGATGTCCAATAGATATCTTAAACTCAACAAAGCCAAACTGTTATCTTTCCACCTAAACCCTCTCCCCTGCCATAGTTCCTATTATGTAGAGGGCACCCCCAGGTGTCCCCCAGGCTCACCACGTAGGAGTCCACCTGGACTCCTCACTATCTCTCCCTGGCTATATCCAAGCTGTTAGGAGGATTGTCATTTTCACCTCTATAGCATCTCTAGTCAATTCCACCCCCACCCCCCACCCCCCAGCATCTCTAGTCAATTTCACCTTTGTAGTATCTCTGGCCAATTTCACCTCTATAGCATCTCTAGTCAATTTCACCTCTGGTGCATCTGTCCCCTTCTCTCCTCTAACACAGCTCGACCCTAGGAGAGACCCTTAACACTTCACATCTTGACTATTGTGACAGCTGCTGGGGTGGGGGTCTGCCTGCCTCAAGTCTTTTCCCACTTCACTCTATCCTCCATTCAGCCACTAAAATTATTTTCCTAAAGCACAGGTCTGACCACCTCACCCCATTACTCAATAAACTCCAGTGGCTCCCTATGGCCCCAGGAGAAAATACAAAATCTTCTGTTCGGTATTCAAAGCCCCTCATACTTTTCTAATCTTCTTAGACTTTACTCCCCAACACATGCTCTTGGATCCAGTGACACTGGCATCCCAGAATCCATGAGCAAAACCCTCTATCTCTGAGCTCCATGCATTTTCTCTTGCTGTCCCCCACACCTGAAATGGTCCCCCTCCTCATCTCCACCTACTAGCTTCCCTGTTTCAAGTCCCAACTAAAATCCCATCTTCTAAAGGAAACGTATCCCAACCTCACTTAATTCTAGTTCCTTCCCATTTTAATTATTTCCTATTTCTCCTGTATGTAGCTTGTTTGTACATGTTTGTTTTCTTGCTCTCTCTCCCATTAGAGAGAAAGATGAATACAGAGTAGGCCCCACGTATTATAAGATTATCAGGAGCCCCTATTCATTAAATCCTTGGTGTCTGTGCAATAAACACATCTATTCACACTCTGGATTGAGGAAACAAAACCCTTTCTGCCAGCCAGTTTGTTAAAGTAACACTCAGTGGTCCAGAATGTAAAAAAATCCCCCATCCTCAGGCTATGTTGTCACAAGGAAGGAGAGTGTGGCCCCAGGAGAAAGCTTATTTTGTTTGGGGCTCCCATCATACCACATTCTAGCAGCCCCAGCAAAAGTTACTCAACGAAGTTTTAATGGGATTGGTTGGGGTTGTGAGAAGGACTCCAGAGCGCACTTTTCTACATTGTTGTGCCTGGTGTTAAACAGCCAGGAGTACTATAAATCGATATCTTGTTCAGGTAGGGATATGAATGAATGAATGAATGAATGAATGAATGAATGAATGAAAAGGTGGTTATTTAACCATTATTATATGGAAATCATAAACTTCTATGATTATAGGATCATAGCTCTAGGCCTGGAAGAGACCTCAGCAGCCATCCAGTCCAGAAGTATCAAATATAGGCTAAACCAAATTACAATAAGTTCAAATCCCACCTAAAATGTAACTAGCTGTGGGACGCTGGACTTCTGCCTGCCTGGGTTTCCTTAACAATGTAATGAAGATAATTGCTGTGAGGATCAAATGAGATAATGATTGTGAAAAGCACTTAGTGTAGTTCCTGGCACATAGTAGGTGCTTAATAAATTGTTTCCCTCCCTTCATTACAGTTTCCATTTCTTTTGGGAAGTAGAATAACTGACATCGCTTGCCTTACTCAGTGGTTTTGAGGAAAAATACTTTGTAAACCTTAAAGCACCAAAGAAATCTGTGTTGTTGATATCTGAAATAAAAGGTAATCTTGAAAAAATATAATTGGAAAATGTTTAACAAAATAAATAAAAGTTCAGTAGAGCACTGGTAATGTTCATTTGGGGCTTTCTAAGTCAACATGTACCCTCAGGCATCCTAAAGTACATTTTGGTGACCTGTCTCTATTTATATGAAGGTTGGACTAGATCATATAAAAAACGGGGAAACTGAGGCCCAGAGAAGAGATTGAACTTGCCCAAAATCACACAGCTAGAAGGTAGCAGTGCCAGGATTGGAAGCCATGCCCTGTGGTGCCATATGCAGTGCTGTTTCCATAACCTTCTCCTTCCTTCTCCTTCTCTTCCTTCCTCTTTGTCTCTGCCTGCCTCCCTCCATCCCTCTTTTCCTTTCTGTCTTTCCCTCCCCTCCTCTGCCTCTTTCTACCATTCACTTTAATTTTCTCTGTTTTGATCCCTTCTTTTCTATCCCCCTGTTCACCCATCTCTGTTTCTGTCCCTGTCTCTCTCTGTCTTTCTGTTTCTATCTCCTGAGCTCCTTCCTGGCTCATTCTCTCCCCACCCCTCTCCTCCTTTCCTCTTCTGTGACTCTTTCTCACCATGTCATTTGCATAGACACCCCCCAGTACTATTGCTAAATGCCAGGCCCCAATGGATGAAGGAACATTTGGAAGTGGTTACTGAATCCAGGGGTGCCTGGGGATCACCCCCAGTAATGCATGAGTGAAGGGCAGAGGGAGGTGTCATGAAGTCCAGGGGACTGTCCCGAATGACCTTAGGAGGCTAGGAATTTGGAGAATCTCAGTTCTTCTTGTGCCCAAGGGCTAAATCTTGCTGCGTGGAGCTGGAGCCCAGAGAAGAAGGTTCCTGCCCTCTTCATCAATCACCGCCTGTTTCCTTCCTCTCGGGAGTCCTGCTGGTCCACAGCGATCATTCCACGTGCTGAGTACAATCAGCCATATGTGTGAATGGCCTTGAACATATAATCGACTAAGACAGGGCTGGCTATGTGGGACTGAAAACGTCCTTCAACCAAAGCTGAGATCTGATTATCAGCTCCAGACTGGAGCAGGGGGAGGGCCATGAGCTCACCTGAGGAATCAGAGGCACAGGGGACAGGTTAAATTCATTTATAGCAGAGGTCTGGGCTTGGAGCCAAGAGACCTGAGTCCAAGTCCTGGCCTCAGCACTTACTGCCTAATCAAGTCTCACCTCTCCAAGCCTCAGTTTCCCCAATTGTAAAAAAAAGCATTAACAATCCTTTGAACTCTCTCTTCTCAAGGTTGTTATGAAGAAAGTACTTTGTGTGTACCCTAAAGCCCTCCAGAAATAAAAGGCACCATTCTCTCTTTTATCTTGTGGGCATTATTCTACACTAGGAGCTCAAGGTACCAGCAACTATGTTCTAAGAAACAAAGGGGGAGGAGGGTAGTGGTGGAGGGATAGTAATCCACATACATGGAAATGACTTTTCCCCAGAGTTCGAAAGGGGCTGAGGATGGGCCAGCTGGGAAAGCTGCCATGGACAAGACCATCTCTGGCATCACAGAGGATGAGCATCAGGCAGTGAAGAACTTTCATTCAATTACCAACAAAAAGCAGCCTCTTCATCCACCTCCAAATAGTATGCCAAAGATACACAGAAAAGAAGAATGACCAGAGGGCAGCTTTCCCTGGGTCTCCTTTAATTTGACCTCCATCAAACATAAAGATGAGAAGAATGAAAAACTAACGTTGATGGTGGTGGGGATGATGGCTGACACTTCTATCACTCCTAAGCTTTTGGGACACGATTTCCTTTTATCCTGGTAACAATCCTGTGAGGTAAGTTGGTCAGTTAACAAGCATTTTAATAAACAACCACTTATTATTTTGTATCCTGGCATATTGTAGGTGCTATTAAATCACTATGATTAATAATGCCTACCACGTGTCAAACACTGTGCTAAGTGCTAGAGATACAAAAAGGGGGAAACACAGCCCCTGCCCTAGTGGAGCTCGAAGTTTAAAGAGAAAGAGATATGCAAACAACTCTGTACAAACTAGATATACCAGGAATAAATTGAGAATAATCAACAGAGAGAAGGCAGTAGAATTAAAAGCCATAAGAAGAAAGTGGGATCTTAGCTGGGACTTGAAGAAAGCCAGAGAAATTAGGAAATAGATTTGAGGAGAAAGAGTATATCAGTCATGGGGGGGGGGGTGGGGCGCAGCCAGTGAAAATGCTGGAGTTGAGGGGGGGAGGGTCTTATGAGAGGAAGAGCAAGGAGGCCCCTATTTGTGTTTGTCCTTCCTTTTGTAGAAGACCCTGGCATCAGGGAAATGACAGCATGACTTTTAGTTGACTTTGATTTGAGGGAGTCGGGGCTGTGCAAGGTCACCAGCCTCACTTTCTCCTCCAGAACCATATGGATCCAGTGGCCAGATATTTATCAGGATGACTGGAGATGACCCAGCATGCAATGGGAGACCCTGAACCTTTTAACCTAAGGCCTTTTCATGTACTCACCTAGAGTGAGGAAATGCCTCTTTAAGAAGTGAGTGAAGGAATGGTTCCTTCAATTAGAAAAAAGCTTTTTAAAAAATCAAGCTGGGAGGGGAAGACCCTCAGGGTTGCTGTTCCGAAGAGGCCCTATCACTGAGCAGAAGATACTGGTGGGGAGTGAGGTGTGAGAAGGACCAAGGTTATGAAGACCCTGAAGATAATAACAAGAGAATTTTGTATTTGATCCTGAAGGCAGTAGGGAGCCCCTAGAGTTTATGGAGTAAGGGGGTAACGTGGTCAGACCTGTGTTTTAGGAAGACCACTGCAACAGCAGAGTGGAGGATGTACTGGTGGGCAGAGAAACTTGAGGCAGGCAGGTGGCCCAGCAGCTGGTGCAATAGCCTGGGTGTGAGTGATAAGGGCATATGGGGCGGGGGGGGCGGGGGGGGGAGATGGAGGGCGGGGTGCCAGTGTCAGTGGGAAGAACGAGAAGTATATGAGATATGTTACAAAGGTTTAAAAAAAGACTAGATTTGGCCAGACTGGATATGGGTGGGGTAGGGTGGCGCGGTAAACAAGTTTCCTACAGATACGATTGTTCCCACTTTACAGATGACTAAACTGAGGCTTCCAGAGATGTCAAGGGTTTTGCCTGTGGTTAGCTGGGTAGTAAGAGCTGAAAGTGAACTGAAACCTCCGGCTTGTAAACAGCATCCTCTACTGAGAAGTAAGAAGGTGGCTTTGGAGCTCAGTTTCTCGCACTAATTGGGAAACCTGGGGCGAGTTAATAATGATTCTCTGCAGAGCCTGTGAAAAGAGGAGGTAGGTCCTTTCCAGCTTTCAAATTCTAGCCCCTAAGAAAGGCCACTTTGGACACTGTGGGTGCACCAGTTTAGCCCAGGGAGAAGCCCAGGTTACTACGTTAAAATTCCAGCCACCTGCTCCCGATTGGGCTATCCCACACTCCTTTTATCACGGACGTGCCTCTGCTGGGCTGACGCGTATTTGACTCACTGTCCCGCCAGGACTGCCGGTGAAACGAGAATCAGCGTGTCATGGCGGAGGGGCTGGGACCCAACCAAAGAGTGTGCTTTTAGGGCTTTGGAATTGGGGAACCAAGCAGTGGAGCAGCGTTCAGCAAGCAAGCAGAGGAAGGGGAGGCCTTATTTCTGTCCATCCCCACACCTGCTCCCTGGCTTGGGCATTTCCACTCACACCTAAACTGCTGCAAAGGTTCCCGGCCCCAATATGGTGCGTGTTAAATTAAGAGTAATCTCGCTAAAACCCCTGCCTTCCATCGGCTTACCTTTCCCTATCCTCCTCCCCAATCACCCGATTCTCCACTTATCCTCCCCACCTGCCCTCTCCACAATTCCCTACGAAGAAGTGTCTGTCCAGTGTTGGGCTTGAAAGGGGAAACTGAGGCCCTTGAGACAGCCCATTCCACTGTGGAACAACAGCTCCAACCCTAAGTCACACTCTTTGACCAAGTTTGCAATTACTTCCTTGCCATTTCTGCCCAGTTCTCCTAGTTCTGTTCACTGGGTCCAGGAATAAACCTAATCCAGAAATCCTTTAAGGGCTCTGCAATGCTAAAACCCAAACTTCTTAGCATCACATTCAAGACCCTTCATAATCTGGCCTCAACCAAATGTTCTTGACTCTTCCCCAACTACCCACATCCTCTGTTCTAGGCAGACCAGCCTACTTATTAGCCCCAACATTCCTCAGTTGTTTGCACCTTGCTCTTACCCATAGATCTGTCTGTTGAATTGAACTGAACAACCACCTTATCTTCTACTTTGCACTTACACAGGATTACCCACAATTTTGGTCCCTAGCACCAATGTTGGTGTTGGAGCCCTGGACATCTCTGGTAGGGAACTGACCAAAATAAACCCTTTGGAGGAGAAGAAGTGCCCAGGTGCCTGGACATTACATGCAGAGCAGTATCTACTGCAGGTATGGAATTGATCTTCACCTAAAGCCTGCCTGAGAAGAGGGTGAGTGATAGAGAAATACTTCCCTATCAGTATGGAGAAAAGAACAGCAGAGTGGGCCAAGGGACGAGCACTTGAACGGTGCCTGAATGCCTGTTACCTGCATGACCTTGGGCAGTCCCTGGTCTACTCTGAGACTCAGTTTCCTTCTCTGTAAAATGAAGGAAGATGACCTGTAATTATGATCCTGTCATTTCCTATTTCCAAACGCTGGTGGGCTGGGTGCTTCACTCAGGGCCAGCAAAGTTGGGAAATATGGGGTCTCCCAGGTGGGGCAGCAGCTCTGTTCCTTATGGCCAGCCTTGCAGCATCTCCGGGCCCCTGCAGGGAAAATGTCATATCACCCATCTAAAGAACGTAGATACAAAAACTGGGGAGCACCTTATGCATCATTCCATCCAATTGCCTCATTTTACAGGGGAGGAAACTGAAGCTCAATGAGGGAATTGAGTTGAGTGGTCACACTGCTATTTGTCAGCAGAGCTGGGACAGAAGCCAGGTCTTGGGTGCATAGATCTGTCTCCAGCCCTTGTTTGACTGAATGACACAGAAGAGACTTGCTCGAGGCCACAGCCCATTAATGGCAGAACTGAAATTGGTTATATTTTATACCTCAGATCATCCAGGAAATGTTGGGCTTTTAGCAGCAATGACACTGTTCTGCTCATGCCCTTTCTGGCTGGTAGACTCTACGTAGGGTTAAGGGTCTTCCAGGAGCCAATCCCAGGAATTCTCTTGTCATTGAATGACCTTGAAAAAAGAAGCTACCTTCAACCCAGGGAAGGACACAGCAGGGAAAGGAAGTGAGTTCGAGTCGAAATCCATGCTGTCTCTTGTATCCAAAGGAGCATGGGTTTGGGGCGGGGGGGGAACAAGTTTCTGTAGCCACAGGAGCTAAACAAAATCCAGGATAAAAGAGAAGGATTATGCTGACCTAGACACAAGCCAAGAATATTATACCAGAAGATTGTTCTCTGACAAGCCCTCCAGATTAGAAGCTAGAATGGTTCCTTAGTGACTGCAGCTTGAAAATCCATCAGAATGTTCGAACTGGCAGAGATCTTAGGATGGCTAGACTAGCCCCTCCGTTTCTGAACAATAATTATTGTTTTATTGCATTTTGTTTTTATATCACAATTATTCTGTCATGTACCCCTCCCCCCTCCACCAGCACAATGACCCCCTCCCTTGAAAATTAAAAATAGTTCTGCAAAGCCAGTCAATGGCAACCACAGTCTGGCACTGTATAGAGCATTCTGCACCTTTTCTCCCCTGCTTCTCTACTGCAAACAACAGGTGCTTTCACATCTCTCCTCCCAGTCATGATTGGTCATCATAGTTGTTCATCATTCCATTTCTTTCACTCTTTTTAAAATTTAAATTATTGTAGTCAATAGATGACACAGGGATGCATACAGGATAGAGAACCAGCCTCTGAGTCGGGAAGAACAATGCAAGTTTTCCTGCCCTCAAAGAGCTTACATTCTACATTCTTTATTCCCAGAATTAGTTCATAAAAGTCTTCCTGCCCTAATCCCCTCATTTTATAAATCAGGAATCTAAAGCCCAGAGGGGCTTAAAATAGGGGTGTGACCTGAGGTCATATAGCTAATAAATGACAAAACTGAGATTTGAATCCAAATCTTGCAATTCCATCCAGGAACTTAGCTCTTCAGGATACAAAGATATAACCGTGTGGCCCTAAAGAAGAGTCATGATATGTTACTTCCTTCCAACCCCAGAGTTGGGGAAAGGGGGCATGTATGTGGGCACAGAACATTGCATATATTGTCATGTTTTCAACAGTGCCTGGCACATGGTAGGCACATCCACCATCATCTGCATGGCTCCCACTACTGCCACCTTGGACTTTTCCCTTGTGTCCATTTGGGGAAGCTGTCACAGTACCTTGGCCAGAACACATCTGACCATCTCCATGCCATAGTCCTCACTCCATTAGAGTGTAAATTCTGTCTTATTGGCTTGTATATATGTCCAGGCTTACTACAATACCCAGCACATGGGGAATGCTTCAGCAATGCTCTAGTTTTCTATCTATCTGTTTTTGCCAAACTATTTCTTCCTCTCTCTACTTAACCATAAGGGATCTCTCTGTGGGAGAGAAGAAATGTATGTGATGCAAAAACAAATGGTATCAATTTATTCAAAAATTTTAAAAGCACTGTATTATCAGGGTGACACAAGAGAGACACAAGGTGCGATAAAAATAAAGCATATCAATAGAATGTACTTTTAAAAAGTAATCCAAACCAATCAATTTACCAAAAAACTACTTTCTAGAGTTAGACAAAATAATAACAAAATTTATTTGGAAAAACAAACTGTCTAGAATATCAAGGGAATTAATGAAAAGAAACGCTAGGGAAGGTGGACTAGCTATGCCAGATCTTAATCTGTATTATACAGCAGCAGTCATCAAAACTGCTTGGTACTGGCAGAGGTGTAAAGTAGTGGATCAATGGAATAGATTAGGTGCAGGAGACCTAGCAGTTAATGAATATAGAAATCTATTGTTCGATAAACCCAAAGACACCAGTTTTTGGGATAAGAATGCACTATTTGACAAAAACTGCTGGGAAAACTGGAATACAGTATGGCAGAAACTGGGCATAGACCATTATCTAACACCATATACCAAAATCAAGTCCAAATGGGTGCATGATCTAGGTGTAAAGGATGATACTGTAAGCAATTTGGGAAAGCAAGGAATAGTTTACCTGACAGATCTGTGGAGAGGGGAAGACTTTAGGACCAAACAAAAATTAGAGAGCATTATAAAATGCAAAATGGATAATTTTGATTACATTAAATTGAAAAGCTTCTGTACAAACAAAGCCAATGCAACCAAGATCAAGAGGGAGGTGGGAAATTGGGAAAGAATTTTTACAACTTGTGTCTCTGATAAAGGACTCATTTCTAAAATTTATAGAGAATTGAGCCAAATCTATATGAATACAAGTCATTCCCCAATTGATAAATGGTCAAAGGATATGAACAGGAAGTTTTCAGAGAAAGAAATTAAAGATATCTATAAGCATATGAAGAAATGCTCTAAATCACTATTAATTAGAGAAATGCAAATCAAAACAACTCTGAGATACCACATCCCTCCAGTCAGATTGGCTAAGATGACAAAACAAGAAAGTGACAAATTCTGGAGAGGATGTGGACAAATTGGAACACTAATACATTGCTGATGGAGTTGTGAACTTATCCAACCATTCTGGAGAGCAATCTGGAATTATGCCCAAAGGATTATAAATAATTTCATACCCTTTGACCCAGCCATACCACTTCTAGGGTTATATCCCAAAGAGATCATAGAAGTGGGAGGAAGACCCATATGTACAAAAATATTTTTAGCAGCCCTTTTTGTGGTTGCAAAGAATTGGAAACTAAAGGGGTGCCCATCAATTGGGGAATGGCTAAACAAGATGTGGTATATGAATGTAATGGAATATTATTGTGCTATAAGAAATGAAGAGGTGATGGATTTCATAATTACCTGGAGAGACTTATACAAACTGATGCTGAGCGAGAAGAGCAGAATCAGAAGAAATTTGTATACAATCACAGACATACCATATCTGTGATGACTAACTATGACAGACTGGACTCTTTTCAGCAATGCAGTGATATAAGTTAATCCCAAAAGACTCAAGAAAGTGAGAAATGCACCATCCAGAGATATAACTAGAAAAAACTGAGCCTGAATCCTGATGGAAGCAAACTAAATGATCTTGTTCTTTTCATTGTTTGGTCTTATTTCTTCCCTACCATCTTTCATCCCACCTAGTACAATACGCCTTTGTAATTGGAATAATGTCTAATATGAATGCATTTGCAGACCCTATACTGTACTATATGCTGTCATGTGGGGAGGGGGGAGGGAAGGAAAGGAAATTTGAAAATCAAGGAACTATGAAATTGAATCTTGTTAACTGAAACTAAACTAATAAATTAATTTTAAAAAAATAAAAAAAATTTTAAAAAGTAATCCAAGAAAAAATAAAATATTAAAAGGACCCTTTTATTCTTCTGACCTCATTTCATGCCTTTGCATGATTATGTTCAATTATCCTGCCCTGTAGCTATTGAGCACTGACTAGTCATTACTATGAAGCAGTACTTCTCAAATGTTTTGGTTTTAGGACCCCTTTATACTCTGAAAAATTGAGACACCCTCCCAAGAGCTTTTGTATGGGTTATATCTAGTGATATTTACTATATTAATAACTAAAATGTCAGTATTTACTATGAAAGGAGTTTTGACCTTGTGGATCACCCCCCAAAAAGTCTTGGGATCCCCTTGGGGATCTCTGGACCATGCTTTAAGAATCACTGCTGTAAAGTATAGTCTGTTTGTATGTCAACCCCCTCCTCCCAAGAGTACAAGCCCCATAAGAACACATAACCACATCCAATT
Organism: Gymnobelideus leadbeateri; assembly: GCA_011680675.1. Taxonomy (NCBI): domain Eukaryota; kingdom Metazoa; phylum Chordata; class Mammalia; order Diprotodontia; family Petauridae; genus Gymnobelideus; species Gymnobelideus leadbeateri. The sequence goes on along the minus strand of WOXC01008259.1, from coordinate 1,594,477 downwards.
TCTTTACTTTCTCAGAGGTAGAAGGGTTTAGTAGAAAGCCACTGGCCTTAGAAACAGCAGATCTGGACTTGAAGCCTGACTCTGGGACTGACTATCTGGGAAATACTATCTGTCACCATGGTCAGATCACCGTGACCCCAGGAGATAAGACAGGAGAGTGGCCTTCCACATCGTCTCTCTTTCTCTGTCGCTGTCTCTCTGTCTCTTTCTATGTCTGTCTCTCTCTTTTCTTTGTCTCTGTCTCTCTCTGTCTCTCTGTCTCTCTCTGTCTCTCTCTCTGTCTCTCTCTCTCTCTGTCTCTCTCTCTCTCTCTCTCTCTGTCTCTCTGTCTCTCTCTGTCTCTCTCTCTCTCTCTCTCTCTCTCACACACACACACACACACACACACACTCATGGAATGGAGAAGGTCCCCCTAAGGGTGGTCTTCTTCTAGATTCTACAATTCAGGCTGACCCTTGACTCTTATCACATAATACATTCTCTTTTTGTCCTTTTTAAAAAGGAGTGCATGGCAGCAGCAGACAGCAGGTAGGGATGTTGGCATGGCTACATATACAAACCTAGAAACAAATCAAAATGTTCCATCTTAAAGTTTCTCAGTTGACTTGGTCTTCTTGTATGTTTGTGTTCCCCAATTCCCCCACAGGATAAGCCAGAATCATTAGATGCCTTTGGAACAAAGACTTTTATTTTAAAAAATAAGTTACAAATAGAACTTTCTGCAATAAGTCCTCTCTGTTCCTTCTGTGAATCTAGTAACCAACTGGATCCAAGGTCTTGCATTAACTCTAACTTTACAATACTGTTCATGCCACAGGCTATATTTTAAAGCAAACAGCTCATGTTCCATGCCCCATGCTGGTGTATACCACCATACACATATAAAGCTATTGTAAATAAAACATTTCAATCAAGACCAACATATATAGATAGATAGATATTTATATACATATATTTTCCATACAGCTAACAATGAAAGTCATCTTTAGTCACAGAACAGTCAAAGAAGATGCCATGCTAACATTTAAACTACAGCACTCTGGATACACAGGTCAACTTTATGTTTCAAATAGGAGATAAAAATATATTTAACTTTCAAATACAATGTATTAAGGTACACTGATAACCAGAAAATAAAAAAGTCCTCAGTCTTAAATACCATACAGCATACAAGATATACAGTGAACTCTGAAGCTCTCTCTCATGGCATCTTCACTCATCTCCAACAGCGCACAGAGGCTTTGTTTTCCATGACTGGGGCTGGGCGCTGAAAAGAGACACACAGATGACTCCATAGGAATGGTTCTATCCAACTGGAATCTGGTTTAGCTTTCTTTTGTGCCCTGTGAAAGTCAAGCACAGCAATTCTAAGGGATGTCTCTGGGGATGGAACTCCCTGGTCATTTGGCATTCTGCTCCAAAGCAGAGTACTCTGCTTCTGATACTCGGGAGGCATCTATGAGTTTAGTGAGACCTGTCTTGGCTGAGTACTTGAAAATGAAAGCTTTCATCAGCTCGTACCGGTAGTTTCGGTTAATGAAGCTATAGAGTACTGGGTTGACACAGCAATGCACCAGGGACAGACACTGGGTGACGTGGAGAGCCGTGTAGAGGAAGTTTTCCAGCTGACAGCTGAAGGGAATGAAGTGGAGGAAGGAGAAGATGTCTAGAAGCAGCACAGCATGATAGGGCAGCCAGCAGATGAGGAAGACAATGACATAGGAGAAGATAATCTTCTGGTTGCTGTGCTTCTCCTGGTCTCCAGAGGCTGAGATAGCTCTGGCCAGAAGGAAATAGAAGACAGCGATGATGGAGAAAGGGATGATGAACCCCAGGACCACGGAGAGCAGCTCCATGCCCAACAGCCATTCCTTGATGCTGTGCTCCGGATAGATGGACCGGCAGTAGGTTTCGTTGTTGGCAGCCAAGGTGACAGTTTTCAGATAGTAAGCATCTGGCAGTGACACGCAGATGGCCAGTAGCCACACCAGAATACAGATGAGGCGGCGGACAACCTTTTTCTTGTGGCTGCTGGTGTTGGTGAAATAGGTCACAGAGAGATAGCGGTCCACACTCATGCAGGTCAGGAAGAAGATACTGCCAAAGAGGTTGATGGAGAAGATGAGATGAGCAACCTTACAGGTGAGTTCTCCCATGGGCCATTGGTTGTGCTGGACCAGAGAGACCACCCAGATAGGAATGGTGACGACCACACACAGGTCGGCAATGGCCAAATTTAAGATGTACAAGTGAGTTTCATAACCTGTCGTCTTGGCCTGGAGATTCACCCAGACCACCACGGAGTTGGCAATCATGCCGACTACAAAGATGAAAATATAAAAGATGGAAAGGGTGTACAACAGGATGTTTCGGCCTGTTGCACTAGGGCACATGACCGTGTCCACAGTGATGCAGTCTCCATTGGTGCATGTCCAGTTGAGGTCTGTGAAATTCCCTGGTTCTGAGTAATCAAAGGAGAATGGATCCATGACTGGCAAAGACCCAAATAAATGACCTGCAGGAGAGAAAAAGAAAGAAAGAAAGAAACACTTTGATTAAAAGTTGTTCTTGCCCTCCACCCCATCCAGATGCTCTTGGTACTTAGATGGTTTTATGTAAGATTATCACAGAATCTCATCATTGGAAAGAACCTCCAAGACCATCTAGTCCTACCAGGACCTGATCAAGAACACCTTCTCTAAAATCCCTGACAAAGGGTCATTCAGTCTCCCTTTGAAGACCTTTAGTGAGGGGGAGCTCATTACCACTTACAAGCTGTATGAGCATATGCAAGCTATATCCCCTTTCTGGACCTCAGTTTACTCACAGGTAAAAATGAGTGGGTTAGATTAGATGGCCTCTAACTAAGGTCCCTGTCAGTTCTCAAACTATAGTCTATGACCTATAATTTCCTGAAGTAGCCTGTGCCCTTTCTGGGGACTCTAAATATTTCAGAGTTCTTCTCACACAGAGCAAAAATCTTCTCCACAGCTTTGATACATATAGAGATGAAAGGGACTACACAGGGGCATCATTGAGTCCAAGTCTCCCATTTTGCAGATAAAGAAATTGAAGCCAAGATTCACTCAGCAAGTGGGCAGTGGAGCCAGGATTATGGTCCTAGGTCTTCAGACAGACAAACCCAGCCCTTCTCCCACTGAATAATCCTGCTCCTTCCACCTAATTCAGCCAGCATTTATTAAGCACTGCTATGTGCCAGGGGACAGCAAGAAGAGGAAAGAAGTAGGAAATAGTCCCTACACTCAAGGGGAGTTACATTCCAAAGTTTTCAGGGAACTTCAGAGAATCAATTAACAACCATTCATTACCCACTGGCTATGTGGCACTTATTATGCTGGGGTAGGGGTGGGAGGGGGAGGAAGAAGGAAGGAAGGAAGGGAAGGAGGGGGAGAGAAAGGAAGAGAGGGAAGAGGAAAGGGAGAGGAGGAGGGAGAGGAGGAGGGAGAGATCTGTCCTCAAGAAGCTTACATTCTAATGTTTCCAGGATATTTTGGAGTATCAATCAGCAAAGAAATGCTAAATACCTATTGTGTGCCAGCCATGTGCTAGACTGTTATATAAAGGCTCTGCCCCCACCCCCAAATGAAAAAGAATAGTCTAGTCCCTTTAAGGAGTTTATATTTATTTACTAAAATAACGTAATTAATTAATTAAAAGCCTAAAGACTTATTTAGCCCTGCATTACAAATGACAGGGGGCAGAGGAAGTGAATCAGTGCTAGTCTAAATGAACACAACACTTAGCTGGGGCTAAATTCCATCTGTTCTCCCAAAAAAGGAGCGACCACTTGCTGCGGGTTTTTTTTTTTTTTTATCATTGCTGAACCGTGTGCCTATGACCTCATCGGGTTGGCTGTGATTCCTGGGTGCAGGCCAACGACCCGGTAGGCCCCCACTCTGCTTCCACAGCACAGATGATGACGTGATCTCTCTGGAGCTAGCTCATCTACACTCCCAGAGGCAGGGAACAGCTTTGCTCAAGATCAAGATTGTGTGCACCCAATAACAACAATCCTGACAAATTCCAGCCTGGATTTGCATCAAATAAAAACAAGTGAAAGCCTCCAGCCCTGTATTTCCCATTCACATGGAAGCCCAAGCCCTAGGCTCTGGGCCACCCTCAGTTTCTAATTAGGAAGAATCCAGGAAAAATGTTCAAAATGTCAGGAATGGCAAGAAGTCTTCCTTCTTGGTGCACATTGGTGACTTTGGGGAGAGATGAGTGGCTTGGGGAAGCCCTCCTGTTGGCCAGCTGCTGTCTGGGAGGGAGAGTGTTCCCTCTGTTGCTCCATTTAGACAGTTATTTTAAGGACCAAGTATCCAGGGGCTAGATGCTTAACTAAGACACCTGTGGACAAAGAGTCGTTGACCTAAAAGGGACCTTGGGAGCCATAGAGCCTAAGGCCCTTATTTTCCAGAAGAGGCCCAGAAGGGGAAAGTTATTTTCTTCCCCAAGGCCAGGATGGTAGTAGCCAGCAGAACTGGGATTAGAACCCAGATCCTTCTGACATAGAAGTGAGCCGTTAATTTTATTAATTACTTTCTTGCAAGGCAGTCTGATTGTTCCAGTGTGGGAACTCTCTCCCCAAGGCATTGAGGAGAGAGTAGGAGGCCTGGAGTCAAGAAGATGGAGGCTGGAATCCTTCCTCAGACACTCACTGGTTGTGTGGTCCTGGGCCAGGCTTTTACTCAGCTCAATCTGTTAGGTTCAACTCTAATGACCATCTACCTCGAAGGCCTTTGTGAGGATAAAAGTGTGGTAGCAGACGCCATGGGCATGGCAAGCCTTCAGGCCTTCAGGAAATCCCAGCTTTAGTATCCCAGAGACCTTTAAAATAATGGATCTTCTTGAAACGCTGGCACAAGGCCTGGACCAGAGCTGTGGCTCAGTCTTGCTCACGTCTACTCCTCATGACCCCATTGGGGTTTTCTTGGCAGAGACCCTGGAGTGATCGGCCATTTCCTTCTCCAGCTCATTTTACAGATGAGGAAACTGAGGCCAATAGGTCACACAGCTAATAAGTGTCTGAGGCCAGATTTGAACTGAGGAACATGAGTCTTCCTTACTCCAAGCCTAGCGCTCTGTGCACGATGTTGCCCCCTGACAGCCCCTCTCCACTTGGCTGCCTAAATCCAAATTCCCTCTGGGACATGATTTAATTGTATGACTTCTCTGGAACTCAGTTTCTTTATCTGTGAAATGAAGGGGTTGGGATCAATGTCCCTTCCAACTCTCCAGCCCATGACGCTATAAATCCGAAGTTCAGCTAAGTTCGTTGGGCTAGCCCAAAGACACAGAGCTACCCAACAGGGTCATTATCACAGGATCAGAGTACAGAATTGGAAATCACCTTGGATGTTATCTGGTCCCATCCCCTTATTTTCCTGAGGGGCGAACTGAGTCCCAGGGAGAGTAAGTAGAACCTGGAGCTCTAGGGCAGGGAGGGCATGGCACTCATTCAGAAACGAAGACATCTTAATGCTTTTTTTTTTTCTTTTCTAAATAATGATCTTGGAAAGGCTCGTTTCTGCCTTTACTCCCTTCTCCCCCTGACAGCCATGGTTTTGGGCTGCTGCCAGCTCTCTCTGGTCTCAAACCCCAGGGCACTGGGGGAGAAGGGACTTGGAGAACTGAGCAGTAATTGTTTTGTATTCTGCCTCTGCCCTCTGGGCAATGTTAATTTGATTTGGTAAATCACTGAATTCTGTGCCAAAAAAAATTATTTATGATGACAAGGAACACTTCCCTGCCCCCTCCTTTGCCTTCCCCTCCTTCAGCCTGGCTCTCTCCTCATTAAGTGTCTTCTGACCCAGTGGGGAGTCAGACAGCGGGGTTCTGGGCCTGTTACAGGCCAAGAGGACAGCTCCCCAGCTCCCCCTTTTCCACTCTGGTCTGGAGACTATTATCGCTCCCACCAATGACCTCAGTGATCCCATGGATGGGGTCCTTTCAGATTGCCCAGCAAGCCGGAGGAGGGGGGAGGGAATGGGGGAGGGGGAGAGGGAGACCTAAATAAAGAGCCTGGTAATCAGAGCTCCTGCTCTCCTGTGCATTTGAAATAAAGGTCATCCAATATCTGAATCTCTTATCCTGGGGATAGCAGTAAGATTCCTTTTGGAAATAAATGAAAAGCTGCCCTCAAAAAGCAAATTAATTTTAATAATGGCAACCCTCTCTTTCAAAAGCACAGACCCATTGTACGGAGCATCTATAGTATGGCAACAGAAGGCCTGAATTTCCTAAATGTGTAGGATCTTATAAGCTGAAATCTCATTCGAGAAATCACTCTTTTTAAAAATTATTATTATTAAAATGATTTGGAACTTTGAGTACAATGAGGAAGTATATACAGCACATTCACACACACACACACACACACACACACACACACACACACACACACACACACACCATCCTCAAGTAGAGCAATCTGTTATAATGAAAGCTCAGCTCCCCTGGCCTTCTCTTTCCCCTTCTGTATTAGAAGGAAATGGTCTTGAAATGACATTGAGACTCCACTAGATGGTGCAGTAGAGAAAGTGGGGTGCTGGGAGGCAGGAGGACCTGTGTTCAAATCTTGCTTTAGAACCTTGCTCCTGTATAACTGGGCAAGTGACTTCAGTCTGCTATTGTCTCACTTTCCTGTTCAGTAGAATGAGGATGATGTAAGATCATCTTCCTCCCAAGATTTTGGTAAGGGTCCAGTGAGACCATGTTACAGAGTGCTTTATAAACCTCACTGAAACACTTTGTAAATGCAAGCTGTGATTGTTAGGGCATAGTAGATAGAGCTGGCTTTGGAATCAGGGGACCCTGCATTCAAATCCCAGCTTTGTCACTGTGATATTTGGACAAATCACTTAGTGTTTCTCTGAGAGGCCAGATTAGATGGCCTCCGGGGGCCCGGGACCTGGATCAGTCTCCATTGAGCCTGGGCATGAGGAACCACTTCTAATGCTTTCTGAAGAATCTCATATACATTATGTTGTTCAGTTAAAGAGTGTGTTTGCAGAGAAAGACAGAGACAGAAAGGCAGAAAGAGACGGAGAGGAAGGGAAAGATGCAGAGAGAAAGCGGGGAGGAACAAAGGGAGACAGAGAGAGCTAGGCAGGCAGAGGTGTTTCAGGATCCCCCAGACTCACGCTGGAAGGGCACTGACTTGATCTCTTTCACAGTTGAGGTCTCAGACAACATAGACCTGGGAGGGCTGGTCAAATCACCCTCTGCTGGAAGAAAGAAGTAATTCACTCCCCACTGGCCTCTTCCTTGGGGCAGGAATTTGTTAGGCCAAATCTCCCCCAAAGGTCCCCCCTTCGTGCCTGCTGGCTCTTGGGTCAGTTTGCTGCCTACTTTGAGGGAAATGAGGAAGAGCTCCATTCTACCACATGGGATGAAAGGCTTCTCTACCTTTGGAAGCCCGAGATAGGGGAGGAAAGGGGGGAACCCAGCCCTTTTCCAGAACTGAGATTTCATGAGCTCTACCAATCCTGAGGTGCAGAGGAGAGGAAGGAGGCCCTCAGACCTGTGAGGCCCCATAGCTCAGGACATGAAATGGGTTTCCTTCATCCAAACACCTCAGTAACGTGATAGAACACCAGAACAGCATCTGGACCATGATGGGAAACAGAGTTCCTGACTCAAAGTTCCCATTCTTGATTTAATCCATCCTGATCTACCGTTGGCATATTCACAAGGAGCTGTCCGACCCTTCCCACAGCAAGATGACTCCATTCATAGCACTCTAGCCCAGGGTTCTTAACCTTTGGTGTGCCATGGACCTCTTGGCCATCTGGTGAAGCCTGTGGACCTTTTCCTCATAAGAATGTGTTCAAATGTATATAATAAACTACGTAAGATTAAAAAATAGACCAAACTCATTTATCAAACTGTTTGTTTTTAAATTTACAAACCTTGGGTTAATAACCCTTACTCTGCCTTGATTCCTCCTGAGGTAGGCCTCTCTTGAGTGACCTCCAAGATATCGAATCTACAGCTGAAAACCTAAGATCCTGAGATAACCTGAATTAGAGCTAGAAGAGCCGAGAAAGGCCAGCAAGTCCAACCCACACATTTTACAGTCCAGGAAACAAAGGTCCCCAAAGGGAAATCCCCTTGCCCAGGGTCACACGGGTTGTGAGGAGTCAGGCTGCCTTCAGGATTCTGAATTTAAAGCTTCCAGGGACCCTGGAGCTGATCACCGAGTTAAGGATTCCTCATTTAACAAAGAAGGAAACTGAGACCCAGGGACCTACCTAGTAAGAAACAGAGTTGGAATTAAGACCCAGGTTCAAATATCTCCTTCCAGAGATCCTGAGTGGTCAAAAGCATGTTTGTCAAAGTGGGAAGGGGAGAAATCCCCCAGATGAAGGACCCTGTGCCTCTGTGGTGGGCACTACAAAAGGCCAAACATTTAACTTTAAAACCCATGCCCACAGGCAAACGTCTATCTCCTCCTCCCATCCTCCATGATGATTCCATGATGGCCAGAAGCAGTGAAATGCAAGCAAAAAGCCCTAGATTTAGAACCAGGATAGAATGGGAATCTTCATTCCTCTGATCACCTGAGCGACTTTGTACAGCTTCTTCTCCCTTATGGGCCTCAGTTTCCCTCATCGGTTGATTGAGAGGTTGGACTAATGCATGAATTATTATGTAAATGAAATTACCACAATTTCATTTTCCTAATCAACTGGAAGTTGTGGGTAGACTGGATGCTGTTTGAAGGCAGGAGAATATTTCATTTTTCTATTTATCTCCAGTGCTCAGAATAGGACCCAGCACCCACAATTGATCAATAAATCCTGTTGGTGAGTTAGTTGATAGCATTTGGCATGTAGCAGGTGGTGAAACACCCACCAGCCCCCAGCATGCTCCCAGGAGTAAGTGTTGACTTTCATGCAGTACAGTGTGTTGGCACATAAATGTAAAGATTCTGGGAGCCATGTGCTCTGGATGCCACAGGTGTGGGAGGGGGCTTCTCCTCTATGGCCCCGTCCTGCCTGGCCCATCCCTACCACCTTTGCTCAGCCCCCAAGCATTCCCAGGACTGTTCCTGGCCAAAGCTCATGTCTGTGGTCTCTCCAAATTTGAACACCAATAAGGTTAATAATGAACATGAAAAATGCTGCAACTCATGAGATTCTCCCCAGGTTACGATTAGCTAGTCCTTTGTCTCAAAGCCAGTCTGTGCCACAGGCAGACCTTGAACCTGACTAGAGAAATGACTTTCTGTCCACTTTATTAGGAAGTTTTATCTTCCATAAAGCCCAAATTTACCTCTTTGTAGCACTCCACCCCCCCCCCCAGCCCCTTCCTCCCACCACCTCTGACTCTGAATGCTGCCTTCTGGGGCCAGGCAGAGTAAGTCTAATTCCTAAATCCTCCCATGGCCCCACATTGCCTAATAGGCAAATTTTAGCTTAGCATTTTTAAATCTTCACAAGCTAACCCCAGCTCACCTTTCCAATGAACTAATACCGTTCAATACATATAAAAAATCCACAGTTATCATCAAAGGAGATAACATTTGTGAAGCCTTTAGCACACAGTGCCTGGCACACAGTAGGCCTTTGATAAACATATGTTTCTTTTCCTTCCCTTCTTTTGTCTGTCTCCCCATGAGCTCAGAGCCTGGGAGATAGGTGTTTAATAACTACTTTCTGTAGAAGGGATAGCTAGCCGGACTCAAGGAGGCAGAATCTGGGGCCAGCCTTAGCTTTTCCAAACCTGCTTGAAATCAGCGCTCACAAATACGGCCCTGGCATAGAAGGTACATCGGGCGGCCTTGACCATCTGCTCCTGCAGCCCAAGCAGGGACAAGTGGTCTGTTTCCTTCCCTAGCCAACAATGCAGCCCTCCCACAGTATTCAGGAATGACCCAGGGTGAGCTTGTTTCATGCAAATCAGGGGCTGCCCGGGACCACAGGGGCATAAATAAACCTTGACCCCTATTCACACAGAGGGGGCACGCCCTCCTCTCCCCAGGGCTTTAGGCACATTTCCCACAAACCTAGAGAGGATGTTGCTGCTGCATCCCCTGGCCCACCCCTGGTCCTCAGCCAGAGCATCTTCAGATGAACACTCCAAAACCTGATCCACTGTATTGTGTTCAGATGCCCCCCACACTGCAGACACAGGGGTGGGGGATGGATGGAAGGGTGGGTCTAGCTAGATCTGACAGTGCCGAAAAGAAAGGCTGCTGTCCACTCTGGCAGGCCAGCCAGGGGATTAATTCCCACCCAGATTAGCCCAGTGCTTGGCCCTTTCCCCAGACCACCCTCCAGAGTAGGAATTGTCTTTCTTTTTTCTTATTCCTAGCCTCGGTGTTTGGCATAATGCCTGGCGCGTAGTAGGTGCTTAATAAACATCTAGTAACTATTGACTATTATGTTATCACTGGACCAGGGATCAGAGGTGTAGAATTGAAAGGGACCTCAGGGACAATGTAGTCCAACTGAGGCCACTCCAGGGGGGAAAAGGGACTTGTCCAAGGTCACCTAGGCAGCAAGTAAAAGCCTCAGGATTGGGACCCAGGTGCTCTGTTAACAGCCCCAGAGTTCTCCCCACTGCAAGCACTGCATCTCAGAAGAACTCTCAGGAAAGGTGTTTATGTACAAGAGCAGGAGATGAGGCAGAGCCCAGCCACCTGGCTCCACTTCCTTATCAGAGTCTTACCCCACAGTGGTTTACAGCTCCTGGGAGATAGCTTTGCTGCCCAAACTCCACCCAGTTAAGAACCTTTAACCAAAGCTTTGGGGCTCTCTTCCCTTCCTCACTGGGGTCAACAAAGAGCTATTTCCTATTAAACCGAGGTGTAAGAGCATCCATTCTAAAATTCACTGTGGGAAGTCATTTTGGTATCCAGATAGCAGCCACTGGGTAATTGAGAAGTCCTTCTAAATTATGCCTTTCAGGTAACAAAGGCGGCAAACATTCACAGTTTAACCCAGTTTGCCAAGCAGAGGAACTTTGCCCCTCCCTCCCCCATTCCCCATTTTTTATGCTTAAAAAAAGAGAAAGTATGTGTCCTCCAGCTATACTTTTTCTGATCTTAAAAACCTTAATATAGAAACAGCCTTTGTCTTCTCAGTTATACCATTGAACATACGTGTAACTTAATCACAAAGTCTCTCTCTTTTTTTTTAAATTTGTACAAAGGAGTAAAAATAAATTCCTTAGGGGTCCAGTCTAAAGTGTGGTCTAAAAGTTCACTGGCACTGTACATCGGCATCGAAGATCATAGACAGAGCTGAAGGACCCTTGAAAGCCAAGTAGTTCAGCCTCCTAGAGGGAGGCAGAGACATCCCCTGGGTCACACCAGGAGTGAATGACAGACAGTATCTGAATCCACCTCTCATGGATGGAGCCTTACAAGACTGCTAGGCATTTCTTTAAAAACTAACTTAGAGTCAGAAACTGTTCCTGTAACCCAGTCAAAAGTCCGAGAAAAAGTTCAAACCCTGCCTCTGCCTGGCCAGTCTCTGAAGCCTCTCTGAGACATTTTCACTGACTTCCCCAGAGGCTAGCTGGAAACAGGAGCCTCCCTCCCCTCCCAGCTTACGATTGTCACACAAAACCCAACTGTTCCTGATTAGGGAGGGACTCTGCATCCAGAAAGCCCCAAGCTCTCTCCTCTCCCTCCCAATGTTGGGCTTGTTAGTAGACCCTAATACCTTCTCATGTCTCTGAGGGCTGTTTCAAATAGAGGCTAAAGCCTAGCTCCGAATTCCTGGCTGACCCAGGTACACCGAGTTCCTTGGAATGTTGTGTGTGTGTGTGTGTGTGTGTGTGTGTGTGTGTGTGTGTGTGTGTGTGTGTGTGTGTTTAAAGGTAGGAACGAATCTGTTTTTTATCAGTTTGGCAGCAAAATACAGGGATTGCTCCATTTCCTGGTGCCTTTTTTTTTTTTGGCTCTTGGTTTCCAAGGCAGCTGCCTCAGCGTCATGCCCTTACAATAGCTGTCCTGTCCACACAACCAAGTATTTATTTACAGGAGGGAAAATAAAAGGGTTAAGTTGTTTCAAAGGCAGACACCGCCTACTACCCCCACCCCACCCCATGCCCACCCCCACCCAGAGTCCGGCTTTGGAAGAGGGAAGAAAACCCCTTGAGCTACTTATTTAGGTCTAGGGGAACTGGATGGGAATTGAGCCTTGACTATGCCATAGAAAAGTGAGCAGTGAGCCCAGCAGCCTTTCCTGCAGCAGCTCTCTCCTGCCTTTTCTAGGCAAGCCCATTTGATCTCCACATTTTCAAGGAATAAATAAAGGGGACACAAAGGCAGCCGCTGCACTTTAGAAAAGGCCCAAGTTAGCCTGACTCCCTCTGCAAAGCCGAAGAAAACGAGTTTCAGGGTCTCTCACCACAGCAAATATCTTCAAAGCACTATACAGCTATTTAATGAGGCCCTCTCCCCCTTCTTAGAACCTAATGATCCCGTTGTGAGCCATTGAATGGGAGGGCTTGGGCTGAAGAAGACTTTTTACAACTGCTCATTCTCCCCCAAAGTTCCAAGGGACTCTTTTATTGCCCATCCATCCCTGACCTTCATTTCAATGTCTGACTCCACAGCGCCCTTGGGCTAGCCTAGGCACACAGACTTGGGGAAAGCTTCATGGAACTGACTCTTCCATTTTCCACACAAATATTTTTCATGTATTTACAGCTGGGGCTAGACAATCCTAAGAAAAGGGTAACCACTCAAAACAGATGCAGGCAAGAGATGGGGGGGGGGGGCTGGGGAGTGGTTACCATTCCCACTTAGAGCTTCTTTAACTAAAAGATCTTGGGCTCCAAAGCCCGAATTAAAATATATTCCAGACCCCTTCAAGCCTTGAATGCAAGTCTCAGCTTAAGAGATTCCCCAAACACTGCCCCTGAGCTCCAGTAAATTACTGAGTGCTAAGTGGGGGACAGTAGAAAACTGTGTGATTGGAGGGCCTGAGTTCAAATCTCACCTCTATCGCTTACCAGCTGTGTGACCCTGGGTAAGTAACTTACCTTCGTGGGCCTCGGTTTCCACCAGTATAAAACGTTGGGGTGGAGTAGCCTCTATGGCCATTGAGCACCCACTTTCCAGCTATAGATGACCCTACTTAGACCCGAATCTAGGATGGTTTGCGGGCAGTGTGGTCATTTCCGTATCTGAAATTGCCAAGTCCCACCGGACTTCGAAAGAGGAGCAAGAGAGAAGATAACGAGCTGAGCCCGGGCATCCTTAGGTCCCATAGTGGGCTGGAGACAGGCTGCTCTAGGCTTTCTTCCTGCCTGACCTCCTCTGGGATCACCTTTGTCCCCGGGCCTCTGCTCCGGAATCTCTGGTGGGCTATGCTCAGGAGTCAGCGCCCACCTTGGCAGATCTAGCAGCAGCAGGCACGCCCCACAAAGATAGGAACAAAGAGGGGAAAACAACTTCGTGGAGTTCCCTGTCCCCAAGTGACTGCCGAAAGGACCCTGCTGGGAGCGGGAACAACGGCAGGGTGGGGGGCGTGCTCTAGGGGAAGAGCTTCTTCTCCAGACCCCGACTTAAGAGGGGCTAGGAGGAATGGGGCTGTGCAGAGGGGGATGGGGGAACAGACTAGTCAGAGGGGATGGGGGACGGAGACAGGGACAGAGCACGCGAGCCCCTGGAAAGACTCGTCCGAGCAGTGAGCAGAGAGGGCTGGCTGCCCCGGACCGCAGCGAGGGAGTGGAGAGAGGACCAGAAGCCGAGCCTTACCTGGGAGGCGCAGGCGGGCTGAGACGGAGACTTAGGCTGGGGCGGGGGCTGGAGCTGGGGCTGGAGCTGGGGCTGGAGCTGGGACTGGGCTGTCCGTCCTCTCGTATTCTGACCCTGGCTGCTGGGCAGCTCCAAGAGACTGAGAGCTCGGCCGGGTAGCCGCTGTCTTTATACAGCTTGCCGGCCCGCCCTCCCTCCTTCCTCCGCGGGAGGGGACACAGCACCTCCAGCCGGCCGCTTCGCAGATCGCTGCTGGGTGCAAGATCGCACACACACACACACACACACACACACACACACACGCACGCACGCACACACACACACACACACCCTCACACTCACACAGGCACACTCACGAATGCTTTGCACGCATACATATACACATGCTCGCGTGCCCCAATACACGCACGCCCGAGAAGACGTGAGCATACATGCATGCTCGTGCATGATACATATATATGCAGCTATGCACGCGCATGAACCCACGTGCAATCGAACACCCCACATGCACACCCCCACCCCCACACACAGAGAGACACATGGGAGCACTCGTGGACCCTGTTTCTGAGTGAATACTCTGATACTTTCCCAGGAATGTCAGCTCCTGGAGGGAGAGCTTTCCTCACTTTGTTCCTTGCTTCCCCAGGGCCCGGTGCTGAGTAATGAGACAGCCCTGAGGCCCTCTAGTTCAGCCCATTCATTTTACAGATGAGGAAACTGAGGCCCAGGGTGGTAAATGGTCTCCCCAGAGTCCTGTATGTAGGTTTTGAACCTGGGGCCTCTGATTCCAAAAACTCATTTTTTCCTGAACCTCTAAGGCATTTTCTATTTGAGGAAACTATGACAGAGACTGGGAGGCAAAATGCCCTAGAGTCATACATAGTTTTAGAACTAGACATCTAATCCAATTCTTATACAGACCCTCTAACTCCTGAGCCAGGGCCCTGTGCATTGTGCCACACTGCTTCCTAATAAATACTCCTTAATAAATGCCTGTTGATTAATTGATTGACTGAAACGTACACTCCCACTGCCATTCAGTCACCCAAAGTTTGCTTGTCCATCCTTGGGGGTCTGGGGAAAGATGGCCTGCAGTCTCCCTGCCTAGGAGGATGAGGGCAGCACGCTCCCCAAACCCCTTCAGTTTACTGTACCTAGGAAGACACCAACTGAGCGCTGTCTCAGGTGCACGATCCCTTAGCTCCCTCAGGTCCTCCGCTGCCCACTGCCTCTCTCGGAGCTTAGACTAAGTAATTACTGCCTTCAGTCTTCCGCACCAGGGTTTGCTTTAGGCTTATCAGGTACGATCCCATTAAGACCTTTTAAACAAGAAGACAAAACTGATTCTTTTCCAGCAGCAGTAACAGTTGAGCTATGTGCAATGAATGGGCACTGGAGAAAGTGTATGCGGGCCAAGGTGGGGGTGAGGGTGGGGTGGGGGGAGGCCCCATTTCCACAGTGCATTTCCTCAACGAAGCATAGAATTCCAAGTTCACGTTCCCCTTCCAGCCAGTCCACGCGGATACGCCCCTTGAGGAATCTGTCCGCAGACCAATGCTTTCCCTCCATTTCGTCCCTCCCTGACTTTCCAGTCCACGGACCTCAGAGGGAGTGGAACTTGAACACGGACGCCATTGGACGTTCTTGGACGAAGAAGGAACGAGTTTGGGGAGTTATGTCATAATTCCAGAGAGACTGTTTATTTGGGGAGAAAAAAAAAAAGACCGCCCAGAGCCTCTGGAGCCAGCCCTTTAAAAGGGAGGCCGGGCCCTGGGCCACGTGGTGCTGGAGTTAAAGACCTAGCCCCGCTGCGCCTTTTTTAAGCAGGACTGGCCTGGGGCTTTCCCCGCGGGATTGGCAGGTTTTTGTTTTCTCTTTTCCGGTTTCAGTTCTCTGGGGGGTCTTTCCAGGGCTGGAGACTAAAAGGGGGTTGCTGGCTGGCCTTATCCCCTCTGCCCTGTCCTGTAAACATATGGACAGTGTTGGTGCAAACCTTACACTGCTGTCTGAAAGCGCGCTGTGAAGCTGTGAAATCTTTTCACCCAGCCCCTCCTTCGCTATTTAATACGTATCCCATATTGACTTCTCTGGAAATCTGCTTCCTCTCCCCCTAGGCTGTCAGCTTCTATAGGGCAGGGACCGGGCCTGTGTGCTATTCGAACACAATGCCTGACACATAGGGGTTGCGCAATCAACACTTCTTCAATCGATCCCTTAAGAAGCATGTACTAAGCACCCACCATTTGCCGAGAAAAAGCAACAGCCCCTGGCTTTGGTGACGGATTGGACCGAACGGAGAGTTCCATTTGATGGGCTCTCAGTGTCTAATGGCAAATGGCAGTTATGGGTTGTTCTGGGTGTCATGGGTGAGAACCCCCAAACTAACGAGATCCTAGGTCCATCTGAGCATGTTCCCGGCACTGAACTAGGTGCTGGAAATACAAATAACCAGAAATGAAATGGGTGCCTGATTCCACCGGGGGAACGAAGGGTTACATTTGGATAATGAAAACCTTGCTTCGAATCCCTTCTCTGACACTTAGTGCGACCACTTCGTGTGACCACCTCGGTCTCCTCATCTGTAAAATGGGGTACAAATAGCCCCTCCCTCATAGGAGTGTAGTGGGGCTCAGGAGATAGCAATGTCTGTAAAGGGCTTTGTGATATGTGAGCTGCTGTATTTCTGAAGGGTGCGGAATCATCTAGAGTGGCGTTGTAGTGGAAAGAGTGAAGTCAGAAAGATGTCCCCCTGATTCTGCTCCGTAGCCTGGTGATTCAAGTCGTCCAAGCCCACTAAACTACTCCCTGAAGAAACTCTTCATTTCTTCATCTTAAAGGAAGATAATTTGTGCAAGGCCTACCTCATGGGCCATCCTTGGGTGCTTCCAATGACCTTTGGAAACATTGAAATAGGATCAGAAGAGCATAGCACTGGAAGGAAGCTTTGTGACCATCAAGTGGAACCCTTTCATCTTCCAGCGGAGGAAAAGGAGCCTGGGAGAGGTTGTTGTCTGGGCTCTCACAGAACTGAGAAGTGTTAAAGGGACGATTGGAATCCAGGGCTGCCTCACCTCAATCTCACTCCCCTTCCTGAAACTCTTAGAAAGCTTTTGGCCTCAGAAAACTCTTCACAGAATAAAATTGGGGTGTTTAAAGAAAGCTGGAAGGAGTCATTTCAAAGTTCCTCACCAACCTGCTCTGGCACACAACTGATCGCCCCCAAGAAGTTGGCATTCTTCACTCCCCCAGCTTTCCCTATTATTAAAGCAAGGAAACTCTATTATTATAGTGACCCATGGAAACCAATAGCCCCATTTCCTACTGCCCACACTGAGCAGACTCCGAAGGAAAAAAAAAACACTGTTTACAAACCCTGGGATTCTAGAAATAGCCTTTCAAAAATAGCCAGGAGTCTAAGTCTGGGCTATAGCTTCTCTTGCTATTCCCCCACTCCCTACCCCAGTTCCCCTAACCTCCCACCCCCATGGTCAAGTGAAATGGAAAGTGACCCTCCAGCTAAATAGTAATCTCTTCTCTGAATCAAAAGCTCTTTCTGAGTGTGCAGAAAACTTTTCTGATCTTTTTTTTTTCCAGATCTGGGTAACAGATTAAAGGGTGATAATTGCTCAGAATCAGTCCCTGAACTCTGAATGCCCTCCCTAAAGGAGAAGATGCATCAGAGAGAACCCGGTAACAGGATGTGTACTCTCACCTATTGAGGAGAAGAAGGGTAATCACAGCTCTTGGGGTTGAGAGAAATGACTGTTCACTGTCAGACAGCCTTCCTGTCAGACACTCTGTCCCTCATGACCTGGGGGACGACTGGGGCCATTCACTTGCCTCTGCAAATGGCAAGATCCTGAGAGGTTTGGAAGAAACGGCCTCTGAGGGTCCTTCCAGCTCCAAATCTATGATCCTGTGAGCCCCTGATAATAGCAATGAAAAGAGTAATGATGGGTAACATTTATACTACTATGTGCCCAGGCACTGTGCAATGATTAACTCACTTAATACTCACAGCAACCCTGGGGGAGAGATAGATAGCATTATCTCTATTTAACAGATAAGGAAACTGAGGCAGACTCACCCAGGGTCACATGGATAAGTATCTGAGGTAGGATCTGAGCTCAGTTCTTCCTTTGGAGTCTTAATTTTACAGATCAGGCACAGAGAAGTACAGAGACCTATGCTGGGTCACAATAAATGTCTGGGGCCGGATTCACACCCACATCTTCACAACTCCACATCCAACACCCATTGTCACCCCTTCAGCATTTGGGATCAGACCTCATGTGCTCTCTGCTGATCAGAGTAGTGGTGATTTCTTTAGCCTTCAGGGGATGTCTGACTGTATCCTTCTGTTAGATTCCTGCCATTATGGAGCTGGGAGGATCTTAGAGATGTGGGTGTGGGTGCCCTGGGCACAGCCCTGGCTTGAGTTTGGCGGCTTAGGTTTCCATGTTTCCTGTGTGAGCTTAGGTAGGCCATTCCTCTTACCTGGGCCTCGGTTTTCTCTTCTGTAAAATAGGCAGGGAGGTGGGCCGAGCAACCTCTGAGGTCCTTTCCGGATCTAAATCCGTCAGTTACTCCAGTGGGAAAGACTCAAGTCTTTCACCCCAAATTTGAAGTTATCCAGAATCACTAACCAGCAGTGTCCAGAGCAGCCCCAACAGTCACTGAAACAGCATTTGGGACCCAACACAATGGCATTAAATGACAGGAGCCCACGTTTGCAAAAGCTTTATGATTTACAAAGTGACTTCCTTCCCATGACCCTATGCAATAGGGACAGTATTATTATAAATGATATTCCTCAAGTTCCATTTATTCTCCTGCTCAAGAAGCTTCGAAAGCTCTCGGTGGCCTTGAAGATCCAGCACAAACCTTTCTGTTTGACATTTAAACCCTCTACACTGACAGATCAGTGGCACAGTAGTTAAAGTGCCAGGTCTGGAGTCAGAACCTGAGTTTAAATCTGGCCTCAGACACTTCCTAGCTGTGTGACCCTGGCTGGGCGAGTCACTTCACCCTGTTTGACTCAATTTCCTCATCTGTAAAATGAGCTGGAGAAGAAGGCAAACCATTCTGGTATCTTTGCCAAGAAACCCCATACAGGCTCACAAAGAGTCAGGTATGACTGAAAACCGACTAAATGGCAACATATTCTATATTCCAGCTCACACACTACCTAACCTCCAGCCAGACTGACCTGCTCCTGGCTCCCCCTTCCCTGACACCTCTCCTACCTGAGTCTTAGCCACTTCTTTCAGGGGCTCTTTCCTTCTTCTGCCAGTGGTCCTGGCCTCACCCTCCCTCTTCCCATTTCCCCTGTATTTATTTTGTAAATAACCTAAATTTGCTTATCTGAAAAAGGTGTTTTCCCTGTTATCTATAAGCTCCCTGAGGGCTGAGACTGTCTCACTTTGCATTTTAGCCCCAACCTGTAGCTTACACAAGGCCAAAGGGATTTAATAAATGTTTATTGATTTATTATCTGCATTTGGCCCTTGAGAGGGAAAGGCACTATTGAGAGCTTGAATTCACAGATAGTAAACCTCGAAGTTGGGGGGGGGGTAGGGCGGGGAGAGGTCGGGCAAATCTGCTGCTCCTTCCACTATGTCCCCCCCCCCCCAAAGATTATACAATCTCTGGACCTGAAAGGGACCTTTGGGGCCTTCTAGAGCACCCTCTCCTCTTACAGATGAGTAAACTGAGGCCCAGGGAAGTTACATAACTTGCCCAAGATCACTATCCTTCAGCAAGACCAAATCAGAAGACCTATGTTGACCTCAGTTTCTTTCTTTGTAAAATGAAGGGTTTGAATAGGTGAGCAGTAACCAAACAAGCAACCATCTTTTGTTAAAGCCTTCTATGCGCTGGGTGCTGTGCTAAGAGCTGCCCTCCAGAAGCTCACATTCGAATGGGGGGCACGACATGTTCCCAGATAAGTCCGTGGAGGCTACATACAACCCAACTACACCCGGAAGGGGGTGAGAGGACTGATGGCGGGGGGAGCCAGGAGAGGTCTCTGGGGGAAGGGGCAGATGGGCTGAGCCTTGGAGGGAGGGGGCCACTCCCGAGATGCTTCTGAGCCTGGGCGAAGGTTCGGCCTAAGGTTCTTTTGAGCTGTGATTCTGTCAGAGTCCTTCCTCTACAACCCCACAGCGACGCTGTACAAGGTGGAGGAGACGATCCCTCTGGGGCAGGTCCCTGGAGTGCACTTGCTCTTCTAAGGCATCCAAGGGGTTAAAGTCAAGGCTCCAGTACCCCGAAGGTGGATGGGCTTGGGCGCTTCCATTAGGGGAAAGAAAGGGGGTGTGTGAATTAGAGCTTTCTGTACAGTCCCCGTCGGGGCACCTTGCATTTCCCTCCTCCGGGGGCCTGGATGTAGCCGCTCTCCCCTCTCCGCCCGAAGACCTCAGGGAGGGGAGGGTGGGAGGCAGCAGCGACGGCGTGTAACTTTGGCTTCCGAAGTTAGTAGCGCCGTCCCGGCTAGGTCAGTGTCGGCTCCGCTCCGCTTTCTCGCTTTCTCTTTTTTTGCGGTTTGTTTTACAGGGCAGGCTTGGGAGGCGGCTGGATGCGTGCCCGCCAGGCGCACTTACGAGAGTTGTCTTTCCTTTTTTTTCTCGCCAGGAGCGGCTTTCCTGAGGCTGTCTCCCAGGGGAGACTCGGATGTGCCCCCTCCTAAGTGCAGGTCGCCGGCCCCGGGCTGGTTGAGGGCTTTCACTTCCTCCCCCTTCCTCCCTTACCCCATAGTGCATATTCCTGCCCTTCAGATCCTTAATGAGCGAGCATTTATTAAGCACCTACTATATGTGCCAGGCATTGGTGATACCAAGACAAGAAAAGGAAGAAAGAAAATGAAGCAATCCCTGCCTTGCCCTGTGAGTTTACATTTTAGGAGACCAAGCAGTCTAAGCAAGTAGCAATGTGACCTGAGTCAAGCTGGTGGCCATGGAGCGGCAGCTGGGACGTGAGGGATGTTGAGGAGGTAGAAGCAGCGAGACTTGACAACTGCACCTGTCTAGCGATTGGAGGAGATCGGAGGACGGATCTCCTATTCCGTGTTCCCCCAAGTGGCTATCAGTCGGTTAGACACCTGCTGTTTGCCAGGCACCAAGGAGTGTCCTGGGTCAGGTCAGTGATCTAAGGCACAAAATGAGACTCTCGTAAGTCCTTCAACAGGCACAAAAGGAGGCTTGCTCAGTGATAGCAGAGGAATGACATTCTACCAGGATACTGAGTGAGGACATGATGATTCAGTGGAGCCTGACTTCCAGGGTCAGACGTTTAGGAAGGGAGTTGGAGTGTCTCCTGGCCTTTCAGACCAGGAAACCACATCACCAACCCAAGCCCATCCCCTGAACCAGTCCAGGCTCCCTTCCATTTATCCCTGCTGAGTTTTATCTTCTTAGATTTAGGCCAATTCTCTAAAACCTCTGTGGATCCTGACCACCACCCAGCATCCTGGCTATCTCTTCCAGCTTGGCGTCATCAGCAAATCTGATGGGCTTGACATGCCGACTTTTGCCCAAATTACTGAGACAAATGTTATATAGTTCTGGCCCAGTGCAGATGCCTGGGGTCATCCACTGGAGACACTGACATTGAACCTGGCCTTCCAAGCAGCTCTGAACCCTTGTTTTTGTGTCTAGTCTGCTATCTCTCCATGGTCTTTACAAGAGCAATGTGAGATATTCAGCAAAATCTTCACTGAAATCCAAATAAACTATGTCTACGCCCTTCCCCTCCACTACCAGTATAATAATTCTGTTTTTTTTTAAATAAGGCTAGCTTTATTTCCTTATATTCACCTTGCATTATTATGCTCCCTCCCTGCACCTGCATAACCTTTCTTCTTTCAACTCCTTCCTCCTCTCCAGATGACAGACCCTTGATCTATCTTCAAGGCCCAGCTCAGCTGCCACCCCTTGTGTGAAGTCTGCCTTGATTTCTCCAGCTGGCCCTCTCAAATTGCAGAGTACCAGCTGGTGTACGTCTCCTTTTATATGTCCCATATTTGAGTCAATCATCTCAGTCCCCTCAACTGCAAACTTGAAAAAATCATGCCAGGGTGAGATGGAAGGTATCACATCTACACATTAAAATTCAGTTGATGCAGCTAAGCATTCTTTATCTCTCCAGCAGACCATAAGCCCATTGAAGGCAGGAACTGTCTGTCCTTCCAAGCCCTGGCATGTGGTAGAACTACAGGCTTCAAGGTAGAAGTCTTTTTAATCCAATTACAAAGGAGGTAGCTGAGACTTTGGGAAGTAGAGTCCCAGTACTCTAGTCTGCCAAGACCTTTCTGTACCCTGACTCTACCATCCAGAATGTTAGCCAACAGGTCATGAGCTGCAGAGCTGGGATTCACACCTGGTCCTCTGGCTCCCCACTGAACGACCCTGCTGTACTGTGTGTACTGCTAATGTCCAGACCTCTGACCTGTCCCACCATTACAACTCCACCCTTCACATGTTTGTCCAATAAGAAGGGACTGAGAAGCATCTCACCCCAGAGGAAGGAAGACTGGAGCAGGAGGAAGGAGGAGGTCCAGAGGTCACCACCATCCCTACATAATTCGGGTATCACTGTCAGCTAGCAGTAAAGAGCATCCTTGGAGAGAAAGCATCATCATTTTCCTGTCAGAGTAATGCGATTACTCAGCCAGTATTTATTGCCCTGATGAAATGAGTGCTTATTCAGTATTTGCAATTTCCCTCTGAGTGTGGGCCAGCTGTGAGGATAAAGAAAACCAAAGGCTTATAGATCCCAAGCTGGAAGGGCCCCTTGAGATGACCTCATCCTGTCGCTCTACATATGAAGCAAAAAAGGCCCAGAGAGGGGAGGGGGACTCATCCAAAAGCCCATAGGTACTAAATAGCACAGCCTGGACCAGATCCCAGGTCCTCCAAACCCAAGCCCAGCACACTGCCTACTCTGCCACTCTGTCTCCTGGATCCCTTCTTCAGTGACTCCCTGAGTAAGGGTCAAACTCCTTATCCTGGTGTTCAGGACCCATCACCATCTGACACCAACTCTGCCTGAAGACTCCCTCCATGCCATCTTGGCTTCATAGTTCCCTCAGTGCCTAGCACAGGGCATGGTATATGTTGACATCTGATAACTATTTGCAACTTGATAAATGCTTGTTGGCTAGATTTGATACCAGTGAGTTTTTAATCCCTACCACATTCCTAACTCTATTCACCTCTTCTCTCCTGACTCCATCATCTTACCTGCCTCCATCATCCTACCCATCCCTCTAGACCCCCTGAAGCTTCCCTCTTGGAAGCCACCTTCCATTGCTTGGATAAGTTTCCTTTAGCAACTACTGTGTATAATCACCCATGAGCTAACCAACACAGATGTTATGGACAATGTACAGAAAGAAGTCTTCTTCAGCTTTTCAAGGTGCGGTGTGAATGCACCTGTTGAGACCTCTCACTGTGGTTCGAGTGGCAAACGTAGGATTGCCCTGACCAAGGCTTTGGGCTCTGTGCCATGAGCTCAAACTCTGTTTCTTTCCAAGGCACACAGCACACCTGACATGCCCGCAGACTCCCCAAGACATGGCAGGGCATGGCCATTGGCATTAATATCATGGTAGCACATAATACATGCTTGAGAAATGTGGAAAGAGTTAGGGAGCTTGTGTGGTGCTCAGTTTTCACCAGGTCAGAGGACCCTGTTCTGCCTCTTGTTTCTTGCAGGAATTTGGATGTCATTCTCCCTCCTCACAAAGAAAATGTACTTTCTACATATAAGAATCCCTTCAACCTTCATTTAGACTCCAAATTTCAGAGCTTATTTTACGCCCTTACTTTACGCACAATTCTAACTGGCTTAGTAGTATGGTTTCTGAACTGGTAAATTTAAAAGGGCTGAGAGGGAGAGCTCCTGGAGGTAGTATGTTTTTATGAGCTGTAAGAACTGACCACTGACAGCTCAAGGGAAAAAGGAAGAGACTAAGAAATTATGAACTGCAGATTAAAGACCTCAAATGTGTCCATAGGGCCCTCAAGGGTTGTGAAGCCACGGACTTACATCCTTCAGCTTCCCCTGGGAGCCTCGTGGTCCAATTGTTTATATTCCTAGTGATGACCCGGAGTCATGAAGGAAGGGCAAATTATGTCCAGAGTACTCCATTTAGGAAGCATGCTGCAGAGAAAGCTTAATGAAGAGGGTGTGACCAAATGTTACTTTACCAGAAGCTCAGAGTTGGAAGGGATGCAGGAGCCATGGAGTCCAACCCAAGCCCGAGCAGGCCACCTCTATACCAGTCCTGACCCATGGTTTTCTTCCTGGACACCTCCAGTTAAGGGAGCCCCCTATCCCTGCAGATCCCTTTCACCCTTGACCAACCCTCATTGTTAGGAAGTTTTCCCTTGAATCCAGCCTAAATTTACTTCTCATCAACTTCCATCCATTGTTCCTACGTCTTCCCTCTGGGACCAACAAGAACAGGAACAAGAGCAACAGCCCTCTTCCACATTTCATTCTTTCAGATACTCTAAGACGGCCAATGTCCTTCCCCTCCCCAGCCCCCAGGGAACCCTCTCTTTTCCAATCTAAGCATCTAGAATTCCCTTCACTGCTTTTCATATGATATGGTATGTGACACAGCTAGGATTCGAACTCAAGTCCTCTGGCTACCATCAGTCATTCTTTCCACTATGTACTAGGCTTCCTGCCTCGATTTCTCCATCTGTGAAAGGTGAGAGTTGGATGAGTTGACCTCTGAGTTTCTTTCAAACCCTAAATCTCATTTCTTATGCTAAATGGATTAATGTTAACCACTAAGCTAAAATTAGATTGTTTTAATAATAATAATAGTTACTATTATTTGCATCCATATAGTTCCTTAAGGCGTGCAAAGCACTTTTTCTGTGACATCCATTTGACACCTAATCAAGAAACATTCATTAAGTGCCTATTTCGTTCCAGAGACTGCCCTGAGTGCAATCTCTTCTCTCATGTGCTCCCAGTCTAATGAGAGACACATTGCAAACGGCCAGGCACAAGCAAGTTCCATACAGGAGCAAGTGGGGATAATCAGCAGAGAGAAGGCGCTAAAATTAAGGGGGCTCTAGAGAGGCTGCCTGAAATAGGTGGGATTTTAGCTTCGAGGGAAGCCAGGAGCGGGAGATGAAGAAATCCTGAACACCCGCGATCCAGCCGCGATTTCACAAACGAGGACTCTGAGGCTGAAAGAGGCCGCACAGCTAGTTACTGTCAGGGCCAGAAACTGAGCTCAGGTCGTTCTGACTCCAGGTCCAACTCACTGTAAGTCCTTGGAAAACCAGAGTGATCCACCCCTCGAAGAAGGAATCACAGAGCAGTGAGTTTAGATCCGTAACATGGTCACTGAATCAACGCAAGGCACATTCAGCTGGACGTTCAAACAGAGAGACTCTAAGACGATGCCCCACGATGGAGGAAGAGACCCCCCAGCCTTCCACCCGCTCCCCAGACACTGGGCCTTGTGGGTGTGTGGGCCTGTTCAGTTCAGGAGGCAGCGCAGTGCAGTGGAAGGCACCTAGGCACTGGCGGAAGAAGACATGGGTTCAAATCTCGTAACTGAAAACATGTGACTTTGGATGAGGCCCTCAGCCTCTCTGGGCCTCGCTTTCTCATCTGTAGAATCATAGGGTTGGAATCAATGACACCTAAGGGCCCTTCTAGCCCCAAATCTGTGATCTTGGCCAAGTACTATACTAGGCACCAAGGACACAAAATGGGAAAAAAAAGGAAGAGAAGAGGAAAGGGAAGGGAAGGGGAGGGGGGAAGGGGCAGGGGAAGGGAAAGGGGGAAGGAAGAAGAGGTAAGGGAAGAGGAGAGGAGAGGAGAAGGGAGGGAGGGAGGGGAGGGGAGAAGAGAAAAGAGTCCTTCCTATCAAGGGGCTTATATTTTACTGTTCAATCATGAAGGAAGTTAATTTGATCCAACCAAGTTTATTAAAACTGAACAAGCAATCAAATAAATTATGGGCTCAACTTACTTTGCTTAAATTCAACCAAATCAATAAGCATTTATTAAGCACCTACTGTGTCAGGTACTGAAATTCCCAGGGCAAAAGTGAAACCAGGACTGCGCATTCTACCAGGGGACTTGGTACTAACAGAATATTTATAAAATATATTTGAAGTAGTTTGGGGATTGAAAGTTTGGTGGGGTTTTTTTGTTTCCTTTTGTTTTAGAGTAAATTGTAAGTGTTAATGGGAGGCTGGTCCATATTTACACATGTGCCCCAAGGCAAAGGGCAGTGGCCTATTCAGAGGGTATAAATCACTGCCGGATAAATAGCCCTATGGGCAAATGTGGATTTCTCTCAGTTGTTCTGTCAGAAAATGAACTACAACATCTGAAACTCTCATCAGACAATGCCCAGCACGTTCTGCCTGTGCATGAGTCATTTGCAGCCCTATTCATACACCCAGCATCCATTCTTGCTCAATAGGTTTCCCGTTTCCTCTCCCCTATGTCCTTTTCCCATGTTGGTTTGTTTATGAAAGCTTTATGTCTGTGCACTTGATGGAGGGACATAAGGGCCTTAGACATGGCCGACTGAAAGCTGGTTCTCTGCCAGCGGTGTCCAGCCAAGCCAGTTGGACTAAAGCCCCCTGGAAGTGCGCACTTGCAGAGGTCATTGTTAGATTGTCCGGTAAAGACTCACTGGACACACCTGTTGAAAGCTGTTCCATTCAAAGATTGCTTGGCAGAATAGTGAAGGTCTCTGTTCTAATTCTGTTGTCAGTTTTCAGTTCCTTTTGGTTTATTTGTACTTTAGAAGGATCTTACTTGATTCTTAAGATGAAATGTCTTTAAAATTTTATTATTAACTTAATAAATAACAACAAACATTTCAACATGCAAAGAATAACTGGAAAAGGTGATTGTGTAAAAAGCTATGAACGTTTATGGACAGTTCTTATTTTTTCTTGCATACAAGCTGCTTTTTAAATATTTCAAATTCGATATGGTAGTTTCGATGCTATTTGGTTTGCCTACATTCCTTTCTAAACATCTTTTTGCTCTTTTCTTTGTTTTTGATGATTTATTAATTCTCTTTTATTAAGATCACTATCACTCTTCTTCCACACTTTCCTTTCTCCCACCTCCGAAAGGAAAAAAAAAGCCCTACCTTATAACAAGTAAGTATACCAAGATAAGTGAATACATCGGCTGTTACTGAAAATGGATGCCAAATGACAGTTATTTTCTTTGACAATGCTGTAATCAGTACACATTTTTTTCACCTGATCCTGCTCTCTTTATTCTGTGTCAATTAATATAAGCCCTTCCAGGTTTCCCATGGCCGGTCCCTTCCATCATTCCAATATATTTTGTTTAATTACTTCACAATTAAAAGACATATAATTTGTTTTTAGTTCTTCCCTACTACAAAAAGAGTTGCTATAAATATTTTTTGTATATTGGGGGTAAGGGGTCTTTTCCTTTTTTTATATATCCTTGGAGATTTAAGTGCAGTAGTAATATCATTGGGTCAAAGGGTATGCTTAGTCTAGTAACTTTAAGAGCATAGATTGGAGTTTCTTTCTGGAATTTTTGGAACAATTCTCCCTTAGCAGTGTATTTGTGTGTCTATCCTAGAGTTGTTATTTTCCTTTATTTGGGGGGGGGGGGACGTCTTTTTGCCATTCAGAGGATTGTTAGATGGAATTTCTAAGATGTTTCAATTTGCATTTCTCTTTTATTAAAGATTTGGATTATGTTTTCAGATGTTTGTTGGTAGATTGCCTTTTTTCTCTTGAAACATTTAGATTCTTTTGTTTTGTTTTGCTTTTTGGAGGGCAATTGGGGTTAAGTGACCTGCCCAAGGTCACATGGCTACTTTTTTTTTTTTATGTGTGTTAAGTGTCTGCGGCCAGATTTGAACTCAGGTCCTCTTGACTCCAGGGCCAGTGCTCTACTCACTTCACCACCTAGCCACCCTGAAACATTTATATTCTTTGACCACTTCTCTATTGGGGAATGACCATTCTTATATATTTGTATCATTCCTTTAAATATCTAGGATATCAGAACTTTATCAGAGAAATTTGCTAGAATGATTCCCCCACTTCACTCTTTTCCTTCTAATTCTGACTGCATTTATTTCATTTGATTCTAGAGACTTTTCAGTTTTATGTAACCAAAATTGTGCATTTTATCTTCTGTGGTTCTTTCCAGGGTTGGTCAAGAGTTCTTTCCCTATCCATAGTTTTGTAAGATTTCTCCTTCCCTCTTCTTCCTATTTGCTTATGATATCATCTTTTATATCTAGGTCTTATATCCATTTGGAGTTTATTGTGGTATATGGTGTGCGATGCTGGCCTAAACCTAATTCTATCAGATTATATTCCAATTTTTCCAGATTTTTTTTGGAGGGGTGTCAAATAATGAGTCCTGACTCTAGTCTTTAGAGTACTTGGGTGTATTGAGCCTTATGTTTCAGTGTTAGTTTGCTTCTGATTCTTGTGAGTCTAATCTAGTCTATGAATAAACTTTTATATTTTTAACCAATACCAAAATGTTTTGATCCTTACTGCTTTCCAATATATTTTTATATTTGTTATCACTAGACTCCCTTCCTTCACAATTTTAAAATTGTTTCCTTTGCAATTCTTGATGTTTTTTTCCCTCCAATTTTTTTTCTCATTCTATAAAGTGATTGTTTGATAATTTGGTACATTATTGAATCAGCCAATTACTTAGCTAGGATTGCTATTTTTATTATATTGGCACAACCCAACCATGAACAGTTTCTATTTCTTCAATTATTTAGATCTATTTCTGTGAGGAAAATTTTTTTGAAATTGTGTCCATACAGTTCCTATATGTGTCTTTGTAGCTAGACTATAGATTCTTTACTTATTTTGAATGGAATTTCTTTTTCTGTCTGTCTCTTCCTGCAGGGCATTGTTGGTAATCTACAAAAAGGCTGATAATTTTGTGGGTTTATTTTATTTTCTGCTACATTAATGGTTATTGTTTCAATGAGTATTTGACTTTGTAAGGTTTTTTTTTTCAAGTATACCAGCATTTGATCTGGAAAAAAGAGAATTTTTTTTTTTATTTGCTTGTGCTTGTTTCCTTAATTTCCTTTTGTTGTTGTTTTTGTTGTTGTCCACTGCTATGGCTAGGATTTCTAGAATAAAATAAAAACAATATTGTTGACAGTGGACATCCTTGATTTATTTCTAGTGCTATTAGAAAGTTCTCTAATGTTTCATCAGCACAGCTTATGCTATCTGTTGATTTTACATAGATATTATTTGCCATATTATAGTCTATTTATTACTATGCTTAATTTTTTTTTTTAAAGCAATTGGGGTTAAGTAACTTGCTCAAGGTTACACGGCTAGTCATTGTTTATGCGTGGGGGCTCATTTTCTGAGGCCGGGTCTGAGCTCGGGTCATCGCAACTCCGAGGCCGGCACTCTTACTCACTGCGCCACCTAGCCGCCCCTTTAGGGCAATTGGGGTTAAGTAACTTGCCCAAGGTTACTAGGTTTTTGTTTGTGTGGATTAGGTGTCGGAGGCCGGCTCCGAACTCAGGTCCTTCTGATTCCAGGGCCGGCGCTCTATTCACTGCGCCACCTAGCCGCCCCTATGCTTAAATTTTTTAAAGCAGAAATAGATGCTATATTTTATTGAAAAGTCTATATTCATTGATATATCATATAATTTATATTGTTTTGTTATTAACATGGTCTGTGTGTATATTCCAAATATTGAATCAAGCTTACACTTTTGTTATAAATCAAACCAGCTCGTAATGTGTAATTTTTTAAATATGTTATAACTTCTTCATTGATATTTTATTCAACATTTTACATGGGCAATCATTAGAGATATTTACCTATAGTTTTCTTTCTCTGTTTTATCTTTCTCTGATTTGAATTTCAGAACTATATTCAACTCATAGGAAGAGTATGGCAAGAAGTCCAGTTAAATTCCCTCATTTCTCAAATAAGGAAACTGATGAAAAATTTATTCAGGGAGGGTAAATGAGCTACTCAATGTCCCACAGCTCGGAATGGAGCATTGGAGTCAGATCTGACCCCTAGTCCTGGTCTTTAACACCAGTGTTCTCACTCTGCCACTTTCTAAAAGGGCAGAATTCATTTCAATTTAAGAAGTCTTTACTTAACTCCCACTGTGTGCCATACACTGTGCTAGACTGGGAAAATAAACACAATAATGAAAATACTTCCTGACCTCAAGAAGGCTGTATTCTATTACAATATTCATATATCACGTGAAAAAAATTTTTTTAAATAAAAAACCTAATATTAAACACTTTCTAAAGCTGTATGGGGGTGGGGTGGAATTATATCATCATGTGAGGCTCTAGTCTATTTGGGTTAGATTGTTGTTATTCAATCACATCTGACCCTTCATGATCCGATTTGGGGTTTTCTTGGTAAAGATCTTGGAGTGATTTGTCATTTCCTCCTCCAGATCATTTTACAGATGAAGAGACTGAGGCAAGCAGGGTTAAATGACTTGTCTAGGGTCACACAGCTAGAAAGTGTCTGAGGTCACATTTGAACTCAAGTCTTCCTGACAGCAAGCACAGCATGGAATCCACTGCTTCATCTAGCCTCCTTGGATAATATTCAGAATGGCTAGACTAAGGCCACAGAAGTCTGAATCTTTGGTAAAGGCACCCAGGAAAGGGATAGGAAATACTGGGGGGTGGGGGTGCTGGAGGTGGAGAGGCTGAATGGCCATTTCCTGGGCCAGTGAGTGAATACACACTTCCCTAATTGTTCCAGCTCCAAGAAGACACAGAGACCATTGTTTACAAGGCCTAATTCTCGGATCAGGCCCCACAGATTTGATGGCCCCAAAGCACTAGAGATAACACTAGGTCATAACCAGAGCTGCACTGTCATCTCCCCTCCCCCACCTTTCCCCAGGCTCTGAGCCGGGTGTCTGCTGGTCTAGCCCCACCATTACAATGTCTCCTCCAGTCCAGTCAAAAGAGTTAACACTTGATAAGGGAAGCCGAATGTTAAGTCCAAAACTCTCAGAGATATAGGAGCCCCTTAGAAAAGGACTTCAGGAGCCCAGTTTGTCCAGTTTCCCAAACAAAATGCTCATTGACTGAATGCAAGGTACTTGGGTTTATTGAGACAGGGTAGGCAAATCATTAGAATGAATGGGAATGAGATTCCAGGTGGCCAGAGAAGTCTCATACAAGGCAGAAAGTGATACCAATACCAGCTAGGGGCCAACAGAGTCATAGGGTCATGGATTTAGAATCAGCCAAAAAAAACATTTATTGAACACCTACTATCCTATGTGCCAGGCACTGTGCTAAGCATTGGGGATTAAAAAAAAAAAAAAGGTAAAAGTTGACTCTACCATCAGTGAAGGAGACAACAGGAAAAAACCCAGGCACACAGAAGGTGTATGCAGAATAGATGTAGAGCTATGGCAGAGGGGAGAGAGTAGCAGTTTGTGTGGGGTAGGGGTGAGAGACCTGGAATGGCCAGAGGAAGCCAGGAGACAAAGAGGAGGAGGGAAAGAATTCCAAGAATGGGGGCAACTCCTCCCTTCATGGAAAGGGAATGTCAGGAGATGGAGTGTAGTGTTCAAGAACAGCACAGTGTGGCTAGATGTGGAGGGGGATAAAGTATAAGAAGCTTGGACAGGCAGGAAGGAGGAAGGTTGTGAAGGACTTTAAATGACAAAGAAGGACTTTTTATTCGATCCTGGAAGTCTTAGGGAGTCACTTCAGTTTGTGTAATAGAGTCATCAGGCAATGCAATCAGCAGGAAGGCTCTGGCCATGGTAACCCAGGAATGAAGTAACGAGGTGAGGATCCGAAGCAGGGTGGTGACCATGTTACAGAGGGAAGGAAGTATGGATGAGAGCTATTTGGAATGTGGTAGATTGGCATCCAGCTGGATACTGAGAATGAATGAGAGTCAGGTGCTAAAAATGTCATCCAGGTTGTAAACTGTGGTGAGGAGGAAGATGGTGCTAGCCTCAACACTACTGGGGAAATCCAGAAGAGGGGAGTGGTTGGGGGGTTCTTTGGACATGTTGAGTTTGAGCTATCTGTAGCACATCCAGTCAGATATTCAACAGGCAGCTGGTGATGTGAGACTGGAGCTCAGAAGAGAGACCGGGGCTGGATATACAGGTCTGGGAATCATCTGCATAAATGTGGTTGTTGAACCCATGGGAGCTTATGAGTTCATTAAGTGAGAAAGCATAGAGAAAAAAGAGCAGAGATGCCAGAACAGAGCCCCATAGGACACCCCAATGGATGTGACATGGAGGAAGATCCATCAAAGCTAAGGGAGGATGAATTCCCCCCATGTAGGAGTATAAATAGAAGAAAGCCAATAAAAATAAAACAACCTAGAAAAGAGAGAGTATCAAGGAAAAGAGGGTGATTGATAGTGTCAGAGGTTACAGAGATGTCAAGAAGGATAAGGACCAAGAAAAGGCCATTAGACTGGCAATTAGGTCATTGGTAACTTTGGAGAGAGCTGTTTTCGTTTTGAATGATGAGGTAGTAAAGAAAACTTTAGCAGGTTTAAAAGAAAGTGAGAGGAGAGAAAGTGGAAGCACTGAGGAAAGTTCCTGAGGAGAGATAAGACCACATAAACTGGGGTTGGTCTGGATGTGTTTTCATTTTTGCTTTGACAGAGAGGGAGAGAGAGAGAGAGAGAGAGAGAGAGAGAGAGAGAGAGAGAGAGAGAGAGAGAGAGAAAGAGAGAGAGAGAGGAGAGAAAGAGGGAGAGAGGAGAGAAAGGGAGAGAGACAGAGACAGAGACAGAGAGAGACAGAGAGACAGAGAGAGAGAGAGATGTCCTGCAGAAGATGGGAGGGGTTGTGATGAAGAGACAGAGACCTGGAGAAAATAGGGAGCATAGTCTGTGGAAATACAAGGAGATAGAAGATGGAATTTCAAATTCTAGTAATAAGTAGTAATTTAATTCAACTGGCACAGAGTGACCAAAGGGGGTGTGTAGAATAAGACTGGAAAGGTAGGTTAGACCTAGACTCTGGAGGGTCTTTAATAGAAGGCTGGAGAGTTTTTATTTTATTCTAGAGGCCAAAAAGAGCTGTTGAAGAAAGTTTTTGGGAAGGGAGGGGCATGGCAAGACCCACGCCATAGGAAGACTATTTTGGCAGTCAGTATAAAGGATGGTTTGGAAACGCATGCCCATAATATCAAGGAAAGAGGAAAAGGACCCAAATGTACCAAACTATTTGTAGTAGCATTTTTTTATAGTGGTGAAGAACTAGCATGTGTTTATTATTAATCATTATATATTTGATCCTGGTAGTAATAGAGAACCACTGGGGTTTATTGAGTAGAGAGTGAACACAGTCAGATGTGCTTTGGCAAAATCATTTTGGAGGAGGGTTTGGACGACATTGTCTCTAAGAGTATAAGTAACTGGTAGTTTTGGCAATTGGGCAGCTAGGTGGTACCACAGACAGAGTAGCAGGCCTGAAGAGCCATCTTCATTCACTTACCAGATGTATGACCCTGGGCAAATTGCTTAACTTTGCTTCCTCATCTGTCAAATGAGCTGGAGAAAGAAATGGTAAACCGCTCCAGGATCTTTGCCAAAGAAACCCCGAATGGGGCCATGAAGAGTCAGACAGGACTGAACAATAACAATTTTGGCAATTAAAATATTTTGACTGTATTTTGTATGAAAGATACTTTGAGAAATTAAGCAGTATATTGGGGGTAAGGAGAATAGATGGCCAGTATCAATCACATTTCTTAAGCACATTCTATGAGCTAGGCACTGGGAGAGGCCCAGGATTTAGTAAAAATGTGAAAATGGGAACTTACTTCCTTGTCTAGTCTCTCATGGGGTCAGGAATCCATAGACTCAGTAATGATGGGATGATTCTCACAAAGGGAGATAGAGCTTGCCAAGCTGAAAATATGGCTCCATTCTCTGAAGTCATGCAGAAAAATAACAGCACCCAGACTCCATCAACCCATTTCCTCTTTCTCCTACCGTAAACGCAGCCCAGGGGCTTTGGGTCTCCAATTATATTCACCCTCCATGTCTGTGTGAGCCTGATGATGGAAGAATGAGCCAGGTCAATGAAATAAATACCACGTCCTGTATTTTTCCTATAAAGAAAAAGAGTCTCGACATGGAAAAATGAAAGAATTAATTTTTCACCATGGCAGCTGCAGGAATCATTTCACCTTCTCCAGGAAGGAGGGATCAGATATCACAGTCTGGAAAACCTTTGTGTCTTAAAACCACCCTGAAAAATACAGACCCACAAAAAAGTTAGAGGCTGCTAGAAATGCAGGTCCCTGCTACATCCCATGACTCTGGTTAGTGACTGAGAAGCCCGACAGACTGGCTAGGGGCCCCACTGGGTGGGGAGGGGGAGGAACACAGCTGTGTCACCACTTCAAAGACACATGGGCACTTCATGTAAACTTTTGGAAAATACTGAGTTTTTTCCCTTCTCCATAGAGCCTGTGTGGACCCCTGGCAAGAGATAGCCTATGCCCTGGTCAGTGTGGCCATCTGTCTTGCCTTTCTGTATTTTGTTATAATAATGGTGGGCACAATATTGTGAAATAATAGCAAAGAAATCAGGAAAACAATTCAAAAAAACTAAAACTAAAAAATACATATTGGGCTAAGTCACTGAATGAGAGAGATTATGTATTCTTTTGGGCACTTGGAAGATTCAGGAGCTGCAGACCCACAGTGGAACCAACCAGGAAGCAGGCTCCTTTTTTTCTCTCTGACAAAAGCCAATTCAGTCAGTCCAGGGGCTTTTTGCTCCTGGCTTTGGAGAGTGTGGTGGCTCATCTGCAGTCCTGGGCCTGCCTGAAATGCCGGATGGCTGCAGAGGATTGGTTACCCTGTATGTTTGTGAGGGTCTGACTCTCTGATAGCACATTGAGACCCTTGCAGCTCCTGGGAGTAAAGTGATGGGAAGCCAGAACTTACCCAGTGTGAGGTGTGATTTCATGCCAATCAAGGCCCTGAAAGAAATGGAATCAGAGCAGCTGCCCAGCTCTCATCTCTCTCCTGAGCTTCAGTCCAGCCTCCTATTTGACCCACTGAATGGGATATCCCATAAATATCTGAAACTCAACTTGTCCAAAACAGAACTCGTCATTATCTTCCCCCTTCACCCCAACTTTGCCTTCCCCCAGTCTTCCTTAGGAGGGCACCCCCATCCTCTCTGCCACTCAGGATCTCAGGGTCATCCTCTTTACCCCCCTTCAACTTATTCAGTTGGAAGTCCTTGTCATTTCCCCCTCCCTTGATGACTGCCCCCTTCTCTCCATTCACACTGACACCATCCTTAGGTGGGGTCCTCATCACCTCCCATCTGGTCACTCTCTCTGCCCCCATTCTCTCCCCATTCTGATCCTTCCTCCACTCAAATGCCAAAGGGGCTTTTCCTAAAGCCTAGGTTGGACCTGGCCACCTCTTTGATCAGTAACCTCCAGTGGCTCCTTTATCACCTCAGGCATTCCATGTCAAATGCTCCATTTAGAGTCTGTCCCAACCTCGCCCAACCCTATCCTTCTGATCTTGTCACACATTGCCCTCTCACCTGTAGCCTATAACCCGAGTTTATAAAATCATGAAGGCAGTGGGTGATGGAAATAATGCAAAGCCAGGAGGCAGAAGACCTCGGTCCTAGTCCGGTCCCAGTCATTTATTGGCTAGGTGACCTTGGGCAAGTCACTTTGAGCCTCAGTTCCTTCAGCTGGGAAAATGGAGATTAAGAAAAAAAACCCAGTTTCCCTTTTTGACCACGAAGGGTCATTGTCAGTCAGTCAGTACACATTTATTAAGCTCCTACCAAGTGGCATCCATTATGTTAAGCTCTGAGGCTACAAAGAAAAGTTAAAGATAGTCCCTGTCTTCAAGGAGCTCATAGTCTAATATGTCAATCAAATGAGTTGATCTGGGCTCTGCCATTACCTTCCTGTATGACCTGCTGGGACTTTGGGACAGGCACTTTCTAGCTAGGAGTGGTACCTTTTAGCATTAACATTTTATGATTCCATGACTGAGTCTTGGCTTCTGAAGTACATAGAGCCTCAGAGCTGGAAGGGGCCTAAGGGCTCATCCTTCCTGACCTCAGTCTGGATGGTATTATTGCATGATGGTTTGTGAAGTATTTTATATATGTTATCTCATCTGCTCCTTATAACAATCTTGTAAGGTTGGTGCTATTATGATCTTTATTTATAGATGAGGAAACTGAGATAAACAGAAGTTAAAGCGACTTGCCCAGGGCCATACAGCTAGTGTCTGAGAGAGGTTTTGAATTCTCATCTGTCTTCAAATTCAATAGTCTCTCCATTGTGCCTCTTATCTGCTCCTGAATAGAAGGAGCTGAACAGGGCTCCCCTCTAGAGCATTCCTGCACCATTTCTCAGTCCTCAGCCCAGAAAGATGCCTAGCTTTCCTCAGCGGAGTGGGAAGTGTCTCTGGGAGAGACAGGATGCTGGGCAGGGTGCACTATGGCTTCCCCCCAGGGTGGCATTCCTCCCAGTCTCGATAGCTGCAGAAATGGATGATGATGGTGATGCTGCTGCACTTACCACTTACCAGGCTCTGTGCCATAACTGACAGGCCATTTCACCTTTAGAACTTGGCACTGCCTGTTTTCTTTCCTGTCCCTCCATTTGCTGGGTGGGTTTCCATTTGAGCAGCCTGATTTAGCAGCATGATTTCCATCCCATTTAATGGCCAGGATATCTACCGTTGCTTTCCAAATGCTCACACACCAAGTACACCAAGGGCTGTTATTATCTGTGAGACACAAGGAAGGAGGGTGGCTCAAGAGCACTATTTATATTGCTTCTTCAGCCCAATGACAAAAGGAACCCTTTGAATAAAACCCTGATTTTTGAGAAGCAGTCTCAAGAATAAAATATATATATATATATATATTTAAAGAAACCCACAGTTTAGAATGACAACTTGCCTTGGACACAAAAGATTTCTGTAAAGACTATTTTTACATTAGCCTGGCTTGTGCCAGGAGGAGGCATAACCTCTGGAGTTACTGCCGACCTAGCGAAGCATTTTCTTTCAAGGACATCATCATCTGCTTCACAGAGCATAACAATATGCCAAGGAAAAGAAAGAAGAGTCATTTTGGGAGGGAAATGATTTATACGGTGAAATGGTAATTTCCTTTCTCTTCTCCCCTCCATTTCCTGCTAGTTCTCCAGATTTCCTGTGTGTGACTGACATTTTACTGATTGCATCAAGTCCCAGAGCATGATGGGCCCTCGAATAAGAATCATAACCTCTGAGAAAAGGTAAACCAAACCATCCATCTAGGAGAACCCAAGTGGATGAAAAATGCCCACATTCTGACTTGCAGTGAGCCAGGTGACCCACTGAGCTAGGACGTTACTATGAGTGAGCAGTGCAGATGGGCACTGAGTCAGACCTAGAATGAAACTGAAAAAGGAGAGTGGAAAGTCACATCTGGGAACTAGGCAGCCCTTTTCCATGATGCTAAGCTGTGCCTCACACAGACGCCCCCCCCGCCTTTGGCTTTTTGGAGAGCAGTTGGGGTTAAGTGACTTGCCCAAGATCACACGGCTAGTAAGTGTGTCAAGTGTCTGAGACCAGATTTGAACTCAGGTCCTCCTGACTCCAGGGCCCATGCTCTATACACTGCACTGCCTAGCCATTCCAAAAGCCCAGATTTTTTTTTAAAGACTAATATTCTTGCCTCTGAAAAATAATACCTGTGGGATCCTGGGTAAGGCACTTAATCTCAATGCTTTTGGCGACTTGCTAGGAGATTCCCTAGGACTCTAGGAGACCTGGGTTTAAACCCCACAACTGAGTATGTGACCCCAAGCCAAGCAAGTCACTTCAGCTATGACTGCTCTAGGAAGCTTTCTATGACTAAGCAACAAAGGAGGTGTCAACCTGTCTTGGTAGGGGGAATTTCCTCCTCTGGAAGTTCCCTATACCTGCAAAATAGCAGATCCAGGCCCTTTCTCTATTTTGTTGTTGATATTATATGGCTACTCATCATAAGCTGCCATAATTCTCAAAGTATATATTTTATGGGTAATCCACAAAGCTATGGTAGGTTGCCTAGGGCACAATTAGGCTGCTGCCTATTGACCACATACTGAAGATATTGAATAGAATGTATTATCCAGAAAGCATCTGATATGGAAAGTGTGTGAATTTATCATTTTGTCCAAGTAAGGGATGACAGAGGGATGGTCAAAGAGCTGCTCTGGTATCTGTGGAAAGCCAAGAAACTAGCCGCCATTGAGATGGTTAAGGTAATCATAGAGGACTGGTAAGGGACTATGAACAAGGATCCATGGGAAGAGAAGGCTTGAATGGAATTGAAGTCTGACCTGATAGAAGGAATTTCCATCCTAAGCAGTTGGATCACCCACTGAGGTATGTTCGTCTGGTGGAAAAGACCCAGAACATTCTCATCAAGTCATCAGTAAATGTAGTAGAATAAAACAACAGTTCATACAATTAGATTCTTTCCCCCAGCCACACATGCCACCATCACCTGCCTAAATCCTTGATTCTTCCAGGTCCCCCCCCCCTCCCCCGCATCCTCTGTGCCTATGATTGGGCCTGGCTGGAGCTTATTCCTCTTAGCTCTTCTCCCTCATGGTAACTTCCCCTTCTTAGTACCTGCCCTCTAAGAGCCCAGGATGATCCATGGGAGGCTCCCAGCAGGTCAGTTCTCCATCTCATTCCTTCCCTTCCTTCCATAAACATTTTACTAAATGCCTTCTGTGTGCATGGAACTCTACTACACACCCAGTAGGTCTGACCCCAGCACTTTGCACAGTACCTGGTACATAATGGACACCTAATGTTTTTTCCCTTCCTCCCTCCCTCCCTTCCTCCCTCCCTTCCTTCCTCCCTTCCTTCCTTCCTTCTTTCCTCCCTTCCTCCCTTCCTCCCTTCCTTCCTTTTTTCCTCCCTTCCTCCCTCCCTTCCTCCCTTCTTTCCTTCCTTCCTCCCTCCCTTCCTCTCTCCCTCCCTTCCTCCCTCCCTCCCTCCCTTCCTCCCTTCCTCCCTCCCTCCCTTCCTCCCTTCCTCCCTCCCTCCCTTCCTCCCTCCCTTCCTCCCTTCCTTCCTCCCTCCTTCCCTCCCTCCCTTCCTCCCTCCCTTCCTCCCTCCCTTCTTTCCTTCCCTCCCCATCATAGCTTAGCCATATGTTTATCCCATGCCTTTAGGATCCTGATTTGAAAGCGGAGAAGGGGGATAGCAGTAAAATTAATGAGATAAATGAATTTGTGCTAATATGCTAATTGGGCAGCCTAACATTGTGACCCAGTTAACATGGATGAGCATGGGCAGAACATTTTTTGACAGCACAAGTGCACACACTAATGAAATGTTTCATGAGTCAGGCCCCACTGGGCTAAGTTGCCAGGTAAGATTTCTAGGTGGGGGCAGGCCCCAGGAGGCCTAGGATCCCAGATGTCGAGCTGGATGGAATCTTAGAGGCCATGAAGGCCATTCCTCTCATTTCATAGGTAGGGAAACTGAGGCCCCTAAAGTGTACAGGCTAAGGATTATAAAATCAGAGATCGGGGGCCAGTAGGGATCTCACAGGTCATATAAGCCTCTTCTAAGAACTTCATTTTATTGATAAAGAAACAGAGGCCCAAAGAAATAAGGAGGCTGTCCAAAGGCCCCCAGCTGATGAAGCAGCAGAGGGAGGTTTGGAGCCTGCTTCTCTCTATATCCTTCCGCTATATCCCTCAGTGGCCCCACCCCCGCTGGAAAAGGACACATTTCCCCTAGATTGACAAAGAGGTGCCTCACTGTCCCTAGGGGTAATCTTGTTCCTGCTCATAATGTGTTGCTCAGGATGAGGCAGAGCTTAGATTGCTGGTTGGGCATGGAGAAGCTATCTGTGGGACACAGAAATGCATGGACATTAAATGAAATCACATATGTATTGCCCTCCTCCAGATAAGCCTGCTTGTGACATCGTCATGTTTGCATTAATACCAAGAAGAACACCACAGGGTCTCCTCATTGACATTAATGGCTATTGGAAAGAAAACCAGCCAAGTAACCCATGAAGGAAAAACCAAGTGGATAAAGAAAACAGATTCCCAGCCTGCTCCATGTAGAGCATGATGGGCAGCCCATTGAATTAATCCATCACTGCATAGACTTTGGACAGAAATTGCCCATAGATAATGATCTGTATTTACAGTCAAATGACTTAGGGTTAGTTAATTAAGGCTAGTTAGGGTTACAAAGAGTTACTGGGCTGGGTTGCGAAATGGCTTAGCACTTATAATGATCCCAGATAACTCCTCTGGGCTGGATAACTTCCCTCACCTATACTATAGACTTAAAAACTTGAAACCTATTGCTGACCCAAAAGACAATGGGGGGGGGGCACATGGTGGGTATATGTTGGCTGCACCACATTACCAATGAGTACTTAATGTAAGAAGTAGTATGAAAGTCATCAGTAAGGGCACATGTGACCAGAAATGGAGGTCGGCTGGGCATGGAGTCTTCAATTTCATCCAACAAATACTTATTAGGCACCTACTGTGTGTACACCTGTACTATAGGCACTAAAATAAAAAAAACTTAGTTCCTGTCCTCAAGTAGGCTAGCATGTCTACTGCAGAGTTAGAGAATGCACAGAAATTAGTAGACACAAGGTAATCCCATTGGGTGACAACACTCAAAAATGAGGGAGAAGTGAATGATTCCTTGGAAGCAGCACCCAGACTGGGCCTTGAAGGAACCCAAGGAATCTAAAAAGACAGAGGAACAGGAATGTCATTCTTGGCTTGCACAAAGGCATGGCGACAGGAGATGGCCACAATGAGGTTCTTTCTGACTCTAGATTGTGATCTCATGTGAGACCTTGGGCATGTCATTTCTTGTGCCTAGACCTGTTTCCTCCTCTCTAAAATAAGGGTTTATATTAGATGGCCTCTGAAGTCCCTTCCAGCGCTGAGTCTTTGGTCTCCTGGTACTAGGTCACTTAGCTGTTCTCTGCCTCTGTTTCCTCATTTGTAAAATAAGGGAGTTGGACAAAGAAGCTGATAAGGTCCCTTCCACTGCTGGATCTCTACAATGGAAAGAGTCCTCATTCTGGAGTCAGAGGACTGAGTTCAGGTCCTGCCTCTGACACTTACTGTTTATGTGACATTAGGCAAGTCTCTTTAAGCTCCCTGGGCCACAGGATTCTCATCTGTATAATGAAAGGTTTGGACTAGGGGGTCTCTGACGTCACTTCAAGCTCTGAACCTGTGAGTTTGTGATCCTAGAGCTTGGGGAGGCCGAGGACCAAGGTAGCCACATTGGACAGCAGCAGCTCTCAGAGATAATCTGTGGAGCTACATTCTGGGGATGGGGGAGCAGGCTGGAGGAGGGCATGACAATCAGCAGCAGAGGAAGGGCTTATGCTCACAAGCCCATAGATCCCTGAAGTGTTGGAAGAGAGAGGCAGAAGAGAAGGGACCCTTCATGGTCACTCCCCCATCCCTTACCTCATGAATGGCCATCTTTGGAGCCAGAACTGAACCAAGCAACTTTGATGCTTGGAGAAAGCAGGGGGAAACATGTCCCCCAATCAGTGTTGTAACCCCTGAGTCATTTATTTGACACATTAATTTGTAATTCATACTCAACACATAGCAAGTGCTTAATAAATGCTTTTTCATTCATTCATCCAGTTAGGCTATGAAATATTACAATAAATAATGAAGACAAGTTCAGATGAGAAGGAGGAAGACAAAACTCCAGGTGTGCCTGGCAAACCTGAGAGGCCACTTCTGTGATGATGACTGCCCTGGTGGGGGCCGGGGGGGAGGGGGGGAGGCAGACTGGGGCCAGGGCAGGTAGGAAAGCACCTTCTGTTCTGCCTCCTGGGGGATGGAAGCACCATCTGGAAGCTTTGTAGTTTGACTAATAGTTCTTGCGAAGTAGGTCCTAAGCTGGGTTGTGCCTATTCTGTTGAAGATATTTTGGTGCTGCCAAAACGTAACTCTAAATGGAAAATAACAGATTTTTAAGAATGAACAATCCTTTTGGAATTATAATTTATTTATTTACTTTTAATTTACAACATTCGATTCCACAATCCCTTGAACTCCAAATTTTCTCTCCCTTCCTCTCCTCCCTCCATGGTGGCATGCAATCTGACATAGTGAACAATCATTATTTTAAATTTGTACATCTTCAAAATTTGGTGCCCTAGGGAAAATCCCTGAACACTTTACCCCAGTTATAGCACTCACAAGAATTGACACAGATTCATATTTCTCTTAGTCAGGCTTTATTTCTCTTTATGCCATGCATAGCTGACATCTATATAATGTTTGAAAGGTGCTTTATTGTATAAATGAAGTTTTTTGCTTTTTGTTTGAAGTCCCAGAAATTTCTGAGCATACCTCTTCTTCCTGCCCCAGCCCAGAAAGGCTTCCCTTATGACAAAAATTGAAAAAAGAAAAACTATTATTCAGCAAAACCAACCAGCATTTTGCCCTTGACTGACAGCATGAGCAATCTTTCACACCCATAACCCCACCTAAGGGGAAGGCACATGTTCTCTTCTCTTCTCAGAGCCAAGCTTAGCTATCATAATTCCCAAATGTCCAGTTGGGTTTTCTTGGTCTTTGTATGTGTATGATCGCAATTATTGTTTATGGAGTTTTTCTGACTGCTTATTTTTTTATAGATTGCCCTGCATACATGATCTCTTTAAGCCTTATCATAATCTTGGGAGGTATTATACTGGGGCTTCTAAGTTAAAAAAAAATCCTCAGAAACATAAGGGGACACATAGAAGCTGCCATCCAGAGATCCATTTTACCATTGAGAATAGTGACAGGATAGTAGTCCCACAGCCTGCATTACCTTAACAAATAAGCCCCAATGGAGAGATGTAGGCTGGATGAAATGCTATGGTTGTTTAGTTGTTTAGTCATATCCAGCTCTTCATGACCTCATTTGGGTTTTTCTGGAGAGATACTAGAGTGGTTTGCATTTCCTTCAGCTCATTTTGCAGATGAGGAAACTGAGACAAATAAGGTTAAGTGACTTGTCCAGGATCACTTACACAGCTAGGAAGTGTCTGAGGCCAAATTTGAATTCAGGTCCTCATGACTTCAGGCCCAGCACTCTACCCACCCTTCTACTTTGCCTCTAAAGAGTGTGGTTAAGTGAATTCTAAATGCTTGTTATGGCCCAGTCCACAGAATAGACATTAAGAGTTGACTATAGACTTTGAAGAGCCTCTCTGGTTCAGCACCGTAGAGAGATCCTGAATATCTGGGACTGGACCTTGGCTATTTAACTTCATTTGTAAGTGAAGTAGATAATGCCTTTGATGGCACAGGTGTGGAATTTTCACATGACATAAAGCTGAGGACAGTACAAACCTACCACAACAGGGTCAGGACTGAAAATGTCTTGCCATTGGACTGACCCCAATAAGATGAAATTTATTATTGCTCAGTCATTTCAGTCATGCCCCACTCTTTGTGACTCCATTTGAGATTTTCTTGGCTGACATTTCTTGGCCAAGATACTGGAGTGGTTGCCATTTCCTTCTCCGACTCTTTTTATGGATGAGGAAACTGAGGCACACAGGATGAGATGACTTGCCCAGGGTCACCCAGCTAGTATTTGAGGCAAGGTTTGAATTCAGATCTTCCTGACTTCAGGCCCAGAACTCTATCCACTGAGCCACCTACCTGCCATGAAGTTTAATAGGGATTGACATAACGTCTTACAGTTGGGTTAAAAAAAAATTGTTTTCACAAATACAGGATGAGAGAGTTTGTCTGAAAAAGAGCTGGTGGGTTGGGTGAACTGTTTACTTTTATGCGTCATATGGTAGCTGGGAAAAGTAACTCAATGTTTGGTTGCATTAAACCAAAGGTTAGGTTAGGGTTAAGGTTAGGGTTAGGGTTAAGCGCAAAGAAGAGAATTCTTGAGGAATGAGAGTGACCCCAATGTGGCGTGGGCTGAGCCATTAGGTAGGGGGTTTCCACTCACTTCAGGGTGTCAGGGCCAGGCTGGATGACCACTTGGTGGAGGGGATGCTGTAAAAGGCCCTCCTGGCCAAGTGCAGGGAGGACTTGCTGGCCTCCCAAGACCCTCCCAGCTCAAAGAGCCCAACATTTCCAAAGTCGTTTTCAATGCTTCATGCACAGGCAGTCAATCACTCCCTCAAAGAGAAAGGCACTGAAATATTTTTATGCAAGCACACAGAAACCAAAGGAGGTCAGTGCAATACAGGGATTAGCAGACTACCTCTAGAGTCAGCGGTCTTGGGTTCAAATCTTACCTTGGGTGTTTACTGCCTCTGGGAAAACTGGGACAAGTCTCTTCTCTTCCCTGGGCCTCAGTTTCTTCACATGTAAAATGAGGGGAATTGGACTCCATAGCCTCCAAGATCCCTTCTGATTGGA
This sequence comes from Gymnobelideus leadbeateri, assembly GCA_011680675.1. Classification (NCBI taxonomy): domain Eukaryota; kingdom Metazoa; phylum Chordata; class Mammalia; order Diprotodontia; family Petauridae; genus Gymnobelideus; species Gymnobelideus leadbeateri. The sequence continues at coordinate 1,550,285 of WOXC01008259.1, read as the reverse complement.
GCTCCAGGATACTATTATCTCTCTCAACTGACCTGCTAAAGACAAAAAACGAGGAGGGATGCTTTATTGGGAGAAACAATAGTTCTTTCACTTAAAATGGGGAGAGGGTGCTAGTTGTCCTCTCCTCAGAGGCAGGAGGGGGAGCTGCCTGTTTTGGTTCTGTCAGTGGGGTTGTGCCTTCCCATCGAGTTCTGATGAGCTCTTCTGCACTATAGGGGGATGTCCCTAGAGTCCTCTTTGTGTAAAGGGGCCTGTCAGGAGCCTTGATGAGGAAGATGCCAAGGAGCGAGGCCACTAATCACAGCTCGGGCTTGCTGCCTGCAGAAGGAGCTATTTTGGTTGGAAACAGTAAAACTCTGCCCTGGCTGGGTCTCCATATTTTTCTCCAGGAGTGATTTTGCTTCTGTTGGTTGCCAGGCAGTGTGAGAATTATCACCTCCTATGCAAATGTGCACAGTTGGTGAGGCTTATGAATATTCATAGGTACAGAGGGTGAGCATCTCAGAAACAGAACCAGACACCAAATGGATTCCTGTGCTCTGGCAGAAGAGAACATTTATTTTCCTGATTCAAGGAAAAGGTTTATAAAATATACGTTTTTTAAATAGCATTAAAAGCTTTAAAAACATGTAAAAATTAAATTCAGTAGACATTCATTTAAAGGATTAACTGAATTGAGAACAAAATTCTTTTTTTTCTTTTTTTGGAAGGGGGGAGGCAGGGCAATTGGATTTAAGTGACTTGCCCAAGGGTCATACGCTAGTTAAGTGTTAAGTGTCTGAGACTGGATTTGAACTCAGGTCCTCCTGACTCTCAGGCCAGTGCTCTATTCACTGCACTATTTAGCTGCCCCTGAAAACAAAATTCTATAAAAAGAATCCACAAAACTCAGTGAAAGGGATATATTGGTTCAGTTGGGTGGTAAAGTAGATAGAGCACCTCAAGTCAGGAAGACTTGAGTTCAAATTTGGCTTCAAACACTTACTAGCTGCATGACCCTGAGCCAGTCATTTAACTTCTATTTCCCTCCATTTCCTCATTGGGGTTGTTGTGAGAATCAAAGGAGATAATAATTGTGAAGGGCTCAGTACTGTGGCTGGCAGATAGTAAGCACCATAGAAATGTTACCTATTATCAGCATCACTGGGACACCATAGGGGCTGTGTCCACATGTTTACAGAGTATCTGCCTTTGCCATTTTGCCTGAAATCGTCTGAAAGACTCAGGCAACAAGGATTAAAGCTGTAAGACCAGAAGCCACCTAGTTCAACCCTCTCATTTGACAAATGGGGAAACTGAGGCTCAGAGAATTTTCCTGATTTGCCCAACTCACACAGGTAGTAAGGAGCAAAACCAGGATTCCAATCCGAGTTGTCTGCCTCTCCATGGGGACCACTCTTTCCCCCTCAATCATGGTTTACTCTTTGTTTTTATTTCACACCCATGTGGCCTTAGGCAGATACTGATCCTTTGTGGGTATCAGTTTTCTCCTCTGTAAAATGGGGGGTCAGAGGAGATGAGCTCTGAGGTCCCTCCCAGCTCTGGGTCTCTGATTGTATGGGAGATGGCCAGGTCATGGATTTTCTTCACTTGAAATACTCACCCAATATTCTAGCCACAAACATCTTGAAGCACAGCCCCCTTCTCTGACTGGCAGAGTCTCTTCCTGCCCCAATTCACTGACAAGTTCTCATATAGATAAGGACAATAAAGTTCATTACTGGAGAGGGGGAGTGCACTTTTTCCTATGCCCTAATCCAGATGATCTCATTCAGAGGATTCCTTTCAACCACAAGCAGAATAATTTCTAGCAAAAACTGAGGTGCCTGCAAGAGTCTTGGGGCATCCAGACAACCAGCCTCAATGGGTTCCAGCCATTTTCCTCTGAATTCCTCTAATATTCTTTCTTTTTTTCTTCCTTTCATTTTCTTTCTTTATTGTTTTATTTCTTTTTCATAATAAACATTTATCAGGAGTTTTCTACGTGTGGATCCCTCTCCCAGGGAGGGTAGGGAGTTATGAAATTAGATTTTAAAAGCAGACCTCTCTCCAAGAGTGTGCATTCTGATGGGGAATGATGCAGCAATGCTTCTCAAATCTTAAGCCCACCCCCACAACTTTTCTCACACCTGTTTCTCTTCTAAACACTCACATAGCAACCATCCTAGGACAGATCCTCCTCACTTCTCATACGGATTGTTGCAATAGCCTTCTTTGGTTTCCCTGCCTCAGGTCTCCCCTCTCCAATCCAGCCTCCACCCAGTAGCCAAAGAGACATTTTGAATGCCCAGGTTTGAGCACATCACTCCCCCTGCTCCAGAAGCCTCTCACCTGGAGGATAAAACCCAAGCTTCTCCAGGCACCACTTAAAACTGTTTACCCTCTGACTTCACTCTACCCTTCCAGGTTTCTAGATTACTGTCCTTTGTCACTCCCCTTCCTGAGTTCTAAGCTTCAGCTAAAATGGACTACAGGAGCCTGAGGGTCACAGGACCAGAGATTCCAAGCTGAAAAGGAATTCAGCAGGGATCAGGACTCCAGGGCTGAGTTCCCATTTTACAGATAAAGAAACTGAGGCTTAGGGAGAGTAGAAATTACTCACCCAAAGTTCCAAAGGCAGAAAATGGCAGGGCTGGGGTGTTAGCCTGAATCCCGAAGTTCTAAATCCAGGGCTCCTGGCCCTGATCTATCATGAGGGAGTGGGGCTGGAACCATCTCTGGTTTTGTCTGGATGCCAGGGGAAACACACCAATCTCTCTAACCATTGGCTAGCCCTGCATTCTTGAGACTTGACTGGCCTGCTTTCCTTTCCAACTCAGCCAGTAATAGGTATTTGCATGTATAGAGATGCTGTTGATAGATAGTGAACTGAGCCCAAAATGGACTCAGAGGAGGATAATGGACTGCATTGCCTTGGGGAAACTGTGCACCTTATTTCCCAAGGTGTTGGGGGGTGACTATTGGGGTTAAGTGATTTGCTCAGAGTAACACAATTGTCTGAGGCTGGATTTGAACTCTCAGGTCTTCATGACTCCATGGCTGGTGCTCTATACAGACACTTTTTTCAAGACATTTAGTAGTAAAGGGAGTGAAAGAAATGGCACAAGGGCTAGATGGAATAGAAGGATAATCCCCAAGTAAAGAATTTAGGTGCTTGAAATAATGATGGTGCCTTTGTAAGAAAGAGGGAAAAGTCAAAAGACAGGAGGGTTCTTGGGAAGAAAATCATTAGTTCTCTTTGGAGATGCTTAAGGGACATCTAGTTTGAAATGTTCAATACATAATGGGATTGTGTATTTTGTGGGATTACTTAGTATACAGACTGGGGTTGGTGTGTAGATCTAACAGTTGTCTGCATGGAGAGAATGATGAAACCCATGGAAATTGATGAGAAGAGAGAGAGGGAGAGAGAGAGAGAGAGAGAGAGAGAGAGAGAGAGAGAGAGAGAGAGAGAGAGAGAGAGAGAGAAGAAGAAGAAGAAGAAGAAGAAGAAGAAGAAGAAGAAGAAGAAGAAGAAGAAGAAGAAGAAGGAGGAGGAGAGGAGGAGGAGGAGGAGGAGGAGGAGGAGGAGGAGGAGGAGGAGGAGGAGGAGGAGGATCCAGGACAATCCTTTTTTAGAATTTTGGATACCTAAGTATGTTTTTTGTTTGTTTTCTAAAGCAAAAGGGAAGAAACTTGTGGTAAGAAAGCAGTTGAAAATTCGCTAGAGAGAGGAAATGACTGAATGAATGACCTCGTGGAAAATGTAGAAGGGAATGGGGGGGAGGGGATTAGTTTCATAAAGGAGTCAGGAAATCTTATCTTCAGTGCCTCAAGAGAAGGAGGAGAGGGAAAAAGTGACAATGCTGAGTAGGTCTGAGGAATGAAGGAAGGACAAATTCTGATACATGCACAAATATTCACATGAGACTCTACTCACGCTGACACTTAGCCAAGTCTTCTATGGTAGTTGGGCAATTGCATCAGGTGAAAAGGGGCCACAAATCTTAGTAGAAAGTGGATTGGGAGGGGAAGGGAGAGGAGGAAAGAGACAGAGATAGAGAGATGGAGACAGAGACAGACAGATAAAAAGAACTGGGTTGAAGTCCTTCCTGAACTTATCTCTTCACTTATTTGTTTCCTCAGTTTCCTTATTTGTACAATGAAGGACTGAATGAGATTCCCTCTGACCCATCTCACCCCAGGGTCCCTTTCTACTGCAACATTCCATGATTCTGTGAGTTTAGTGTCAGAACCAGCACCAAAGTCTCATTTTAAATGATCAAGAAAGGTCCTCTTTATCTACCTAACCAAGAAGAGGCATGTGGTTACTTGTTGAGACATTTTTCATGTTCTTTTCTTTCTTTAAGGCTTCATTGTTGCCAAGGATGCCTCAAGTAGGAGACCTGGAGTCAGTTATTATCTCCGTGACCTTGGGTCAGTTGCTTGACTTTTCTCACCCTCAGTTTCCTCATCTGTAAAATAAGGATAAAAATAATAATGCCATCTTCACAGATCTGCCGTGAGGATCAAGTGAGGCCATATAGATGTAAAACGTTTCGGAAATCTCGAAATGCTGTTAGCATTTTTTTACATATATATGGCCTCACTACAATTATTTTTGCCTTTCCTTTTCCTACTTATTAATTCTCCCCTTAAACTTCTCCTTCATTAGAGCTTCCTTACTACCAATAGAAAACACTGACATGAAACCATGGGCCCAGTGACTGCCCGCCTGCCCTCCTATAGACCACATTCCACCTCCCTGACTCTCTTAGGAAGGCAAAATAGGAAGATTCTTTCAGTTGAAGTTATTGCTTTTAGAAATTTTGCACTTGAATGTGATAAAATTGTTTTCTCTCACACTTCAATAAAACCACAAAATATTTCAGTGTCTTTCCTAGAGCTATGTAAATGTGAGGGAAAAAAGCAAGTTCCCACGATAACCAGCTCTCTGTTGGCTGGGAAGGGACGTGATTTGTTATCAATGCATTTGTTGCAACTGTGTGGCACCTAGCCCATCCCTGCCATGGTTCTTTGGCCCTTATCTGACATTTTCTGCAAACTTCTTCAAGGAGTAGACTTCGGGTTCTAAAAAAAAATTATGTTGTCATTACTATTTTCTACTGCTGTACCAACAATGGAACAACCACAGCTAAGTCTTATAGACTCCCAAAGGCAGTGCTGGGCATAGGTTGGAACACTGGCTTCAGTCAGAATGCACTAGGCAAGGGTCTAAGACAAGACCATATTAACAGATTCATTTCTTATCAGTAGAAGAAATTTCCATTTGGGGAGTTCCCTTCATCAATCAAAAATCACCAGTCTATACCCCATCCCAAATGTTTTGATTTCACAGTTCTCTCCAGAAGAGGAAGTGAAGGTGTAATGGATAGAGAGGTGGCCTAGCCCTGGGTTCAAGTCCTGCCCGAATACGTAATGGCTGTGTTCCTCTGAGAAACTCAGCCTTCCAGTGAAACCTGGGCAGTTATCTAAGATGATAAATTACAGAGAAGGTGCTAATCTGCATTGGCAAAGGGATTTTCCTCACCAGGGAGCTCTCCATATGAATGGAAGCACAAAGCCAATCATCTACTTTCTAGGCATTTCCAGATAGAGCTTTCTCTCTCTCCACAACCAATCATTTAATCTTCTCTTATAACAACATTTTAAAAAGTTAAGCAAAAGTATAATGGAGAAGGTGGAGGTGGGATGGGTAGAAACAAACAGGTAAGATTTGGTGGCAGAAGACCTGGTTTTGCCCATTTACCACCTGAGTGACCTCAGAAAAGTCATTTAACTTCCCTTCCTCAGTTTCTTCCTCTGTAAAATGGGGGGAGAGAGGACCATATGGCTGCTGAAGCTCTTCTAGGTTGAAATCTATGAAACAAACAACCACATGGGGATTGTATCTGCAGTCTCCCACCTCTACTTATTATCTTTTGGAGGGGAGAAGGCAAGACAATTGGGGTTAAGTGACTTGCCCAACGTCACACAGCTAGTTACGTGTCAAGTATCTGAGACTGCATTTGAACTCAGGTGCCACTTAACTGCCCTGAGATCTCCATTTTCTAGGACCAAGAATGGTCATTCCAATCACTCTGAGTCTGGCTTCCTTAGAGTGTCCAATGTTCATTTTCTTTATTCTTAAAAAAAAATAGCAGTACTTGGCACACAGTAGGCACTTAATGAATGCTTATTGATTGATTATTGTGATCATTATTTGCTTTCCTAATTCTCCTTTCATTGTGCCTCAGCTCGTGCAAGTTTTCCCATGGTTTTTTTTCTGAATTCTACATCTTCTTATACCCTAAGACACTCAATCTTCCCCCCATAATTGTGTCACCACTTTATTTCCAGTTTTTTGCTATGACAGAAAGAGCAATTATAAAGTTGAGTGTACAGCAGTGTCTCTGAGCACTTTAGGATAGAAATACCCAAGAAAGGGATCATTGGGTCAAACCCACCATCTTTTCTAATCCTTTGTGGCCAAGGACAGAGAAAACAGAATCATTTGATTGACAGCTTGTCTTACCTAGATGTCAAGTTGTCAAGTTAGAGAATTTTTGCATCAATGACAAGTGCCTTCATGAACATATTAATAAAAGAAAAGCTTTTTAAAAAAAATCTTTGCAGTTAAATCAATCAATCATCACTGGGAGACACAAAAGTTCACTGCGTTCCCACTATAGAATCTTCTGAGCTTCTGGGAAAGAAGGCTTTTCACAATGTCAGTCAACAAGCCTTTATTAAATGTCTACCATGTACCAGGCATTGTTTCTAGTTTTGGTTTTTGCTCATGAAAATTTAGGCTCAGAAATGATGGAAATTGGACTTGAGGTTAATGAAAATTTAGGTTCAGAAATGGTGGAAATTAGGCACAAGGTGCATCTAAAGCTAAGCTCTGAAACCGTGATTGAGTCATATGGTAAGATTGGAGGGTGGGAGGTGGAGAAAGTCACTTGAGGCTGAGAGACCAGTTGGGATGTCACTGCAATATACCAGGAAAAAGGTGATGAAGGCGCAAACTAAAGTGGGGGCTGTGTGGGGAGAGGGAAGGGCTGCTGAGATGTGGCAGCAGAAGGAACAAGGTTTGCCAACTGATGGGATGACACCAAAGCTGCTGACTTAGCTGCTCAATAAATGCTTATTGGTGGATAGATTCTAAATCTGAACAATGTGGTCTTATTCCTCTTATTCTAGTGGAGGGGTTTTTAACTTGGGGACCCATAGATAGATTTCAGGGAGTTTGTGAACCTATTTATGGGAAGACAAATTCCATGTTTATCTTCGCTAACTTTTTTTTTTTTTAAAGCAATTGGGGTTAAGTAACTTGCTCAAGGTTACACGGCTAGTCATTATTTATGCGTGGGTGCTCATTTTCTGAGGCCGGATTTGATCTCGGGTCATCCCAACTCCGAGGCCGGCGCTCTTACTCACGGCGCCACCTAGCCGCCCCTTTAGGGCAATTGGGGTTAAGTAACTTGCCCAAGGTTACACGGCTAGGTTTTTTTGTTTGTGTGGATTAAGTGTCGGAGGCCGGCTCCAAACTCAGGTCCTTCTGATTCCAGGGCCGGCGCTCTATTCACTGTGCCACCTAGCCGCCCAATCTTTGCTAACTTCTAACTGAAATTTAGCATCTCCTTCAATTGTTCCCAAACATTCCTCTAAGAAGGGATTCACAGGCTTCACCAGATGACCAAAGAGGTCCATGTCCCACAGAAGGGTGACAGCTTGTGTTCTAGGGCTTAGCAAGGCAGAGCAGCTAGAAAGCATTTGTAGTCAGGAGGCCCTGGCTTCAAGCCCCACCTGTGACACATCCCAGCTGTGTGGGACTGGACAGAGCATTGAATCTCTCAGTAGCCCCAAGTTCTCCTGAATTAGTTGCAGAAAGGGCTGCCCTACATTTGGAAAGGGGGTTTTCTCCCTAGAAATCCCCTAAACCAATGAGATCCTGAGACTATTTTTTAATCCTGTTATTTTGAACTGTTTTTATTAAGGGGACTATCTGGAGTGTTCTTGGTCCTTTGAAAACAGAGGCCACACAATCCCTAACCTCAGGACAATGTAATGACAAGACCTGTTCTATATCTATGAAGACAGGAGAGAACCAAAAGAAGAAGGAAGAAGAGGTGGGGCTCTGTGCATAGCAGGGACATGGCTTGGTGAGATAACATTGCTGGGGCTGCATTCCCTATCACCACTGGGGAGGGCGAATCTGGGCACAGGTGATAAGAAACAAGCCCATGTTTACATTCTGCAAATATGATCATTTTCAAAAAGTGCTGACTTCCAATCCAAAGGAGATTCCCTGTGTAGACGAAGATAGCCTTAGCACCCCAGCATTCAGATGCAGCTTGAAGGGCGCTTTCTTAGGGCACTGGGTCCTGCCCAGTAATGGGTAATTACCCAGACATGACATTTTTCTTCCTTAAGAGAGTTGGATTTTCTCTTCTGATTCTCTTCTGCAAAGGCCACTGAAATATAGTAAAAAGTGTGAGGGCTTGAAGGAACCTCAGGGAATTCCTATCCTAACCCTCTTATTTGACAGTGGGAGAAACTGAGATCCTGAGAAGGGAAATGTTTGAACAATAAGCAAGTGACAAGAGTCAAGGCTTCCCAACTTGCCATCCAGTTTTGGCAGAGAGCACTCTGCCTGGCTTCCTCCCCCAGGCACCACAAAAACTTCGATTCTGATTATCCTAATCACATCAGCTCCCTGACAGACTACCTGTTTGTCCCTCTGCAGTAAAAGCACCTGTCATTTGAGGAATGTTAACTTTGGGGGGAACTAAGGGATGCTCAGTAATATGGTTTATTGTCACTGAAAGGCCACCCAGTGGAATAGTTGGATGTTTGACGACTTCCTCCATGTGGGTCCAATGAAGCCCAGAGTCTCCCGGCCCAGCCTGGTCATGGCTGTGTCTCTGTATACACTCCAGCCAACAGGGCTGAAGTGAGGAAGGCATGGGATTGATTTACCCCCTCCTCCAGGAAGCTTTCCCTGAATTTTACCCTTTCCTCAAGCTATTAGTGATTTCCCTTTGCCTTGACATGCCTTTGAGTGAATTGTTTATGTTCTGTATATGTTTCCCTTTGTGTGTGAAATGCTAGGGATAGAGAACCATAGCTTGTTTGAAACATGGAATTCACAAGGGGGAGAAACATGTGGCAAGAATAGGAGGATGGGTCAGAGCTAGACCACAAAGGGCTTTGAATGCCCCACTCAGGGGATTGTCTCATCCTGAAGGCAACAAGGAGCCGTTGGAGGGAGCTTCTTTGGCAAGAGGGTACTGGAGTCTCTTCTTAAAGCTTGATTTCTTCCATTCCATGGTTACTAGGAACCTTGGGCTAGCCATCAGTCATCCTTGTCCTTTCTATGTGACTGGTTCGCTTCCACCTCTGGTCAGATGTTCTCACTGACATCCCTTCTGCCCCATTTTCATTGATGGGAAATGATGCAGCCTACTTATACTGATGATGTGACAGTACCCTTCAGGTCACCCATGGTTTTTATTCTTTGGAGATAGTGGTGTTCACTTTATAAGGGCACTGTGGACCTTTACAACACCGAGGTGCAGTGGATATAGCACAGGATGGATTTGGATTCAGTAGATCTGAGTTTGAACCCTGCCTTGGATCTTGCTAGCTGTATGATTATTTAACCTCATCTGTGAAATGGGTATTATATTAATTTTACTAGCTCCTCCCTATGCTTGTTTGTTGGGAGGAAAGTATTTTACAAACCACATTTCATAGTATAAATGTGAATTATGACTATTCCACAATTTCGAGCCATGCACCATCACTGGGAGATCATTCATTTGAAAAGATGAACTTAGACCCATTGAAAATGTTGCACAGTTTCCCAAAAGTAAGCCAGACTTCTCTCCACCTCCCCATCTATTCTGAGGCCAGCTCATTGTCCCCCCAAGAGACGAGTGCTGAAAGACTCAAGGAACTGCCCATACAAATTCATGTCACAGTTGGAACAATTACTTGGTCATCCACTTGGTTCTTCTGTGGATGGTTAATATGATCCCTTTTGAATGGCAAAGAAGTTAGAGCTGTCAAGGAAGCCTTGTGATATTCTGAGACTTGCTATGGTCAATTCATTAAGCATTTATTAAGCACCTACTGTATCCCAGGCATGGGGAATACAAAGACACACAGCAATACAAGTTGACTGACTGACTACCTTTAAGGAGCTTACACTCTGCTGCACACTGTCCTCACATGGAGAGCCTCACAATCAATAGGGATGGTGGGGGGAGGGAACAAGCATTTATAGAGCACCTAGTCTATGCCAGATGCTGTGCTAAGAGCCTTACGCATCTTATCTCATTAATCCTCACAACAACCCTGGGAGGCAGGTGCTGTTGTTACCACCATTTTACAGCTGAGGAAACTGAGTCAGACAGGTTAAGTGACTTAGCCAGCGAGTAAGTGTCTGAGGCCGAATTGGAACTGAGGTTTCCCCAACTCCCAATCCAGTTCTCTGTCTATTGCACCACCTAGGTGCCTCTAGAATCCTTTTTCCACTTGGACTTTGAGTAGGGGGTCTTCCATGATAGAGACACACACCTTTGGCAAGCATGTGTCTCCCAGCTTTATTAAATTATTAAAGCTGCATTTTGCTTTACAAATTCTTCTACAAAACCTTCTGGAAAAACTAGATTAAAATATAGCAGAAATTAGCTTTAGACAAGTATCTCCTACCATATGCCAAGATCAAGTCTTAAAAGGATACATGACTCAGACATAAAGGGTGACTTCATAAAGTAGAAGAGCAAGGGGGGAAATGATGCTTTGGATCTATGGATAGGGGAAGAGTTCATGACCAGTCAAGGGGTAGAGAGAATCATGGATGAGATAAGGAACCATTTTGATTATATACAGTTAAAAAACTATACAAAAATTAATGCAGCTGAAGTTAGCAGGGAAACAGGTAATTAAGGGGGGAAATCTTTTTTTAAGATTTTTTCTTTTTTATTAATTAATTTGTTTACTTTTAGTTTACAAAATTCAGTTCCACAATTCCTTGAGTTTCAAATTTTCTCTTTTTTCTTTACATTGTAGTGGGGCCTGAAATGACACCATTAACTCTAATAAAGCTGACTAGCTGGAAACCACAAGCCGTTTAGCTCCCTTTCTATCTCCCAAATTTTCTCCCTTTCCTCCTCCTATCCCTCCCCCGCCCCCCGCCACCATGGCAGCATGCAATCCAATGTAGGATCTGCAAATAGCTTCACATTAGAAAAACATATTTTTAGTAAGTTTCTCTGATAAAAGTCTCATTTCCAAGATATATAAGGAACTGATTCAAATAGAAATAAGAGAATAAGAGGCATTCCCAATAGATAACAGCCATGGATAAAAGATTCCAAGCCATTAACAACCAGAGAAATGCAAATTAAAACAACCCATAAGTTCTACCTCACACCCACTGGATTGGCAAAGATGACAAAAAAAAAGGGGGAAAATTATCATTGTAGGATGGAAGACCTACATCTAGGTGGCACAGTGGATTAAGTGTCAGGCCTGAAGTCAGAAGTCCTGAGTTCAAATCCTGCCTCAGACCTTACTAGCTGTATGACATTGTGCAAGTCACTTCACCCTATTTGCCTCAGTTTCCTCATCTGTAAAATGTACTGAAGAAGAAAATGGCAAATTACTCCAGCTTCTTTGCCAATAAAACCCTAACTGAGGTCACAACTGAAATGACTGAACAGTAATAAATACACTCTTGGCAGAGTTTTGAATTTGTCCAGCATTTTGGAAATCAATTTGGAATTATTCCCTCAAAGATAGTAAGTTATGCATACATTTTGACCTGTCTGTACTACAGTTAGGCCTATACTCCAAAAAGCTAGTATATGTACCAAAAAATATTATAGCATCTCTTTCTGAAGTAGCAAAATCCTGGAAACTAATGGGAATCTCTTTATTGGAAAATGGCGAAAGAAATTATGGCACCTGAGTATATGAACTTGTGCAGAATGAAATGAAAAGAAATATTTATACAATAGCAATAACATTATAAAGAAAAATAACTTTGAAAGTCTTTAGAACTCTTATCAATATGGACAACCAACTTGTGAGTCTAGAGGGCTGATGATGGAGCTGCTACCCAGCTCTTGGCAGGAGTGATGCACTCAAGATGTAGAATAAGGCAAACATTTTCAGTCACAGCCAGTGTGGTTTCTTTTACTAGACCATACATATTTGTTATAAGGGCTTGGTTTTTCTTTTTCTGGTGGGGCAGGGTAGATAGTAGACAAAGTATAGCACAAAAAATATTTTTGAGTAGCTCTTCTTGATTTCTTCTAACTAAAAACGTTTTCCCCTTTCTCTCATTCTCTTCCAATACTTTGATTTCTCCTTTACCCTTATCACATTCAGCCTTGGGTCAAGATTCCTTACATCTGTGTCATATACTCCCTATAAAGACAGTGAGGTTCTAGAAGTTAGGTTCTGTGTTTTTTTTCCATCTCTAGATTCTTAGTGACTTGCACATAATAAGTGTTTTATAAATGTCTGTGTAAGACATTGATCACCTGAACAAGAGAGCAGAAAGTCGTGTTAAGGAGACCAAAATGTAAAGTGATGCTAGGGAAAGGAAATAACCTGATTTTTTTTTTAATTTAAATTTCACTCTCCAAGGAGTAGCCTTAAGTTTGGGAAGAAACCGTCTGGTAGCGCTGCTCTGCGTTTGGTTTACAATGTTAATTAATTTATTAGTTTAGTTTTAGTTAACAAGATTCAATTCCATAGTTCCTTGATTTTCAAATTTCCTTTCCCTCCCCCCCACCCCCCACGACAGCATATAGTCCAGTATAGGATCTGCAAATGCTTTCATATTAGACAACAATGTTAGTCTTTCTCCAAGGAGATAAGAAACAGCAGTGGTCTGATAAACGGCTTGTGGTTTCCAGCTAGTCAGCTTTATTAGAGTTAATGGTGTAAGTTCAGGCCCCACTACAATGTAAAGAAAAATGACGCAAAATGTCTTGTTTTTAAGAGAACCTGAGTCACAGCTTCTGAATGTTACTGAAAGTGTGTTCGACCCAAGAGTATTCATTCCTCTGTCTCTGAAACTGATGCCTAGTCCTAAATGGAAAGCTGGAAGAGATCTGAGATCCTTCAGTTCTAGCCCATGATGTTACAGATACGGAAATTGAGGACCAGATGGGTGAGGTTGCCTTGCCTGTGGTTATACAGGTGGGGGTTGTAGAGCTGGGACTCTAGCCCAAGTCCTCTGTCTCCAAAGCCAACCCTTTTCCCTCTAATTATCGGACCTCCATTGCACGTACTTATTACAAGTTCACACCAGGTCAATAGTACACAAATAATTCCTTCCTTAGAGCAGTCTATGTCCTTCTATGACCGGTATTTGTTTTATGCCATGACTAGTTCACCTTGAGAGATAAGGGTCACACAGCCAGTAGGTTCAGGAGGAGAGACCTAGGTCTATTTGTTTCCTATGGGAACCCTAATTGTTTCCCTCCCCACTCCCCAAGGACAGCTAGGTGGCACCATAGTTCAGGGAGTGCTGGGCCTGGCTGGAGTCAGGAAGATTTAACTGAATGAGTTCAAATCCAGCCTCAGACATTTACTAGTTGTATGACCCTGGGCAAGTCACTTAACCATGTTTGCCTCAGCTTCCTCATCTGTAAAATGAACTGGAGAAGGAAAAGGCAAAGCACCAAATAGAGTCATGAAGAGTCAGAGAGGACTAAACAACAACTCCACCCTCTCATTAGTGCCCCCCCCCCCAATTATCTTATCTGTATTGATCAACGCCTGGCTTGGAAGTGATGCTTAAAAATGCTTGTTGATTGATTAATTGAACCTACACAAGAATCCTGTATACCATTTGCTATAACTTCTAGTTGAACATAAGCCCCTAGAGTGTCAAGACTGCTGGACTCTTGTCACCAGATCCCAGTGCCCACCTTGGAGACTTGCACATTGTTGGCTGTTGAATTGGAATAAATCCATTCAGTGAACACACCAAAAGCAGAGAACAGTTCCTGGCCTCTGGAAACCCCCAGTCTAGTAGAAGAGACAAGATGGCTCACAAATCCCCAGACTTGGAGGTGAGGTCCCTCGCTCCTCATTGTCTCCTTTGTCCACATTTCTCCTTTCCCCCATCACACCCATACATTCTATGAAACTGACCCATGTGTAGGTTGGACGTTTTGTCCCTGCCCCAGTGGCATGGCCAGAGCCCTGCCCAGTGCCTTGTCATGTAGTAGATCCTTCATGACTGTTGTTTCTTTAAGGGAAGAGAGTGGGGAGTAGCATTTATTAAGAACCTACTATGTGCTTTATTAAGAAACTACTAAGTGCTTTAGAAATATTGTTTCACTTGATCCTCACAACCCTGTAAGACAGAAGCTAATATTATCCCCATTCTACAATTGAGGACACTGAAGCAGACAGGTTAAGTGACTTGCCCAGGGTAACACAGCTAGTAAATTCATGGTCAGATTTAAACTCAGGGCTTTCTAATTCCAGGCCCACTGCTCTACTACTGTCCCACCCAGCCTCCTCTTGGCTAAATTTAAGTTCCTTAAAGACTGGTACCAGATCATTAAAAAAAATTTTTGTATCACTATCTCTGAGCAGAGGACTATGGCTACCAACAATATTGGTTTTACTTGAATCAGCATCAGAGACCAGAAGGCTAAGATTGCTTCTAGGTGGGAAAATCCTGGAAGGCTGCCTGGAAGATGTGGCATCTGTGATGTAATTATAATGTTAATAGAATTTCTAAAAATTCTTGCCAGTCTCAGCAGTCATCCAGTAGACAACTTCCCCTCCAGCAAAACATTCTTATAGACAATAATACATTAGGTACTTAGCTTTTCTTCATAGTTCGCCTGCATTTTCCCTATTTCATAGAATCTCAGAGGTAAAAGGTATTTCAGAGAGCTTCTCTGTCCTCCCCTCCATCTTTCAGGATTTCTGGTTTCTTTCAAAGTTCCCTTCTAAACAAAGCCTTTCCTGACCACTGCCACCCCAAGTGCTAGTGCCTCCCCAATTATATTTATTCCACATATATTTTGATTACTTTGATATATGCACATGTCTCCCTGATAGAATGTAAGCAGCTTGAGGGTAGGAATTGTTTCCTTTTTGTCTCTGTATCTCAAGTGCTTAGCACAACACCTGGCATGTGGTTAGTGCTTCACAAATGCTTTCTGGTTGATTGATTGAACCAGAATCCTGTCTACCACACGTTTGACCGAGGGTCCTCCAGACTTGGCTTGAAGCCCTCCAGTGGGGGTCTCCCACCATTGCCCAAAGCAGCAGTTCCTATGTTGGGAAAGGGCTCAATGTTAGGAAGCTTGTCCTGACATCCAGCCTAACCTGTGCCCCCAAAATAGTTCCCTCTGAAATTCCCCTATTAAAAATTTATTCCTTAAGAGTAAATGTGTCCAAAATGATCCTTTATTAAAAATGGGGGGAAAACTGAAAAATATAGTTGGGAGGACCTTTAATACCTTGTAAATGAGTCTGGTTCTTTTCTTCCTAACTAAAGGACCAAGACAAGTCAGCAGACTTTGGGTGAGGGAAGTGAGGTGGACGGGACTCCTTTGGAATAGAGATGGAAAGATGTTCTATTCAAGGTTGGCTTTTTATAATCCAGTTGAGGGAGTGGGGTTGAAGATGAAGAAAACAAATTCTTACTTATTAGAAAAAACAATAAAAATAAACTTTTTTTTAAAAAAAGATTGCACTAAGCGACTAAGTGACTTGTCCAAGGCCACCCAGATGACATGAGGCAGGGCAGACACAGCAACCTCTTGGCATTGCTGTGATGAGTCATCAAGGTCCTTTTGGAATAATTCTTATCAGGACCTTTGGTAGAATGTCTGTATATGGTAACTGCAGGGGGTCGTGTCTGGATGACCTGCTCCCAGGCTGAAGAAAACAAGGTTTACACAATAAACCAGAATGGCGCCCTCTCCCTCCAGCATCATCTCTGCCCAGCCTTTCAGGGAAACAGCAAATAGAAGACTTTTTTTTTTTTTGCCGAGCACCCAAAGAGATGGAACTGGGTGAGAGAGGGATTTTTCTGGCTAAGGCAGCACAGGTACCCAGGAGAGCCTAAGAAATGGACTGAGGTCAGGGGCAAAGGCTACTGTCCATTTGCTGTGCCCCTGGGAACTCTTTCTGTACCAGTTACCCATCATGTTCTGTGGGTGGTGAGGACTGCAGCTGTGGGCTCCTGTGTCCCTAAGAGTACCAGGCGTTATCTCTTCTCTAAGGAGATGTTACTTACTGCCTGCAGGCAAATCAGTTTCCCTCCTTGGGCCCCAGTTTCCCCATCTGTCAAATGAGGGGAGTTGGATGAGATGACCGTTGAATTCTCTTCTGACTCTTCATCTAGGGTCCCATTACTTCTCACCATTTGTTTCTCCTTGAGCTATCTATTTCCTTGAGAGAAGGTGGTCTCTTTGGGAATGTCTCACTAAGACCACCTTCCTGAAAGCTCTGGACTCCTGCTTTTTCTAAGTTGCTGGACCACACACAGCATGGTGTACCATGTTTTTGGTAAGGATTTTCTGTACTTTAACCTTCCACCTGAGGCCTGGAATGCTGCTCTGTTTGAGAAGATCTCAATTGATCAACAAGATTTATGAAGCATCTATGTGTAGCCATTGTACTAATCAGTTGGACCAAAGAAAGACCCTGCTCTCTAGGGGCTGACATTCTGAACAAGCAACTCTCTCCATTATTCTTGTGTTAATGCGCCCTACTTTAACCCTGATGTGGAAAAAGCTCTCTGATTGTGGATTTATAATATAGTACAAAAGAACAGCAAACTTGAATAAGTTTTCAGAACAAGCCCTTTCTAGAACATTCTGGCCAGGTGATTCTTATAAAAAAAAAAAAAGACAAATCAGAGTGTAGACACCTCAGATGTCTGTATCATAGGGACCTCAGGGCATATAGTCCCACCTCCTCATGTTACAGATGAGGAAACTGAGGCCTATGGTGGCTCAGATGGTGAGAGATGCAGGATGTGAATCCAGACCCGCTCTCCAGAGGCAGTACTCTTTGCATGAAAAACAAATAAAATTTAAAAAGCTCAATGTCAATCTTTTTTATCATAAATTCAACTTACAAAACCACCCACATTTCAGTGCCATTTTATATATATACACAAGAAAACAAATCAAAACAAAAGCTATAAAAACAAACTTCTCTCCAAACAACCCCATTAATTTACAAATAAAAAAGACCACAAGACTAAAAACAGCCCCCTCCCCCCTCGAAAAAAAGCTCCAGGAAATTCAGAATGGTTTCTGATTTTCATACTCAGCAGACAATGGTTAGTCTAGGTATTCTGCAAAGGGGACCCCACTTATTGTCACTGCCTTTGCAGGTCAGGAGGAGACTCCAGGACATCAAGCTCCCTTCTTGTTTCTGAGTCACTGAAGCAGAAGAATCCAGATAGTGCTTTGAAAACTCAAGGGTTTCCTGGTAGAGCTCACGGGTGTTTGGGGCTCATGGAATTTGATGTGGTTTCTCCTCATAATCCCTTTAGGCTTTCTTTCCATATAACATAACAGAGACTCCAGATCTTTTCATAACAACAGTCTGGTTCAGACTCTTCCATCCAAGCAGCTCTCCCAAGTGGCCAGAGACCTTCAGGACCTCTCAGCTCTTTTACTCTTTTCAGATATTTCTGGGAAGTAAATTTGATGACTTTGTCTTTGTATAGGACATATACAAGTTTGTTCTTTTGACATGAAGTGGGGCACCTTCATTCTCTTTCCATCTTCAGTCATTATTTCTCCCCCTATATACATATGCAGCCTGTTTAATGTCTTCAGAAATCATCTTCTTAACCATTTTGGGGTTTTTTTTTTTGTTTTTTTTTGGGGGGGGTTGCTTTTTGGAGGGAGGGAAGGCAGGGCAATTGGGGTTAAGTGACTTGCCCAAGGTCACATGGCTAGTTTTTGTGTTAAGTGTCTGAGGACAGATTTTCTACTCCATCTTCTTAATCTTAAAATGCACCCAATCATGACTTTGTTCCAATTGAGTTTCTTACCTCCAATCTTAATTTTAGATTTAGAAAGATATTTTCCTAAACTTTCTCTTCTCCTCTCTTTATCTTTCATCTCTTCCCCTTCCTTTCCCAGTCCTTCCCTTGAATTTTATAGGATCTGAAAGAACTAAAAGAGACCTCAGAGACTGTCTAGCCCAATGGTCTTATTTTACAGATAGGGAAATCGAGGTCCAGGAAGGTTAGGTGATTTGCCAATTAGGAAATTGTATATGCCTTTGGTTTTTACATCACAGGTGTAGTCTTTCCCATCCCCCTCCTTATTAAAAAAAAGGAAAGAAAGTTAGAAAAAGCCAGACATCACCTGAGTCTGGCTACATATGCAGTGTTCCATCCCCACAGTCCCCCAGCTCTCTGATGTAAGCGGAGAGGTGAAGAGCTTTTCAGAGTAGAGTAGCTGACAGTAGCTTCTGCAGTTCAGTTTTGTGCCCTCTTTTAAATTTAAATGACAACAAAATGCAAGGATAGATATCAAATACATTCATTCCCCTCTCCTACCCCAAGCCCCAACACAAACACTTTTTCTCTGGTATTTTCTTTCTGGGCACTGATTTTGTTTTGCTTCTGAATTTCTTCCTGTTGCTTTTTGGGTAATTTTGTCAGTCTTGTTTGATTTCCTGCTGGTAGAATAAATGTGCTACTCTATTCTCCCGTGTTTGATGGCATTCATCAGTCTTCCCCCAGCCCAGTACTTGGAGGGGAGAGAGGTCATGGTTAATGGTACAGTGACTACATCTCTGGACTTTTTCTTGGATTTGGGGTTGATGCCATTTGGTATAATCCCTTTGGGCTATCTCAGAATTGGAGGCAGACCTACTTCCTGTGGGTTTCTTTGCTGAAGCAATTCTAGATTCCAAGAGGTGGGGTCATCCCAGGTGAGTGCTCCCATCCCACCATCTCCTCAAGGCTCTCACTTCCATCCCAATCTTCCATTTCCTCTATTGTCTTTGTCCCCCAAAAGCTCCAGCACAGGGAAGCCATTCTCACATCCTGGTCCTTTTCCTCATTTCATTGGTTTATTCTCAGAGTTATCAAGCAAGACATCAGCATATAGTTTTCATTTTTTGTTTCCTGGAAATCCAAATGTAAACTTCCTAATGAATCCTGATGGAAACCTTTCTTGTCCATCAGAACTGAATTTATGGCACATCATAATGGAGAAACATTGCCAGACTCTGTGCTCCCCAACAATGCACTGCTGTGCCAGGGTTCATCATTAGTCTGTGGGCAGCACAGCATAAGCAATCAACAGATATTTATTAAATATCTACTATGTACCAGGTCCTGTATTAATAATGAGGGATACAAGGAAAGGACAAAAAAGCAGTATTTTCTTTAAGAGAGCTTTTATTCAAGTGAAGGAGACAATATGCAAACAAAATGTAGAGGATGTCCCCAAAGTCTTAATGCACTTTAAAGCTTTAAACTTTAAGTGTCTTGTCTTCTATGAAACATAAATTAGAGGCAATCTCAGAGGGAACGTAATAGCATTAAGTGAGAGAAGGAAAGGCTTCTTGTAGAAGGTGACCTGGTAGGGAGAGCAGTGGAAAGAGTGTTATTTTGAAAGTCAGCAAACTGGCTGTGAATCCCAGCTCTTCCACTAATGACAGGTAACAACCCCTCCGTACTGGATACATGTTGAAATCTGGGCAATAGACACTCTTCATCCACTAAGCCTTTTCTGGGGGAGTGGAATTGTCTGCCTTAATTTTTTGGACTTCCTTTGCCATCACTTCCACAGTCAGGAACTGGAAACCTAGAATACCAGAATACAGGAGTGCCCAAGAGGCAGAGGAAGAATGTGCCAGTCACAACCCCCAGTGTCCTATGGCTTCTGGGAACAGAAAAGCACAACGTGGAAAATGAGAGGAAGCTGGAAATAGTGATGCAGAGAGCTGACCTTTGAGTCAGGAAGACCTGCATCAAAGTCTGGCCTCTGACACATACTGGCTGTGACACAGTATCAGGGTGTTTCCAGACAACTTACTAAGACTATAACCAATTGATCCTTGTGCATTTATGAAACATCTATGTGTACCAGGCAAAACACACACACACACACACACACACACACACACACACACACACACACACTCCAGTCCCTGTCCTCAAAGAGTTCACATTCTGTTGGGAGAGACAGAATAGACACTCATTTGCATTAATAGAGGGGAGTTCTCTCCCACCATGATGTCACTGGAGAGGACTTCCTCAAAATAGTCATTTGCATGTGTCATATCCTCTCCCTTCCCTGACTCTGTATGCAAAGTCATCTGTGACCAAGGGCCATGGATCACTTTCAGCACTGCCTACCACCCCATGTACACAGTGAATATTTGGTGAATGCTGGTGGAACTGAGCTGGGTCTGCACTTTGAGATCCACTCATTCCTGGCCATAGAGAAACTCCAATACTTGGAAAATCTGCAAAAATCCACAAAATAATCAATGTGCCAGAAATAGAAACTGGGGAGATCTCTCTGAGCTCCATTTATCATACCAGTGACTACACTGGGAGGCCATCAAGTTTTCCCTACTGGGAAAATCTGCTTGCAAAGCTAATAGAGAATAAGCATGTAAGACCTACAGCACTTTATACAAGAAAGTGATATTGCCTAGGTCCATAAGGTAGAGTTGGGGATTGGTGATAAATTGAAATGCACCAACTTTACTGTCTTTGGGAAAGAGATTGAATTGATTAATCCATAGGAAGATAGACCCATAACAATAATGACAGACACGTTAGAGGGGAATAATAATACTAACCACCATAAGCACAGGCATTTCCTTTAGTGCCTTAGAGTTTACAAAACTTCTTGTATCGATTATTTCCCTTGAACCTGAGATCAACCTTGTGGGGGTGCACTAGTTTCACCCCAATTTTGTGAAAGATGAGATGGAATACGCTCAGAGGGGCTAAGTGACTTGTTATGTCACACAGAAAATATCTATGACAGGATTTGAACCCTGGACTTTCTAACCTCAAGCCCACTAGCTTATCTACTCAATCAATGTCACCATAGTTTGGTCATACTCTACCATGTATATAGTATAAATGTTCAACAACAGAAGGAGCATGGTGGAGTGGCTAATGGATCAGCCTTAGTCAGGAAGACCTGAGTTCAAATGCTACTTCAGCTGGATACTAATCACCCCCAAGAATTCTCTAAAACTCCAGGTGACAGAACACTTACAGCTTTGCTGGAGTGAAGGGACTTTCTTAATCCTTGTTTCTCTAACCTCAAAGAAGTCAAAGTCTTCTACGAATGTCTGACAAGCTAATACTGCTTCTTTCCCTCCTTTACTGAAGAGTTATTTGCATAGAAAATCCCTTGCTTTGCTGGAAATTTCTCTTATTGTAAATTGTGTTTCACAGTCAGTTTAGATTATATGGGAGGGGAGGGGGCAAAGAAGTCCAAAGTTAGGAAGAGGGACACTCCCAGTGAAAAACCCCTCCATTGATAACTCACAGTCTTAGGGAGTTGGGTTCAGCACTAAGAGGTGGAGTGGAGTGCACCAGTCACACTCAAACAGGATATAAACCTGGACTTTCTCTTCCTACTCCAAGGCTGGTCCTCTAATGGCTTCACCACACTGGCCAACTGAGCTAGATTAAAAATCTTTGCTTAGCAAGTTGGGGGTGGAGAATGCTGATTATAGATTGGTTTCATTGGCTAGTCAAATACATTTTGGGGAAGGTCTCAGGGAAACCATTTCCCACATGTCATGGACCTTGTGAAATGGGGAGCTCTTTAGCCCAGGAAATGCTCAAGCAGCAGTTTGATGACCAGTGGTCAAGGCTGTTGTGAGGGAGAGGCCTGGGTTCATGGTCTGCTCATTTAAAGGCCCTTCCAGTTCTCAGATTCCATGCTTACATGACACCACAGCTTATTATCAGAGGGAAGAGGGGACTTATCCAAGATCCCAGACTAGGATAGTCCAAGCCAGGCTTTGGCCCCATGTTCTCTCATCATGCCTCCTTTAAAAACAACGGATTAGGACTTAAAGGAAGCCAGAAAAGCCAGGGTGTGACCAACTCATCAACCAATCCCGTTGAGTTTCCCCTAGTTGACGATTCCCTAGATCTGTCTAGGTCTTGTTCTCAGCTAATTCACACCTCTCCTTGATTGATTCAGTTGAGAAGTCTGGATGGCCCTTACCCTTACAATAGAAGCATAATTTTAGACCACAGAAATCATAGCATCATGATCTGGAGCAGTAAGGAATTAAAGACACCATCTAGTCCATACCCTCATTTTACAGATGAAGAAACTGAGTCTTAGGGAGACTTAGTGGATTGCCCAAAGTCATGCAAACCATAAATGTCACAGCTTAGATTCAAAACAAGATCCTCTGACTCAAAGTCCAGTGGTCTTTTGACCTCACTGTGCTATCAAAACCAAGTCAGAATTCCTTGTTACCTAGTTAGTAAAGCAGGAACCATGACTGAAGGAAGATTTTCTTTAACTTGCCTCTTGAACTGGTACATGTAGGTCTAATTTTCAGCTTTAGAAACAGTTTTAAATTGTTGGCAGTCTCATGGCTCAGTTATTCAAGGGGCCTTAACTGGGCATCTCTGCTTGTTCTGTTGATTGCTGAAATGCAGCTGTGGTTAACTGCTCATGCCAAAAAGAAAATGCAATTTGACATCTTCCTTTTCTGTTAACTCCCAAGGCACTTGGTTGGAATTGCTCCTTTGTGGTTTTGTATTTTTTTACTAACTCTTTCAGGTTTATACAATCATTTTAAGCTCCTTAGAGGTCATGTACTATGTCTCATCACCTAACACATCACCCAGGGGAATTCAATGAGCCTCATTTCATGAGGATAAAAGATGGGAAATTGTTGGGATATTGAGAGAATCTTAACTTCTTCAGGGTATAAATCCAAGTCTTGTGAGTGAGGATGTTATTCTGTAGTTTTGGAAGGACCATTGTATGTATCATTAACTCAGTATTTATGGCCACGAGCCATGGAACCCAGCCATCTCTTTGGAATAGAAGCTTAGAATCACTCAGGAGCCTGCAATGGGAAGGTTGATGTGGGCATAAGCAGCTGCAGCACATTAGAAACAAAGAATGATGTTGGAGAAAAGATGCAAAGAATGTCAACAAAGAAACGCAAGAAAGAAACAGAGGTTGGTCCAGGTGCATGATGGGAATGAGGGATGAGTGGTGGGTAGTCCATGTCACCGTCATAACTGCAGAAGAAATCCCTAGAATGTTGGACAGCCATTGGATGGCCAAGTCATGGGGGTTTTGTTGTTGTTCATTCATGTCCAACTCTGTGACCCTTTGGGGGGCTTCCTTGGCAAAGATATGGGAGTGGTTTGTCATTCCCTTCTCCAGCTCATTTTGCAGATGAGAAAGTGAGGCAAACAGGGTTAAGAGATTTTCCCAGGGTCGCACAGCCAGGAAGTGTCTGAGGACAGATTGAAAACAGGTCCATTCTATTCATTGTGCCACCTAGCTGCCCAAATTTATAGGTAGATATGGACCAAAAAAATGAGATAGCTTATAGTCTGCACCATTGGAGTAAATGCCTATATTAATCAGATCACCAATCTACTGGAATATTTGACTATTTGATTATGCCATGCAGTTATCTCCAGGGCATTCCTGCTTGGATATGCTTCCATAAAATTCAATACAAGGTTGGGACAGTGGAAAGAACAGTTGTCCTAGACCAAGAAATCTGAGTTCCAATCCTTCCTCTCATTATTGCTACCTGATTTGGGGAAAGGCATTTAACCCACCTGGGCCTCAGTTTCCTGATCTGTAAAATGTAGAGGTTGAAATCATTGACCTCTAAAGCGCATTCTAGCTTTCAGCCAATGCTTTAATGATACTAACTGGACAAATCTAGTAGCAAGAGAGGCTGAAAATATTCATTTCCATCAAACCCATAATGTTTGACACCCAGCTCAATACCATAGGAGCTCCTATTTCCAATCTGTCATTTGCCCAGATCCCAGGGGGTGCTTCAAGCACCCCAGGAAGTCAACTTCAGTGGGAGGACATTAGAGGGCTGAGATCCTCAGAGATCCTGAGTCCAATGCCCTGTGCACACTGCCTCCCATGTCTCAGCTCATGACACATGTTTAGTGAATTGAATTATCTTTGCCCAGGATTCCCCTTCATCTCCAAGGCGACACTCTTCCTAGGCTCTGCTCCTTCCTGAGTCAGACTATTTCCCTTCTTCACCTCCCTTGGCTGCTGAAGTAAAGTTCCTGCTGTTTGGGATGCAGGTCCATTCTCGATGCTTCCCAGTTCACTTATACCCCTCCCACAATAACAACAGTAATCATAACAATGATCCACATACCCTTTCTCAGAACCATGAAGGGCTGGTAAAACAGACTTTCTTTTTTCCTCTATGATTAAAAGCTACATTTCTATATAACACTATAAGGTTTGCAAAGTACTTTGCCTAGATAGAACCCTGGTTCTGGGACTGGATGGGATCTTGGAGGCCATTAAGTCTATCTCTCTCATTTTACAGATAAGGAAACTGAGGTCAGGGAGACTAAGTGAGTTGGCCAAGGTCATAAAGGCAGTAAGTTTCAGAACCCATGCCCTCTGACTCCTGAACCCAAGTTCTTTCCACTGTATTGTGCTTCTTCACTGATACAACAACAGCAACAAGAATAGCTAGTACTTTCCAAACAGGAATTCATTTTATCCCCCAACAGCCCTGAGAGGGAGGGGCTATTCTCATTTTCAGAAGAGGAAATTGAGGCTTAGAGGAAACTTAGGAAACCTTAGGCAGGGTTGTGCTAGCTGTTAGATGTCTGGGGCAGAATTAGAACCCAGAACCCTAGGATCTAGGGTTTCCAGAGCCCAAAACCAGCACTGTCTCCCACAAACCATGCCATTTCTATTCACAGAGGTTGTAAGTCTTTTTAGATATCCTTTTCTCCTTCCTTCTTCAGGTCAGTCTGAGATAATTCCCAGAATGTTGTCACATTCCATAAGCACTGGGGAGGTAACAGGAGAGCTTTCCAATCTCCTTCAGGCTGCCAGGCATGTTATCAAAGGTTTTGTCCTTGGACCCGAGCCAGCTCTTGCCCAGGCCTCCCTCCTCTCCCCCTGCCTTCCAGCTTGCTAACCCCTCAGTCACCTGGGCTCACACACTCACCCAGACTTTTTGACCCTGTCTTGGTGGATGCTCCCTTTTCACCATCATTTTCTCAGGAGGGCTGGATGCATTTGGCCAAAACAAAATACGATTTTTTAACAATATTCTGTAGAACAGTCGGAAGCAGCAGCAATATCACAAACTTCCTTGATGCTTGGAAGTGGGGGAGCCCCACCACACTAAGCCCAGGCTTTGAGCAGGCCTTGGGCCAAAGAAGCAGAGGTCCCCAAAGTGGCATATCTTACATGCCAGCAGCTGGTCTTCATGTGTATGCTTGGTACCTAGTTAAGGCAGATCAAATTCAATGGAAGAGGCACAGAAGTACTCTATACATAGTTGACTATAAGCTCCTTGAAGGCAGGTACTGGTTGGGGGAGAAGGGTTGCTCTTTTTATATTCCCAGCATCTAGCACAGGGTATGGCACAGGGTAGGTGCTTAAAAACTGTTAATCAACTGTTTCATCCTTTGTCTTCATATCTCCAGCATCTAGCACAGGGTCTGGTGCCAAATAGCTGTGAAATGAGGGTTTGAGGAACTTTGTTACATGGGACTGAATTAATGGATTCCAGTGCCCATGAAAGCAGGGTGGAAGAGAGAGAGCCCACTGAGGTCAACATGATATGAGAGTGAGTTGGGATAGGATGTTGAGCTCTTACCTATGTAAAGGATTGTCTGTGTTGGTTGTAGAGATGCTTGGGGAGACACACATCACTGGGGCAACGAGAACACCTTGACTATATCAAGACGTGGGTGAGAAACTGGACCCATCACATTCTGGAGCTTGTTTGAAGCTCTAAAGACAATTCAAACGACCTTCCTCTGGTGGGAAAGCTTTTGTCCTGATCTGAGGTGTGGTCTCATCTTCCAGCTGAAGGCCTTAGTCACTCTTGCGTGTCCTTTGGCACATCCAAATCTCTATAAGTTTTCTGAGTTCTGTTTGCTACTTGGTCTTGATAAATAAGTTTGGTAGCCATACACAGTCAGTGGTGATCTTTTGTGTAACTGGTGTTGAGTGGGGAGAGGCATTACTTTGAATTGAATGCCTAGCTATTCAGTGGGAGAAAAAAGTAATCAAATATTGCCTACTCCATGCATACTCCCTAAAAGCCTCTGGGGTCACAGATGAGGTTTTCAACCATACTAACCCACAAAGAACCACACAGGCAGCTTTGCCATCAGGGAATGAGGAATTTGTACCTTGAGATGGGAAACTTCTGGGAATACACATATTTTGATGAAAGAGAAAGCACAAGCTACAAAACCAAGTACAACAATCATAGGTTCAATTTAATTCAGTTCAACAAGCATTTATTAAGCACCTGTGTATGTGTATGTGTATGAGTGCATGTGTGTATGCATGTGTGTGTGACATAGTCATACCTATGTTTTAGGAAACCAATTTGTCAGCTGAGTGCTGGAAGGACTGGAGTAGGCAGGGATTTGAGACAGGCAGGACTGGAAGGCCATTACAATAGTCCAGGTGCAAGGGGATGATAGTGAACACAAGGAATTCATTATCTTGTCTGTGGCCCCCAGCTTCCATATTCTGTCCAGGGTGCTGCTCTCTTTCTAATCACCCCAGTTCACCACCTTAGAGTTATTCTCAGCTCTGCCCTGTGATGTCATGACAGTCTTTTCCCTTGGTTTCTTTTGTCTTTACTGTTATTTGTGGTTGTTTTTTGCATTAAAGATCTAATTACATAAACATTCAGTATCAATGGGTGTTAATGTGATGGTTCAAGAAGTGCATAAGAATTTTTTCCATTGAAATAAGTGGTAATTAGGTTTTTAATTTAGAAGAATTCTCCTTCAGTGGGAGAATTCCACTCACAGGGATTAGAAGGACTGTGTCCAAAAGAATGTCTGTATACAAAACTTAACGGCAAGCAGATACAAGGTTCAGTTGGAGGAGCAGCTACAGACGGAAGGTAAAAACATGGGTGGGGGATATTGTAGACACATCGGATGATGTATTGGGAAGAGAGCTTACGGTGGCAGGAGGTAGTGGGGTAGAACTGGATATTCAGAAGCTGGAGTCTGGGCAACAGAAGACAACCCTGACAGAGGTAGAGAGAACCAAGCAGAGCAGGGAGAGAGAGATGGGGGCAGGGAGATCAGTCAGTGTCAGTGGCATCATCTGGTTGTAAGGTCATGAGGGCCTACACTAGGGTGCTGTATTAAAAGTAAGGATGGATGCAGGAGAGTGGGGGGAGATAGAAATGGGACATGGTAACTCACTTAATATCAGACTAAATATTTGTGCTAAGGGCTTTAAAGAATATCTCATTTGATCCTCACAACAACCCTGTGAGGAGGTTGTTGTTATTATTTGACATTTGGGGAAACTGAGGCAAACATAGGTTTAGTGACTTGCCCAGAGTCACACAGCTAGTAAGTAGCTGAGATCAGATTTGAACTCAGTCCTCCTGCCAGCATTCTCTTTACTGGACCATCTGGCTGCCCTCCTAGTCATTTATAGTCTGGTGCCTTTCTCTTATACCTGCAGTCAAACTGGACCAATCTGGGCTCTTCATATGGTCCCTTTTTACTTATGTAATAAGTAAGTTCCAAACAGATGCCTGACATAACATGACATTGAAATTTGAAGAGAGTTTTTCTCAGAAAGTATGGCATCTCATACCTGGAACCACAAGAGAGTTCTCACATTCGGGTTTGTGAAGCATTCTTCTATTGGTTTGAGCTTTCTTCCTTTCCTCTTCACCTTGTCCCCACTGCTTCCCCCTATCCAGCAGTGCACCCTTAACCTGATGGACACTGGGCTGTGAATGAAGCGAAGAGCGAGGCTGTTGGGCCTCTTCATGGTGCCTGGAGGTCAGGACATACCAAACCCCATCTGGACCTTGGAGTCAGCATCATTGAGCTTTCTGCACTTAGCCTCAGGATCAAACTGTCTTCCCAGCCATTACAGACCCATGGATTTAGAGCTGGAAGGGGCCTTCCTTAGTTGACACTGTGCTGATTGTGCAGAAGAACAAGATGAGAGCCAGGCAGTGCCATTGTGTGCCCAGCTCCCACAGCCGCCCAGTAACCATTAGGATCCTCTGGGAGAAACAGCACCAGGAACAGCGCTGGACCTCACAAGCAGGAGGGCAAGGTCCAGCCTCCAAAGCCCTAGAGCTGCTCAAGCAGATTCTCTCAGTTCCCACCTAATACTATGCATAGTTTGTGAGAATTAACGGCATCGATAGTAGGTGGAGGAGCTCTGACTTCATCAGCACAGGGAATTCTCAGCAGCAAACTCCCCATCCTGAAGGTCACCACAAGGTCACATGGCTAGGACACAGCAGAAGCAGGATTTGAACCTAGCTCTTCCCAGCTCCAAACCCCTGGCTGCTCTGTTCATTACCACTGCTCTTAGAATGCCTCTCACAGGATTAACTTACAGCCTGAGAACAACTGTGCCGTCAATGGCTTGCAGAGATCGAGCTTGGTGGCTTTGAAAGAAACCAGCCAGGAACGTTCTCCTCTCTTCAGCTAGCTTCATGACATTTGCCTGTTCTGAACAGAGGGATCTGGTGTCACTTTATCAGAGACTCACAAGCTACCCTTCCTGAGACTGAAATCTGACCCACTCTTGGAGCCCCAGCTCTGATGTGGTCTCTGCTATAATTGTCTTCCTTATCAGCTGGGCATCTCTGGGACCATCCAGTACCCTGTGAAAAGGCAGCATTACTTCAAGCCACAGAGAAGAGGTGATGCAAAGCCCATCCCCCATGTCATCCTTTAGATTTACAAAGCACTTGGTATCCATCATAGAAGCGCAGGACTGGAGAGCTGGGAGGGACCTCAGGGGCCATCTAGTCTGACTGAAACATGAAAGAGATCCCCAACATAACATATACATCATCTTTGTAAAAATTTAATTTAATTTCTTTCTTTCTTTTTTTTTTTTTTGAAAGCAATTGGGGTTAAGTAACTTGCTCAAAGTTACACGGCTAGTCATTATTTATGCGTGGGTGCTCATTTTCTGAGGCCAGATCTGATCTCAGGTCATCCCAACTCCGAGGCCGGCACTCTTACTCACTGCGCCACCTAGCCACCCCAATTTATTTCTTTTTTAACATTCTTTTTTTAACTTTTTGAATTCCAACTTTTCTTCATTGAGAAGGCAAGCAATTATACATATGAAATCACCCAAAACATATTTCCATATTAGCCAACACCTACATCATCTTGCATGATCTTTGGACAATGTTGTGAACCAGTTAGTCTAAATAACATCTCATTCTGGCAAGTGGAGAAACAGTAGCTCAGAGAAGGTCAATGATTTGCCTATTGGCACATAGCTAGGGTGTGTCAGAGGGGAGGAAAGAGTTCATTCCAGGCAGAAGGCAGGCTTTGCAGTTGGGCCCAGTATTCTGGGAAATTCCAGGAGTCTCCGTAAATAAATACACAGTTTAACTTGATAATCTTGACTTCAGATACAATTCAGGGCTCCTTATACCCTAAGAGCTATTGAGAAAATCAAGTATCTTCATGGAGAAAAATAGGTTCAGAGTCATACCTCACACAGCATCCTCTCACTGGACTGGTTATCTAAACTGGACCTCACTTTGTCCATAAGTCCCTCCTCCTACCATCAGTTATCTAAACATCCCCCAAGGGGAAAAAACCTCAAAAATGTCAGAAGATAAAGGAATATCATTTTTGTTTGAGAGGAAAAATGAGGAAACTGATATTCCAAGTGCTCCAGTGACTTTCCCTTGGTCTCATAGCTAGTAAATGGTGAAGTTAGTAAGTAGTAAATTAAGATATAGCCTCAAATTCAGGAAGACTTGGTTTCAATCCCTCTAAGGGCTCTAGATAGTTTTCAGTGACCTTAAGCTTCAGAGAAGGTGCTTATCTGCATTGGTAGAGGCAGCTTCCTCCCTTGGGAATTCCTGTAACCGATTTATTTTGCTTTTTGTCTCAGTTGTGGAGAGCAGGGGACTTGACTTTACCAAGTTCTGGAACACTAAAGAGACTCCTAAATGAAGTTCATAAACACTCAAAAGGTTTCAACCTAACTATCCAAACCAGGAAAACTAAATGGATGAAAAATGTGGTGGTGTTTTTTTTTCAGGTTAAGATTGGTGGATTGGTGTCTGCATGTCTAGCCATCTTGTCCATATAGCTGACTATCATTCCACATGTCTTGGGCATATCTTGCAGGTGGATAATGAACTGAGTTTGGGATTGACTAGAAGGAGAGGGAAGCCAGTGAGATTGTTTTGGGGAGTTGGGCAGTGCTTTTAAGGCCCCCAAACCTCTTCTCAGTTGTCAATAATATGCATTTATTAAGTGTATATTATGTGCTAGGCATTGGCGATAGAAAGAAAGGCAAAAACAAAACAAAAAAGTTGGAAACAAGGGGCATCTAACACTGACATTCTCCCATTGATGTTCTCAGGATATGGGTCATGGGAAGCCACATTATCCAAAGAATTAAAATTGAACAAGACTTGGTTTGAATCTAGACTGGAATACTCATTACTTGTGTGACACTAGGCAAATCACTTGAACTTCCTAAGGTTTTTTTTCTTCATCTGCAAATGAGGGCATTGGACTAGATGACCTTTGAGAACCCTCTCTTATTTAGATCTATGGTCCTCAAGGGTAATAATGGCCACGAGTAGACCACAATATATCATTGAAGTAGAATCAGAGCCCTTTCTACTGACAAGTTCAGACTGGGAAAAGGTAGGCTGGTAATGTACTGAGGGTACAGATGGGATAACAGATAGCTAACCCATACCCTCCAAGAGATGATGAAGCCACCACTATAGAATTTGTTTTCTTTTTTCTTTAATTCATTTCATTTCTTTTCTTTTTTGGTGGGGCTGGAGGTGGGGATGTGAGCAAGAGTTTCCTAGGATGAAAAAGCATGAATGGGTCATAATCTGTCTTTTCACAGGGAGTTCCCACATTGATGGAAATCCCAGAACTGCTGACATTCTGAACTAGGGAAAAGAGGAAGTGAAGAGATTTGTCGGCCATAAAACAATTGGAACAGATTATTGGAGACAAACTCAATAGGTTGGATTCTTCAAAAAAATTTGGAAAACAAAAAGTAATATCTACAAAATAAAAAGAAATAGATTGGGAAAATGTGGCAAAGAGCAAATGAAGGTCTCATTGTTATGGTCACAAAAGGGTTAGAGTTTGCTGAAGGGCACAAACAAAAGTGAGGTGGGGGGTGTTCCACAGTAGATGGGTATCTATAGTTTAGAAAGCAACCTTTCTAGCTTCATTGTTACTAGCAAAAATAGAAAGGTGGCAAGATTGTGACTCTTAGCACAAGGAGGGTAAGACTGTAACCAGAAGGACTCAGGAATGTGCTCTCCATAGTTCAGGTTGAACATGCATAGGACTTTGCCATTGGATGACAAATTGTAATCATAGTAAATACTGACAGAGGATTGAGTGACATTTGGGCATAGGAAAGAAGGGAAAAGGAATGCCCATGTGCATCATGGAGAAAGGAGGAAGGAAGTAGCCTTAATCAATAGTAAATCTTTTCTTTCTTAGGTGGGAAGGGATGGGGAACTATAGCCGAGTTGTGGCCTGCTGACCTACCCTTTGGAGCTGCTAGTGGTAGTTATGGGGGCAAATTCTACCTTTAAATAATTTTAGCTTTCCTTGACATTTTTCTCAAGTGAGAAAAGCCACAATGGAGGGAAAGAAGGGAGCAATTCAGACACTAAGACTTTATAAGGAATCGAAAAGTGTGTGTATGTGTGTATTTCCCAGTGCTATACTTTTTCTTTTTATTTGTGACTTAGAAAGGTAGACAGCATCCTTATCCAATTTCTAAATGACACATGGGATGGCTGCAATGGGAATGGGAATTTGACAATCTTCCCTGCCCCTTAAGAGACCTGGGGGGAGTTTAAAGACTTCTGCCCCCTAATAGGCTGAATGTAGTCACATGGAGCCTGTGGTGGAAGGAGTTTGCTAAAGGGAAGCAGAGCCCACAGGAAGCTGGGAGTCAGAGCTAGCCAGACAGTGGGGGAGAGAGGAGGACCTCAGGCAAGGAGTCATATAGGCCCAATGAGTAGATATTGATCTTGTATTGGTTTGTTGGAAGGCTGAAGGATGCTGTGGCTCTCAGCATTATTATGGCTTCTTAATATCTTTGGTACTATGATGGAATTGGCTTGCTGGTTTTGGGATTTGGCTTTCTGGTGTCTAAATAAATGCTTCAGTTCTATCCTCTATCTGGAGAATCTGGTATATTTTGTGATCAAACATCATGCAATACTTATAGTCACAGTCTTTATTGTGATCATGGGTGCTGTAAATATTGCATTGGTGCTATAATGGTCAACACATTGGATGACACAGTATCTAAAAAGGTTTTGGCAGGCTAGATCTTCAGATGGAATCTACTGATTAATTTTAATGAGAACAAATATAAATGTCTTATACTTAAGTTCAAGAAATCAACTTCAGGGGACTTTCACTTTTTATTTTGTACCCCAGTAGCTAGCACAGTGTCTGACATGTAGAAGGAACTTAATAAATGTTTGTTAATTAATAAAGTATAAAGTTAACAAGCATATATTAAGGATGTGCAATGTGCCAAGCTCTGAGCTAAGTACCTAAGATGCAAAGAAAGGTGAAAAATCACTATCTTCAAGGAGTTCACATTCTAATTCTTAATTCTAAGTATAATTTATAAGTTTGGAGAGGCATGGTCAGTCAGCAATTTTTCTGAAAGAAAAATCTGCCTGTGTTAGTGGACACAACTTAAATGAGTCAACAGGGTGATATGGAAGTCAGAAAAGCTTATATGATCTTGGGCTGCATTGAAAGAGGGAGAGAGCTTCTAGGAATAAGGACATACTGTGCTCTCTCTGCCCTGGATAGACCATCTCTGGACACATTAGTTTGTGAAGAACGTGGATGAGCTGCAGAATGTCCAGAGGAAAGCAAACACAATGATGCAATCATCCTATCCATGTCATTTGAGAACCAATGGAACTAGGGATATTTCCTTAAGAGAAGAGAAGACTCATGGGGGAATCTGACAGCAATCTTCAGGTATCTGAATGTGTGAGAGAGATTCAATTTTTTCATCTTGGCCTCAGAAGGTGAAATAAGGAATAAAGTGCAGGAGTAAAAAATAGGTAAATTTTAGAGTAGGTGGAAGGAAATAAGCTTCCTAAAATGTGTCCAATCCCAAAGGGGAATGGGCTGCTTCAGGAGGCAGTGGATTCCCATTCACCTGAGGTCCTCAAGTAGATGTAGCATGACCATTTATAAGGTATGCTGTAGAAGAAATTATTTGGGTGGAATCAATCAAATTAGATGGCTACTGAGCTCCTTTTCAACTTGGACTTTCTGAGAAATCATCAAAAGACATGAATAGTCAATTTTTCAAAGAAAAATACAAGTTCTTAATAACCACATGAAATGATGTTCCAAATCTTTAAAATCCTCAAAAAAGATAAATCATACAACCTTAAGATATTAATTTAAAATCTACCTTTAGGAGATATCACTAACCATTCTATGTTGACTTACTCATAGTGATAAAAATCACTGGACTAAAACTAATAGGATCTTTTTTTTTATAGGAACTAAAATGTAGAATAGAACAAATGCAATACTTATTAACCCATCATCTTGGAAATGCCAAAATTCCATATTTTAGATAACTAGTAAAAATATTTCCCTCCTGGATCACTGCTTTGTTGTGGTGGAAGGACTTACATAGCCTGACGGAACTAGGATCTAAGCCATGCAGGGTTACTCAAGACAGCTAGGGCATGGTGGAGGATTCTGACAAAACATGATCCACTGGAAAAGGACAAGACCAACTAGTCCACTATCTTTGCCAAGAAAGTCCTATAGACAGTATTAAAATGATCAAAGAAATGACACCAGAATATGAGCCCCTCAGGTTGGAAGGTTTCCAACATGCTACTGGGGAAGAGCAGAGAATAGATTCAATACTAATGAGGCAGCTGGGGTGAAGTCTAAAAGAAACTCAGCTGTGGATGTGTCTGGTGATGAAAGGAAAGTCTGGTGCTGTAAAGATCAATACTGCACAGGAACCTGGAACATAAGACCTATAAACCAAGGTTACCTGGATGTGATAAAAGAGGAAATGAAAAGATTAAACACCAACATCTTGGGAGTCAGTGAACTTAAGTGTTTGAAAATGGGAGAATTTGATTCAGGTGATTATTACATGCACTACTGTGGGCAAGAGTCCCTTAAAAGAAATGGGGTAGCCCTTATAATCAATAAAAGATTGAAAAAAGCAATACTGAGGTATCATCTCAAAAATGACAGAATGACATCTTTTCAAATCAAGGCAAACCGTTCAGCATCACAGTAATACAAATCTATGCCCCAACTACCGATGGCCAAGAGGCCAAAGTTGCTCAGTTCCATGAAGACCTACAGCATCTAGAAATAAAATCCCCCCAAATGTCACATTCATCATAGGGGATTAGTATGCTAATGTAGGAAATCAAAAGATAATTGGAATCAAGAGGCAAGTTTGGCCTTGGAGCACAAAATGAGGCAGGACAGAGATTAATAGAGTTTTGTCAGGGTAACTCACTGGCTATGGCAAACATTCTTTTTCAACAACTCTAAAGGTGACTCTATATATGGATGTCATTGTCTGTTCAATAAAGAAATAGATACTTTGCTGTCAGAGGTGGGTAAGTTCTTTATAGTCAATTAAAATAAGACCTGGAGCTGACTATGGCTCAGATCAAGAGCTTCTTATTGCAATATTCAGACTTAAATGGAAGACAGTGGGGAATTAGGCTCTATAGGTATGACCTAAATAACATCTTTTATGAATATGAAGTGGAGGGGATAAATAGATTGAGGGGATTAGATGTGGCAGATAGAGAGCCTGAAGAACTATGGACAGAGGTTCACAATATTGAACAGGAGACACCAACAAAAAACATTCCAAAAAATAAGACAAGTATAAAAGCAAAACGGCTGCCCCTGGAGGTTTTACAAATGACTGAGGAAAGAAGGAAAGTGAAAGGCAAAGGAGAATATATACACAATGGAATGCAGAATTCCAGAGAATAGCAAGGTGGGATAAGAAGGTTGTTGTTGCTGTTGTTGTTGTTGTTTCTAAAACAAGCAATTCAAAGAAACAGAAGAAAACAATAGAATGACAAAGATAACAGATTTCTTCAAGAAACTTAAGAGATATGGCAGGGGAAAGTTTCATACAAAAATGGGCATGTTAAAAAACAAAAATGGTAGGGATTTAACACAATTAGAAGAGATTAAGAAAAGATGGCAAGAATATACAAAAGAACTCTTATAAGAAAGATCTTAATATCACTATAACCAAAACAGTGTGGTTACTATCTAGGGCCAGACATCCTAGAGAATGAAGTTATGTGGGCTAAGGGAGGTAATGGAATTCCAGCTGAGCTATTTAAAATCCCAGAAGATTATGTTGTTAAAGAGCTCGTTAGGCCAACAAATTTAGAAAACTCAACCGTGGCCACTGGATTGGAAAAGATCAGTTTAGATCTCAATCCTAAAGAAGGGTAATGCCAACAAATGTTCAAATTACTGAACAATTGCCCTCATTTCACACACCAGCAAGATTATGCTTAAGATTCTGCGAGCTAGACTTTAGGAATGTGTGAACTGAGAATTACCAGAAGAGAAGGCTGGTTTTCAAAAAGGCAGAGGAACTAGAGACCAAATTGCCAACATTTCTTGGATTATGGAGAAAGCAAAGGAGTTCCAGAAAAACATCTATTTCTGCTTCATTAACTACACCAAAGTCTTTAATTGTGTGGATAACAAAAGGCAGCAAGACCCCAAAGAGACAGGAGTATTGGATTATATTGTCTACTGAAGAACCTGTATGCAGGCCAAGAAGCAACAATTAGAACTGAACATGGAACAACCAATTGGTTTAAGATTGTAAAAGGAGTACAACAAGGCTGTATATTGTCACCTTATTCCCTTAATTTATATGCAGAGTACCCCATGCAAAATGCCGGGCTGGATGAACCAAAAGCTGGAAATAAGGTTGCTGCGAGAAATATCAACAATCTGAGCTATGCAGACAGCACCACACTGGTGGCAGAAAGGGACAAGTTAAGAAGCTGCTTGATCAAAGCTAAAGAGGAGAGTATAAAATTGTGTTTGAAGCTTAACATAAAACCCCTAAGATCTTGGCAACTGGTCCCACCCCCTTCTGGTAAATAGAAGAAATGAAAGCAGTGTCAGATTTTACATTCTTGGGCTCAAAGATCACGGCAGATGGCCACTGAAATCATGAAATTAAAAGATGCTTGCCTCTTGAAAGTAAAGCTCCAGCAGATCTGGACACCATACTAAAAAGCAGAAAGATCACCTTTCGGACAAAAGTCAATATGGTCAAAACTCTGGTTTTTCCAGTAGCAATGGAGAGCTGGGCTATAAAAAGGGCTGAGCATCTCAGAGGATCAACAATTTCAGATTGCGGGGCTAGAGAAGACTTGAGAGTCCTGTGGACAGTAAGGAGATCAAATCAGTCAAACTTAAATTAATTCGGATTATTTATTGAAAAGTTGAATACTAAAGCTGAAGCTTAAATACTTTGGCTACATAACAAGAAGACAGGACTGTTTGGAGAAGCCCCCAATGTTGGGAAAGATTGAAGACAAAAAGGAGAAGGGGATGGCAGAGGATGAGATGGATAGAGAGTGTCATGGAAACAATGAATATGAACTTGGACAAAGTTGGCAGGAGATAATGGAGACTATAAGGCCCTGGAATGCTATGGTCCATGGGGTCACGAAAAGTTGGACATGACTGAATGACTGAACAACAATAAAACTCTTAATAATAATAGAATAGTTGATATGGTCTCCTTTTTAAAGATTCTTAAGGCAATATATTCCCTTCAATAATTACAGTTCAGTGATTATTAATTGCTAAGTGATCTATTTTATTAGGACATATATTCTAGGCAGGCAAAGAAGATGGACAATCAGCTTTGTCTAAAATAGAACAACAAGAAGAAAATGGAACATATTGTATCCAAAAAAACAGTACTACATTTTATATGTTTGCAAGCTCTCTCTTAAGAAAGATCCTCACTTTAACCCCAATATTATTTTGGAGATACTATAAAACTGTGTATGATGGAATACTATCTCCAAAAAATCAATACTGTGGGCCACCGAATAGACAATGGAGAAGTATGGAGGTAAATAGGTTTATGGAAGAGGATTCACAGTGATTTAAATGCAAGAAGTTTTGTAAAAAATGTCATTCAGGAAACAGATGATGGGAGAAAGATTCTGGGGCCATGTACCTTGCAAGAGTGAGGGTCATAAATAGACGTCTCATGCCATATAATGGCACCCATAAGATTCAATTCAGTTCAACAAACATCCATTAAGCATCTATAAGGCAGGAACATTGGCACTGGGTAAGGCTCTACAGCAGATGTATGGAAGGACATGGAGGTGGACAAAAATCACACAGGGCGAGGAGGTATAGACAGGTCACACTTTACACTGTAGAGTGCATAAGCCAAAGAAATAAGAGATTAATTGAAATATTGAACAATCCATATAAAGTATTGATTACTAGATATATTATTAAGCACAAATGAAAGGACTAATTCAGCTGTATATTGAGATTAGTTGTTTAATGATCGATACATGGGGGTTGGACTAGATGAACTTTTCTAGCTCCAGATCCATGAACCTAGGATCCAACAAATACATGGACCTTTGGGTATATTCTATACCCAGCCCTGAGTCTAGGATTTAGGTAGGTGAGTAATTGTGCAGTAATAAGTCAAAGCTTAGGACAGAAATTATTTGGAATTTGTGACAATTCACACAAAGACCACGTGAAATTTTCTCTTTCTCTTACCAAAGGTAGTTGTGGCAGAGGCACAGTGATGCTGAGCAAACAAATCCTGTAAATAAAGTTAAACTTCTGGGAATGCTTAAGGAGGGTAAGGGAAAAAAAACAACAACGCATTTATGCGCTATTTACATTGAACAATTGATGCACCAATAACACAGGCAACCATTCATTAAAGCAGCGACTGATCTGATTACTGCATTGTACTTGAAAATGATAGCAGTGAATTTCCTGACAAATATTTAAACCTTCAGAGCCACTTTCTCCTAATTAGCCCAAACTCCTGGAGGCTGGACTGTGCTACATTAAAAACTGCATTGTAATCAGGTTTCCTTTGGCAACTGCACTGTTCTAGTCATAATGAAGTTTCCCTGCATCAAATTTGTAATCACGAAAATGGAAATGGGAAATAATTAACAGCTTTTTTGCTTCAGGTAATTATCAGATCGTTTTTGTGGACTGATTTGGACTCTGGGAACATTTGCAAAATGCTAATTCACTTATTTGTCTTACCTGTAAACAATTCTATGTATTCCCATCCCAAAGTTTGTGAAGGGCTCTGCTGTCTGATCCGAAAGGGTAGAACCAGCAGTGAAGAGCAGGAGGAAGTCAAAGAGAAGATTGAGGGAAGGGGTCAAGATAAACTGGCAGTCTCAGGAGGCTTCACTGAAGACCTTCAGGCAAAGGCTGGAATCTGTCACCTCTGGTTATTCTAGTATGAATCCCTTTGATGTAAGCTTGGGCTGGATGGCTTTAGAGATCCTTTCCAAAGCTACAGTTCTAGAACTCAGTAATTCTGGATAATCACAGCCTACTAAATGGTTTCCCTTCTTAGATCTCTCCCTTCCAATTCATTTTCTACACCAGAAGTGTCAAATATTCTCTGACTGCAGCAGAAAACACTCCCACATGCTGTCTGAACCAGATTAAAATAAGATTTGGGAATATTTAATAAAATAAGTAAAAATGCAACATAGATAAGGTTATTGTGTAGTTTTCTAAATCAATATGTTGCCTGTAGGATGCTTCAATACCCTTAGTGGCCCCATTTGTACTTTTTTCCTCATCTACACAGCTGGAAAAGCCCTCTTGAGGTACAGTTCTGATGAGATAACTGCCTTCTCCAGGACTTCCAGTGGCTCCTTATTGCACCAAGGATACAATATTGAAGCCTCTCATAGCCTAGCTCCAACCCACCTTCCTAGGCTTCTTTCCCATTACTTCCCTTCATACAGATGATGAATTTGAAGCCAAAGGGCCTGGGTTAAATCCTGTATCTGTGACTTAACCTCTTAAAGTGTCAGGTTCTTTGTCTGGAATAGAAAGTGTTTGACTCTGTGACTTCTAAGGTCCCCCTTAGTCTCACCCTCAGAATACAATCCTGTGGGATCCGTATTAGGACTAAAGGTGAGGATGCAGAGGCTGATCATTAAGGCAGCCAGACTTGGCAGTCAAGCTAGTCAATGACCTTGAGAAGGACGCCTGTCTTCCTCCCAAGGCTTAGCTCAGCCGGGCGATGAAAGGTGTGTGCCCTGCCTGCTGGGCTGGTATCTCCAGAGTGGCCACAAATGACCGCTCTTAAAAGGGACAGCCAGGGAACACTAGGAGCCTTCTATACCATAGAGCAGTTCCACCCTAAGGAGTGTGGCGACATGAGGTTGGGGAATGCCTATGCGTCTGCAGCCATCTGTATTGATGAGGACTAAGGCAAGTTAACAAGCCTTCACCAAGCAGCAGGCTCGGAGCTCAGTGGAATGCAAAGAAAGAATTTTTTAAAAGCAGCCATTGCTGCCAAAGAGGTCACCTCTAATGGAGGAGACAGCATGCAAATGTATAAACAAGCTAAAGACAGGATAGATTAGGAGTAATCAACAGAAGGAAGTCATTAGCCTTGAGGGGGATCAGGAAGCTCTTCTTGCAGAAGGTGGGATTTTAGCTGGAACTTGAAAAAAGCCAGGAAAACCCAGAGCGTATGAAGAGGAGGAGGAAGAGCATCGAAGGCAAGGACCACAGCCAGGGAAAAGGCAGGTGAGGGGTGTCTTGTGGGAAGGAGGGCAAGGATGCAGGCGGTATCACTGGACTGCAGAGTGTGACGAGGGGAGTAAAGGGTACTAAGGCAGAAGAGGGAAGAAGAGGCCAGGTTACAAAGGACTCTGAAAGCCGAAGAGATTATAAATTGGTTCTGGAAGCAACAGGGAGCCCCTGGAGTTTAGTGAGCTGGGGAGGGACGTGGCCTGGAAGATCTCTCTGACATCTGAATGGAGACTGGCCTGGAGTGGGCAGAGACCCCTCCCCACTCCCAGCAGCTAGGGGTCTAGGCTTTTGGTGATGAGGCTCTGCACTGGGGAGGGTAGAGGTGGTGGGGTGGGAGGGTAGTGTTAGAGGAGAGAGAAAGACACATGCAGGGGAGCGTTAAGAAGGAAAAATAATAGCAATCATTGGATGGGGTGGGTTCTGAGTCAGGAATCAAAGACTGGAAGGAAACAGGAAAGTTAGGAGGAGGGATGAGCTGTCAGGGTGGGGAGATGAGCTCAGTTTTGGCCAGGTTGGGATTAGATGTCTATAGGATATCCAGGTTGAAACGGCCAGTTGGAGATTTGAGACTGGAGGTCAGGAGAGAAGTTAGGTCAGAGAATCATCAGCACAGGGGGAGGAGAGAAGGGAACAAATAATTACTAAGTACCTACTATTTGCCTGGCTCTGCTAAGCAATGCTATCTCACCTGGCAATATCTGCAAATACTATCCAATAAGACAATAATTGAATGCAGAGGAGCTGAGGAGATCACACTGGAGGCCAAGCAGACTCCAAACCAAGAGGACAGTGTCCCCCTATGGTTCAGAGGATCCAAGGGGACCTTGGAGACCATGGATCCAACCCCCTCAATTTGCAGATGAGGAACTGATCTGAGAGAGGTTGAGAATGTGGTCAGCTCAGCAGTGAAGTAGGAAGAGTGAGTGATAGCCTGGAGCCTGAATTCAAATCTGGCCTCAGACACTTATCTGTGTGACCCTGGACAAGTCACTTCACCCTGTTTGCCTCAGTTTCCTCATCTGTAAAATGAGCTGGAGAAGGAAATGGCAAACCACTTAAGTATCTTTGCCAAGAAAACCCCAAATGGGGTCACAGAGTCAGACATGACTAAAAATGACTAAACAACAACAGATGTTAGACTGTGTAGTACTAGACATAGGAACTATAATGTGGTTTTAAAAAATTAATAAGAATCAGTGGTAGACTGCAGACTCCTGGAAGGCAGAGGCTGTACCATAAATAAATGAACCCCATTACATCCCCATTGCCTATAATGGAGCCTTCCCCAGGAGAGGGGTTTTAATACACGTTTGTTCTGTTGAATTGGGGAAGGCTGATGCTGGCCTTAAGGTTCATGCCCCAGCAGGCGACTTCCCTATGCTCTTGGGCATGTTGGTGCCTGAGATGGTTAGAGCCTAATAATCCATCAACTGGCATTTATTAGTCACCTGGCATATGCCAGAAATCATAAAGGATACAGAGATATACAAAACAACGCTGTAAGACCCCCAGAAAGCAAGGAGCCTCAGTAGTGCATGTCAGGAGAATGGGCCCAATGTCTTTCTAATGCTGACAGTATGGCACAGTAGGAAGAGTGCTTGTTTTAGGGTTAGGGGGCCTGGGTTCAGATCTCTGCTCTGCTCCTTTACTGTCTGTGTGAGCTTCAGCAAATTTTATAAAGCCCCAGGCCTATGTTTCCTCATCTGAGAAATGCAAGGAAGGTGGGGGTGGGGTACTAGATGGGTCTAGGTCTGCAGCTCCCTAAACCCACTCAGGCAGGATGGTGTTTCAGCTGGAATGTCCCTTGAGGCTGTCTAATCCAATCTGTTCATTTTCCGCCCAGTGACTTCCTGAGTAACTTGTTCAAGGTCACACAAGTAGCAAGTGTCAGAAGCGGGCTTGAACCCATGGCTTTGGACCCCAAATCCATTGCTGTTCTCTGAAGTTCAAGAAGTGTTCATTATTGTTCTTTCATTTCCCACCTGGGAACCAGGCCCCATTGTCTCCATGAGAAGCCTTGTGGATACAAAAATGCCAAACCAAAATTAAGAAAACAAGATGGGACAGATGTTATTCATTCCGAGGTTAGCATCAAGATCTCTGAGAGGGCCATTGAGCGGGGTGCTTTTAAATGGACTTTGTCAATGGCCTGGGGAAGCCAGGTTCTTTTTAAAGGACAACAGGTGTTAAACA
Organism: Gymnobelideus leadbeateri; assembly: GCA_011680675.1. NCBI lineage: Eukaryota > Metazoa > Chordata > Mammalia > Diprotodontia > Petauridae > Gymnobelideus > Gymnobelideus leadbeateri. Next base: position 1,507,996 of record WOXC01008259.1, on the reverse strand, counting down.
ATGAGAAATGCTCTTTGCATCTGGGCTACAAAAGCTGCTCCAATGTTTACCAAAAACCAGGATAATAATAAAAAAAGAAAACATCCTGCTTTGGTTAGCACCCTGTTGTTCTCCCCCACTCCCTTCCCCACCGGACAACTTTATTTATAGATGATAAAGGCAACACACAAGGGGAAAAAAAAGTCCCCCTGACATTGATTTCCTGATGGAAGTGATGCCTTTGGGACGTCAAAGGGGGCTTCCCTGGCTCATTGTCATTCCTGAACGCCCACTGCTTCCAGGAACTGGGCACTTGGATGCCGGTATCCTCTGAATTTGTGCGTGGGCAGATTCACAACACAAACCTGTCCAATGCAATCCAGTCCCAGTTCAACACTTGCTCTGGTATTATTGGAACCTTTGACCAGAGCCAAAGTGTGTCATCAAAACCTTCCCATTGTGTGAGAAAATTCCAGCAGAGACTGTGCATAGTAAGGACTTAATGAATGATTAATAATCATAGCTGGTACTTTAAGGTTTGTAAAGTGTTCTATGGAGCTTATCTCACTGCATCTTCACAATAATCCAGGGAGAAGGTGGTTTCAATTATCTCCATTTGACAGATGAGGAAATGGAGACTAAATCATTCACCCAGTCACACAGGTAGCAGTGTCTGAGGCAGGATTTGAATTTGGGTCTTCCTGACTCCACATGCAGCATTCTATCCAGAGTGGCTTCAGTCTACAGAGCATTTATATATGTCATATCCTCTGACCTCACAATAGTCTGTTGAGTTAGGAACAACAGTTACTGTAAATCCCCATTTTATAGCTAGGGAGGCTGAAGCCAGGAAAGGTTCAGTGATCTGCCCATGGCTCACAGAGGTTGGGATTCAAATCAAGGGCTCTCCTGCCTCCAAAGCCAGAGCAGCATTCCAAGAGCCTGCAGAGGGAGAGGGACCAGCCTATGGGGCCCTAGAATTACTAGAACTTCCAGCAAATCTGTCAACGCCTGCAGTATCTGCTGCCTAGATCTTTCTTTAGCTAGCTCATGGCAGGCTCACGGAACAGACTAGACAAAATTGTTTTTGCTACAGTCAGATCACTTTCCACTTGGAGAGAGCATTTTGGCTCACTGTGTTAGGTTATATTTACAAGGCTTACCTTTAACAAATACCTTTTTGTGGGAAGGGGGACAGTGAAAAGTTGGACCTGAAACAGTGACCTTCCTGGTGAGGAAACTCCCTCCCCTGACACAGATTGGCACCTATTCTTCAATTTGGTCTTAGCTGCCTTGGTGATGGAGAGGTTGTATAACTTGCCTAGGTCACACAGCCATCATATGTCAGCTAGGGACTGGGTTTGAACCTAGGTCTCAACTCAGAGGTTAACCCTCCATCTATTCTGCCAAATGTTAACATAACATCTTAGGAAATCTGCCATCCTCCCTAAAATGTGTGAAAGCTTGTTAGCTCCTTTGTCAGTGATGGTTCTTGGAATCTCAGGGTTAGAGAGGACCTCAGAAGCACCTAGGATCCCCAATGGACACCCTCTATGTGTGGCCATACAGCCTTTCTTCAAACACTTTACACGATGCGGGGGCTCACTCTCCTGATGCAGTCCATTACACTTTGGGATAGCCCTAATTGTTGATTGATTCCTATTGCTGAATGTAATTCGTGGGAAGCCTGAAAAAAGTGCTAATCTATTTGAATAAAAAAATAAAATAATTTACTTTTCCTTGGTTATTTGCGCTCCTTTTGAATTTTAAGAGAATTTTTGCCCAGGAAAAGATAAGATTTGTTTTAGTAGGAGAGTATAAGGAACACGGAATAGTGGAAAGACTCATCAACTTACAGTCAGAATACCTAATGTAGAATTCTGCCTCAGATACTAGCTTTGGGACCATCAGCAAATAAATGACTTGATCTCTCTGGTCCTCAGTTTATCCATCTGTAAAATGAGAGGGTGAATTTGAAGATGCAGATTCCTGGGTTTTTAGGTTTAGCACAGCCAGTGAACCTGAACCTTGATGGAGCAGGCACTCTCCTGGGTGGGCACAGCAGGTAGGTGGCACTCTAGTGGATAGAACTGGGTTTGGAATCAAGAAGACTCATCTTCATAAGTTCAAATCTGTCCTCCCACACTTAAAACAACAACTGCTGAGTGGGCAGACTCCCTAGGTACAGGAAGGAGCTTCCTAATGTGACTAATGATCTCTATAGGAGACTGACAGCACACATATGCATGAGCTGCCCAGTCTGACTCTGCGAATCCAGGGAGATGACCTGTAAAGCCCTTCCAGTTTAAACATTCCTCAAGCGTTAGAGCGAATACTTTCCACTCTTACGTAAAAGTGACCTCTGTTCTCCCAATTAATTCATTCTTAACACTCTGCTCATTCTGATGTATTATTTATGGATTAGTTGAGGTCACATGTTATCATTAACTGGTTTTTCTGAAAATCCAACGAACAAACCACTTGGAAAACAGCCAGCAACTGGAATTTAACCCTCATTGTAATTCTCACCAAAAAACATCTGGTGTATGTTAATTGCAATCTGTTTTGACTTGATCAAGATTTATGATGGTTAATATCTTTGGAAACACCACGCCAGGTGATTGAAGAGACAAATGTTGGTCAACAATAGATGACCCAGAAGAAATTCCGTGGAAATCCTAAGGAGGCATTTTCCCATATGACAGATTTGATTTGAATCCACCCTCAACTTTGCATCCACATTAGCTTCCAAATGTACAGCACTGGTCACATCATTCCCCCAGACACAAATTTCTGATGATTTGCTATTACCTAAAGTCTTCAACATCCATTAAAACAGAGCAAAAAGAATGGACTGATTCTTGGACATATCTGCTCAGTGAGTTTGATTGTCACAGAGGGAAAGCTGGAAGGATCCTCAACAGCCATTGACTCCAAAACCATCATTTTACAGATGAGTAAACTAAGGCCCAGAGATGTTAGGTGATTTTTTCAGGGTCACACAGCTAGGAGGTATGAGTGAGGATGTCTTCCATGAAGGTGCCTAGTGACGAAGAGCTGAATGCTACAGCACAGAGAAAATAGCAAATGATGAACAATAGTAAAGAGGTGAAATAGTGCCCTGGAAAGATCCCTGGCTTGGGAACCAGATAGCTTGCTTCAAACCTGTCTCTATGCTGACTACCTGTGTGACCTTGGGCACTTCCTAGCCTATAAAATAAGTGGGGGGGGCTTCCCACTCTTGATCTATGATCCTATGATAATAGCAGAATAACTCACATTTAAGCATCACTTTCCTCCCAGCTGTGATGCAAGGAAGATAGTACAATGATCAATCACATTTTATAGTTGGATAAACTGAGGCTCAGGGAGATGAACACATTCGCCTACAGTTGCACAACCATGAAATATCAAAAACTAGATAGGCCTTCTATGTCTTAGTCCAACAGTCTGTTCACTAAACTGTCCTGTCTATAAGTTGTGTTAGCATGCACACAAACTTTACTTTCATGTCAGCATAAGGCTGGGGAGCAGCCTAAACAATTACCTCACCCCACTTACTGTGAATAAGAATCTCCAGCCGGATACTTTAATCAGGTGAGAATACGTCTCCATCGATAGATTAATAAAGCTTTAGATTGTTTGAAAATTACTTAAAAGTCATTGGATGATCTCAAGTGATGATGGTAAGTCAGCTCTGATTGTGTGAGGGACTTGATCACAGTCTGGGGACATTGTATAACACCAGGAGATGTTGAAAACCCTGGAGATTTCGAGTGAGCGGTGCTGAAGAGCATTTCAGGTAGCCCCCCCCCTGAGGAGGACTCTGCATAGTTCTAGGAGGGCATTCTTGCTTTTCCATCAGTCACCCAGATATCCAGGCCTGTGACTCAGGATCCACACATGTATTTGGGACAAAGGGTTGCTCATTCAAGGGTTTTTGTTGGTGTTTTTCTCCTTTTGATGAAACTTTCTTCTACAGTATTGCCTATGGTATGCTCAAAGGGAACAGTGTCAGTATATTGTTGGAAATGCATTTCCTGAGGTTGCCTGGTTGGGGGCTACCACAAACCCAGAATGGGAGAATATCTCTAAAGAGTTTCTGGGCCCTTCAGGCCATGAGACAGTGCTCTGGACACAGTGTTTGCAGAGTTGTGCTGTATACTTCGCTGAAATCTGGATTTACTCAATCCATGGCATTCTGCTGATCAGCTAATCTAGTCACCCCATCAAAAAGGAATGAGGTTCATCTGGCAAAACCTGTTCTTGAGAAAGTCATTGATGCTGAATATCTCCCTTTTGAAAGGCTCACTAACCCTGGCATGGTGGCATGTGCTCCTGCGGGGAGAGCCTTGAGGCTGGGGATCTATTGGGCTTAGGAGTTCTGAGCTGCAGCAAGGCAAAAGCCCTGAGGCTGGCACCCACACAGCAAATTCTGCCGGGTGGAAATGAAGTCAGAGCTGGTCAGTGCGAACAGACTGTAAATGGCCGCTGGGTTTCCAGCCTGGACCAGTTAGAGAAACCCAGGCTCAAAACACACACACACACACACACACACACACACACACACACACACACACACAAACACACACACACATTCACAAACACACACATGCACTAACACTCACACACACACACTCACAAACATACACTCACACATACACATGCACTCACACTCATACACTCACACAACACACACACATTCACAAACACACACATGCACTAACACACATACTCACATACACATATACACTCACACATACACACTCACAAACATACACTCACACATACACATACACTCACACTCATACACTCACACAACACACACATTCACAAACACATGCACTAACACTCACACATACACACTCACACTCATACACTCACACATACACATGCACTCACACTCATACACACACACACACATTCACAAACACACACACATTCACAAACACACACATGCACTAACACTCACACATACTCACATACACATATACACTCACACACACTCACAAACATACACTCACACATACACATGCACTCACACTCATACACTCACACAACACACACACATTCACAAACACACACATGCACTAACACACATACTCACATACACATATACACTCACACACACACACTCACACATACTCACATACACATATACACTCACACACACACACACAAACACACACACACATTCACAAACACACACATGCACTAACACTCACACATACACATATACACTCACACATACACACTCACAAACATACACTCACACATACACACTCACAAACATACACTCACACACACACTCACAAACATACACTCACACATACACATGCACTCACACTCATACACTCACACAACACACACACATTCACAAACACACACATGCACTAACACACATACTCACATACACATATACACTCACACACACACACTCACACATACTCACATACACATATACACTCACACACACACACAAACACACACACACACATTCACAAACACACACATGCACTAACACTCACACATACACATATACACTCACACATACACACTCACAAACATACACTCACACATACACACTCACAAACATACACTCACACACACACTCACAAACATACACTCACACATACACATGCACTCACACTCATACACTCACACAACACACATTCACAAACACACACATGCACTAACACACATACTCACATACACATATACACTCACACACACACACTCACACATACTCACATACACATATACACTCACACACACACACACAAACACACACACATTCACAAACACACACATGCACTAACACTCACACATACACATATACACTCACACATACACACTCACAAACACACTCACACATACACACTCACAAACATACACTCACACACACACTCACAAACATACACTCACACATACACATGCACTCACACTCATACACTCACACAACACACACTCACAAACACACACATGCACTAACACACATACTCACATACACATATACACTCACACACACACACTCACACATACTCACATACACATATACACTCACACACACACACAAACACACACACACACATTCACAAACACACACATGCACTAACACTCACACATACACATATACACTCACACATACACACTCACAAACATACACTCACACATACACACTCACAAACATACACTCACACACACACACTCACAAACATACACTCACACATACACATGCACTCACACTCATACACTCACACAACACACATTCACAAACACACACATGCACTAACACACATACTCACATACACATATACACTCACACATACACACTCACACTCATACACTCACACAACACACACATTCACAAACACATGCACTAACACTCACACATACACATGCACTCACTCATAAACACACACTCATACTCACACACATACACACACATATACATTAATCACAATAACAGACTAAGGATTTTCTAAGACTAAGGTCAATAACAGACTAAGGATTTTCCCCCAAATCGAGACCACGCCCACCACTTTATTCAGCTTAAACCTTCCCCCACAAGGATAGAAATGGGCAAGTTCGGTGGGGCGGGGCCAGGATGGGGCGGGGCTAAGGGGCGAGGCCAGGCAGGGCTGGACTAAGCACCTCCGGTGGAGGGGAGCTGCTTCCCCCCCCTCCCCGTGGTCGGATGGTTCATCCCGCCGGCATGCGCAGGCGCCGTCTCCATAGTAACCATGGGCCGGCAGGACGCGGAGAGGGAGGGAGCGTGTAGAGCGCAGGCGCAGCATCCGTTGCTGAGCAGCTGAGGCTACAAGGTGCCCGTAGGCTCCTTTCCCTGTGCCCACATCGTGCGGACTTCCCGAGGAGCGCCCAGCCCGGCCTGACCCTGTGTGGAGCTCTGCGCCCCTCGGGAGCGGACCCCGGCCTCCCCATGTCTAACGCGTGAGTACCTGCGCGGGGGGATTGGAGGGTGCGGCGGCCCACCCCACAAAGACGAGCTGGGGCTTCTAGTGCACCACAAGCTCCCCAAGGCGCCAGCCACGAGCAGGGACAAAGCGGGGCAGAGGGGACAGACAAGGAGCGAGCGTTCCGGCTTCAGCCTCAGAGCCTTTCTCTGCAGCTAGTGCGGGGCCCTCCCCTCCCCCCGAGTCATTAGAGTTGGGAGAGACCTCGGGGCCCATTTAGTGTATATGCCCCACTCATTTTACAGACGAAGAAACTGAGGCCCAGAGATGGGTCCACGGCCATGCCTAAAGGGAGAGTGCTAGGATCCGAATCCAGATCCTCAGACCCCCAGGGCCAGGGCTCTTTTCCCTGAATTATTCTTTGGGCCCATTGAATTCAGAACCATCTTGGAGAAGTACTTGGGTAAGTAGTGGGTTTGAGTAACAAAGATCTGAGTTCAAGTTCTGCCCTTGACTCATAGAGCTGTGTGAAGTCCTGGGGCTTCAGTTCCCTTCTGTGTGCCTCAAGACATTCTCTGGGACTCATTTCAGTGTGAGTGAGTGGTCCTCTGAGTGGGCAGATGTCCCTGTGGTGAAGTCTGCGCTCCGTCCTTGCTTGAGTGTTGACAAGCTGGACAAGATCCAGAACCCTGAGGTCAGGGGGTTGCTATGAAGGGTCTGGAGCTCCTGTGAACCTGGTGAAGGAATGGGCTAGTGATACTGAGAGCCTAGAGAAGAGGGGACTCCTGAGGGAGGCATTAGCCTCCAGGTATTCATGGGACTGTCACAGTGGGAGAGGGATTAACCTTCTGCCCTTTGACCCCAAAGGGCAGTTAGAAGCAATGAGGGGAATGAAAAGGAGGCCTGTTTAAACTGAGGGAAAGGACAACTCTTCACATTGAAAGCCATGCCAAAGTGGAATGGGCTGCCCTGGAGAGGAGACTGATCTCCTTCCCTGGCGATCTCAGAGCAGGAACCAGGGGACAAATTATTGCCTGGTTTTCTGGGATGACCTCTGGGGTCCTTTCCAATAGATCTGTAAGGCAGTCTTGCAATTTGGTTTCTATGAACTTCATTGAGCAAATTACAAATTCCTTCCTACTATATGTCAGAGCAGAACCATACATACATGCTCTTTCACCTCCTAACTACAGTTTGTATCAAAATTTATTAATATCACTTGTTCTACTCCAGCTCTTTGGCTCGCCTTATAGTCCTTAAGACTCCTTCTAGCTCTGAATGCCTATCTCTTATTCTCCCCAGTTCTTTCTACTCTCCTTTGGAAATCAACAGTTTGCATCATTCCTGCTTAAAACTTCCTAGGAGACCTATCATATGTCACTTAAAGAATTTTAAAAATCAAGCAAGCATGTATGAACTATCCTTTCTTTTCCAGGCACTGTGCTAGGTGCCAGAGACAGCATAAATACTGACATAGACAATCCCTGACCTCAGCATTGTTGCATTCTAGTAGTCTTCCCAATAGTGATGGTAAACTAGACCACATGTGGCCTCAAGGAAGGCCACAGGTTCCCCACCCTGGAACTAGAGCTATGAGATCACCAAGGGAGATGATTTATAGAGAAGAGAAAAGGACCCTTGACAGAGCTTTGGAAAATCCTTGTGTACAAGGGAAGAATGAAGAGAATCTGGAAGAGGAGACGGAGAAGGACAGGGGAGATGAGGAGCCAGAAGACAGCATCAAAGAAAAAGTGTTTGAAAAAGGAAGGATTGGCCAATAGTGTCACATAGTTGTCCAGGTGAAAAAGAGCTCAGAAAAGGTTACTGGATTTGGCCCTTAGAAAGTCATTGTTGAAAAAGCTCTCTGAGGTCACCAGAGTGGTGGGAACTGACATCAAATTACAGGAAAGTCCAGAGTAGGTAGGGAGGTGGAGCTAGACAGATGGAGAGCAAGAGGAGGCAGTTGGTCTGTGCAAAGGAGGAGACATCAGATGGTACAAGGGGATGGGAGGGTCAAGGGCAAGTGTTACTATGAAATACCAGCAAAGGGTTCATTTGAAGGCAGTTGGAAGATCCAGGAAGAAAGGAAGTCTGACAGATGGAGCCACATGTTGGCAGAGCAGGATAGCATGGGAAGGAAATTCTAGGTGGAAAGCCACCTCCTTGTTTGAAGTTGGAGGGAAGGAGAGCCAGAGTGGGCATGGAGAGAGAAGCTCTAAGGTGTGGCAGATAGGGATTAAGTGTTTCTCTCAGATAGCCTATCTCTCTTTTGAAACAGAGACTCATAGAATCCTTAAAATCAATTTTTTTCAAACAAGTAGTTTTTTAAAATTAACCTGTCCTTCCCACTACCCACATACCCCCTCACTGTGCAAATTAAGAGAGGAAAAACCAAAACCAACAAAGGAAACCCTCACTTCCTTGGTCTCTTTAAGGAGGCAGTATGGTGCAGTGGAAGCAACCTTTTTCTGGAGGAAGAAGACCTGTTTTGGAATCTTAGCTCTGCCACTTACTACATGTGTACCTAACTCCACTGAGACTCAGTTTCCTCTTTTTTTTTTAAATGATGGGAGCTCCAAGTCTACTTTCAGCTCTTTGATCCTATGATTCTGTGATGTTGTCACATCAGCTCTCTGAACCTTAGTTTCCTTATTTGTAAATTTAGGGAGTTGGACATATAGCCTCTAAGATCTCTTGTAGCTCTAACTCCAATAAAAATCATAAATAAAAAAGATAATAATGCTTTGATCAGCAAATGGGGAGAGAAAGCTTTCTGCTTAAAGAGAGAATGAGGGGGTACAGAACATGGGGCTCAAAAAAGACAGAAAATGGGCTGGATAGTGAGAGTGGAGAATGTGTAGAGAAGAGGAAAATAACATTGTGAAAGTTCAGCCATGGGGACCCAGATGAGGTGACATGGGGTGAATTTGCCATAGAACCTTTTGGATGACCTTTTCCAGCAAAGCTCAAGGAAGACTGGCTGCAGTAGGAAGGAAGAATGAAAAAAACAGAAGAGTGAGGCAGAGAAATTGGTCAATGGGGGTTATTCAGTCTTCAATGATGCCAAGGTTCATGTCATTGGTATAGATGACAGTGAAATGCTATCATTGAAATGACTCATCTTGCCTTTGAAACTGATTAGGAAGAAAATTAAAGGCAGAATATAAGTGAGTGTAGGAGAATAGGGCCATGGGACAGGGGACCTGAGGTGACAGGCAGATTCAGTAGATGTGTGAGAGGGATGAACTAGGGAGGAGGCAGGAGACCGTTAACAGATAAGGATATTTGGGAGTGCAAGACCCTAAGGTGAGATGGGTAAAAGTGATTATGTTCATGAGCCCCTGCTTTGGTGTGTGTGTGGGGGGGGTGTATGACAGAAGGCAGTAGAAGGATCTGCTCAAAAAGGCCAGCTCTAATCCTCCCTTTGAGGATAAAGGAATTCTTATCCCCCCCCCCCCCCGCCCCACACACACATACATGGTGTAGCATTTTGAAAAGGGAAAGGGATCAGTGATTCCTTCACTTTAAGTGTTTTTATTTTGAATTTCTTCCTCCTCTTATGAGAAGCAGGATTATACTGTGGCTAGTGGCTAGTTGAAAGGCCAAGACTGACCTCTGACTGCTACAAGTCCCTTTTCCCCTTGTTCCACATCTCTAAGAATCTGTGGTGTGACCTTGGTCAGTAAAAGGAGTTTCCTTGCTAAGCACTCTCCTTAACAGTGCCATCGTAAGTCTAGTCTTTCTCTTTTTTAATTTTAATTAATTTGTTTATTTACTTTTAGTTTACATCAATCAGTTCCACAATCCCCTGAGTTTCAAATTTTCTCCCCCTCCTTACCCCCCCCCCCACCATGGTGGCAGGCAATCAAGTGTAGGATCTGCAAATGCTTTCACATTAGACATTAGTCAGGTTGTAAAGAAGGATTGTAACTGATGGAATGAACAATGGGAAAGAGGAAACAAAACCAAACAAGAAAAAGAAAGAAAGCAGGTAGTTTGCTTCACTCTGCATTTAGACTCTGCAGCTCTTTCACTGGATGTGGACATCTCTTTCCATCATGAGTCCTTTGGAGTTGTCTTATAACCCTGCATTGCTGAGAGGAGTCCAGTCTATCAAAGTTGGTCACCACACATACATTGTGTCTGTAATTGTGTACAATGTTCTCCTGGTTCTGCTCTCCTCACTCAGCATCAGTTTGTATAAGTATCTCCAGGTTATTATGAAGTCCACATGCTCCTCATTTCTTATAGCACAATAGTGTTCCATTATATTCATATACCACAACTTGTTCAACCATTCCCCAGTTGATGGCCATCCCCTTGATTTCCAATTCTTTGCCACCACAAAAAGAGCTGCTATAAATATTTTTGTACATACGGGTCTTCCTCCCACTTGTATGGTCTCTTTGGGATACAAACCTAGAAATGATATTGCTGAGTCCAAGGGTATGTCTATCTGTTTATATGAAATTACATTTTATTTATTTGTTTATCAAGTTTTCAAATATTTGATAAGTTAACTTCATTTCATGAGCCAGGACTAGAGAGATATAATTTTTTCCCTCAAAAATCATATAAACATTATTTCCCTAATTTCCTTTTAAAAGTATATTTTAAAAAATTGTAATAACCTCAATGAAAAACAAAGAAACCCAGCAACTGGAATGGATCTGTGGTTTTATTAATTCAGGCATGGCCTCCCTTGCAATCCATGCAACCTTTCTTCTCTTGGATGATTCTTGCCCTTGGGGGCTTATCTGGTGCCCTGGGGACCTTCTTCTAGGAAATTTAAACACATAGTGGCTATTGGAGAAGCTCTCAGACTGTCCAATTCTACTCTTATTTCATAACTGGCCCACTTCCTTTTCTGATCATCCATTTCCTTAATTACATATTTTATTTCAGTTCCCACATGTGTAGTGCCAATGCAATATTTACAGCACCCATGATCACAATAAAAACTGTGACTATAAATATCATATGACGGTCGATCACAAAATATAACAGATTCTCCAGGTAGATGAGAGAACTGAAGCATTTATTTAGATAGCAGAAAACCCAATCCCAAAACCAGCAAGCCGATTCCATCACAGTACCAAAGATATTAAGCCATAATAATACAGAGAGCTATGCCATCCTTCAGCCTTCCCACAAGCCAATATTAGATCAACATTTACTCACAAATCTCTCTCTTTCCTTGCCTGAGCCTCCTCTTTCTCCCACTATCTTTCTGGCTCTGACTACCATTCTCCTGTGGGCTCTGCTTCCCTTCAGCAAACTCCTCCCATCAGAGACTCCATGTGACTATACTCAGCCTATTAGGAGGCAGAGTTTATCTTCACAGCAGAGAAGTTTCCTGTAGCTCTGCTCTACCCTTCAAAAAATTCCCTCCATCACAGGTTCTATGTGATTACATTCAGCCTATTAGGGGAAAGAGTTTACTTTCGAAGGAGGGGGAGGTTTTGAGATTCCCCCCTGGGTCTATTAAGGGGCAGGGAAGATCTTCAAATTCCCATTCCTATGTCAACATGCCAGTTTTTATTGATAAAATGTCATTTATTCAAAGAACATTAATTAAGAATCTCAAATGTGCAGAGCACTATGGAGGTTGCTGGAGAAGATGTGAGGTACACTCTATACCATCATGAGTCTGTCCAAAGTTGACTTAGGCCTACCATGTATGTCTCTTTTGGGTGACAGATATTGACATTCTTTAGCTATGATAGTGTTCCAAGATTTGTAGCCATGTTGCATCAAGGGAGCAATATCGAGGTTAAAAAGATGGATTTTGTGTCAGACAGTTGGATCTTTGAATGTCCTAGAGAATTTCTCCAAAGCAGCCCAACAGTATATCCTTTTCTTGTTCAAAATTGGCTTGGATTATAATCCCACTACAGTACATTTGCAAATATAAGTACTGATAGAATTACTCAATGGGATGCCCATCAAACCACACATCAAAATCTAGCTAGTAATAGCTTCTTCTTCCTTTTATTTTTCCCTGTGAGGATTATTGGGCTGGTTTGTTTTGAGTGTCTGTGATTAAATTCAGCAAATGTCTCAAGTATTTATTACAGTCCAGGCACTGTGAAAAGATAAAAATGAAACAAACCCTGCCTTCAGGAAGTTTCTATTCAGCTGGAGTGCAGTGATTTGGAGTCAGAGGGCATAGGTTTAATCTTGGCACTGCCACTTTGTGGCCATGGGCAGTTTTCTTCCCCTCTCTGGGCCTCAGTTTCCTCCTCTATAAAAAGAAGGGATTTATGAGCTCAAAGATCCCCTCCAGCTCTAAAACTATGAAATGGTCGTTTGAGGAAGGAGAGAATCCCAGCACCTGGAGGAATCAGGGATTGTTTCCCAAAGGTCACACCTGAGCTGAACATTGATTTTGAAAGACAAAGGTGAGGAGAGGGGCAAGGAGGGCAGCTTGCATGAATATCTGGAGGTGGGAGACAAGATAGCAAGTGAAAAAAAATCCCCCTTGCCTAGAAAGTAGTGTTATGAAGGGGCACTAATGTGCAATAAGCCTGGAAATGTTGGAGTCAGATTGTGGAGAGCTTTAAATGACTGACCATAGTGAGCTACATATGGTTTTATTTTGAAAAAGGAAGCAATGTGACACTTTGGATTATAAAGCAAAATGTAATCATTCTTGGTCTAAGGAATTTATATCATCTGTAAACTTAGAAGATTATTTGGAAGGATCTTGGAAGGATGAAGTGGGGAATGACTCTACACAAGAAGACCAATTATGAGGCTATTAAAATAGTCCAGATTAGAGATGATGTAGCTTTGATTAGAAAAAGGACAAATGCAAGACGTAGAGCTGACAGGACTTGATGGGAGAGTGGTTGGCGTTAGAGAGGAAGAATCAAAGGTGCCCCTGAAAGTTTGCCTCACTCCCACTTTGCCAAGGTATATGTGACTTCAGCACTTGGACAGCGCTTGGATTTGGACAGTAGAGAGCTCTCTGGTCAATGCTCAGGAGCAAAGATATCTAAGACATTCTCCCTGCCCTCAATGAAATTCTTGTCTAGAGGTGGAATATAACTGCACGAGATATTTTTTTTTAGAATGTGTTATTGGATTTGAGAGGATCTTGGCCAATCAGGAAGGTCGGTCTTGAAGGCAGGAAGGAATTAGATAGGTATTGCTAGGGGTGGGGATAAGAACTGGTGTACTAGATTGAAAAATAGCATCAGTGAGGGCACAGTGTGTGTGTGTGTGTGTGTGTGTGTGTGTGTGTGTGTGTGTGTATGTGAGAGAGAGTGAGTGATAGAGTGTGTGTGTGTGTGTGTTGAAGAGTATGTGAGAGAGAGAGTGTGTGTGAGAGAGAGATTTTGTGTGAGTGTGTGTGAGAGAATGTGTGTGAGAGAAAGTTTGTGGGAAAGAGTGTGTCTGTGAAAGACTGTGAGTGTGTGTGTGAGTGAGAGTATGTGTAGTGTGTATGAGAGTGTGTGTGAGAGTGTGTGAGAGAAAGAGTGTGTGTGAAAGAGTGTTGTGTGAGAGACTGTGAGAGAGTGAGAGTGTGTATGTGAAAATGGGTGTGAGTGAAAGTATTGTGAGTGTATGTATGTGTGAGAGAGAGGGTGAGTGTGTGTGTGAGAGAGTATGTGTATGTGAGAGAAAGATGGAGAGAGTGTGGGGGAGAGTCTATGTATGAGAGTGTGTATGTATGTGTGAGAGAGAATGTGTGTGTATGAGAGAGAAACAGAGACGTGTGTGTGTGTGTGTGTGTGTGTGTGTGTGTGTGAGAGAGAGAGAGAGAGAGAGAGAGAGAGAGAGAGAGGAGAGAGAGAGAGAGAGAGAGAGAGAGAGAGAGAGAGAGGGAGAGAGAGAGAGAGGGAGGGAGAGAAGAATGGATTAGAGAGGAATCACCATTAAGACATCACTGAGTTAGGTGGCTAGGTGGTGCAGTGAACAGAGCACTGGCCCTGAAGTCAGGAGGACCTGAGTTCAAATGTGGCCTTAGACACTTGACACTTCACTGGTTGTGTAACCTTGGGCAAGTCACTTAACCCCAATTGCCTTGCCTTCCCTGCTCCAAATGAAAAAAAAAAAGACATCACTGAGCTGGCAATCACCATTGACTCACTTCTCTCACTCACCCCCTCTATTCAGTGACTTGTTGATGTGTGCTAATTGTACCCCCCCAAACATTTTTGTCCTTGTCTGTATTTCCCCCACAACCTACTGTGGCTCAGACCCTCATCACATCTTAACTGGCCTATTATAATGGCCTTCTAAGTGGTTTTCTTACCTCAAGTCTCTCCTCTAATCTAAAGTTCACACAGATGCTAAACCATTGTCCAGAAATGCATCTGACTACATTGCACCAATGCTCAAGAGCCTGTAGAGATTTCCCAAATTGATACTGATCAAAACAGACAAAATGACAAAAATATTTGATTCAGGATTTATGCCTCACACTTCTAAAGCACTTTCCTCCTCACAGTCTAACCACTGTAGCAGGATTTTAGGGACTTCTGTGTTTTCCTGCATGAGCCCCCATCCTCTAGGGACCCTGAGAATGATAGTGGATGAATCCTGGAGCCCACATGAGGTTGTAGTCCCATTGGGTGGAACATGTGTGGTCCCAAACCTGGTGGGAGTGGAGGTGTGATTCCAGGAGGGAGGCAAGACAATATTGATCTTTGCTGGAGGACCATGGGAAGGGAGAATAAAATAATTGGCACAGGGTTCTTCTTTGGCTACTGGAGAAGGAAGAACAACTATTCTTTGAGTTCAGTCAATCAGTTTCATATCAGCTAGTCAATAAGCATTTATTAAGCACCTGCTATGTGCAAAGCACGATGGGGAGACAACATGCAAATAACTATGTACAAACAAGTTATATGTAGAACAAAGAGAAAATAATCAACAAAGTAAAAACAGCAGAATTAAGAGGGATTTGGAAAGACTTCCTGTAGAAGATGGGATTTTAAATGGGACTTGAAAAAAAAAGCTAGGGGGCTAATGCACAAGATGGCGGAGTAGAAACAGCTCTTCCAAGACTCTCTGCCCCCAGATTCCCCCCAAACTATGTAAAAAAGGACTGTGAACAACTTCTGGAGCCCCAGCACCCACAGAACGACACAGAGAAGCTAACCTCCCGCTGAGGACAGCCCAGCAGCCCTGCAGGAAGGACCAGCGCAGCGGTCTGGGAGCCTGCAGCGCGCAGCGCGCAGAGCGCAGGAGCCGAGCCAAGCCCAGGTCCTCGTGAGCCGAGGTTTTAGCTCCAGGGCGGCAGGGCCAGCAGCCAGCTGGAGGAACCCCAGAACACCAGGAGCTGTGGCGATTCCAAAATTATCAACATAGACATGCCTAGGACAAAGTAAGAGGTTAGTGTCCTATGGACTTTGGGGCCTGTATTTGGGGAATGCGTCAGCTCCCTCCCCTGGGGGCTAGAAGCCGCTGAGGAGACACGCCATTTTGTAGTTTTCAGAGGCAGCTCGGGCTCCCAGCCTACAAATCGTGGGGAGATCCAGCGATCAGTCTTGGGGGTAATCGCTCTTGCTTTAACCTCCCTGGATCTGGATTGTGATCTAGGGTGGAAGTCGTGGGTGGGCTTACAGCTTGCCAGAAACGGAAGTTGCCCCCCACACGTTCGGGACGAAAATTCCTCTAGCTGGCCTTAAAGCCATAGTGTGGCAACAAGCCCAAAAGTCAAGCAATTAAGTGACAACATGCCAAGGCAAAGGAAACAGAAAAATGCAACCCTAGACTCCTATTTTGGGGGCATAGAGCGGGAAAAGGACTGTGAGGTCAGAAGTCCTGCTCCAAAAGCCCCAGGGGAAAACATGAACGGGTTGCAGGCCATAGAGGACCTTAAGAAGGACTTTAAAATCAAATAAGAGAAGTGGAGGAAAAATTGGAAAGAGAAATGAGAAGGATGCAGGAAAAGTATGAAATGAGGGTCAACAGCCTGACTGAGGAAAACAACACCTTAAAAAATAGACTAGCTCAAATGGCAAAGGAGGCCCAAAAGGGCAATGAGGAGAAGAATGCGTTAAAAAGTCGAATTTGCCAGATGGAAAAAGAATCTCAAAAGTTCACTGAGGAGATTCATTCCTTCGGAGTTAGACTGGAGCAAATGGAAGCTAGTGACTTTATGAGAAATCAAGATGCTGTTAAGCAGATCCAAACAAACGAAAGATTAGAAGGCAATGTGAAATATCTCATGGGAAAAACCACTGACCTGGAAAATAGATCCAAGAGAGACAATTTAAAAAATTATTGGACTACCTGAAAGCCATGATCAAAGAAAGAACCTAGAAATCACCCTTCAAGAAATTCTCAAGGAAAACTGCCCTGATGTTTTAGATCCAGAGGGCAAAATAGAGGTTGAAAGAATCCACAGATCACCTCCTGAAAAGATCCCAAAAAGAAAACTCCCAGGAATATTATAGCCAGGTTCCAGAATCCCCAGATCAAGGAGAAAATACTACAAGCATCCAGGAAGAAACAATTTCAATATTGTGGAAACACAATCAGAATAGCCCAGGACCTGGCAGCTTCTACACTGAGGGATTGAAGGGCATGGAACACGATATTCCAGAGGGCAAAAGAACTGGGAATGAACCCAAGGGTCACCTACCCAGCAAAACTGAGTATTTTGTTTCAGGGGAAAATATGGTCATTCAGTGGAATACAGGACTTTCAAGCATTCTTGAGGAAAAAACCAGAGTTGAATAGAAAATTTGACATCCAGACACAAGAAGGAAGAGATGCCTGAGAAGGTAATCAGGAAAAAGAAATCAAAAGGAACTTATCAAAGTTGAACTATTTACATTCCTATATGGAAAAGCAATAACTGTGACTGATGATATCTTTCTCACTATGAAAATAATGGAAGAAGGGGGTGTGGTCATATGAATACATATGTGAATGTGTGTGTATATGGTTACAGTTATATATGGATAGAGGGCATAAGCTGAATTTGTTGGGAAGGGAGAATACTCAAGGGATGAAATTATGAGGTGAGAGAGGAAAGTGGCAAGAGGAGATGGGGAGAGACAGGGTAGGGTAAACTATCCCATGTAGAAGAAGCAAGGGGAAGTGGTTGCAAAGGAGGGGGAGAATAAGGAAGGCTAAAAAGACAAAACCACATTCCCATTGAATTTGGTTCAGGGAGAAAATGACATACATACTAAATGGGATATCTCAACCTACAGCAGAATAGGGGGAAGGGGGATGAGAGGAGGGATGATGGATGGGAGGCATCCTTTGGGGGAGGGGAGGTTGGAAGTACCCACTATAGAAGAGGGACAGGATCATGTAGGGAATGGACCAGGTGGGGGGTGGGATGAGTGGGAGGGAATTATAAGCAGCCTTGTACAACATATCTACCATGATAATGTTTTGCATAGCTAGACATGCACAACATATACTGAATTACTTATCTCCCAAGAAGGAATGGGTGACAAGGGAGGAAGGAAATGGATCTGAAATTCGAGTTCGTAACATTAAATGTTTCAAATATATATAAATATTATTAGTAATACTCTTTCGCTTGTAATAGGGAGATAAGATGTGCAGGCATTGGGACACAAAGATTCACCTTCCTCTAATGGAAAAGCCGATGGGGTATGGGAGAAGGTATGGGAGAGAGCAGATTGGAGGAAGTGATATCTTGTGGGACTACTATTCTGGGAGGTTGGGTAGGGGAATAATGGGGGGAAAATGATTGTAACTCAAAATCTGGCGGAAATGAATGATGTAAAACAGAAGTTAATAAAGCATTTGTTTAAAAAAAAAAAAGCTAGGGAAGCCATCAGGCAGAGATGAAGGGGAGAATCTCTTCTGGGCATGAGGTACAGCTAGAAAAAAATGTTTGGGATAGGAGATGGAGTGTCCTGTGCAAAGAGCAGCACTGAATCACTGAATGCTTGGGGGTGGTGAGGGGAGTGTAAGGCAGAAGAAGGCCATGTAATGGAATTATTATCTAACCCACATCTCCATGTTCCCTACAAGTATAATTTGAAATGTTTTGCCAAATGCTTTCCTGAAATCTAGGTAAATGGTGTCTACAGCATTGCCCTGATTTATTGCTTTAGTGACCCTGCCAAAAAAAGGAAGTAGGTACTCTGGCCTGATCTGTTCTCAATGAAGCTCTAATGACTTATGTGTCTAGATGGCTCACAAATCACCACATTTTAAGGATACAATAGGAGTTTTCCCAGGAACCAAAATCAAGCACATTGACCTATGGTGTAATTTGTATTTCTTTTATTTTTGGTTATTTGAAATCATCTTTCTATAGATGTTAATAGTTTGTAATTATTTTGAGAACAATTTATTCATATCGTTTGACCACATATCCAATGGAAGAATGGATCTTAGTTTTATGATTTTACTTTAGTATCTCATACATCTTGGATATCAAACCCTTATCAAAGATATTTGATACAAAATTTCCCCCTATGTGACAGATTTTTATACTAGTTGCATTGATTTTGTTTGTGTAAAACTTTTTCTTTTTTTTAAAATTAATTTATTAGTTTAGTTTCAGTTAACAAGATTCAATTCCATAGTTCCTTGATTCTCAAATTTGTAAAACTTTTTCAATTTCATACAATCAAAATTAGCTATATTATATTTTTAAGAAAATTGGAATTTTTTTTGTTTTTGTATCTCCCCAATGACCTAATATATCTTTTCCCAAATATCCCTTACCCAGAGATCCATGTATTATAATAAAGAATAAAAAACAAAGTGAGAAAAAGGCATTTCAGCAAAACTACCCAACACATCAAATGAGTTTGACATAAATGCAATTTTCTATGCCCATAGCCCCCTATCTCTGCAAAGAAAGTTGAGACCAATTTTTTCATTGCTTCAGCCAAATTTGTTCATTATAATGCATTAGCATCAATTTTGACCTTTTTTTGTTCTTTCCATATACATTGTTATAATCATATGCATTGTTTCCCCACTTTGTTTACTTTGTAACTGTCCATGTCTTTGTATGCTTTCCTTATTATTATTATTATTATTAATTATTATTATTTTGCTTTTTGGAGGGGGGAGGGCAGGGCAATTGGGGTTAAGTGACTTTGCCCAAAATCACATGGCTAATTTTTTGTGCTAAGTGTCTGAGGTCAGATTTGAACTCAGGTCCTCCTGACTCCAAGGACAGTGCTCTATTCACTGCACCACCTAGCCACCCTTTCATTATTTTTCATATTCTTAATTTCTTATGTGGAAATAATATTTCATTATAGAAATGTACTATAATTTGTTTAGCAGTTCCCCAAACTGATAGACATACTTTTTTTTTCCCCCAGTCCTGGGCTCCAACATGCTACTCTAAAGATTTTGGTGCTTGTGGAACCTTTTTTTTTTTTTTCTATCTCTGATGGAATATAGGCTTTGTTGGAATATAGGCTATAAACAGTAGTATTTCTGGGTCAAAATGTATGGATATTGTGCTCAGTTTCTTAGCATAATTTTGGATTGCTTTCCAGAATGATTGAAACAATATATACAGCTCCACCAACTGCATGTGTGTACCTGTCTTTCCATAACCCCTCCAACATTCATGACTTACATGTTTTGTTATCTTTGTCATTTTTCTCCAGGTGCAATGAAATCTCAAATTGTTTTGTTCTACATTTCTTATACTATTAATGATTTCTGTTCATACAGTTGTTAATAATTTGGAATTCTTCATTAGAGAACTATTTATTCATATACTTTGATTTCTTATCCAGTGAGGAATGGATCTTGATCTTTCTTTTATACTCATTTAACTCTCCCTATATAGCTTAAATATTGGACTCTTCTCTGAGATAATTAGTTTTTTCTAATTGACAGCGTTTGTTTTTGTCTAGTTGTATTGATTTTGTTCATGAAAAAGCTTTTCAATTTCATACTTATATTTTGTGGTTGCCTCTGTGCTTTGGGTAAGAAATCTCTCCTTAGACATGGTTATAAAAAATAACAGTTCTGTTTCTCTTCTTATTTGTTTATGGTATGAACTTTAATATTAATGTAATATATACATTTAGAGCTCTTATTTATATTTATTAGACCTTGGTT
Source organism: Gymnobelideus leadbeateri (assembly GCA_011680675.1). Taxonomy (NCBI): domain Eukaryota; kingdom Metazoa; phylum Chordata; class Mammalia; order Diprotodontia; family Petauridae; genus Gymnobelideus; species Gymnobelideus leadbeateri. The sequence goes on along the minus strand of WOXC01008259.1, from coordinate 1,487,063 downwards.
TAAGCATAAATTTCTCCCAAACTATGTTACAGTTTTCGTAGAAGTTCTTGTAAAATTATGTACTCAGACTTATTGAATACTGATTTATTAAATTCAGCAGTTTCTGGTCCTTCCTTAGTCTTTTCCATGCTTTTATTTTTTAACTAATGCAAAATTGTTTTGTTCATTACTAATTTCAAGTATAATTTAATATCTGAAAATTCTCTTTTTCCGTTATTTCACATTCTTTCTTTTTTCATAATTCCCCTTGAGATTAGACTATTTGTTCCTTCAAGTGAATTCTGTTACCAATTTAACTCTGTAAACTATTCCCTTTGTATTTTAATTGGTATAATACTAAATCTGTGCACTAATTTACATAGTACTTAATTTTTAATATGTTGGTATGACACATATAAGCAGTGAATATCCCCTAATTATTTGAGTTATTCTTATTTAAAGAATATTTTGTAATTGTATTTGTCTTGAAATGTGCTTTGATAGATTAACTCAGAATTTTTTTGCATTTTTTAGCTCTTTTGAATTTCTATTTTTTCTTCCTCAGTTTTGTTATTGCTGTATACAAATATTATTGATTTAGGGGTATGCATTTTCTAACCTGCTACTTAACTGAAATTGTTACTTTGTTAATTAGCTTCCTTTACTGATTCTCTGAGGTTTTCTAAGTAAACCATCATGTTTACAACAAGTAGAAACTATTTCCTTTGTCCATATTTATGCGTAAAATTTCTTTCAGTTTTTTTATATGATTAACATTTCTAGAACTATGTCAAATTACACTTAACAAAGGTGTCTTTACTTTATGCCTATACTTATTGGTTCCTCTTTGTAAACAGGTTTTCAAATTGTACTTACATTTTTAATGGACCTAATATGTCCTTTGATAGGATTTTGTTTTCTTTCCTTCCTTCCTTCTTTTTTTTTTTTTTAAGAAAAAGCTAGTGTTGTAGTTTGTCAAATCCTTTTTCTGTATCTATTAATATGATCATGTGTTTTGGACTGTTTTATTTAAAATGATGAATTCACATTATTTGTTTCCCTAAAGTTGAATTCTTCTTTCATCTCAGGTGTAAATTCAGTTTGATTATAGTGAATACTTTTTTTTTGTTGTTGTTGCTTTTTGGAGGGCAATTGGGGTTAAGTAACTTACTTGCCCAAGGTCACATGGCTAGGTTTTTGTTTGTGTGTGTGTTAAGTGTCTGAGGCTGGATCCGAATTCAGGTCATTCTGACTCCAGGGCCAGCGCTCTACTCCCTGCACCACCTAGCCACCCCTATAGTGAATACTTTTAATTCAAACATATTATTTTAATCTTTTTGTCCTTAAATCAAAAAAATAATTTTCATTGCTATCCTATAGTTTGCAGATTCCATTCTCTTCCCCTTTTTTGAAACCTGGAACACTATTTGTTCTTCTTCAGTCTCACCATGCTCACTCCATTCCCCAACTCTTTGAAATCTCATTGAGTATGATGCAGTAATCATATCAACCAGTTCTTTCAGTACTGAATGAAGTCATCTATCTAGGTTAGGTGATTTAAATGCTTATGTCACCTTCTTTTGGGTATGACCTCCCTGTTAGTCATTTTTCTTTTGTCATTTACAGTGCAAAGGTCAATCCCCAAGCCAAAATAAGAATGGAGCATCTCTGGCTTGTCTCAGTTGTCAGTTACCATACCACCCATGCTGAGTTGTGGTGCTATCCTTTCTTTGATTTTTCCCTTTTTTCCCTTATGGGGCTTAAAAAACAACAGCAACAATGCTTTTCTCATACTTAACTTTCATTTTTAGCCTCATTTCATTTTGCTGTAGCATTCCAGACACTATTTTTACAGGTCTGTTCTGTATGTTTTCATCCTCTCTTATGGGTCCCTGCTTACATATTGTGTTCATCTTTTACAAATCTCAGTTGCTTAGGCATCCACATCTGCCTCTTTAGCCAACTCTTATTTTCTTCCCATTAGGATAGTTTCCCTTCTAGTCTTCACAGTATCAGTATGGATGAGTTTTCCAATTTCTCCTGCATTGATTTCCTCTATAGAATTCTACTCCAGGTGATCCTGCCTATTATCATTCCTCTGAGCCCTCTCCAAATCCAGGGTTTACACTAGAACATGCTGATCTTTCTTTTCCCTCTCTATCACAAACTCTAGAAGCAAGCAGTCACTTTTCCCAAGGTTCCCAACCTTTCCATTCAAATACTCAAATTCCTTCCTGTTAGTGAGAAAGGAATTCAGAATTAAAGGTCCCTTTGTTGGTCCTACTACCTTTTCAAGGTTGAGTTTATCATTAATGCAAACCAAGAAATTATTATTAGATCCTCTTCTTTAGGTAAAGAGAGGATCCCAGGAGATAAATGAAGTCTGCTCTGAATCACTGCTCTAATGTGCTTCTGCCACCACATGCGAGATCTGTTTTCTGGACTTATCTTAAGTCTCCTTTTGTTGCAGGTAGTCTGGAATGTACAGGGAGAGTGACACTGATGACTGTGAAACTTTGCCTCATTGAAATACAGGTCACATACAAGTTAAGACATCTCCCATGATGCCATTGGTTCTTTTCAACAACAAAGGATGAACAATAACAACCTAAGTCTTCGTGTAGCTTAACGTGTTTTAAGTGTTTAGGATTTGAGCTTAAAATTTTACAAACAGCCCTAAGACTCTTGATATACCCATAATACCCGCCCATGGCGGGGGAGGTGATCCTCTGTTAATACCTAAGTGATAATTTTCTTCCAAGTCTTCATTTCCCCTGAGATAGCTTTTTTTTTTATGTTAGCCATGATTTAGTGCTGCATGTTTTTGCCTAGTAGCGTTTTGAGGTGAGATTCAGGAGAATATCGTGCAGGGCGTGTATGGAATCTGCCGCCTTGTGACCAGTTCATTAGTCCTCTGTTCTGACTTAGTTCACATAGCATTTTCCCTGTAGACAAATGCAAATGAGGCTCCCAATTAGATGTCTAGTAACGAAATCAACGCAATGGCGTCCCCTGGACAGCAGAGTACTAAACAGCCGTTTTAGGGGCTTTATTTGTTATTTGATCACATGTCACGTGCCAGGGAATGAGGATAAAGAGGACGATTTCTCAAACCATTCACTCTTTACGTATTTTATTTTCCAATCTGCAGCCAATATACTCGATGATTGCTCTATATTGCAGATACGATGTTTCTCTTCCCCCAACTAATCTAAGTGAAGCACTTTCTCATGAGTCCCTTTGCCCCCATATATGAAAAAGCAATTTGTTTGTGAAGTACCTAGGGAGAACAGTTCTGACAGCCTCAGCTCAGAACCCGTAAAAACACGGGAAATTGGCAAAATGTAGGCTTTTCATATTAAATCAAGACAGACAGCTGCAGCGTGCACACTGTCAGATTGCCTTGGGGTTGGTATATTCATCATAGTCTTCATCTAATCCAAAAGTGATCAAAATGGCGTGACCCCTTTTAACTGAGCAAACGTAGATCATGCGGCTAAAGAGCTAGGCCCAAAGCATGGCCATACACCAACAGACCTTGAAGGCCAGCATCCCCAGGTCAAAGCCAAGTCTTCTTAGAAGCGTTTGTTCATCTGCCTTCCTTTGAGGAGCTATGGATGGGTGCCAGTAGAGTTAAGTTCTTTGATGGGAGGGGAAAGCTTTATTTGTTATCTTTTTAAGCTCCCTGGTTTAGAATAATTTTGTAGGAAACAGTTTTGTCTATTTTTGCTTACAACATAGCTGTTTGCATGTTGTCCCACCCTTAAATTATGAGTTCTTTGAGGGCATGGACCGGGTTTCCCCCTTTCTTTGTATCCCCAGCATAGGGTTTGGCACAGACTAAGTGATTGTTGCCTTTATTTTTCTTGACTGGCACACACGAATTACTTAATAAAAATCTGATGATTGATATGCTAGTGTGCGTGTGTGTGTGTGCGTGTGTGTGTGCGTGTGTGCGTGTGTGCGTGTGTGAGAGAGAGAGAGAGAGAGGGAGGGAGGGAGGGAGATCCTCTTAAAGGGTATATGTTTTGAGTTGCTTTTCTCATTGTTGGAAACTTGCCCCAAGTTGAGTTTATCTGACCCCACCTCCCATCCTTTGGCATGCTTTTCTCTTAGGTCTTACCCACGGGAGTCAGTGCCAGTGCCTTCTTTTGTGGATCTGGGACCTTTTCTGGCTCAGAGGTCAATCCTTTGATACTGTGGGGCATTAGATAGATCACCTGTGATGATTCCCATGCATTAAGTGGTCAGTCATTTTTTAGCTGTGTCCAACTCTCCATGACCCCATTTGGAGTTTTCTTGGCAGAGATATTGGAGCATTCGCCATTTTGTTCTCCAGTTCATTTTGCAGGTGAGGAAAAAGAGACAAAGAGGGTTAAGTGACTTGCCCAGGGTGACACAGCTAGTGTCTGAGGCTGAATTTGAACTCAGAGAGAGGAGTCTTCCTGGCTCCAGGCCCAGCACTCTAGCGCCCCTAGGGACTGCTACAGTAAGTGTAGTCCTCATTTAAATCCTTCTATTTCTTCTCTCAGAAGCTACAATAAGATGTGGGGGGAAGCCCAAGAAGCGCTCACCTGCCTGCTGAAGGGAGAGTCTGAAAAGGCCCAAGAGCCACCGCAGGACCAGGTGGTGATCTTCCAGATGCTGGCCACCTTCTATATCAAGTACGTGCAGATCTTCCGCAACCTGGAGAATGCCTACGACCAGATTGTGCACCCACAGAAGCGCATCCTGATCCGGCAAGTGCTGGATGCGGTCATGGGCCGAGTCCTCGAACTCAAGAACGAGATGGTGGAGCTAGAGTTCTCAGAATTCCATTACTTCGATGACATTCTGCAAGACCTCAAACTGTCTCCTGTAAGTTCTCTGTGTGTCTCCCACTCTCTGTGTCTCCATCACTGTGGGTGTCTCCATCTCTCCTCATCTCTGCCCATGTGCTTGTCTCTGTCTTTCTGTCTCTCACCATCTTGTCTGTCTCTTTATAATTTAATTTTATTTACTCATCCATCTATCTATCTATCTATCTATCTATCTATCTATCTATCTATCTATCTATCTATTGTGCAAGGCAATCAGAGTTAAGTGACTTGCCCAGGATCACTCAGCTAGTAAATGTTAAGTGCTTGAGGCCATATTTGAAATCAGATGCTTCTGACTTCCACACCCCATGCTGTCTCTCTTTATTAAGAGCAAAACAAAAACAAAAAAATGACAATCCCTGCCCTCTACAAACTCCCATTTTATTGGAGAAATAATATGGATGCATGCAAATAAATGCAAACTATGGAAAGAGTAGCTACAAAATAATTTTACAAGGACAGAGGGGTCTAGAAACTGGAGGGGGGAGGTAGGATTTATATGGAAAGTGATAGAAGGAAAGTAGGAGTTCTCCAAGGTAGAAGTGAGGAGGGAAAGAGCTTTGTAGGCATAGTGGGCAACAACTTGAAAGGGAATAATGCACAATAAGTTTGTAAGGAATGACCAGATAGAGACTGTGAAAGGCTTTCAGTACTGGGTCCTGGAGGCAATAGGGAGCCATTGGGTGGGGATCTTTTCATCTCTGTATTCATCGAATTTAGAAGAGTGAGTATTTAATGAACATTTGAGTGAAATTGTTAGCAGACTCGAATAAGGCTATTTTGTTATGATTTGTACTTTTCTTAGAGCAGAAATGGGAGAAATAATCATATCATTAATATATTACAGTCATAATGATATCATCCTTAAGAAACATGCCTATATATTTGTGACTTAAACTACAAGAGAAGAATGTTCTCAGCAGGGAACAATCTTTAGCCAATTTCTGAATGAGAATCCTACTTCTTCATAAAGGACATTAATTTTGTTAGTTTAAATAACATCCTATATTTTAATTGCAAGTATCAATATGTAGAAATATTGTCTTGTGTTTTGTCCCTGGTGTGAAACAGAAAATGTGTCTCCCTCACAGCACAAATGACTTTAATGACAGCTTCAGCTTTCAAACAAATCATTAGTGTTTATAATAAAAGTATAAACATGGCCCCAATTAATGAATTTTCTAATGAAACTTCCCTGTGGCAGACGTAACAGATGCAGTCTTGGAAACAGGACAGCAAAATGATAGGGAAAATAACTTAGTGCTGTTTATATCCTGATAGCTTTAAAACATTTACTTCTCCCAGTTTATTAAAACAATTCAATCCAATGGGTCAAATAAAATCAGAAGATGATTTTAGTGTTTTGCTTTAAATAAGTAGTCACTTTCAATACCTTTATTATCTTTATGTCTTTATTATTATTATAATACCTTTATTATCTTATTTTATCTATCATAATCAGAAATATATTCTCAACAAATTGACATATCAATAACATCAAGTAGTGTTTTTAATGCTAACTTAGAAACCACATGATTACATAGTACATGTAATCAGCAAATTTGATTAAATGATTCTAGAAATTTGTAATTTTTCAAGGTCTTCTTATTTTTTAAAGTGGCTACATTCTGAAATGAGCATGTATCCTCATGTGATTTTGATTAGCGAATGCACAGTACCTTCATATCACGCCCTGAGAATCTGGGGGGTTCTGTCGATTAGTTACTTGTTTCCCTTGGCACTTGAAAGATGCCTTTTGCTTCCGTGATTCTCAAACTTGGCTTGGCTCCAAAGTTCAGTGATTTGGAATTAGGGAGAGTCCTCCCTGGGGCTGGGCTGAATTTTCCTCTTGTTTAATGGAAGAAGATTTTGCAAACAAGCTCAATGAGAAACAAGTTTGCTTTGGAAAGCAGGAGGGCAAGAAAGGTTGAGAAGATCATGGAGAAAATTCTTTAGAAAACCTTAGGCATCATTGCCATACAGACAGTCAGTGCCCCAACCACAAATGTATCTGTTCATTAGAGCAGGTTCCCGAGGTCCTCTACCTGGCTACACATTTGCAGTAGACTTTTAAATATTGTAAAAGCTTAAAAATAAACATTCCTTGAGCCCATTTGTAAATCCAGCTTCTCTTCCACCCATTAGTCATCATTAGTAAGGTTTTGTTCCATTCTGATAAAGAACTGAGGTTGGCCATCCATTTATTCCCTTACCCTTACCTTGTAGCACCATAGATCTGGCACTGAATGGGGCCTCAGAGGCCACCAAAGCCAACCCTCAATTTTACTGTGGAAGAAATGAAAGCCCAGGGAGAGAGTGACCTCTCTCACACAAGCAGGAAATATCAGAGGTGCACTTGGATTTGTAGTTATTGTGAAAACACTTTGCATCAACTTGTTTTCATAAAAATAGGAATGGAAATTAATGACCAGCCTTGTTGGTACAGATATTAATTTGTATGCTTAAGTTAGAATTGTTGGGTGCTCCTAACCAAGGTCCTTGAATACTCAGCTTCAGTTTTCATATATGTCAAATGGGATTATAAGGGCTGCCAGACCCCAAAGCTCCATATCCGTGGGAGCTATGAAGATTGCAGGTGACTGCTGGAATCCAGCCCCAGTGGGCTCTTTGGTCTCTTTTTCTCTTCCCTAGGAACAGCTAGACATTCCCATTCCCAAGTACTTTTTGAAGGAGAAGATGGAGGTACTAAGAGAACGAGAAAAAGTCCTTGCTCAGATTTTGGCCAATGCTGGATTGGAAGCACTGCACTTGGTTTGTACCTGGTTTCTTTCCTTTTTCAAAAGCATGTTTTGTTTTAACTAGTTCTGTGGTCATTTCTGAAGAACTCTGCCTTCTTTGGTACTGGTAGGACAAGGGTGCAGACTTTCAGCCCAGTATATCTGAAGATTAATAATCCTTTTGACATTTGGTTTATCATTGCTCTTTGAAGAATCACAAAATATCAAGAAATGGGGTCATATGGTCAGTCAATCAGCAGGTATTTTTTAAATGCCTACTTTGTACCAGACACTGGGCTAGGAACTGGGCATTCAAAGACAAAGACAGGAAGAGGTGTATGTGTATGGGTGAATGAAGGGAGGTTATTGTGGGGCGAGGTGCTGCTTTAGTTGAGTTTGGAGAACAAGGGATTCTGAGGCTGAGGTGAAGAGAATGAATTCCATATAGGAGAGACCACGTTTGGGAGAGGCAGAGGCTGGTAATGGAGCATCATGTGGGAGGAGGAATGAGTCAGCCAGTCTGGGAAGATTGTGGAGTGTTGGATAGAAAGGGAGTGCTAGATAATACATCTAGACAGGTCGATTGAGGGAAGGTTGAGAAGAGCTTTAAATTACAAACAGAAGAATTTTCCTTGATCTTAAATGCAACAGGGAGCCATGGGAGTTGATTGGGTAGGGGAGTGACTTGGTCAAATGGAAGGAAAGAAGGAAGGAAGGAAAAAAGGAAGGGAGGGAGGGAGGAAATGAGAGATGGAGGGAGGGAGGAAAAAAGGGAGGGAGGGTTCTAAATGTTGTTTACATATGAAATACAAAGGATCAATCCAATTAATAGTTACCAAAGGTTCACCAACTATAAAACTTCCATTTTCCTACTAGTCTTGGAAAAGAGAGATTGACCTCCAGGTTTAGGCCTGAACTAACAAAATAAGGATTTGAATTTATTTTTGCTTGCATGGTTACTCCTCTGAAAGGAATTTAGTATTGCTCAAATGATTATGGCATGAGGCACTTTAGCAGATGTGGTCAGGAAACACTTGTTTTGCCAGTGATTGCGCTGGGCCGAATGAGATGTTCCTGTGCGGAGCTGTCAGTTCTCCAGGACTGTGACATAGAGGAATGTCTTGTCAGCCACAAACCAGTGTTTACCTTGAAAGGAAGAAGCAAGGGCAAGAGGGCCAAAGGGATTGGGGTTGAATATTCTTTGGAAGACCTGGGAGATAATTGCTGTTTGCTGCTTTTGTTCGGATTTGGGATTGGCAGTGAATATAGCAAGAATCTCCTAATGACTGCTCATTGACATCTGGGCAAAGTATTGTCTGCAGACATAGGAAAAGAGACACAAAAGAGGAAAACTAGAAAATTAGAAGGAAAATAGATAAATCAGAAACAAAAATGACTCTAGAACTAATATAGAGGGAAAAGAGAAATGTATCCCATTGGGAACTTCAGATGATGTGAAAACAAAGGATATCACTACAACAGTTTCTTTGAAAAGAAAAGGTCACTAGGAAGGTTACTCCTGTATTTTCTGACCTGATGACAAAGACCTGTGCACAGCAGCCAGGGAGCGGGCTGTGGTCCTTGGCAGCAGAGGTAAGAGGAACCCCAAAGAGGTAACCAAGGAGCTCAGTTTCAGCATATGAGAGGGAATTCTTCTAGTGACCTTTGATTGGTTGTTGGGTGTTGTCCTTTGTTCTCCAAGAGGACCAAAATGGCATCACTAGTCAAGTTTTGGTGTGTCCAACTATGCCTGATCAGACCAGTATGATGCTGGAATGTTCTACCACAGGTAGGGTACAAATTGCTCGTGTGAACATTTGAGTGGATTCTCTAAATTGGAACATCCCACATTTCTTTTGAACTACTTCAGTTCTGCTTTTCTCATAAAGCATGGGACCTTCTCTGATGTGGTCACACCATGCTTGGTGGTCCTGTACCAGTGTCTCCCATGTCACACAATCAACTCGAAAAGATTTCATGCCTTTGTGTTTCTGTCCATATGTAGTATGTCTCTCTGTGCATACACACATGTATTACATATACAACATATACACATCATACATATATATATTATATGTACCTATATTAAACAATAATGGGTTTTCCTGCTTGAGAAGAAGACAATAGTGCTGGCAAAAGACCTTTTTGCTGTCCAGTCTATGAGGGCTAAAAGTATGTCTCAACAGGAATGAATAAAATATTCTTGGTGAAAATTTAAAAGACTCTTAAAACTAAGAAAAGTATTCAAAGTTATGTCAAGAGGTTGAAAAGTAGAAAAAAAATATGACCTAGAAAATGACAAGAAAACTATAAATTGAAGGCCTTTTGGAGCAGGTCCCTGCTATCGAGGCAGACTGGAGAGCTAATGAGGAAGGAGAGGACACCCAGGTGCCAGCTGCAGTGATGGAGGGCATTCAGTTCAGGCTATGTGAGCCAAGTCAAGCATTTAGTAAGTTCCAGTGTTTTTGGAGGGATTGGTGAGGGTGATCCTCCTTGCCAAAGGCTTTGCTGACCTGGCCTAAGCATGTTGACTTGGTCATGACCAGTCAGGAGACAGGCTTTTTTTTTCTGGGTTGCATATCTAGGATGTGATGGAAATTTGCCAGACTGGATGGCAGCTGTCCACTTCTGGTGATTCATGTGGGAATGAATAATAAAGCTGTAAGGAACATGAAAGGAATCCTAAAGATTCTGAAATTGTGGTCAAGAAACAGGAATCTGGCAGGGAGGGCACTCAGGGAGTATAGAGTGTTTCCATTATTCTTTCTGGCTGACAGTAGGGATTTGAGAAAAGAAGGGAAGATATCAGAAGTGAATGGCCAGATGAAAAATGGTTTCTGAGATCCTAGATTAAAATATAAGAATCTGAGTTGAAAGGAATCTCAGAGAGCCCAGATGATGCATGAAAAAAAGGTTATTCCCTCTCTACCATATTTGGCAAGTGACCTTTGCATGAAGACCTCCCAGAGAGGGAATCCGCCTCTGCCACTCCCTGAGGTGCCCCATTCCATTCTTTGCTAGCTCTGATGAGCTCAAGAAACTTTTCTTGACACTAGGCATACATTTCCCTCTTTTGCAGCTGTAAGGGTTATGGGATTTAAAGATCTTCCATGCCCCATTGGACTTGCTGACATAGCAGGAGGGGGAGAGCAAGAGTAAGAGGAAAAAAAAAGCTAGAGTTCCGTTGGGGACTGTTGGGGAATGTTGGTGGCCACAGCAACAGTAGTAACTGCCAAGGTAGAGGTGGAGGCGCAAACCCCTTTTTGAGCCAGCCAGCATTTCTGCTAAGGACTCTTGTTGGGGACTGCCAGGGACTGGAACTGCGGGGGGCCGGAGCTGTTGTGAGCACGCTTCCTGAATGCTGAGAAGTTGCTGTGAGTGGGGAGAGAAGGACCTTTGCCTGAGGTAGCCTCTTCTGTTTTGAAGGCTTAAGAATGTGGTTGGTTACTACATTAACTACTTGTGCCAATTTCATAACTACTCTGATGGCTTTGATTTTCTGGTTTTGGGACTCAGTTATTTGGTATTTTAATAAATTCTCTGGTTTTATCCCCCATATAGAGAGCCTGATATATTTTGTGATTAATAACCACATAAGCCTATTTATAATTGCCATAGGCATAGTGAATATTGCATTGTTAATACAGCAGCATCTACCCATTTCTCCTGTTTCTGTCCTAAACATTATCTCATTGTCAAATGAGAGGTAAAGAAAAGTGCTTGGCACAATGCCTGGCACATAGGAGGTGCTAGATAAACATTCATTGCCTTCTCTGCCAAAACAGAAAAATGGAATCCCTCTTCTGTATCCTGACTCTTCAAGATTCTGAAGGCAGCTACACATTCTACTCTCTTCTGGTCTCTAAGATGGTATCCAGTTCCTTCTGCCCTTCCTTAAAGTGTTTCCCCATTCTGACTGCCCTTCTCTGGACACTCTTCAGTTCCCCATATCCTCGTAAAAAATATGTAACTCAAACCTGAGCACAGCCCTCCAGATGTCACCCGACTAGGACAGAATTGGTCAGAACTCTCACTTCCTACTACTGGACGCTATGCCTTTCTCTGAATGTAACTTTCTTGTATTCACTTTCTTGTGAATAGCACACGATGAATACTTGTTGACCTTGGAGTCCACTAAGAAGCCCCAGGTCTCTTTTTCAGGAAGACTGCCATCTATCCACACCAGGTTTCTACCCAAAGCTCAGATTGCCTTTATATTCTTGGCTGCTATAGCATATTAATAATGTGTCTTGACCTTGCAGTCAGACAGACTGCTGACTAGCCATGACTCTTCCATCTTGGACTTCTGAAGTCAGTTTTATAATGCAAGTGGGACTTTGTGTCTGGATCTCTTCGATTGGATCACATTCCATTTGGTCAAGTGCTCCAGCCATTCAGAATCTTTTAGAACCATCACTGCATCATGTTATATGTTAGTTTTCCTGTCCCTTTTATGCCATCTGCAAGTTTGGCAAGCATGCCATTTA